>CM029642.1:580771-1310136 GCA_017311315.1 Dendrocalamus latiflorus
TCTTCCATTGCCGCGTTTTCGTTCGCACGGAGTTCAGAGCACCCGACGAGCCCGTTTTGGTGGAAAGTTTAACACCGGCTCAAAAATTCACGAAACGTCTGCCGTAGTGAGTTAGGGCGCATGTGAGGTCCATTGGGTGTGTTTGTGCCGCGTTTTCTTCCGGTGCCGCGTTTTCGTTCGTACTGAGTTCAGAGCGCCGACGAGCCCGTTTTGGTGGAAAGTTTAACAACGACTCGAAAGTTCACGAAACGCATGCCAGAGTGAGTTAGGGCGCATATGACGTCCATTGGGTTTGTTTGGGATGCGACTTGCTCCGGTGCCACGTTTTCGTTCGCACGGAGTTCAGAGCACCCAGTGAGCCCGTTTTGGTGGAAAGTTTAACACCGGCTCGGAAGTTCTCGAAACGCATGCCGGAGTGAGTTAGGGCGCATATGACGTCCATTGGGTGTGTTTGGGATGCGTCTTGCTCCTGTGCCACGTTTTCGTTCGCACGGAGTTCAGAGCACCCAGCGAGCCCGTTTTGGTGAAAAGTTTTACAACGACTGGGAAGTTCACGAAACGCATGCCGGAGTGAGTTAGGGCGCATATGATGTCCATTGGGGGTGTTTGGGACGCGTTTCGATCCGGTGCTGCGTTTTCGTTCGCACGGAGTTCAGAGCACCCGACGAGCCCGTTTTGGTGGAAAGTTTAACACCGACTCGGAAGTTCACGAAAAGCTTACCGGAGTGAGTTAGGGCGCATATGACGTCTATTGGCTGTGTTTGGGATGCGTTTTGTTCCGGTGCCGCTTTTCGTTCGCACGCAGTTCAGAGCACTCGACGAGGTCGTTTTGGTGGAAAGTTTAACACCGGCTCGGAAGTTCACAAAACGCATGCGGGAGTGAGTTAGAGCGCATATGAGGTCCATTGGGGGTGTTTGCGACACGTTTTCTTCCATTGCCGCGTTTTCGTTCGCACGGAGTTTAGAGCACCCGACGAGCCCGTTTTGGTGGAAAGTTTAACACCGGCTCGGAAGTTCACGAAACGTCTGCCGGAGTGAGTTAGGGCGCATATGAGGTCCATTGGGTGTGTTTGGGATGCGTCTTGCTCCGGTGCCGCGTTTTCGTTCGCACAGAGTTCAGAGCACCAAGCGAGCCCGTTTTGGTGGAAAGTTTAACACCGGCTCGGAAGTTCACAAAATGCATGCGGGAGTGAGTTAGAGCGCATATGAGGTCCATTGGGTGTGTTTGCGACACGTTTTCTTCCATTGCCGCGTTTTCGTTCGCACGGAGTTCAGAGCACCCGACGAGCCCGTTTTGGTGGAAAGTTTAACACCGGCTCGAAAATTCACGAAACGTCTGCCGGAGTGAGTTAGGGCGCATATGAGGTCCATTGGGTGTGTTTGGGACGCGTTTTCTTCCGGTGCCGCGTTTTCGTTCGTAGTGAGTTCAGAGCGCCGACGAGCCCGTTTTGGTGGAAAGTTTAACACCGGCTCGGAAGTTCACAAAACGCATGCGGGAGTGAGTTAGAGCGCATATGAGGTCCATTGTGTGTGCTTGCAACACGTTTTCTTCCATTGCCGCGTTTTCGTTCGCACGGAGTTCAGAGCACCCGTCGAGCCCGTTTTGGTGGAAAGTTTAACACCGGCTCGAAAATTCACAAAACGTCTACCGGAGTGAGTTAGGGCGCATATGAGGTCCATTGGGTGTGTTTGGGACGCGTTTTCTTCCGGTGCCGCGTTTTCGTTCGTACTGAGTTCAGAGCGCCGACGAGCCCGTTTTGGTGGAAAGTTTAACAACAACTCGGAAGTTCACGAAATGCATGCCGGAGTGAGTTAGAGCGCATATGACGTCCATTGGGTGTGTTTGGGATGCGTCTTACTCCGGTGCCGCGTTTTCGTTCGCACGGAGTTCAGAGCACCCAGCGAGCCCGTTTTGGTGGAAAGTTTAACACCGGCTCGGAAGTTCACGAAACGCATGCCGAAGTGAGTTAGGGCGCATATGTTGTCCATTGGGGGTGTTTGGGACGCGTTTCAATCCGGTGCTGCGTTTTCGTTCGCACGGAGTTCAGAACACCCGACGAGCCCGTTTTGGTGGAAAGTTTAGCACCGGCTCGGAAGTTCACGAAACGCTTGCTGGAGTGAGTTAGCGCGCATATGACGTCCATTGGCTGTGTTTGGGATGCGTTTCGTTCCGGTGCCGCTTTTCGTTCGCACGGAGTTCAGAGCACTCGACGAGGTCGTTTTGGTGGAAAGTTTAACACCGGCTCGGAAGTTCACAAAACGCATGCGGGAGTGAGTTAGAGCGCATATGAGGTCCATTGGGGGTGTTTGCGACACGTTTTCTTCCATTGCCGCATTTTCGTTCGCACGGAGTTCAGAGCACCCGACGAGCCCGTTTTGGTGGAAAGTTTAACACCGGCTCGGAAGTTCACGAAACGCTTGCCGGAGTGAGTCAGGGCGCATATGACGTCCATTGGCTGTGTTTGCGATGCGTTTCGTTTCGGTGCCGCTTTTCGTTCGCACGGAGTTCAGAGCACTCGACGAGGTCGTTTTGGTGGAAAGTTTAACACCGGCTCGGAAGTTCACAAAACGCGTGCGGGAGTGAGTTAGAGCGCATGTGAGGTCCATTGGGGGTGTTTGCGACACGTTTTCTTCCATTAACGCGTTTTCGTTCGCACGGAGTTCAGAGCACCCGACGAGCCCGTTTTGGTGGAAAGTTTAACACCGGCTCGAAAATTCACGAAACGTCTGCCGGAGTGAGTTAGGGCGCATATGATGTCCATTGGGTGTGTTTGGGACGCGTTTTCTTCCGGTGCCGCGTTTTCGTTCGTACTGAGTTCAGAGCGCCGACGAGCCCGTTTTGGTGGAAAGTTTAACAACGACTCGGAAGTTCACGAAACGCATGCTGGAGTGAGTTAGGGCGCATATGACGTCCATTGCGTGTGTTTGGGATGCGTCTTGCTCCGGTGCCGCGTTTTCGTTCGCACGGAGTTCAGAGCACCCAGCGAGCCCGTTTTGGTGGAAAGTTTAACACCGGCTCGGAAGTTCACGAAACGCATGCCGGAGTGAGTTAGGGCGCATATGATGTCCATTGGGGGTGTTTGGGACGCGTTTCGATCCGGTGCTGCGTTTTCGTTCGCACGGAGTTCAGAACACCCGACGAGCCCGTTTTGGTGGAAAGTTTAACACCGGCTCGGAAGTTCACGAAACGCTTGCCGGAGTGAGTTTGGGCGCATATGACGTCCATTGGCTGTGTTTGGGATGCGTTTCGTTCCGGTGCCGCTTTTCGTTCGCACGGAGTTCAGAGCACTCGACGAGGTCGTTTTGGTGGAAAGTTTAACACCGGCTCAGAAGTTCACAAAACGCATGCGGGAGTGAGTTAGAGCGCATATGAGGTCCATTGGGGGTGTTTGCGACACGTTTTCTTCCATTGCCGCGTTTTCGTTCGCACGGAGTTTAGAGCACCCGACGAGCCCGTTTTGGTGGAAAGTTTAACACCGGCTCGGAAGTTCACGAAACGTCTGCCGGAGTGAGTTAGGGCGCATATGAGGTCCATTGGGTGTGTTTGGGACGCGTTTTCATTCGTACTGAGTTCAGAGCGCCGACGAGCCCGTTTTGGTGGAAAGTTTAACAACGACTCAGAAGTTCACGAAACGCATGCCGGAGTGAGTTAGGGCGCATATGACGTCCATTGGGTGTGTTTGGGATGCGTCTTGCTCTGGTGCCGCGTTTTCGTTCGCACGGAGTTCAGAGCGCCCAGCGAGCCCGTTTTGGTGGAAAGTTTAACACCGACTCGGAAGTTCACGAAACGCATGCCGGAGTGAGTTAGGGCGCATATGGTGTCCATTGGGGGTGTTTGGGACGCGTTTCGATCCGGTGCTGCGTTTTCGTTCGCGCGGAGTTCAGAGCAACCGACGAGCCCGTTTTGGTGGAAAGTTTAACACCGGCTAAGAAGTTCACGAAACGCATGCCGGAGTGAGTTAGGGCGCATATGACGTCCATTGGCTGTGTTTGGGATGCGTTTCGTTCCGGTGCCGCTTTTCGTTCGCACGGAGTTCAGAGCACTCGACGAGCTCGTTTTGGTGGAAAGTTTAACACCGGCTCGGAAGTTCACAAAACGCATGCGGGAGTGAGTGAGAGCGCATATGAGGTCCATTGGGTGTGTTTGCGACACGTTATCTTCCATTGCCGCGTTTTTGTCCGCACGGAGTTCAGAGCACCCGACGAGCCCGTTTTGGTGGAAAGTTTAACACCGGCTCGAAAATTCACGAAACGTCTGCCGGAGTGAGTTAGGGCGCATATGAGGTCCATTGGGTGTGTTTGGGACGCGTTTTCGTTCGTACTGAGTTCAGAGCGCCGACGAGCCCGTTTTGGTGGAAAGTTTAACAACGACTCGGAAGTTCACGAAACGCATGCCGGAGTGAGTTAGGGCGCATATGACGTCCATTGGGTGTGTTTGGGATGCGTCTAGCTCCGGTGCCGGGTTTTCGTTCGCACGGAGTTCAGAGCACCCAGCGAGCCCGTTTTGGTGGAAAGTTTAACACCGACTCGGAAGTTCACGAAACGCATGCCGAAGTGAGTTAGGGCGCATATGACGTCCATTATGTGTGTTTGGGATGCGTCTTGCTCCGGTGCCGCGTTTTCGTTCGCACGGAGTTCAGAGCACCCAGCGAGCCCGTTTTGGTGGAAAGTTTAACACCGGCTCAGAAGTTCACGAAACGCATGCCGCAGTGAGTTAGGGCGCATATGATGTCCATTGGGGGTGTTTGGGACGCGTTTCAATCCGGTGCTGCGTTTTCGTTCGCACGGAGTTCAGAGCACCCGACGAGCCCGTTTTGGTGGAAAGTTTAACACTGGCTCGGAAGTTCACGAAACGCATGCCGGAGTGAGTTAGATCGCATATGACATCCATTGGCTGTGTTTAAGACACGTTTTCTTCCGGTGCCGCGTTTTCATTCACACGGAGTTAAGAGCACCCGACTAGCCCGTTTTGGTGGAAAGTTTAATATCGGCTCGGAAGTTCACAAAACGCATGCCGAAGTGAGTTAGGGTGCATATGACGTCCATTGGGTGTGTTTGAGATGCGTTTCGTTCCGGTGCCGCTTTTCGTTCGCACGGAGTTCAGAGCACTCGACGAACTCGTTTTGGTGGAAAGTTTAACACCAGCTCGGAAGTTCACAAAACGCATGCGGGAGTGAGTGAGAGCGCATATGAGGTCCATTGGGTGTGTTTGCGACACGTTATCTTCCATTGCCGCGTTTTCGTCCGCACGGAGTTCAGAGCACCCGACGAACCCGTTTTGGTGGAAAGTTTAACACCGGCTCGAAAATTCACGAAACGTCTGCCGGAGTGAGTTAGGGCGCATATGAGGTCCATTGGGTGTGTTTGGGACGCGTTTTCATTCGTACTGAGTTCAGAGCGCCGACGAGCCCGTTTTGGTGGAAAGTTTAACAACGACTCGGAAGTTCACGAAACGCATGCCGGAGTGAGTTAGGGCGCATATGACGTCCATTGGGTGTGTTTGGGATGCGTCTTGCTCTGGTGCCGCGTTTTCGTTCGCACGGAGTTCAGAGCGCCCAGCGAGCCCGTTTTGGTGGAAAGTTTAACACCGACTCGGAAGTTCACGAAACGCATGCCGGAGTGAGTTAGGGCGCATATGGTGTCCATTGGGGGTGTTTGGGACGCGTTTCGATCCGGTGCTGCGTTTTCGTTCGCGCGGAGTTCAGAGCAACCGACGAGCCCGTTTTGGTGGAAAGTTTAACACCGGCTAAGAAGTTCACGAAACGCATGCCGGAGTGAGTTAGGGCGCATATGACGTCCATTGGCTGTGTTTGGGATGCGTTTCGTTCCGGTGCCGCTTTTCGTTCGCACGGAGTTCAGAGCACTCGACGAGCTCGTTTTGGTGGAAAGTTTAACACCGGCTCGGAAGTTCACAAAACGCATGCGGGAGTGAGTGAGAGCGCATATGAGGTCCATTGGGTGTGTTTGCGACACGTTATCTTCCATTGCCGCGTTTTTGTCCGCACGGAGTTCAGAGCACCCGACGAGCCCGTTTTGGTGGAAAGTTTAACACCGGCTCGAAAATTCACGAAACGTCTGCCGGAGTGAGTTAGGGCGCATATGAGGTCCATTGGGTGTGTTTGGGACGCGTTTTCGTTCGTACTGAGTTCAGAGCGCCGACGAGCCCGTTTTGGTGGAAAGTTTAACAACGACTCGGAAGTTCACGAAACGCATGCCGGAGTGAGTTAGGGCGCATATGACGTCCATTGGGTGTGTTTGGGATGCGTCTAGCTCCGGTGCCGGGTTTTCGTTCGCACGGAGTTCAGAGCACCCAGCGAGCCCGTTTTGGTGGAAAGTTTAACACCGACTCGGAAGTTCACGAAACGCATGCCGGAGTGAGTTAGGGCGCATATGGTGTCCATTGGGGGTGTTTGGGACGCGTTTCGATCCGGTGCTGCGTTTTCGTTCGCGCGGAGTTCAGAGCAACCGACGAGCCCGTTTTGGTGGAAAGTTTAACACCGGCTAAGAAGTTCACGAAACGCATGCCGGAGTGAGTTAGGGCGCATATGACGTCCATTGGCTGTGTTTGGGATGCGTTTCGTTCCGGTGCCGCTTTTCGTTCGCACGGAGTTCAGAGCACTCGACGAGCTCGTTTTGTTGGAAAGTTTAACACCGGCTCGGAAGTTCACAAAACGCATGCGGGAGTGAGTGAGAGCGCATATGAGGTCCATTGGGTGTGTTTGCGACACGTTATCTTCCATTGCCGCGTTTTTGTCCGCACGGAGTTCAGAGCACCCGACGAGCCCGTTTTGGTGGAAAGTTTAACACCGGCTCGAAAATTCACGAAACGTCTGCCGGAGTGAGTTAGGGCGCATATGAGGTCCATTGGGTGTGTTTGGGACGCGTTTTCGTTCGTACTGAGTTCAGAGCGCCGACGAGCCCGTTTTGGTGGAAAGTTTAACA
This sequence comes from Dendrocalamus latiflorus, assembly GCA_017311315.1. Classification (NCBI taxonomy): domain Eukaryota; kingdom Viridiplantae; phylum Streptophyta; class Magnoliopsida; order Poales; family Poaceae; genus Dendrocalamus; species Dendrocalamus latiflorus. The sequence continues at coordinate 587,714 of CM029642.1, forward strand.
ACGACTCGGAAGTTCACGAAACGCATGCCGGAGTGAGTTTGGGCGCATATGACGTCCAATGGGTGTGTTTGGGATGCGTCTTGCTCCGGTGCCGCGTTTTCGTTCGCACGGAGTTCAGACCACCTAGCGAGCCCGTTTTGGTGGAAAGTTTAACACCGACTCGGAAGTTCACGAAACGCAAGCCGGAGTGAGTTAGGGCGCATATGGTGTCCATTGGGGGTGTTTGGGACGCGATTCGATCCGGTGCTGCGTTTTCGATCGCGTGGAGTTCAGAGCACCCGACGAGCCCGTTTTGGTGGAAAGTTTAACACCGGCTCGGAAGTTCATGAAACGCATGCCGGAGTGAGTTAGGGCGCATATGACGTCCATTGGCTGTGTTTGAGATGCGTTTCGTTCCGGTGCCGCTTTTCGTTCGCACGGAGTTCAGAGCACTCGACGAGCTCGTTTTGGTGGAAAGTTTAACACCGGCTTGGAAGTTCACAAAACCCATGCGGGAGTGAGTTAGAGCACATATGAGGTCCATTGGGTGTGTTTGCGACACATTTTCTTCCATTGCCGCGTTTTCGTTCGCACGAAGTTCAGAGCACCCGACGAGCCCGTTTTGGTGGAAAGTTTAACACTGGCTCGAAAATTCATGAAACGTCTGTCGGAGTGAGTTAGGGCGCATATGAGGTCCATTGGGTGTGTTTGGGATGCGTTTTCTTCTGGTGCCGCGTTTTCGTTCGTACTGAGTTCAGAGCACCGACGAGCCCGTTTTGGTGGAAAGTTTAACAACGACTCGGAAGTTCACAAAACGCATGCCCGCATGAGTTAGGGCGCATATGACGTCCATTGGGTGTGTTTGGGATGCGTCTTGCTCTGGTGCCGCGTTTTCGTTCGCACGGAGTTCAGAGCACCCAGCGAGCCCGTTTTGGTGGAAAGTTTAACACCGGCTCGGAAGTTCACGAAACGCATGCCGGAGTGAGTTAGGGCGCATATGATGTCCATTGGGGGTGTTTGCGACACGTTTTCTTCCATTGCCGCGTTTTCGTTCGCACGGAGTTCAGAGCACCCGACGAGCCCGTTTTGGTGGAAAGTTTAACACCGGCTCAAAAATTCACGAAACGTCTGCCGGAGTGAGTTAGGGCGCATATGAGGTCCATTGGGTGTGTTTGGGACGCGTTTTCTTCCGGTGCCGCGTTTTCGTTCGTACTGAGTTCAGAGCGCCGACGAGCCCGTTTTGGTGGAAAGTTTAACAACAACTCGGAAGTTCACGAAACGCATGCCGGAGTGAGTTAGAGCGCATATGACGTCCATTGGGTGTGTTTGGGATGCGTCTTACTCCGGTGCCGCGTTTTCGTTCGCACGGAGTTCAGAGCACCCAGCGAGCCCGTTTTGGTGGAAAGTTTAACACCGGCTCGGAAGTTCACGAAACGCATGCCGGAGTGAGTTAGGGCGCATATGGTGTCCATTGGGGGTGTTTGGGACGCGTTTCGATCCGGTGCTGCGTTTTCGTTCGCGCGGAGTTCAGAGCAACCGACGAGCCCGTTTTGGTGGAAAGTTTAACACCGGCTAAGAAGTTCACGAAACGCATGCCGGAGTGAGTTAGGGCGCATATGACGTCCATTGGCTGTGTTTGGGATGCGTTTCGTTCCGGTGCCGCTTTTCGTTCGCACGGAGTTCAGAGCACTCGACGAGCTCGTTTTGGTGGAAAGTTTAACACCGGCTCGGAAGTTCACAAAACGCATGCGGGAGTGAGTGAGAGCGCATCTGAGGTCCATTGGGTGTGTTTGCGACACGTTATCTTCCATTGCCGCGTTTTTGTCCGCACGGAGTTCAGAGCACCCGACGAGCCCGTTTTGGTGGAAAGTTTAACACCGGCTCGAAAATTCACGAAACGTCTGCCGGAGTGAGTTAGGGCGCATATGAGGTCCATTGGGTGTGTTTGGGACGCGTTTTCGTTCGTACTGAGTTCAGAGCGCCGACGAGCCCGTTTTGGTGGAAAGTTTAACAACGACTCGGAAGTTCACGAAACGCATGCCGGAGTGAGTTAGGGCGCATATGACGTCCAATGGGTGTGTTTGGGATGCGTCTTGCTCCGGTGCCGCGTTTTCGTTCGCACGGAGTTCAGAGCACCTAGCGAGCCCGTTTTGGTGGAAAGTTTAACACCGACTCGGAAGTTCACGAAACGCATGCCGGAGTGAGTTAGGGCGCATATGGTGTCCATTGGGGGTGTTTTGGACGCGATTCGATCCGGTGCTGCGTTTTCGATCGCGTGGAGTTCAGAGCACCCGACGAGCCCGTTTTGGTGGAAAGTTTAACACCGGCTCGGAAGTTCATGAAACGCATGCCGGAGTGAGTTAGGGCGCATATGACGTCCATTGGCTGTGTTTGAGATGCGTTTCGTTCCGGTGCCGCTTTTCGTTCGCACGGAGTTCAGAGCACTCGACGAGCTCGTTTTGGAGGAAAGTTTAACACCGGCTTGGAAGTTCACAAAACCCATGCGGGAGTGAGTTAGAGCACATATGAGGTCCATTGGGTGTGTTTGCGACACATTTTCTTCCATTGCCGCGTTTTCGTTCGCACGAAGTTCAGAGCACCCGACGAGCCCGTTTTGGTGGAAAGTTTAACACTGGCTCGAAAATTCATGAAACGTCTGTCGGAGTGAGTTAGGGCGCATATGAGGTCCATTGGGTGTGTTTGGGATGCGTTTTCTTCTGGTGCCGCGTTTTCGTTCGTACTGAGTTCAGAGCACCGACGAGCCCGTTTTGGTGGAAAGTTTAACAACGACTCGGAAGTTCACAAAACGCATGCCCGCATGAGTTAGGGCGCATATGACGTTCATTGGGTGTGTTTGGGATGCGTCTTGCTCTGGTGCCGCGTTTTCGTTCGCACGGAGTTCAGAGCACCCAGCGAGCCCGTTTTGGTGGAAAGTTTAACACCGGCTCGGAAGTTCACGAAACGCATGTCGGAGTGAGTTAGGGCGCATATGATGTCCATTGGGGGTGTTTGCGACACGTTTTCTTCCATTGCCGCGTTTTCGTTCGCACGGAGTTCAGAGCACCCGACGAGCCCGTTTTGGTGGAAAGTTTAACACCGGCTCAAAAATTCACGAAACGTCTGCCGGAGTGAGTTAGGGCGCATATGAGGTCCATTGGGTGTGTTTGGGACGCGTTTTCTTCCGGTGCCGCGTTTTCGTTCGTACTGAGTTCAGAGCGCCGACGAGCCCGTTTTGGTGGAAAGTTTAACAACAACTCGGAAGTTCACGAAACGCATGCCGGAGTGAGTTAGAGCGCATATGACGTCCATTGGGTGTGTTTGGGATGCGTCTTACTCCCGTGCCGCGTTTTCGTTCGCACGGAGTTCAGAGCACCCAGCGAGCCCGTTTTGGTGGAAAGTTTAACACCGGCTCGGAAGTTCACGAAACGCATGCCGGAGTGAGTTAGGGCGCATATGATGTCCATTGGGGGTGTTTGGGACGCGTTTCAATCCGGTGCTGCGTTTTCGTTCGCGCGGAGTTCAGAGCACCCGACGAGCCCGTTTTGGTGGAAAGTTTAGCACCGGCTCGGAAGTTCACAAAACGCATGCTGGAGTGAGTTAGCGCGCATATGACGTCCATTGGCTGTGTTTGGGATGCGTTTCGTTCCGGTGCCGCTTTTCGTTCGCACGGAGTTCAGAGCACTCGACGAGGTCGTTTTGGTGGAAAGTTTAACACCGGCTCGGAAGTTCACAAAACGCATGCGGGAGTGAGTTAGAGCGCATATGAGGTCCATTGGGGGTGTTTGCGACACGTTTTCTTCCATTGCCGCATTTTCGTTCGCACGGAGTTCAGAGCACCCGACGAACCCGTTTTGGTGGAAAGTTTAACACCGGCTCGGAAGTTCACGAAACGCTTGCCGGAGTGAGTTAGGGCGCATATGACGTCCATTGGCTGTGTTTGCGATGCGTTTCGTTCCGGTGCCGCTTTTCGTTCGCACGGAGTTCAGAGCACTCGACGAGGTCGTTTTGGTGGAAAGTTTAACACCGGCTCGGAAGTTCACAAAACGCATGCGGGAGTGAGTTAGAGCGCATGTGAGGTCCATTGGGGGTGTTTGCGACACGCTTGCCGGAGTGAGTTAGGGCGCATATGACGTCCATTGCGTGTGTTTGGGATGCGTCTTGCTCCGGTGCCGCGTTTTCGTTCGCACGGAGTTCAGAGCACCCAGCGAGCCCGTTTTGGTGGAAAGTTTAACACCGGCTCGGAAGTTCACGAAACGCATGCCGGAGTGAGTTAGGGCGCATATGATGTCCATTGGGGGTGTTTGGGACGCGTTTCGATCCGGTGCTGCGTTTTCATTCGCACGGAGTTCAGAGCACCCGACGAGCCCGTTTTGGTGGAAAGTTTAACACCGGCTCGGAAGTTCACGAAACGCTTGTCGGAGTGAGTTTGGGCGCATATGACGTCCATTGGCTGTGTTTGGGATGTGTTTCGTTCCGGTGCCGCTTTTCGTTCGCACGGAGTTCAGAGCACTGACGAGGTCGTTTTGGCGGAAAGTTTAACACCGGCTCAGAAGTTCACAAAACGCATGCGGGAGTGAGTTAGAGCGCATATGAGGTCCATTGGGGGTGTTTGCGACACGTTTTCTTCCATTGCCGCGTTTTCGTTCGCACGGAGTTCAGAGCACCCGACGAGCCCGTTTTGGTGGAAAGTTTAACACCGGCTCGAAAATTCACGAAACGTCTGCCGGAGTGAGTTAGGGCGCATATGATGTCCATTGGGTGTGTTTGGGACGCGTTTTCTTCCGGTGCCGCGTTTTCGTTCGTACTGAGTTCAGAGCGCCGACGAGCCCGTTTTGGTGGAAAGTTTAACAACGACTCGGAAGTTCACGAAACGCATGCCGGAGTGAGTTAGGGCGCATATGACGTCCATTGCGTGTGTTTGGGATGCGTCTTGCTCCGGTGCCGCGTTTTCGTTCGCACGGAGTTCAGAGCACCCAGCGAGCCCGTTTTGGTGGAAAGTTTAACACCGGCTCGGAAGTTCACGAAACGCATGCCGGAGTGAGTTAGGGCGCATATAATGTCCATTGGGGGTGTTTGGGACGCGTTTCGATCCGGTGCTGCGTTTTCATTCGCACGGAGTTCAGAGCACCCGACGAGCCCGTTTTGGTGGAAAGTTTAACACCGGCTCGGAAGTTCACGAAACGCTTGCCGGAGTGAGTTTGGGCGCATATGACGTCCATTGGCTGTGTTTGGGATGCGTTTCGTTCCGGTGCCGCTTTTCGTTCGCACGGAGTTCAGAGCACTGACGAGGTCGTTTTGGTGGAAAGTTTAACACCGGCTCAGAGTGAGTTAGAGCGCATATGAGGTCCATTGGGGGTGTTTGCGACACGTTTTCTTCCATTGCCGCGTTTTCGTTCGCACGGAGTTCAGAGCACCCGACGAGCCCATTTTGGTGGAAAGTTTAACACCGGCTCGAAAATTCACGAAACGTCTGCCGGAGTGAGTTAGGGCGCATATGATGTCCATTGGGTGTGTTTGGGACGCATTTTCGTTCGAACTGAGTTCAGAGCGCCGACGAGCCCGTTTTGGTGGAAAGTTTAACAACGACTCGGAAGTTCACGAAACGCATGCCGAAGTGAGTTAGGGCGCATATGACGTCCATTATGTGTGTTTGGGATGCGTCTTGCTCCGGTGCCGCGTTTTCGTTCGCACGGAGTTCAGAGCACCCAGCGAGCCCGTTTTGGTGGAAAGTTTAACACCGGCTCAGAAGTTCACGAAACGCATGCCGCAGTGAGTTAGGGCGCATATGTTGTCCATTGGGGGTGTTTGGGACGCGTTTCAATCCGGTGCTGCGTTTTCGTTCGCACGGAGTTCAGAGCACCCGACGAGCCCGTTTTGGTGGAAAGTTTAACACTGGCTCGGAAGTTCACGAAACGCATACCGGAGTGAGTTAGATCGCATATGATATCCATTGGCTGTGTTTAAGACACGTTTTCTTCCGGTGCCGCGTTTTCATTCACACGGAGTTAAGAGCACCCGACTAGCCCGTTTTGGTGGAAAGTTTAATATCGGCTCGGAAGTTCACAAAATGCATGCCGAAGTGAGTTAGGGTGCATATGACGTCCATTGGGTGTGTTTGGGATGCGTTTCGTTCCGGTGCCGCTTTTCGTTCGCACGGAGTTCAGAGCACTCGACGAGCTCGTTTTGGTGGAAAGTTTAACACCGGCTCAGAAGTTCACAAAACGCATGCGGGAGTGAGTGAAAGCGCATATGAGGTCCATTGGGTGTGTTTGCGACACGTTTTCTTCCATTGCCGCGTTTTTGTTCGCACGGAGTTCAGAGCACCCGACGAGCCCGTTTTGGTGGAAAGTTTAACACCGGATCGAAAATTCACGAAACGTCTGCCGGAGTGAGTTAGGGCGCATATGAGGTCCATTGGGTGTGTTTGGGACGTGTTTTCTTTCGGTGCCGCGTTTTCGTTCATACTGAGTTCAGAGCGCCGACGAGCCCGTTTTGGTGGAAAGTTTAACAACGACTCGGAAGTTCACGAAACGCACTCTCCAGCCCTTATGAAGTAGATGGCATGCAAGGTGTCATGGAAGCAGCTGGCTATGGTGGGCGTCAAGGACATGGCCAGCTCGCACTCTGCATCAGGTGTGAGAGGGCTTAGGCGATCTCTGCATCTTCTATGTTCTTGCCATGTTTAATAGTTGGGTTCATAGAATTAGGAGATGTGTTCTTGCCATGTTCTTAGTATGTTAGATGGGTAACCTGCTTGTTATCTTGTGATGCTGTAATATGGTGGATTCTATTCTTAATAGAAATAGAATGTGTTGTTGTGTTTGGTACTGTATTTGCTTGTTTTCAAAGGGCATAGCTAACATTTCCTGATATTAGTAGACCGTGAGTAGGTCTGGTGGTAGGTAGCTCTTCCTCCATTCATGGTTGTTGGGTTAGAGAGTGTGTGGCGGCTCTAGGGTTAGAGCCTGGTCCTCCCAAGGGGAGTGGTTATGAAACCAATCATTGGAGCAATACATCTATCTTTGATCTTCTATTTGTGTATTATTGTCTGTTTGGTGTTGAGTTGGCTTGGGTCATTGCGCTTTTTATCTCTCTGTTCTTCTTGTTTATTCTCTATTCTTTGGTCGTTTCTTTCCCTTTCTGTTCTGAGAGAATGTTCTTGTTTGATTTGTTCATGATCTGACTTTCTGTGTGTTGGGGAATCATACTTAAAGCCATCTTGGCTATTCTATTCCCATGAGCAAGGTCTGATTGTCTTTTCAGAGCCGTCTGTCACTCATCACAAACAGTTCTAGTTAAAAACCGTCTGTGACACAGACGGTTGCAGTTAAAACCTATCTGCAATAATGAGATATATCACAAACAGTTTTAAACTAGAACCATCTATGTGAGTCACAGACAACTCTGAAAATGAACCATCTGTGCTACTTAGTATCACAGACGGTTTGTGATTGGAAGTGTCTGTAATATGTTTCTCTTAAACGTAAAAATGGCGCTTCGGCATCCCAATGCGTCTCTTTGGCTTCCCAAACGGTTTGTTTTATAAAAATGATCATCTTTTACTGAAGAAGATAATCCTTCATTTCACTTACAATGGTGCCATTCCTTCATTAGCAGCCATCCTCTCCTTTCTTTCATCTATCCACACCGAGTTGTTTGGCCATAACCTCACACAAGCGAGTGATAATTACCGTATGAAGAAGATCATGCACTCGCACCCTACTCTCCTTCCCCAGGTGGTTAGTGATGCAGTTCGCTTACTAAATGTGGTCATTTGCTGTTGACGGAAGCTATTCTCCATGGTTAGGGAAAGGGACTTGGCTCTCAACCTCGTCCTCCTCTTTGAAACATGCAAGGCCTTGGAAGTTGTTGAGGCAATAGAGAGGCGCATGGACTCTTTAGCTGATCAAACAGCAGTGGCTGACTTTGACCGAGCTAGGGATGACTTCCTCTACTAGATGATAGACCTAATTCACGATTTTGAAAGGTTGAAAGATGAAGTCAAGAGGAAAAGGTAAATATTGAAGTCATTTGAGGACACAACTTTCGATCCTCCTACTCCAAAATCTGACGAAGAAGCTTATAAAGCCGAGAAAACCAAACTTTTGAATTTTCTTTTCTTTTTAACTTTGGCATAAAGACCAAAGTTCTCCTATAAAAATAACTAATTAACCACGTTACTGTCTATGTCTATGTTACTATCTATGTTTACTACCTATGTTGAACATGTTTACTGAATTATGTATTACAGACAGTTTGTAGTTCAAACCGTCTATGATAATTATGTAACACAGACAATTTGTGATTCAAACCCTCTATGATAATTACATATCTCTGATGGTTTGTGGTTCAAACCGTCTGTGATAGTTATGTCCCTAATTGCTGGGCCTCTTGATCCTCCCCAACCTAATCCCAGCCAATAGAAACCCACCAACCCCACCCTATAGATCATAGCTCCACCTCTCCGTCCCGCGCCAAAACTTTTTCTACTCCCGCCTCTCTCCCCTATAAATACGCACCCAAACACATCCCTTACCTACTGCTGTGCTCAAATTCTCTCTAGCCCTTACGAAGTAGATGGCATGCAAGGCGCCATGGAAGCAACTGGCTATGGACATGGCCAGCTCACGCTCTGCATCAGGTTTGAGAGGGCTTAGGCGATCTCAGCTTCTTCTATGTTCTTGCCATGTTTAATAGTTGGGTTCATAGAATTAGGAGATGTGTTCTTGCCATATTCTTAGTATGTTAGATGGGTAACCTGCTTATTATCTTGTGATGCTGTAATATGGTGGATTCTAATCTTAGTAGAAATAGAATGTGCTGTTGTGTTTGCTACTGTATTTGCTTGTTTTCGAAGGGCATAGCTAACATTTCCTTATATTAGGCCAAAAATAGAAAAAAAAAATCTAGGTATAGAATGAACTATCACATACAGTTTTGTGGTATAAACTGTGTATGAAGGACTATCGCAGACGGCTCAAACTAAAAATCGTCTATTGTCAAATTTTAATTGAAAACAAGACTGAATTATTTTTCAAAAAATTACAACACAAAACTTGGGCAAAAACTGTTTTTATCTAGCGTGTGTGCTCATCATTGTCTTTAATACTATTCTTCAAAACTCTACGAGGCTACATATGCAATTATATGTACATCAACCGAAATGGATGGAAAAGAAAGTAGTGAAACTGATTTGTAGTCTTATATGTCTATCAGTCAGTGTTCTTTTTTCTTTCTTTCTTTCTTTCTTTCTTTTGCAAGAGGGGAGACATCTAATGTAGCTATGAGCACCTCCAACGGGCGATGTACAACTGGGTGCAAGGATGCTTTTACCACGGTGCAAAATTCCACATCGAAGCTTCATTGAAAAAGAGCATTCAAACAAGAAAAACATGGACGACAAAGATAATTATAGTTTAAAATTTATCTTTTTCATGTCTCCTAAAATCAAGTTTGCATATGAAACTTAGTATTTATGCTATCTATCCATCTATCTATATCTCTATATATAAAAGGGGAGTTTGTCCATTCACCTCTCTCTCACTATCCGACTGTTATTTCTCCTAAAAAATGGCTAAAAAACCAAAAGAAAAATAGAAAAATCCTCTACAAACCGTTCGCCAACTCTCACTCTCTGAGACATGAACTTCCCTTATCTTTTCTCCCTCTATTCTCTTCATCCTCTTTTTTGAGGCACCGTTGCAACACACGGACATTTTACTATCTATAATAATTAGCCACTCGGAGGAAGCTCTTAACTGTGAGGAAGTTAGATGGAAACAGGAAAGTCCCAATAGAAGAGTCGTATAGAATTGCATGCATGCAAGGAAAATCATCTGGAAATCAAAATAGAAGATACTTAGGCATGCATGCTACGCAAGGAGAAAACGAAGGATTTTTCCCGCATGCAAGCAATCAGATGGATTTTTCTTTGTGTGGCGTCTCCTGTTCGGCATACCGAGGGAAAAAAATCCTCCCAAACTCCCTTGTGTCCTTTGTTATCTGTCGAGGTCGTTTGGCTTTGTTCCCACAGCATCCACCAGAACTTCCAGAGCCAAGCAGCGTCCACGCTTCTGCCGCTGGATCCTGACGTTCCTGTCGGCCAACCGCCGTCCACGTCGCTGCCAGTCCCGTTGATCCAGCTAATATGCATGCAAGCACCCATCGTCCGCGCTTTAGAAATATACTTTGCTAACCATGTTTAAATTCAGAATTAAATACCACAAAAGTTGTTAACATTTACATAATGGTGGAAAACATATATGAGGTCGAAGCCATCCATCGTGGTGGACCTAAGTAATAATGGTTACGTTAAGGGAAAGACTCCACGGTAAAATTATAACAAAATTGTGATGTGCAAATATAAATTAATTCTGAATAATAAATTTCATGAAATTACTGTGTCCAAAAATATTGAATTTAGAATTAGAAAGTCCAAATAATTAATGGTTTTGTCGAGACCCGAATATACAAATCCGGACTCTACTGTGTGTTCTGCACTAGTCCAGGATCACGCTAGTGCACACAGCGTAAACAAAGACAAATATCATCCACATCACGATACTCTAAAGGAAATCCAAATTATATTAATAACCATCAGAGTACGACCTTATGGCCAAGCTTACAATTATGAGCCTGAAGGGCTTTTAAAGAAACTAGCAGCGGAAATCCAAAATTAAGCGTAGTAGCCACTCGACATGCCCACAGGCAATCGACTGGGGAGCGAAGTCCTAATCCGTGAAGTCCTCGTAGTAGCCTCTTTCTAGCAACTCCTGCTGATCTGGTCCCTCCTCTTCAACTGAGCAACATGGGCATAAAGCCGTGAGTACATTGGTACTCAGCAAGTCGTTTGTAACAAATGAATGCAATATAATATGCAAAGTTTAACAATGGATGGCTGAAAGGTTAGTTTTGCATAAAACAGCAATTTAGAGTAAATATGATAAATAGATTGAAAAGCAAATTTAACAACAGACACTAAGTAAATAAATCAAAGGAATTGAGTAGACCACAAGTGAACTAACCATTCACTTCCCATCTCAAACCAACCAAAATTTCATAAAGACTCTACCCCTCGTGTGAAATCACCGAGCATTGTCCATGACCGAGGACACGGCTATTCGAATAGTTTTACACTCTGCAGAGGTTGCACAATTGTACCCACACGATGTGATTAGCCTCGCGCTAAGGAAATCACAACAAGGCTTTTACAATGATCCATCTCCACCCGATCCCACTCGCTAAGGATTCGCCGTCGAGTAGGGTAACCCCCTAGTCGATAATTGCCCCCTCTTGCGCCACACAACATCAGTAGTAAAACCAAAGTGGAGACTTCACAAATTATTATGCCAGGTCTATCCCATACTAGACATGTGGTTTGCACGATTAAGCTCAGATCAATGGCGCACAAAGTTAAGTCCTTAAGAGTTACCCAGGCGAAGCATCCACATCCCAATGTGCATCCAGCACCCCCTTTACTGCACGATCATTCGCCCAAGTGAAAGCCAAGTTTGTATAACCAATGCCCATGACACTACCCATGTCATGACATACAAATTTTATAACTGTGGCTAACCACCACGTTCAAGTAAACCATTAAGTCAGGATTAATTAACCACATGCGATGACAGATCCCAGCGAACTAATAATAAGCAGGCTAAGCAGTTGAACGTAACCCCATGTGACAATTATTATTTATCACTAAATAATTCCCAATCCTAAGGTGTCAATGGAATCATGGCAATCAAGTTATCATGGAGGGATTTAACCAATTAGGAGTATAACTACCAATTACGAGGTTTTATTAACAAATAGCCATGCATGATAATTTGAAACAAAATAATACATAATAGATTGAAAACTGGGTTCAACATGATCAAAGAATACGACTTGCCTTGGCCTTGCTCAGTTAGGAATTCTTGATCTTCGAATCCGGCTTCAGCTCCTTCGAACGCGTGATCTAACGAGAGAGGAACCGAGACGAAACACAAAAAATAAAATCAAATAAACTCCAAAAACTGCAAAACCAGAACCACAAGAAAGAGCTCAATTTTAGATGAATTTAGGAAGAAGAATTGGGTCGATCGGAGTTCGGACGAAGGAGAACGGGCGATCTAAAGTTTGCCGGGGCGAGAAAATACTGGAAATTCACAGATGTTACTGTTCATCCGAGAGCAATTTTTGGAAAGGAGGCTAGCGCTGGCGAGAGGAGGCATGGGAGGTGAATCTAACTAGCAAAATAGGTTGTTAGGGACCCAAGGCACACATAGGAACTGACGGCACGCCAAACGGAGACCGTTGACGGCACGGGCGGCTACAACGACATGGGTAAGAGAGAGGAATAAAATCCGGGCATGGAACGTGGAGAGGTAGGGTGAGCACGGGCTAGAACGCGGCTTGGAAAAGCTAGGAAAATTGTCGGCTCGGCCAGAAACCCACCAGAGATGGCACAATCGACGTTTGAACGACGTCGGGAAGGGTAAAGGAAAAACTTAATATCTTGGTGCTCGGTGAACGAAATCTAAAACCACTTGGAGGGTAGCTACCTGGGATGGTTTGGCACAAAGTGACGCGAACGGATTGGGGAAAACACTACCGGATAGATGGGGGACACGGGATGCCATTGGCGGACAAGGCAAGGTTCGGAGGCGAAAATTTGTGGAGGCTTTTTGGGGAAAAGGGAGTGAGCACAGCGTAGAACGCGACGAGGCAAGGCTAGGAAAAATTACGGCAAGGGCTAAAGCTTACCGGAGGCGACGAATCGACGTCGGGAAGCGCTCTTGACCTAGATTGGGGAAAACTCGATTCCGGGAGATTGGCTGCACCAAAACAAAATTAACTTGACAAGAAGGTAGATGGGACATGGTGGCATAATGTGACGCAAAAGGATCACGGAAAAACTCACCGGATTGCTCGAGACACGACGAGCAAATTCGGGACCGGAGGGGCTTGGTGCCGACGGCGTCCTGGGCTTTGAGGGGACTTGGCACGGCTTGGGATGGGTTTAGGGGAGCCAAGGGGTCCTATTTATAGGCTTGGAAGAGGTAGAAACCGACTCCAATCCGCGGATTTCGGTTTAGAGTCCGTTTCGAAAAATTGGAGATAAAAGGCAAACGGATAAACGAAACGGAAAGAGACCAGTTGGGATGGATTCCTTGCGTGATTTGGCACAACTTTCCTTTTGGGAAGACATTCAAATAATGTCCGGATTGGAAGTTATGAAGAGAGAGAAAAACGGAAAAAACTGCGTACAGAGAACGGGATCGATCGAAGCTCTGGAGGTTGAAGATGAACCAGGTGCTGACACGTGTCGAGTACTGTTCATTCTCTCTCCTCTTTTTTTTGGGAAATTTCAAATTGAGCTCAAACAAACTCCGAAAAATCCCAGAAAAAATACAGAAAAATTCCTTGTGACACAAGGAACACAAATAAAATATTTTTGGCAAATATTAATATTTAATTTAATCATATTAAAAATTTTTTAATTAATGAAAATTCCAATTAAGCTTTAATTAATTTCAGAAAAATCCAAATGGTGAATTTTATTTTAAAAGCTTCAAAAAGGCTCTGAAAATCAGGATGTTACAGGTTTCCAGATATATACATGGATGGAAATTTCCAAATAAAATATTCTTTGCTATATAAAAAGTTACATTAATTTAGAATTAAATAAATCATAATTTTTAACACTAATAATCATTATATATAATAGTTCAAGCAATCCTTCGGGTAGACCTGCATTATAACTGCTTATGTAAAGAGAAAGACTGCATATGGCAAATATAATTTTAGTAGCAATTGATTTTCATAGAGTTATACTTTTTCATATATAAATTAAAAACTAAAAATTCCAGAAAAATTGTGATGTCAAAATATATGTGAATCTCAAATTACAAAATTTTTTTTAAAATTACATCACAAATTTACACAAATTCAAAAGTAAATATTCAAATCTTGAACCATGTGGATCTTCGCAAGCATTACAACTTTGATGACACATATAGATAAAACCAATAAAAACATGATAACAATAAATCGAGCAAAAAACTAATTTTAGCATTAGATGGTATATTCAATCTGCATATAAAAGATCTGATATCATGTGCCAAGTAGGATCCACATTAGCGGTGATACCTTGATATTTTAATTTTATCTATTTTAAAATTTAAGTAATCTAAGTTTTTGTAATAATATTTTATAAATTAGCCCGTGCGTATGCACGTATGGGTTGGCGACTAGTCCCCTTAATTAGTCATTAATCATCGATTGACTTTACTACTGTTGGTTGGCAAACTTGACGAGACCGTTCGAGCAATAGTTTGCACAAAACTAATTAAAGGGTTTCGAGACCGTACTATAATTCATTAGTTTCTTAACGATTTGATGTCCTAACTCAACAAAGGCATCCAACCCAAAAGAAATTGAAACACATAGTAATTTCGGTTATCAATATCTCTTTTATGTAACATTCACTGTGTTTTTTTCCATTTTACAGATATTAATGAGTGTGAGCCTTGAGAAAATAATCCTTGCTATGGTGGGACATGCCATGATGTAGAAGGTGACTACAAGTGTAAATGCAATTTTGGACGAAGGAAAACAGTAAAAATGACAAGGATTGTCAACCCATACTGTCCAAATCAGCTATTGTGGTGATCGGTAAGGCCCTCTTCATATAATTATTTGCCCTTTTATGGTTTGTGAAATCTTGACTGACACAAAACAATAATAACACAATATATGTTTTTTCAGCAACAATCTGTGTCGTCTCAATTTTGGCGATTCTACTAATCTTCTTTCACATGGAGCGTGAGAAAAGGAAGCTTAGAGATTTTTTTGAAAATAATGGTGGTCAACTAATTAAAAACATGGGCATAAAGATTTTCACGAAGTATGAGATGGACCAATTCACAAAGAATTACAGTACAATCCTTGGAAAGGGTGGCTTCGGTGAGGTCTACATGGGAACTACTAACAACAACCAACAAGTAGCAGTCAAGCGTTCCATTACTATTGATGAGGCGCGCAAAAAGGATTTTGCAAATGAGATTACCATTCAAGCTCAAATCAGTCACAAGAATGTGGTTAGACTCTTGGGTTGATGCTTGGAGTCAACTATTCCAATGTTGGTCTATGAGTTCATTCCTAAAGGGAGCCTCTACGATGTGCTTCACGGTAATATTACTAATGCCAGTAATGTTATAAAACATCCTCTCTCACTACAAGTACGTCTAGGAATCGCTATTGAATCCACGGAAGCGCTGGACTACATGCATTCATCTGCTGGTCAAAAGATCCTTCATGGAGATGTTAAGTCAAGCAACATTCTCCTGGATGACAAGTTCATGCCAAGGGTGTCAGACTTCGGAATATCCAGACTCCTATCTATAGACAAACACCACACTAGGTTTGTGATAGGGGATACAAACTACATAGACCCTGTGTATATGAAGACAGGCCTTCTTACGGAGAAGAGTGATGTATATAGCTTTGGCGTTGTGCTCCTGGAACTCATCACCGGGAAGAAGGCAAGGTATGACGGTAACAAGAGCCTCCCGTTAAACTTTGTTAAGTCTTACATGACAGAGAGTAGGGCCAGGGAAATGTTTGATGAGGAATTCACATCTACTGAAGCCATAGATTGTCTTGAGATGATTGGTAGGATCGCAGTTCAATGCCTCAAAGAAGATGTGGATGAGAGGCCCACAATGAAGCAAGTTTTGGAGCATCTTCATTCGGTGAGAAAGGAATGGATGCAAAGGCAAGGGCAAATGATTTGCAATCAAATTGATGAGATAGCCATGGACTTTCCTCCTCTGACGTCTCAGTTGTCTCCAATGTGAAGCTATCGCATGATGTTTTCATACTATAACACGAGGTGATGAAGGTGATTGTATGATATTTTGTATTATGGTAGACTTAGTACTATAAGATTGAATAAAGTCGCTTGTAAGTTGTAAGATTTATGTAAATGAAGGTGCTTGTGAACATGTAAGGTTTGGTACGCTGTTGTCACAACTAAACACCTATATCAAGTTTGAACTTTGCAAGTCTCTATTATTGAATTGAATATTTCTTAGGTCTTAAGATTATTCTAGTTTGATTGCTTCTTTAGTTGATTGAGGTATGGAGTAACGTCAATGGCTGTTCAGGATTTTTAACACTGCATAGGATGGATCCAGTGTTCTTGTAGTTCATCAGCTATAAATTCAGCAAAGGGTCAAACTGAGTTTCTCTTCAAGAGCAATTCCTAGCTGATGGCCAACAAATACTAGCTAATAAGTAAATTTGGTCAAGAGCTAGGGCATTCACTTAAAGGAAAGAGCTAGTCACCCGGGTTCAAGCCCGGTGGGTTCGTGGGGTGTTCGACTGCGTCCTCTACCAGCCTAACAGTGCTCGGCTCTATCCTACAGTACAACAAAATGCAATTCATCCCTCCAAAAAACTAGCCTAACTACGTAATTATTCAAGCATGTCACACAAACTCCAGCGTAAGTCCTACTATTAAGTCTCTAAAACCGTCAGGATTAGATCATCGATACCTTGATGTTGCAACCCTGCCCTTCCCATTACTCGAGAAGCTTCTGTCGCGAGCGACCTCACTTCCTCCACTGGCCGGGAACAGGTGTAGGTGGGAGGCGGCGCGCAGTGGCCGAAGAGAGATTGCCGGCGAGTGAAGTCCACCCGAAGCGTAGTCCTGGGTGTTGGTGATATGCCCTAGAGGCAACATGGAGATGTTGAATATATCACATACTATGTTTATGATACATTGCTTTGTTCCTTGAAATAGACATTATCATTATTGATCAATGAGTATGTGACTTATTCATGAGACTCTTAATGCCAAAATGTTGCTATTTCTAAATGATCCCTGATCATATATCATATGAGGAACAAATATGATTCAAAGATCAGCATATGTATTGATTGATGATCATGTCTCATGGATCATGGTATGGAGATACCAAATCAATAATATGGACATGTGTTAGTGAACATATGTTGGATAGACCCGCCATGAGACACTGCAGAGATTCCATGTGTCATCAGTTGGTCTCAAGTAGTGTTTATGTAGAATCCTTAGACTTGAGATCATCATGGTTCCCAACATGCGTAGTAGCTTATTTTGGGACTACTAAACACTACTCCGTAACTGGTTAGTCATAAAAGTAGTCTTCGGATTTGCCATGAAACATGTAGTGGGATGTGAATGATCAAGA
The DNA here is from genome assembly GCA_017311315.1 of Dendrocalamus latiflorus. Classification (NCBI taxonomy): domain Eukaryota; kingdom Viridiplantae; phylum Streptophyta; class Magnoliopsida; order Poales; family Poaceae; genus Dendrocalamus; species Dendrocalamus latiflorus. Next base: position 604,912 of record CM029642.1, read on the forward strand.
TAGAATTTACCCCTCCTTATGGGAGAGATATCTCTGGGCCCCTCGATGTAATGGATTATGAAAGTGCATGGCCATGCCAATGTGATTGAGGAGTCAATCACAAGTTTATAATCCATCACGGAATCGAGAGAGTGATTGAGCTATTAAGAGGATGACACAGGTCTCGCCTTGAGCTTTCAGTCCGTGTGACGGCTTGAATGGGACACCCGGGTAGGGTGAAGTTCTGCTGTGGCGGGCTAGCAGGGGTGGGGAGCCAGCTGCTAGACGTTCAGAAGGAGGACATCCCGCACAACGTATGGGACCCACCGCAAGTGGGAGCGACCCATAGGGTGAAATGATGGAAGGGGCGAGGTACTTTGAAAAGTCACTGTGATGGTCTGCTCAACCACGTGACTAAGGAATCGTGTGGGGCAACGAGTTGATTGTCTCTTGTGGTGAAAGTGTACAAACTCTTCAGAGTCTAAAACTATTCGAATAGCCGTGCCCACGGTCAAGGGCGGACATAGGAACTTAACTGGATATAGTTCTGTTTACAAAATATTGGAACTTGGGTGAATGGAAACTTGAAGGGCGAAGGACTGCCCTGGTTTGGAATTGTCCTAGGTGTCGTCCCAGTGGTAAGTTAAGCGGCTATAATGCTAAAGAAGTTGCTATATGGTGCAGATGCCATGTAACGGTGGATGGAATCTGAATCGATATTAACACTGCATTTCCTTGCACGTTATGATTTGTTCCAAAATTGCTAAGTCATAGGGCTTTTTAATTAATTGTATTCAAAAGCACTCCTTGCAAAACAAAATAACCCGAGCCTCTCCTTTGTTAAGCCATGCATACTATTTATTTGCATTCTGTGTATTGGCTCGCGGAGCACGGGGTCGGAGTGCTCACGCTCGCTTTTGCGGCAAATTCAGAAGCAGGAATCGGATCATTACGCTTCAATAATACTTTTGGATCATGATGGCGAAGAGGATGAAGATGTCAAGAACTAGGTCGTGAACCTCCAGTTGGCTGCCTGTGGGCATGTCTTGAAGGTCCCACCTGTGTGCTTCGTTCTTCCGCTGCTGCAATTTATTGATTTCGGCCTAATCGGCCCATGAGTAAGTTTATTATTTTAATTACATTTCCGCATGATCTGTACTTTGATATTCAGAACTATAACTGTGTGCACTATCTACTGATCCAGGGAATAGTGCAATTAAACACAGTAGATTCCGGATTGTAAAATCTGGGTCTGACAGGCATGGTATCAGAGCATATCGACTACAGGTCATGACCTAGTTAGCCTGGCCGTTAGTCCATGACTAGAATTATTTTCTCAGTATCTATTTTCACAAAACCAAGTAGTATTGCTCAATCTCAACTCTCTTAGATAATTCTCCCTCATCTATGTGCTGACCTGGCTAATTTGTTTCCGAGGCTCTCTTATCCCGAATTCAAAATAATAAAAAAAAATCTGGCACTTACTTTGTACACACTCTTTGAAAACTTTCCTTGGGCCAAAGTCACAACTCTTAAATTAGAAACTCAATAAAAAAAGAATTATCTTTGGGGGGGTCATTATCAAAATTTATTATTAAAAAAATCCAAAAATTTACTTTGGATTCCCAAATAGTTAAAATAAAGTTAGTTGTCGCAAAACTTTTCCCTAAAAAGGATCTTGTGTTTTAAAAATAAAAGCCTAAGGGTAAACCTTGAGGTATGGTTTTTTTAAAGAGTTATTTTAGTAAAAGCATATTTCCCATATTAGGTTTTATTACCCGTTGTTAGAAAAAAAGGGGCTTCTTATCCAAAATAATAATAATATATATATACATATCCATTTTTGCCACACAGTTTCAAAAAAAATGATGGTAATACAAGAATGAGCACTGATATCAAGCAAACCACCTCCAAAATACTTCCTCTTCTTTTTATTAATTTCAAAAGAAAATTTTTGTTTGCCTTCTCATACCCTACTCTGAAATTTAAGGTTAAGAACGTGGAAGATGGTCATGAAGATAAGGTAGTCTCGTTCTAAACGGACTATGCAGATAAACCCTGTGCCCCATATGTGTGTTTCCCCGAGTAGACGCTGTACTGTCGCAAGATTTTCGTTGGGCCCTGTGCACTGTCTTCTTGCCCTCGGGCGTCCTATTTCGCAGTCACAGTAAAAGCTTGCTTTTAAAAGTTTGTATGGCTCAGTATCACTCCAGCTCCCTGGATGTGCTCTTTTAAAGTTAGAATGGGTAGGGATTACCTTATCCCCCACGATTCTACTCGTATCCCATGTTGTTCCCTCTCACCTTTCTGTTGAAAAGCCCCTCAGTACCACTGAAGCAAAGTGATGGATCACCAAAGACCAAGACTCGAGACTCTGTCTTGCTAACACTCTCTCCTTACCCGCTCGGAGGTCCCATAGATCAAATCGCCACCGACTACACAGATTGACAAGGAATGTGTCGACGATATGAAGAGAAAAGACCTTGCACCTACCAATGCTCCGTAGACTATTCCCCAACTACGATAACGACCATCACCCTGGCGTATATCCTGTGAGCAAGGCCATATGTTTTCCTTGTGGAAGACAAGACCGCTAACCCGAAGAATGCTCCCAAAACCTACTGCTGATCAAGCAGCCAAAGAACCACGGATGGGTCCCCAACTCGCCACAGGACCCATCATACATTGAGCTAGGAGAGACAAATAATGATTAGTGGCATTTATTTTAAGGGGGGTAGCACTATGAGATAGAAATGCCGAAGAACTGCTAAGACGTATAGTTGGAGTTGCAACAACCTAGACTTAGAGCTGATCAGACTAGTACAAAGGGATTCGCAAGACCAGAAATCTTCTAGTAATGAAGACTACAAAACGTACCATTAGCTAAAATGGTCATGCTTGGCAAATCTAAAGATTAAGAGTGGGATCCCAATAGAAGTGAAAGGCCACCATAAAGATATGTCCATAATCACTTCTGCATCCCTAAGGTCCTCTACTCCTAGGGCACAGTCCGTTGCTACCACCTGTCCATATGAAATTCTACAACCATATGTCCAAGAGGCGATGCAACTACCCCGTTCTACAATAACGTAAGGACAACCGCACCAAGAGCAAGTATTAGGAAGTCTACGACCTATTCAGAAGAACAAGGTTTCTTTCTCCTCTTTGGACTTCTCCAAGTGTTAACCCTTGTTTTGCAGATTTTAATCTCTCTGTAAAGATAAGGAACTATATGTCGAGCAACACCCTGAAGCCCATTGCTAGCCAACATAACCCATCTCTATTCTTTCTGCTCTACAGGAATCTCGGGGTCGAGATTCCTTTAAGGGGGGTAGGTTTGTAACATCCTGAAAATTTGAATTTGAAAATATGAAGCTTTTTGAATTTATTTCTGCAATATGTTTTATTTGAATTTGGAGTTTGTGGTATTTTTCTGAATAACTTAATGAAGGTTCCAAAAAGTCAAAAAGACCAAAGGGAAAACAAGCATATTTAAATATTAGAAAATTTAAATTTTAATACGAGTCATGAAAATAAAATTTATCATAATAAGACCCTGAGGGATATATGCAAGTAAAGGAAACTCAAAGTCTTAAATTCGAATCTGAAAAGATGATCCAGTATAAGGGAAGGGAAATCTGGGTTAATAAAATAATATCATTTTGAAGATAGTAGTATATAAAGGGAAGCAAAATAATAAATAGAGCCTAAACAAGTATGCATGCAAGGGTCTAGAAAAATGAGCAAGACATAAAATGTAGTGATACAAAATATAGGCATGAAGAAAATATAAATACATGTATATGTAATCGTAAATATAAAAGCTAGGTTAGCAAGATGGGAGAAATGTAAATAAGCATGGAATATCATCTCTAAAAAAAATTATGGCAAACCAATTTAAAAGGAGGCTAGCATTTACACATATATGCAAACACCTATGAATAACAATGTATATAAATATATAAATATATATATATATACACATATATACTATGTGAAAGAATAAATAAATAAACATACATGTACATACACAAAAATCAGAGAAAAATGAAAATATGTATATGTGTACTTACCCCAGAATATATGTGGAAATATCTATACACATACTCAAGGATAAAAAAATGGAAATAACACAGCCGGGCCGGCCATCACCCCGGCCCAGTCCCTCTCTCCACGCGTGGCCCAGCGCCCCCGCTGCCCAGCTCCCGAGCGCGCTCGCTCCCGCTGACGAGCGGGCCCGCTCCCTCGCGCGCGTCGTCTTCCGCTGGCCGGTGGACCCGCCTCCACCGCGCCTCCCATCTCACTGCCGCGCGGGCCTGCGCCCCGCCTGCTCCTTCTCCCGCTGCCACGCGACCCCACGCGCCATAACCCCTCCCCTCTGGCCGGTGGACCCCCGCCCGCGCTCTCTTCCTCCTCCCCCTTCTTCTCCACGCGCCTGCAGCGCCGCTCTCCCCCTCGCACTCGCTCTCCCTCGCACTTGCATGTTGTTATTTTTATAAAAATACATGCTAAGTTTAATATGATAGTTATATGCCGTTATTAACCTTGAATAATATTACCCCTCCTTTGGAATATTTGAAAATGAGAACCTTGGGGCCCTAGCAAAATTATAGTAGTAACCTTTCGAAAATAAGTCCGTAATTTATATGCCGTGCTTAGTATTGTTTAGGTAATCATGGGCGCGAGAGCGCCCAAGCATCACTTTTAATCCTGAGAAAAATTGGTTGGGCAGTCATGGTGGTAATGACTGATAAATGATGGATATGATTATTTTATGTTTCCAAAAACCCCAACATGCTTTAATATCTGGGCGGATTGGTTCGATGGTGTGAGAGTGTGGTGCAGTGGAAGCACAAAGTGGTTAGTGGTAGACCGCCCAGATACCACTAAGGACTGAATCTTGTCATGTCAACCCGTGTAAAATAGTACAACCACAAGTCTGTAAAATACAACTTGGCTTAGTAGATTTACCGGACCCTGAAAGTCATCCTTCCAGGAGGAGGTGTGGGATGGTGCAAGCGGCAATCCGTGTGACGGCTTGAATGGGACACCCGGGTAGGGTGAAGTTCTGCTGTGGCGGGCTAGCAGGGGTGGGGAGCCAGCTGCTAGATGTTCAGAAGGAGGACATCCCGCACAACGTATGGGACCCACCGCAAGTGGGAGCGACCCATAGGGTGAAATGATGGAAGGGGCGAGGTACTTTGAAAAGTCACTGTGATGGTCTGCTCAACCACATGACTAAGGAATCGTGTGGGGCAACGAGTTGATTGTCTCTTGTGGTGAAAGTGTACAAACTCTTCAGAGTCTAAAACTATTCGAATAGCCGTGCCCACGGTCAAGGGCGGACATGGGAACTTAACTGGATATAGTTCTGTTTACAAAATATTGGAACTTGGGTGAATGGAAACTTGAAGGGCGAAGGAATGCCCTGGTTTGGAATTGTCCTGGGTGTCGTCCCAGTGGTAAGTTAAGCGGCTATAACGCTAAAGAAGTTGCTATATGGTGCAGATGCCATGTAACGGTGGATGGAATCTGAATCGATATTAACACTGCATTTCCTTGCACGTTATGATTTGTTCCAAAATTGCTAAGTCATAGGGCTTTTTAATTAATTGTATTCAAAAGCACTCCTTGCAAAACAAAATAACCCAAGCCTCTCCTTTGTTAAGCCATGCATACTATTTATTTGCATTCTGTGTATTGGCTCGCGGAGCACGGGGTCGGAGTGCTCACGCTCGCTTTTGCGACAAATTCAGAAGCAGGAATCGGATTATTACGCTTCAATAATACTTTTGGATCACGATGGCGAAGAGGATGAAGATGTCAAGAACTAGGTCGCGAACCTCCAGTTGGCTGCCTGTGGGCATGTCCTGAAGGTCCCACCTGTGTGCTTCGTTCTTCCGCTGCTGCAATTTATTGATTTCGGCCTAATCGGCCCATGAGTAAGTTTATTATTTTAATTACGTTTCCGCATGATATGTACTTTGATATTCAGAACTGTAACTGTGTGCACTATCTACTGATCCAGGGAATAGTGCAATTAAACACAGTAGATTCCGGATTGTAAAATCTGGGTCTGACACCTCGACAGCCTCAAAATATCAGAGCCTCAGAGTCCAAGCAACCGTTTCGTGTACAACTGCGTCCAGCTCTAGTTGCTCCACCTCTAGTTCCAGCAGTAGCGGAAGTAGCTGCAACACTAGTAGCAGCAGCACCAGCAGTACCACCTCTAGCTCCAGTTAGAGATCCAGTAGCTGCAGAGCCTCCTTAGCCAGTTGACCGTCATGCTCAGCCACCTTGTCAGCGTCAGGTTGGACAATGTTTATCAGAGTGCTTAAAGCATCGCTCAAAAGAAGAGTGCTTAAAGGAGATGCTGTCAGAAGTCCCACCAGAGTAGACTATGCCTATCATTGGGGATTACTTGGCATCTGTCTCTCCCAGAATTCAGGACCAGCTCTGATTTGTAGAAAGACACAGTTTTGTAATACATTACCTAAATTAAACCTGGTGGTTTTGTCAATTCATCTACATCACATAGGTTGTTCTAGATTATGTGTTACTCAAATATATATTTGAATGACACAAATTCTAGAACAACTAACCATACAGCAAAGATAATAGCAAAAGGAGATGCTGTCAGAAGTCCCACTAGAGTAGACTCTGCCTATCATTGGGGATTATTTGGCATCTCTCCCTCCCAGGATTCAAGACCAGCTCTGATTTGTAGAAAGACATAGTTTTGTAATACATTACCTAAATTAAACCTGGTGGTTTCGTCAATTCATCTACATCACATAGGTTGTTCTAGAATCTGTGTTATTCAAATATATATTTGAATGACACAGATTCTAGAACAACTAACCATATAGCAAAGATAATAGCAAGAACATAAAACATTTTCTTATACTTGCACTCCTTGTCAATCCTAGCAGCTAAGGCAGCCATCTCAGTGTCCATCTTCCTTACCAACTTCATTGCATCATGTTCTTCGATAACCTGTTCCTTTTCTTCTTCTTTGCTAGCTTGCATCTTCCAATTGGCATTCTCATTCTCCAATTCTCAGACATTATCTCGGAGGTCACATATGAGTTGGTTCAAAAACGGAGGAATTTCGGGATCTGCCCGCTTCCAGACAAAAATCAAAGGAACCAAGACAAAAAAAAGAGAGGATGAAATTGGAAGGCTACCGTATTGGCACTGCATTTGTAGTACCTCCTTCCCGGATTAATATCGCTCCACGAAGTTAACCTGGGTGCTTTCGCCTTGCAGAAGCAAATCTGTGCGAGCTCGTAATCCAGCGGCTTCACCCTGTAAGCCACAGGTGAGCGTGGGTTCTCCCTTCTTCCGCTTGACGCTCGCACCACAGGGAAAGAGCCTGAGCTTGCTTGGTCCATGGCAAAACCCTAGCGCCGAGCCACACCTGTAGCAAGGCGAAAGAGGGTAGGCCTTCTTGCTACCCGAGTTTATATAAAACTTTGGTTGAAACACGTTGAAACTCCATGAGACTTGGGATAAAATAATGGTACTTTGGGATCAACCTTTACGAAACACTTCAAAAATTAGCATGAATCTGAATGAACCTTGATGAACCACCATGATACTCCTTGAGAGTAGATGAAACACGATGATACTCCTTTGAGAGTAGATGAAACACGATGAAAATTGGGATGAAACATGATCAAAGTCCATGAGACTTGGGATGAAACAATGGTATGCTCCGGCTGCCGCCGATCGGCCGCTTGAATCCATAGCCATTTAAACCCATGTCGGCCGCCCAAAAGTTGGCCCAGCCACCTCCACCGGACGACGAGCTCGACACCATCGCTGCTCGAAGCCGTCCAGCCCATCGGCAATGCACACGAAGTCCCATGGCCGTGCACTCAGATGTTGCCGCTTGTCTCCTCCCCAACGCCGGCCAACTCTTCCACAGCCTAGCACCAGAGGTCGCCGCTGCTCAGCCTCGGCCCGCCTCTGACCGTCGCTCCCGCATCCCCGTTTGAAGTTGATGCTTCGCCCCGCGCCTAGGGTACCTGCTCGAAGTCACAAACCACATCGGCCGCCCTCACCTGTGCTAGCATTGCTCGACCGCCGCCCAAAAAACTTATGCACCCGAGCTAACGCCACTAGGCACCACCTGCAACCATTTTTCCATGGCCACATGCTGGTAGCCGCCTGCCATGGCTGCCCGCTGGTCGTCGCCCATAGCCGCCTATCGCGGTCATTCCCTGGCCGTCGCTCATGGCTGCTCGCCGATCGCGCTCGGCTCCAAGCGACATTGCCGAGCCGACGCCCCGATTTCACCCGACACTTGAAGTGCCACCGCCATGGGAGGGGTTGATGGCTAGGGTTTAACCTAGCCACTGGTCATCAAATGGGCTGGATGGGCCAAGCAATGGCAATAGGCCGGGAAGGCCACATAGGCCTATTTTTTGGCCCAGAGTGAAATAAAAAAGGGAGAAGAAAAAGGAAATTTGGCTGAAGGTGGGTTTGCAGTTTAGCCCTTCGGTTTTTGGTAAATTAAATAATCTGTGAAAGATTAAAAATAACAATAATATTTGACCCCGAAGTTTGTCAGAATTGCAATTAAGTTCAGTAGACCGAATTTCTTCCCACATGGTTTATCTCCTGGATTATTTATGTTTTTTATTCAGCATATTATTTCTACTTTTTTAGTAAATCTAAAAATTGCTTATTAATTAACAGAAAATTGTTAAAATTGCTAGAAAATGCCAGAAAAATCGTAAATAATATCTATGAGCTAGGCGTGACACATTTGCCTTACCGCAAGTCTATTTCCTAGGGGCTAATTATCTCCACAAATGATTAACTAAATTGAGAAAAAAAAAACTCTAACGGGAGACAAGAGCTGGAGCTGGAGGACAACCTGGTGGTCAAAATTGATTTAGATTGGCCAGTCGTGATGGACATGTATGTAAGTATTTTCCTGGAGAAAATACAAGGTGATACACGATATGCAAATTACGAACCAATCTATTATGTATTGATGCTCATGTTTCAATCTAGATTGATTCTCCGTGAGACCTGGAATGAAACAATGGTACTTTGGGATCAAACTATATCAAACACTTCAAAAATTAGCATGAATCTGAGTAAAACATGATGATACGCTATGAGATTTATGAAATACGATGAAACTCTTTGAGACGTGATAAAACTCAATGAAACTCCATACAACTTTGGATGAAACACGTTGAAACTCCATGAGATTGGGCCGGCCCACGAAAAACAGTGCCCCCGACTCCCGAGCTTCTCTTCATTCACCCCCACCCCCTGCCCCCCCCCGGTAGCTTCTCTTCATCCCGCATTCCCGCGCGTGCTCTCTCCTCCCTGCCCCCAACCTCCACAAATTCAGCAATTTGGAGCCAACTCGACGCCAATTTGACTATTTGGAGATCATCCTCTAAGGTAATGTCACGCATTCCATCCATTTACTTTAGTTTAAATCGGTTTGATTTTTGATTTAGGGTTTATGCCGAATTGGATGTTTGAATTTATGATCACGCTAGGACGCGCGGCGTGAGTAGAATAACTGTTCACGCCCCTTCGTTCACCCCGTGCTTCTCTTCATCCCCACGCATCCTCTCCCCTCCCCGCCGCTGGCCTTCAGTCCACTTCGGCCCCGCCGTCCTCCTTCGCCGCCCGCCTCCAGTCCCAGCGGCACGCCGTGTTCCGTGCTTTTCATTGTCGCAGGATCTGCAGGAAGTAAGCTTTCTTAACATTCATCTATTTGTGAACTTGTAATTTTTTATGGGGAATGTTTGAATTGCCTGTGCAATCTGAGCTACTTCTGGAGGGAAAACATTACTTTTGTGTTAATTTATCGATAGAGTTCACTCCTTTGTATTTTCTATAATGTTTTGTAGCTCATGTCATCTTACAAAACTCATGTCCTGCAATGTAGGATGCCGCAGCATGCACAGTACGCGTTGCTCCTCTTGGAGTACGATGACAAACACCGTGCGCACCACATAGCCGACGAGGGTCTGGTGAGACTTGCTAATATACTATTCGGTCATGCTTTCAACTTGTTGACCGTGTTCTTGTTTTACTTATTCATTTGCATATCTCTCCTGCAGGAACTCCAGCCGCTTCGCCCTCGCATCCACATCCCTCTACATTGGGATGAGCGGTACGAGCCACACGTTCGCCAGGCCGGTCTACTTGCTTTAGCGCGGATAGTGATCAACGGGCACCCCCATATGGACGGTGCTGCGCTTACCGCACTGGTGGACCGGTGGCGCCTGGAGACCCACACGTTCCACCTACCGTTAGGCGAGATGACCATCACACTGCAAGACGTCGCCATGATTCTCGGCCTCTCCATAGACAGGTTGACAGAAACTGGGGACATTAACAACATTGGTTGGAGTGACCAGGTGGGAGTGTGGCTTGGAGTTCGACCGGATGACCCGCCTGCGGACTCAAAGGACAACCGGCCATCCGCGGTACTTGGGTCCTGGCTGCGCGCGCACTTCAATGTATGCCCGCCGAACGCAGATGAGGAAGTAAGTACATTGTGGTTAGTAGTTGTCACAATCATTGTACCTTTTTTCCAGGGTATCAACCTACAACAGGCCTTGTCAAGTTTGCGAGGGCACCCCATTGGGGTATATGATACATTCAATGCCCAGTATGCTCAGATTCCATTGCAAACCACCATGTTTGTCACTTCAACTCCTTTTTGTTTCCTTTATTTCTAAGGATTATGCAAAGATGCAAAATTGGGGTACTGATCATCTTTTTTTAATTATTGTTTTGTATTAACTTGTTTTTACTGTCATTTTTGTATGTTTTTGTCTTTTTGTGAAAAAAGTCATGACTGCGGATTTTGTGTACTAAAGATGCTTGAATGTCACAATGGCAGGAATCTCATTGGTTACAACATGTTACGTAATGAATTTTTTATTTTCTGTATTTTTTTGTTCTAAGTTCGAAGCATATCCAGACTCCTATCTATAAACAAACACCACACTGGGTTCGTGATAGGGGATACAAACTACATAGATCCTGTGTATATGAAGACAGGCCTTCTTACGGAGAAGAGTGATGTATATAGCTTTGGAGTTGTGCTCCTAGAACTCATCACCAGGAAGAAGGCAAGGTATGACGATAATAAGAGCCTCCCGTTAAACTTTGTTAAGTCTTACATGAAAAAGAGGGCCAGGGAGATGTTTGATGAGGAAATCATGTCTACTGAAGCCATAGATTGTCTTGAGATGATTGGTAGGATCGCAGTTCAATGCCTCAAAGAAGATGTGGATGAGAGGCCCACCATGAAGCAAGTTTTGGAGCATCTTCGTTTGGTGAGAAAGTAATGCATGCGAAGGCAAGGGCAAACGAGTTGCGATCAAGTTGATGAGACAGCCATTGACTTTCCTCCTCTGACACATTAGTTGTCTCCAATGTGACACCTTAGTCCAAGCAGATGTCCTCTAACTTCTTTTTGGGCTTAGGAAACTGAAGCTTCATCAGGGCATCAATAAACCTAGACTTTATCTTCACAGCATGTTTTTCAGAGTCACTCAAGCCATCAAGATTATTAGAATGCTCGAAGATTCTAGTAAGAGATTCATCATCATGTAGATACAGTAACTTCTGCAAATCTTCTACCAAACTTTTGGCATACATGATGTCAGCGCGTATTGAAATCTTCGGAAGGTGGTCAATTAATATACCAGTATATGTTGCAATGTATTTTACTGAAGTGCTGAATGCTTTAGTAAAATACTCCTTAAAGGTGCTCTTTTGTTTTTCATGTGGGACAGCTCGGAAACGAGAACTGCAATTTTTTAGGAAGTCCACCAAATCATCCACAGAACGCTTCAACTCATCTTTTGGTCCAAGTACTTAGACAGCTCAGCGACACGGTTCTTCAAAAGTATTTTTGACAGCTCCTTGTCAACCTTCATACGGTCCTTATTACCAAACAAAACAATGCCTCTCCATAGACGGGTTGCCAGTAACTGGGGACATTAACAACATGGGTTGGAGAGACCAGGTGGGAGTGTGGCTTGGAGTTCGACTGGATGACCCGCCTGCGGACTCAAAGGACAACCAACCATCCGCGGTGCTTGGGTCCTGGCTGCGCGCGCACTTCAATGTGTGCCCACCGAACGCACATGAGGAAGTATGTACATTGTGGTTAGTAGTTGTCACAATCATTGTACCTTTTTTCCAGGGTATCAACCTACAACAGGCCTTGTCAAGTTTGCGAGGGCACCCCATTGGGGTATATGATAAATTCAATGTCCAGTATGCTCAGATTCCATTGCAAACCACCATGTTTATCACTTCAACTCCTTTTTGTTTCCTTTATTTCTAAGGATTATGCAAAGATGCAAAATTGGGGTACTAATCATCTTTTTTTTAATTATTGTTTTGTATTAACGTGTTTTTACTATCATTTTTGTATGTTTTTGTCTTTTTGTGAAAAAAGTCATGACTGCGGATTTTGTGTACTAAAGATGCTTGAATGTCACAATGGCAGGAATCTCATTGGTTACAACATGTTATGTAATGAATTTTTTATTTTCTATATTTTTTGTTCTAAGTTCGAAGCATAACTGAGATCCAACATTGTCTTCACATTTGCAACTAAGTACTAAGAAGTATGTGGCTTATCGTGGGGGACCAACACTTACACGTAAGAGCTTAACTCTTTATTCACTACTATGAACTTTGATACAACACAATACACTAGCACTCTACCTAGTGCCACCTCTCATGGCTCTCCCTAACACTCTATGCTCATGGTAGCTTATATGGTTCATAGCTTAGGGGTGAGAAGCACCCCATATTTATACTTTAGAAGGCCGTTAGATTGGTGAAAAGTGGCAACCATCCAAGCAAGTGCTCTACAAATATCTCTACTCTAGAAATCTCTTCTCAAAATATCTAAGTCTGAAAAATTCTCTAATTTGCCATGAAGCTTAGCTAAATATTTTATTCTAGGATCTTCATAGCAAAAATATCTAGTCTCTTGTATTGTATAGAATACTCTAGATGCTTGCTTGTGCCAAGTATGTATTGTCTATTTTCAACACTTATAGTGTTTATGATATCCCCTTAACTAGTCATTAACCATCGATTGACTTTACTTTTATGGGTTGGCAAACTTGATGAGACCGTTCGAGCGATAGTTTGCAGAAAAAGAAGGTTTCGAGATCATACTATTGTTTATTAGTTTCTTAACGATTTGAGGAGGTAGCCTCTAGTTAACTGCTACATGCAATTATATGCCCTGACACAACAAAGGCATGCAACACAAAAGAAATTGAAACACATGGTAATTTCAGTTATCAATATTTCTTTTATTTAACATTCACTGTATTTTTTTCTTCATTTTACAAATATTAATGAGTGTGAGCTTCAAAAAAATGATGCATCCATTTATGAAAAACTATATCCTTGCCATGGTGGGACATGCCATGATGTAGAAGGTGACTATGAGTGTAAATGCAATTTTGGACGAAGAAAAAATAGTAAAACTGACAAGGATTGTCAACTTGTACTGCCCAAACTAGCTATAGCGGTGATCGGTAGGCCTTCTTCATATAATAATTTGTCCTTTTATGGTTTGTGAAATCTTAACTGACACAAAACAATAACAACACAATATATGTTTTCAGCAACAATCTGTGCCATCTCAATTTTGGCGGTCCTACTAATGTTCTTTCACATGAAGCGTGAGAAAAGGAAGCTTAGAGATCTTTTTGAAAAAATGGTGGTCAACTAATTAAAAGCATTGGCATTAAGATTTTCACAAAGGATCAGATGGATCAAATCACAAAGAATTACAGCACAATCCTTGGAAAGGGTGGCTTCGGTGAGGTCTACATGGGAACTACTAACAACAACCAACAAGTAGCAGTCAAGCGCTCCATTACTGTTGACGAGGCGCGCAAAAAGGATTTTGCAAATGAGATTACCATCCAACCATGAAGCAAGTTTTGGAGCATCTTCATTTGGTGAGAAAGGAATGGATGAAAAGGCAAGGGAAAATGATTTGTGATGTTGATGAGACAGCAATAGATTTTCCTCCTCTGACACCTCAGTTGTCTCCAATGTGAAGCTATTGCATGATGTTTTCTTCCTTTAACACGAGGTGATGAAGTCAGGAAGGTGATTGTATAATATTTTGTTATTATGGTAGACTTAGTGTTGTAAGATAGAATAAAACTGCTTGTAAGTTGTAAGATTTATGTAAATGAAGATGTAAGATTTATGTAAATGAAGGCGCTTGTGAGCATGTAATGATGTAAGGTTTGGTACGTACGCTGTTGTCACAGCCAAGCACCTATATCAAGTTTGAAATTTGCAAGTTTCTATTATTGAACTGAATATTTCTTAGGTTTTTAAGATTATTCTAGTTTGATTGCTTCTTTAGTTGATTGAGGTATAGAGTAACGTTAACGGCTATTCAGGATTTTTAACACTGCATAGCATGGATCCAGAGTTCTTGTAATTCACCAGCTATAAATTCAGCAAGGGGTCAAACTCTGAGTCTCCCTGCAAGGCAATTCCTAGCTGATGAGCAACTGGTACTAGCTAATAATTAAATTTGGCCGAAGCTATGGCATTCACTTAAAGGAAAGAGCTAGCCACCCGGGTTCAAGCCCGGTGGGTTTGTCCACAATACAACAAAATGCAATTCATCCCTCAGAAAAACTAGCCTAACTACGTAATTATTCAAGTATGTCACACAAACTCCGGTGTAAGTCCTATTATTAATTAAGTCTCTGAAATCACTCGAGAAGCTTATGAGCCCGAACTAGCAACAACGATCATAGCCTGGCCCATATGGACAAGCATGTGAGCCGAAAGGTTAAGCTTCTTTTGCATTAGGCCCAATACTTGTTGTCCAACGAAGGCTCAAGTAGCATTTTCTAGTTTCTACAATAAAAGTGACCCTTCCCTCGAAGAAAAAAAGAATAGAAGTAACCTGACTTCTCTATAGGAGACAAAACTATCTTATTATCTTTCTGATAAGAGCACTTACACTTTACGACGATCATACATACACTCACTATATAGTACAAACTACATACACAAATGGATCAAAATGCAAAATTAATGACCAAATGTTAATTTTGTTCTCGATTGGCTTAGGAAACAATAGCAAAAGGTAAGAGACAACGCTACTCCTGTCCAACATAGTGCAGTTATAGACGGTCACAACCATAACAACAGAGAAACACATATTGCAAAACTTATTGTTGTAGCATGCGCCAAAACAGTGGGTACTGGTTACCCTTTCTCCATGGGGGACGAAGAACTAAGAAAGCTAGAGAGAGCCAACCGTGAGAGAGAGAGGGCTAGTCCATAAAGATGAGTGGATCCCTTTCCTCATGCCCCCCTGGGGTTTATATACATGAATGGGTGTAAGATTGAGGAGGCTGACTAGAAGGGGGTGAATATACAGTTTTAAAAATTCTTTCTAGGCTATAACCAAATCAAACAATGCGGAAGTGAAAGCTATTTGGTTTTCACAAGTAATGCCTAAATTGTCTAAGTTTAACTAAGTGCACCAACGATATAATTTTAAATCAAGATAAGCAATACTAGAAACACAAGTACTCTAATTAATTCAATGAATATAAGTTGCTTGAATATGAATTGCTTGAATATAAATTAAGCACAAGATGACAAACCACAATGACACCTGATGTTTTACCGTGGTGCTCAAAAACTTGTCGGTTTCCCCTAATCAACAATGAGGTAAGTCCAACCGAGTTGGACCAGCTCCACGAATTAAGCCTAACCACCTCAACCCACTAAGGTTGCTCTTTCTCCTCTCCAGAGATGGCGAGTACTACACCACTCACAATCCGTCGGGCCTTCTCACAAGCTTCTTAAGAAGATCACCATACCACCACGCCTTCGAAGCCGTCTAGAAGTTGGCAAATTCCAAGAGTAACAACTCAGAGACCCTCACTTGAACAAATCAAGTATCTCAGCTCAACAGGTACAAAGTCCACCACCAAGCGTAACACATGCATAAGGTTGTCTCTCCAAAACACTCTTAAATGCAACATATGCACATATGGAGTAAGAGACTTGCTCTTAGCTCAAAGAGAGAAAGAATAGCACCAGCAACCTTTTCCCAACAACCCTTGAGGAGGTATTTATACCATCCACCCAAAAACTAGCCATTTGAACAAGGAGGGGGTAAGAATCAGCCCGAGACCTGGTAGTACCACCGACACATGGCCGGTACTTCCACAGTCCTCTCAACGGCTACAAAACTAGATGTTAGAATGAGCTACCGATCAGATCACCCACACAGGGACCAGTCTGACCGACAGGTCCAGTCATACCACAAAGGTACTGGTCTGACCGCCATTAGAAAAGTCACCCTCTGAAAAAAAAACATACCGTGAGAAGAAAATAGTTGTTCTGCGGACCAATCAGACTGCTACCCGTTTGTCAGTCTAACCGACGGGCGGTCTAGCCGCCATGGTCAGGCCAGTCAAACCGCCTTGTATACTCCGGTTTGACCACTCCACCGGTCAAATTGCACTTTCATCTCAGTGAAAAACATTAGGCCGGTCTGACCCTCATTTTAAGCCCGGTCTGACCGCCACCTTTAAGGCCGGCTCAAGATAAGTGCAAACACAACACTTCCTTTGATTACTTTGCACAACAGCTTTGCAAGATAATAAAGATTTGCATTCAAGCTTAACATGTGACTCCCAATAGATCAAGGTATACATCCGCAAATCCTTTTTGGAATCACATCACTTGAATGACAACATGGGCTTAATTAAATTCAATTTGCCTTTTCAAATTTAAGTCACATGTAGCAACGGTATTTGCATGAGCTACAATAATTTGAGAGACATATCCTAAATATTAACATCATGCCTCAAGAAAGGGAAAAACATGGACATCAACATGTTGCAAAACACATTCACAAACATTTAGTCACATGTCACAAAGGACTTACACATGAGCTACAATCATTTTTAAAACACATTCGAAAATATTAGTGTCATGACACAAAGAGAGGTAGAGCAATTAAGTGAGCTATCAACACATGATACGTTCAAGTTACTAATCGTGACCCCTCGTGAGCACATATTCATTTTAGACTATTTATGGAGTTCAATCTATATTTTGGATCCGAGGAATACACTAACTTATAAGAATGAGATATCGAATGAGATATCGAATGAGACAAATGACTACTGCAAATGACTCATTTATTCTATTCGATTGAGATGCTTTAAACAGATACAACCAGCCGTACATGCAGACCACTCACTCACTACTAACGATCGTGCGCTTATCCCCTGAAATTTATCCACGATCCGCACAACTCGTATTTTATAAATGAGTACAAATTCAAATTCAAATATTCTCGAATACAAATATGAATAGAATATTGTAACAAATCTGAATCGAATATTTACTCAATTCGATCGGATCCGGATATCCTCGTAACCTATGTAGTATGAAGATATTAATGATATTCTATTCAGAAGTTTTAACCAAATTAAATGCTAGCTCTTAGTCCGTTAGCCTACCTTTGTTGGAACATACTTACCTGGATGGGGTTGACGGACGATCAGCAAGGCCTGTGACCTAGGCCAATAGCCCACATTGCACTTGGTGGGCGCGTTGGTTCACCATCTCCCTAAACAAAAGAGTGGACGTTATAATTTTTGGTAGAGGCGGCCTCTGCCAATTCTGAAAAACTAAAATTGGGCCCCTCTGAAGCAGTGGTTCTTTGAGCTGCATATTTTGGTTGAGGCCCAAGCAAATTAAGCTAAGTAGGCCTTGAAACCACAGCACAAAAATAGGCCAATCGCCGACGCGGCTCGTAAGCGAAGATTACATAAATTAACTTGGCTGCCTCGGTTAATCTGAAAAAAAAGCTCCCTATTTACCACGTAAACGTCATAGCCATAGGCTTCAGTTGACGGGTGTGTTTGATCTGTATTGTTTGTCCTAAGCTGTGAAGGGGTAAGTAATTACCATCTTCCTTTTATTTTTGCTGTAATATTTATATAACATTGAAATAGTGATACAAAGAAGCACGTCTCAACAAACATCCTCCTATTCATGGGTGTTAGTATATATTACCATGTTTCACACTGACAGTGCCGTCATCATCATTATATAACACGAGTGATCACATCAAGACACCATCCAAGTATTTTTCTATTGTCTGTAATAGGCTGTTGTTGCTTATGTTCTTATGCTTCCCCACGCATCTTATGTAACATATGCAAGCATCGGTGCCTGGCACTTTACCTTCATCACACGCAGGATTTCATCGACCATATGGGATTAATCCTAACGGTTGAAACGGATCGAATATGAATAGAAACCAATGAGGTAATTACGTACTTTGCGTAAAGCTAGCTAGTCTTTCCTTGTGTGCTACCATGGATACAGAAATAATGGCGCTAGCTTTTCGATCCGGCAGTCGTTTCCGACTGTTTTCTTCCCCTGTACACGATAGAAATAAGGGACACGTACGTGTTGAGATACCATGGGAGACTCGTGTTGTATCTGGCTAATTAAGATAGCTAGGAGTAGTTTGCACTCAATGATCCGGCCAGACATGCACAAGATGACAAACCACAATAACACTCGATGTTTTACCGTGGTATTCGAAACTTGCTGGTTCCCTAATGCACGTTGAGGTAAACCCAACCGAGTTGGACTAGCTCTACAAATTAATCCTAACCACCTCGATCCACTAAGGTTGCTCTTCCTCCACTTCGAAGATGGCGAGCACCACACCACTCACAATCCGCCGGGCCTTCTCACAATCTTCTTGAGAAGATCACCGGACCACCACGCCTCCGAAGCCATCTAGGAGTTGGCAAACTAAAAGAGTAACAAGTCAGAGACCCTCACTTGAATGAATCAAGTATCTCAGCTCAACGAACACAAAGTCCACCACTAAGCGCAACACATGCACAAGGTTGTCTCTCCAAAACACTCTTAAGTGCAACACATGCACATAAGTATGAGACTTGCTCTTAGCTCAAAGGGAGAAAGAATAGCACCAACGACCTTTTCCCAATAGCACTTGAGGAGGTATTTATACCATCCACCCAAAAACTAACCGTTGGAACAAGGAGGGGGCAGGAATCAGCCCGAGACCCAGTAGTACCATCAACACATGGCCAGTACTTCCACAGTCCTCTCAACAGCTACAAAACTAGCCGTTAGAACGAGCTATTGGTCAGACCGCCCACATAGGGACTGGTCTGACCGCCATTAGAAAAATCACCCTCTGAAAAAACATACCGTGAGAAGAAAATGGTAGTTCCGCGGATCGGTCAAACCGCTACCTGTTTGCGGGTCTGACTGACGGGTGGTTTGACCGCCATGGTCAAGCCGGTTAGGCCGCCTTGTATACTCTGGTCTGACCGCTCCACCGGTCAAACTGCTAGCTCTTAGTCCGTTAGTCTCTGCCAATTCTGAAAAACTAAAATTGGGCCCTCTGAAGCGGTGGTTCTTTGAGCTGCATATTTTGGTTGAGGCCCAAGCAAATTTGGCCTCCTTATAGCACCGATTAAGCTAAGTAGGCCTTGAAACCACAGCACAAAAATAGGCCAATCGCCGACGCGGCTCGCAAGCGAAGATTACATAAATTAACTTGGCTGCCTCGGTTAATCTGAAAAAAAAGCTCCCTATTTACCACGTAATCGTCATAGTCATAGGCTTCAGTTGACGGGTGTGTTTGATCTGTATTGTTTGTCCTAAGCTGTGAAGGGGTAAGTAATTACCATCTTCCTTTTATTTTTGCTGTAATATTTATATAACATTGAAATAGTGATACACAGAAGCACGTCTCAACAAACATTCTCCTATTCATGGGTGTTAGTATTACCATGTTTCACACTGACAGTGCCATCATCATCATTATATAACACGAGTGATCACATCAAGACACCATCCAAGTATTTTTTCTATTGTCTGTAATAGGCTGCTGTTGCTTATGTTCTTATGCTTCCCCACGCATCTTATGTGTAACATATGCAAGCATCGGTACGTGCCTGGCACTTTACCTTCATCACACGCAGGATTTCATTGACCATATGGGATTAATCCTAAGGGTTGAAACGGATCGAATATGAATAGAAATCAATGAGGTAATTACGTACCTTGCGTAAAGCTAGCTAGTCTTTCCTTGTGTGCTACCATGGATACAGAAATAATGGCGCTAGCTTTTCGATCCGCCAGTCGTTTCCGACTGTTTTCTTCCCCTGTACAAGATAGAAATAAGGGAAACGTACTTGTTGAGATACCATGGGAGATTCGTGTCTGGCAAATTAAGATAGCTAGGAGTAGTTTGCACTCAATGATCCGGCCAGACATGCACGATCAGTTTGAAGTTTTAACATGATTAGTAGGAGAGCTTAATAATTAGCTAGTCCACGCACGCGTAGCCAAGTCGCCAACTAGCTATCGATTCGCGGAGTACGTGCACACGCATGCAAGGTCCTGCGATTATGCATGCATGCTAGCAAACCCTAGCCAAAAAAAATGCAAGCATGCGTGTTATAAGGTGCTTACATACTCGTGACTTTTGGGGATGGGGCTGGACGTCGTGGGCTATTCTTATGGGCCGTGGAAAGAAAACTAGCCCATGGAACAAGTGATTGGCGCTCGCGTTTAGTACCATATTGCTAAGTGGAGCTAGTTTGAAGTGGGAGCAGGCTACATAAGCGACGCCCTACCTTCATTAGAACATACTTACCTGGACGGGGTCGACGGGCGATCAGTAAGACCTGTGGCCTAGGCCAATAGCCCACATTGCACTTGGTGGGCGCGTTGGTTTGCCATCTCCTCAAGTGGGAGAGTGGACGTCATAATTTATGGTAAAGGGGGTACGCGTCCGCGCGACCCCTGCCAATTCTGCAAAATTAAAATTAGAGACCTAACTGAGGCTGTGGTTGTTTTGAGTTGCATATTTTGGCTTGAGACCTAAGCAAATTCGGCCTCTTGCCTTCCTTCTTATAGCACCTGCTTAAGCTAAGTAGTATGCATTGAAAGCGCAACCCAAGGCAAGGGCTGCCCTTAATTGGCCGTGGTTAATCTGAAAAAGAATACATAAATTAATTTGGCTACCTCAGTTAATATGAAAAAAGTTCCCCATTTACCATGTAAACGTCATAGGCATATATGTTTCCAATGAGACATGGGCCGTGCCGACACGGCTGCCCAGCGTGGCTTTAGGCCATGCCGGTTCAGCTCGGTCACCCACCATGCCATGTCAGCCCGCTTCGCCATCAACTAGTCATGGCCTAAAGCCCACTGTGCCGGCTCAAGCCTAGTCCTAACTAATTATAGATGACAGAGGCAACGACAACAATGGTGGCGGCGGCCGTCATCTTCATTCCTGTCGTGCCCGTCTTGTTAAAAACTTAGTTAAAATTGAATTAGTTACGTAAAAACATGGGCACGTAAATATCTCAGGGGAAAAGTGAAAATTTCTTGATATTTTATGGATACAATGTTACTACAGCTTTAAAAACCTTACACCCTAAAGTGGGGGTTCCCCGAATAAGAAAAAGAGTACAATAACAACATACGTACATACCGATTATTCATCAATATCCAGATCGTTAATGCATTCAAGGTTAGCGTACGCCTGCACAGTTTCATGATCCTCTAGTTGATGTTGTTGCCGCTCTTTACCTAATTCCTAGACATGAGCGCATATGATTGCCTCTACCATCTTGGGTATAAGGAACTATCTTCTTTCTTCAATTATTCTTTCTACTGTGTTGGACATCTCTTCTGAAGAAACGGTAGATATTAGCACCAGGATAAT
The DNA here is from genome assembly GCA_017311315.1 of Dendrocalamus latiflorus. Lineage (NCBI taxonomy): Eukaryota > Viridiplantae > Streptophyta > Magnoliopsida > Poales > Poaceae > Dendrocalamus > Dendrocalamus latiflorus. The sequence goes on from CM029642.1 coordinate 626,708, forward strand.
ATCCCATGCTACGGACACCATGCTAGCTAGTCTTTTCTTGTGTGCTACCTTTTCGATCCGGCAGTCGTTTCCGGCTGTTTTCTTCCCCTGTACAAGATAGAGAAACAAGTTTGCACTCAATTATCCGGCCAGACATGATTAGTAGGAGAGCTTAATAATTATCTAGTCCACGCACGCGTAGGCAAGTCGCCATCTATCGATTCGCGGAGTACGTGCACGCATGCAAGGTCCTGCAATTATGCATGCATGCCAGCTAGAGGTGGGAATTGGGCCGTGCCAGGCCCATCGTGCTTCGGGCCGTTTCGTGCCGTGCCGGTTCGGCCCAGTCATCCCGTTGTGCCGTGCCGTGCCGGCCCGCCTCGTCTTCGGCCAGGCCCAAGCACGGCCCAAAGCCCACCGTGCCGGCGTTCGTGCCGTGCCAGCCCAAGCCCAGCCCAAAGTAACTATACACGACAAAAGCGACAGCGACAATGGTAGCGGTGGCCGCTATCTTCCTTTCTCTTGTATCCGCCTTATTAAAAACCTACTTAAAATTCGATTCTATTGTCTCATGTCATTTCACCTTCGAACTTGGTCATCTAGTCCAATGGAATGCATATCTTAGTGCAAATTAGACTATGGCGTACGTGGACATCGCCCGACAATCTAGCATAGGCCTACCCAACTAGTCAAATAGAAAAGCTCAAGGAGAGTCATGAGTACAATTTACTATAGTTAAGAAATCAATTTTAAATAGTTTCTGGCCAACCGTGCTCTTCGTGCCATGCCGGTCCAAGCACGGCCCGATCTGTCGTGCCGTGCCGTGCCGTGCCGCCCACCGTGCCGGATTTTGAAGCCCGGCCCGACCCACCGTTCGTGCCGTGCCGTGCTTGGGCCGGGCCGTGCCAGCCGTGCTTCGGGCTGGCCCAAAGAAACCCGGCCCAAGTCCCACCTCTAATGCCAGCAAACCCTAGCCAAAAATGCTAGCTCTGAGCATTTTTACGCCCATCTTATTCGCAAAACCACATGCTAATGGATAATGATCATGGCCAGTTGGTACAGAAGCGTGTAGCAACTGCATGTCCCGTGTCAACGTTGTACGGCCTTGGAAGGTTCCTCGCATATAGCGTATGTGTTTATCCATGCGCCTTCTTCTAACCTTTACGACTAACGACGTGCGCTAGCTGTCGTCCATGTTCTGTGACTACATACATTGACGAGTTATGTGAATATCGATGCCATGGATCGACTAGCTCTGCATGCATGCGTTGGTTTCCCTTCTTTGGCAATCAAGTATCGGTGTAGCATAGTGTTGGACAAGCTCAAGGCATGACTTCATTAACCCCGGCACAAGACCGAACCTAATACACAAGGCATGCTTCTCCAATACTTGATAATGCATGCGTTGGTTTCCCTTCTTTGACTGCAGCACACGTACTTGACAATCAAGGATCGGTGTAACCCCGGCACGCACACAAGGATAGACCTCCATGCAGGCACTCTATATATACACTTGTCCCATGCTATTGCTTCCCATTCTTCACAGCATCCATCGATCCATCAATCACTGCAAATACACACACGCTACCTAGCGTGTGTTACAATTCCTTGTCCATACATTTCACAAGAACACGTACGTAGCTAGTCCTGATCGATTAAGCAATAGTAAGAAGCAGACTGCGAACAATGGCGCTCCCCCGCCGTTTCTGTCTCGCAGCTCTTCTCTCCCTGGCCTTCGTCCTCGTCTCCTTCCTTGCCGGCCCGGCGACGGCCAAGAAGACCGGCCAGCTCACCGTGTTCTGGGGCCGGAACAAGGACGAGGGCACCCTCAGGGAAGCCTGCGACACCGGCCTCTACAACACCGTAATCATCTCCTTCTACAGCGTCTTCGGCCACGGCAGGTACTGGGGCGACCTCTCCGGCCACCAGCTCTACGGCATCGGCGACGACATCAAGCACTGCCAGTCCAAGTTCATCGTCGTGCTCCTCTCCATCGGCGGCGGCGGCAACCAGTACTCCCTTCCGTCCTCGCAGTCGGCGGCCGACGTCGCCGACAACCTCTGGAACGCCCACCTCGGCGGCTCCAGCAAGGGCGTCTTCCGCCCGTTCGGCGACGCGGTCGTCAACGGCATCGACTTCTTCATCGACCAGGGCGCGCCGGACCACTACGACGAGCTGGCCAGGCGCCTCTACAGCTACAACAAGTACTACCGCGCCACAGTCGGGGTGCGGCTGACGGCGACGCCGCGGTGCGCGTACCCGGACTGGCGCGTCGAGAAGGCGCTGCAGACGGGGCTGTTCGAGCGCATCCACGTCCGGTTCTACGACGACGCCAAGTGCTCGTACAACCACGGCGGCCTATCCGGGGTGATGGAGCAGTGGAACAAGTGGACGGCGAGGTACCCGAGGAGCCAGGTGTACCTCGGCCTCGCGGCGGCGAACGTGCCGGGGAAGAACGACAACGTCTTCATCAAGGCGCTCTACTACGACCTGCTGCCCAACGTGCAGAAGGCGGCCAACTACGGAGGGATCATGCTCTGGGACAGGTACTACGACAAGCAGACCAACTACGGTCACACCGTCAAGTACTGGGCTTAATTCATCGACCAACCCCAGCTACTAGCTCGATCGATGAATGGTTTATCTATGTGTTTATGTGTGTGCATGCTCTAACTTGCATGCACAAATGCGTGTCTGACAAATGAGAAGTTGTCGATGTGTGTGTACGAATAAAGAGAGATACATACTGAGATCTCAAGTTGTTTGTTAATCAGCGAGATATAATAAGAAAGTCATGCAACATTTTTAATTGGTGAAAATTTTGTTCATTCTTTTTTAGATGTTATTCTGGTACAAGCAGAGCTAGCTCATTCAATTCTTTTCGTTTGAGAAAAGAAAACGAAAAGTCTTTTCAATTTGTCCCTCGACGACTTGCAATATATTACTGTATATGAAGTCGCAAGAATCTGGTACTAGATAGCACATAGTATGAATTTGCGGCTTAACCGGCGCCTGAGGTTTCGGGTAAAGAAAACGGATGACGAGTCGTCTTGAGCTGTGGGCTTATATATGGCCGGCCGTACGTACGTCCGAAATGTATGTTGACTGATCGAACACGTGGTCATACACTTCAACCCAAATGCAATCGTCAGCAATTTTCAACCATTCATGAACTAGATTGACTCAACAATTCATGAACTAGATTCCACGCACAGATAATGGTTGAATAGAAATGACGTCATTTTCAAAAGGATCAATACTCACTCTTTTATGCAAGTCATTTTCAGGGGGACTTATTGGATCAGATGCTGGTCGCAACTATCTAAAAAGGAAACGAGAAGGGCGCTCATAAGAGGCTGCAAAAGGCTAGAGAGAGTGGTGTTGGAGTTTTTCAGCAAGTTTGGTTGGAGCTCTTGTTTTAGATTAAAGGGTTAAGTCCTTTTGGCTTGTATTCGCTCCTTAAGAGCTTTTGTTTCACCGTTTGGTAGGGTGTGGTCTGAGGTTTTGTTTGGCACTGTTTGGCTGTAGTCATTCCCGTGGAATGATTAAGGTCGGAATATTGTTATTCCGTTATCTAAAAAATGACTTATGGCTTAAATATTTGAATTTTGCTTGTTCGCAAGAGGTAGTATGTATAGAAAAATAATCGCATGCAATTTTGGCCTGCACAGTTGAACTTAGTACACTTTTTACTACAATTTTTCCATTGACTCTATTTAAAAATTAGTTACTGTAGACAATGCAAGGTCTACAAGAATCTGGAGTGGGGCATGATTAGTATCCGGGTGCAAAGCGGAGCCGGAAGGAGATGGCGAAAATCTTCCACGAACAGTTAATGTCTCCCATCAAAATTGATACCGAGGACGTTTCCCCGCGGAAAACGAATTTGATTCTTATCGAATGCGAATATAAATACAAATACGTATAGAAACAAGGGAAACGTTGAGATCCCATGGGAGACTCGTACGTGTTGTATCTGGCTAATTAAGATAGTTAGGAGTAGTTTGCACTCAATTATCCGGCCAGACATGCACGATCAGTTTTAACAGGATTAGTAGGAGAGCTTAATACTTAGGTAGTCCACGCACGAGTAGGCAAGTCGCCATCTACCGATTCGAGGAGTACGTGCACGCATGCAAGGTCCAAGCAGATGTCCTCTAACTTCTTTTTGGGCTTAGGAAACTGAAGCTTCATCAGGGCATCAATACACCTAGACTTTATCTTCACAGCATGTTTTTCAGAGTCACTCAGGCCATCAAGATTATTAGAATGCTCGAAGATTCTAGTAAGAGATTCATCATCATATAGATATAGTAACTTCTGCAAATCTTCTACCAAACTTTTGGCATACATGATGTCAGCGCGTATTGAAATCTTCGGAAGGTGGTCAATTAATATACCAGTATATGTTGCAATGTATTTTACTAAAGTGCTGAATGCTTTAGTAAAATACTCCTTAAAGTTGTTCTTTTGTTTTTCATGTGGGACAGCTCGGAAACGAGAACTGCAATTTTTTAGGAAGTCCACCAAATCATCCACAGAACGTTTCAACTCATCTTTTTGGTCCAAGTACTTAGACAGCTCAGCGACACAGTTCTTCAAAAGTATTTTTGACAGCTCCTTGTCAACCTTCATACGGTCCTTATTACCAAACAAAACGATGCCTCTCCACAGACGGGTTGCCAGTAACTGGGGGCATTAACAACATGGGTTGGAGAGACCAGGTGGGAGTGTGGCTTGGAGTTCGACTGGATGACCCGCCTGCGGACTCAAAGGACAACCGGTCATCCGCGGTGCTTGGGTCCTGGTTGCGCGCGCACTTCAATGTGTGCCCGCCGAACGCAGATGAGGAAGTATGTACATTGTGGTTAGTAGTTGTCGCAATTATTGTACCTTTTTTTCCAGGGTATCAACCTACAACAAGCCTTGTCAAGTTTGCGAGAACACCCCATTGGGGTATATGATACATTCAATGTCCAGTATGCTCAGATTCCATTGCAAACCACCATGTTTGTCACTTCAACTCCTTTTTGTTTCCTTTATTTCTAAGGATTATGCAAAGATGCAAAATTGGGGTACTGATCATCTTTTTTTTAATTATTGTTTTGTATTAACTTGTTTTTACTGTCATTTTTGTATGTTTTGTCTTTTTGTGAAAAAAGTCATGACTGCGAATTTTGTGTACTAAAGATGCTTGAATGTCACAATGGCAGGAATCTCATTGGTTACAACATGTTACGTAATGAATTTTTTATTTTCTATTTTCTGTATTTTTTTGTTCTAAGTTCAAAGCATATCCAGACTCCTATCTATAAACAAACACCACACTAGGTTCGTGATAGGGGATACAAACTACATAGATCATGTGTATATGAAGACAGGTCTTCTTACGGAGAAGAGTGATGTATATAGCTTTGGAGTTGTGCTCCTAGAACTCATCACCAGGAAGAAGGCAAGGTATGACGATAATAAGAGCCTCCCGTTAAACTTTGTTAAGTCTTACATGAAAAAGAGGGCCAGGGAGATGTTTGATGAGGAAATCATGTCTACTGAAGCCATAGATTGTCTTGAGATGATTGGTAGGATCGCAGTTCAATGCCTCAAAGAAGATGTGGATGAGAGGCCCACCATGAAGCAAGTTTTGGAGCATCTTCGTTTGGTGAGAAAGGAATGGATTCGAAGGCAAGGGCAAACGAGTTGCGATCAAGTTGATGAGACAGCCATTGACTTTCCTCCTCTGACACCTTAATTGTCTCTAATGTGACACCTTAGTCCAAGCAGATGTCCTCTAACTTCTTTTTGGGCTTAGGAAACTGAAGCTTCATCAGGGCATCAATACACCTAGACTTTATCTTCACAGCATGTTTTTCAGAGTCACTCAAGCCATCAAGATTATTAGAATGCTCGAAGATTCTAGTAAGAGATTCATCATCATATAGATATAGTAACTTCTGCAAATCTTCTACCAAACTTTTTGGTCCAAGTACTTAGACAGCTCAGCGACACGGTTCTTCAAAAGTATTTTTGACAGCTCCTTGTCAACCTTCATACGGTCCTTATTACCAAACAAAACGATACCTCACTGATCATCTTTTTTTAATTATTGTTTTGTATTAACTTGTTTTTACTGTCATTTTTGTATGTTTTTGTCTTTTTGTGAAAAAATTCATGACTGCGGATTTTGTGTACTAAAGATGCTTGAATGTCACAATGGCAGGAATCTCATTGGTTACAACATGTTACGTAATGAATTTTTTATTTTCTGTATTTTTTTTGTTCTAAGTTCGAAGCATAACTGAGATCCAACATTGTCTTCACATTTGCAACTAAGTGCTAAGAAGTATGTGGCTTATCGTGGGGGACCAACACTTACACATAAGAGCTTAACTCTTTATTCACTACTATGAACTTTGATACAACACAACTTGACACTCTTGGTGGCTACACTAGCACTCTACCTAGTGCCACCTCTCATGGCTCTCCCTAACACTCTATGCTCATGGTAGCTTATATGGTTCATAGCTTAGGGGTGAGAAGCACCCCCTATTTATACTTTAGAAGGCCATTAGATTGGTGAAAAGTGGAAACCATCCAAGCAAGTGCTCTACAAATATCTCTACTCTAGAAATCTCTTCTCAAAATATCTAAGTCTGGAAAATTCTCTAATTTGCCATGAAGCTTAGCTAAATATTTTATTCTAGGATCTTCATAGCAAAAATATCTAGTCTCTTATATTGTATAGAATACTCTAGATGCTTGCTTGTGCCAAGTATGTATTGTCTATTTTCAACACTTATAGTGTTTATGATATCCCCTTAACTAGTCATTAATCATCGATTGACTTTACTTTTATGGGTTGGCAAACTTGATGAGACCGTTCGAGCGATAGTTTGCAGAAAAAGAAGGTTTCGAGATCATACTATTGTTTATTAGTTTCTTAACGATTTGAGGAGGTAGCCTCTACTTAACTGCTACATGCAATTATATGCCCTGACACAACAAAGGCATGCAACACAAAAGAAATTGAAACACATGGTAATTTCAGTTATCAATATTTCTTTTATTTAACATTCACTGTATTTTTTTCTTCATTTTACAGATATTAATGAGTGTGAGCTTCGAAAAAATGATGCATCCATTTATGAAAAACTATATCCTTGCCATGGTGGGACATGCCATGATGTAGAAGGTGACTATGAGTGTAAATGCAATTTTGGACGAAGAAAAAATAGTAAAAGTGACAAGGATTGTCAACTTGTACTGCCCAAACTAGCTATAGCGGTGATTGGTAGGCCTTCTTCATATAATAATTTGTCCTTTTATGGTTTGTGAAATCTTAACTGACACAAAACAATAACAACACAATATATGTTTTTAGCAACAATCTGTGCCATCTCAATTTTGGTGGTCCTACTAATGTTCTTTCACATGAAGCGTGAGAAAAGGAAGCTTAGAGATCTTTTTGAAAAAAATGGTGGTCAGCTAATTAAAAGCATTGGCATTAAGATTTTCACAAAGGATCAGATGGATCAAATTACAAAGAATTACAACACAATCCTTGGAAAGGGTGGCTTCGGTGAGGTCTACATGGGAACTACTAACAACAACCAACAAGTAGCGGTCAAGCGCTCCATTACTGTTGACGAGGCGCGCAAAAAGGATTTTGCAAATGAGATTACCATTCAAGCTCAAATCAGTCACAAGAATGTGGTTAGACTCTTGGGTTGTTGCTTGGAGACAAATATTCCAATGTTGGTCTATGAGTTCATCCCTAAAGGGAACCTCTACGATGTGCTTCACGGTAATATTACTAATGCCGGTAATATTATAAAACATCATCTCTCACTACAAGTACGTCTATGAATTGCTATTGAATCCACGGAAGCGTTAGACTACATGCATTCATCTGCTAGTCAAAAGATCCTTCATGGAGATGTTAAGTCAAGCAACATTCTCCTTGGTGACAAGTTCACGCCAAGGGTGTCAGACTTCGAAATATCCAGACTCCTAACTACAGACAAACACCATACTAGGTTCGTGGTAGGGGATACAAACTACATAGATCCTGTGTATATGAAGACAGGCCTTTTTACAGAGAAGAGTGGTGTATATAGCTTTGGAGTTGTTCTCCTGGAACGTAACTCATCACCGGGAAGAAGGCAAGGTATGATAATAATAAGAGTCTCCCGTTAAACTTTGCTAAGTCTTACATGACAGAGAGTAGAGCCAGGGAGATGTTTGATGAGGAAATCACGTCTACTGAAGTCATAGATTGTCTTGAGATGATTGGTACGATTGCAGTTCAATGCCTTAAAGATGATGTGGATGAGAGGCCAACCATGAAGCAAGTTTTGGAGCATCTTCATTTGGTGAGAAAGGAATGGATGAAAAGGCAAGGGAAAATGATTTGCGATCAAGTTGATGAGACAGCAATTGGTTTTCCTCCTCTGACGCCTCGGTTGTCTCCAATGTGAAGCTATTGCATGATGTTTTCTTCCTTTAACACGAGGTGATGAAGTCAGGAAGGTGATTGTATAATATTTTGTTATTATGGTAGACTTAGTGTTGTAAGATAGAATAAAACTGCTTGTAAGTTGTAAGATTTATGTAAATGAAGGTGTAAGATTTATGTAAATGAAGGTGCTTGTGAGCATGTAATGATGTAAGGTTTGGTACGTACGCTGTTGTCACAGCCAAGCACCTATATCAAGTTTGAAATTTGCAAGTTTCTATTATTGAACTGAATATTTCTTAGGTTTTTAAGATTATTCTAGTTTGATTGCTTCTTTAGTTGATTGAGGTATAGAGTAACGTTAACGGCTGTTCAGGATTTTAACACTGCATAGCATGGATCCAGAGTTCTTGTAGTTCACCAGCTATAAATTCAGCAAGGGGTCAAACTCTGAGTCTCCCTGCAAGGCAATTCCTAGCTGATGAGCAATAGGTACTAGCTAATAATTAAATTTGGCCGAAGCTATGGCATTCACTTAAAGGAAAGAGCTAGCCACCCGGGTTCAAGCCCGGTGGGTTCGTCCACAATACAACAAAATGCAATTCATCCCTCAGAAAAACTAGCCTAACTATGTAATTATTCAGGTATGTCACACAAACTTCGGTGTAAGTCCTATTATTAATTAAGTCTCTGAAATCACTCGAGAAGCTACATACACAAATGGATCAAAATGCAAAATTAATGACCAAATGTTAATTTTGTTCTCGATTGGCTTAGGAAACAATAACAAAAGGTAAGAGACAACGCTACTCCTGTCCAACATAGTGCAGTTATAGACGGTCACAACCATAACAACAGAGAAACACATATTGCAAAACTTATTGTTGTAGCATGCGCCACAACAGTGGGTACTGGTTACCCTTTCTCCATGGGGGACGAAGAACTAAGAAAGCTAGAGAGAGCCAACCGTGAGAGAGAGAGGGCTAGTCCGTAAAGATGAGTGGATCCCTTTCCTCATGCCCCCTGGGGTTTATATACATGAATGGGTGTAAGATTGAGGAGGCTGACTAGAAGGGGGAGAATATACGGTTTTAAAAATTCTTTCTAGGCTATAACCAAATCAAACAATGCGGAAGTGAAAGCTATTTGGTTTTCACAAGTAATGCCTAAATTGTCTAAGTTTAACTAAGTGCACCAACGATATAATTTTAAATCAAGATAAGCAATACTAGAAACACAAGTACTCTAATTAATTCAATGAATATAAGTTGCTTGAATATGAATTGCTTGAATGCAAATTAAGCACAAGATGACAAACCACAATGACACCTAATGTTTAACCGTGGTGCTCAAAAACTTGCTGATTTCCCCTAATCAACATTGAGGTAAGTCCAACCGAGTTGGACCAGCTCCATGAATTAAGCCTAACCACCTCAACCCACTAAGGTTGCTCTTTCTCCTCTCCAGAGATGGCGAGTACTACACCACTCACAATCCGTCGGGCCTTCTCACAAGCTTCTTAAGAAAATCACCATACCACCACGCCTCCGAAGCTGTCTAGAAGTTGGCAAATTCCAAGAGTAACAAGTCAGAGACCCTCACTTGAACAAATCAAGTATCTCAGCTCAACAGGTACAAAGTCCACCACCAAGCGTAACACATGCATAAGGTTGTCTCTCCAAAACACTCTTAAATGCAACATATGCACATATGGAGTAAGCGACTTGCTCTTAGCTCAAAGAGACTCTTAAATGCAACATATGCACATATGGAGTAAGAGACTTGCTCTTAGCTCAAAGAGAGAAAGAATAGCACCAGCAACCTTTTCCCAACAACCCTTGAGGAGCTATTTATACCATCCACCCAAAAACTAGCCATTTGAACAAGGAGGGGGTAAGAATCAGCCCGAGACCTGGTAGTACCACCGACACATGGCTGGTACTTCCACAGTCCTCTCAACGGCTACAAAACTAGATGTTAGAATGAGCTACTGATCAGATCACCCACACAGGGACCAGTCTGACCGCTAGGTCCAGTCATACCACAAAGGTACCGGTCTGACCGCCATTAGAAAAGTCACCCTCTGAAAAAAAAACATACCGTGAGAAGAAAATAGTAGTTCGGCGAACCAGTCAGACTGCTACCCGTTTGTCGGTCTAACCGACGGGCAGTCTAGCCGCCATGGTCAGGCCAGTCAAACCACCTTGTATACTCCGGTCTGACCACTCCACCGGTCAAACTGCACTTTCATCTCAGTGAAAAACATTAGGCCGGTCTGACCCTCATTTTAAGCCCGGTCTGACCGCCACCTTTAAGGCCGGCTCAAGGTAAGTGAAAACACAACACTTCCTTTGATTACTTTGCACAACAGCTTTGCAAGATAATAAAGATTTGCATTCAAGCTAAACATGTGACTCCCAATAGATCAAGGTATACATCCGCAAATCTTTTTTGGAATCACATCACTTGAATGACAACATGGGCTTAATTAAATTCAATTTGCCTTTTCAAACTTAAGTCACATGTAGCAACGGTATTTGCATGAGCTACAATAATTTGAGAGACATATCCTAAATATTAACATCATGCCTCAAGAAAGGGAAAAACATGGACATCAACATGTTGCAAAACACATTCACAAAGATTTAGTCACATGTCACAAAGGACTTACACATGAGCTACAATTAAGTGAGGTAGAGCAATTAAGTGAACTATCAACACATGATACGTTCAAGTTACTAATCGTGACCCCTCGTGAGCACATATTCATTTTAGACTATTTATGGAGTTCAATCTATATTTTGGATCCGAGGAATACACTAACTTATAAGAATGCGATATCGAATGCATACCTCTAAACTTTTCACCTTTTTATCCAACTGAGACTAAGTAATATCATAATCAATCAAATATGTTAGTCTCACAATAGCATTTATCATTCATTACATCTAAATTAGACTAGATAATATCATAACTAATAAACATATTAGTCTCACAATTGTATTTGTCATTATCACCAAAACCAATTTAATGGAGCTTGAATTTACAATCTCCCCCTTTTTGGTGATGAATGACAAATCTATTAGCAATAACAACATTTGAATGAAAATGAATATATGATAGGAAATTAAACAAATGTGAAAGCATGAGCATAAAGAATTTCCCATTTTTAGCAATTTTAACATTTTTAACAATGTTATTCTCCTTTTGGTATTATACACTTTAATAACATTGCTATTATACACATTTCTCTCCTTTTCTCCTTTTGGCATAAATAACAATGCTATTATACATATAACAATGTTATTATACACATTTCTCCCCCTTTGGGCATTTATCACCAAAAAGAAAGGAAAAAAAGCAAATGTAGCCAAAATGGAGATTTTTCAACATATGGAGCTTGATACCAATTGATTTAACTTAATTTATAGTCATAAAGAGTATGAAAATAAATATATATGACCAAGAGAGAATTTGAGATAACTAAAGAGAAGATATTTAAAACATGTTAAAATAATCTTCCTCTTGAGAGCTCCTTGAAAGCTTGCCATTTCAATTGAAGTTTCAGTTTGGAGTTCTGCCCCTTTGGCATTTGAAACATATTCAATTTGAAATTTTAGATATTCAGATTTTGGCATTCCAATTGGGCTTTAAAAGTTAGCTGAAAAACAACTATGGATTAAAAGTCATAGTTTTAACTACCTCAGATTATGAGCACACTTAAAGAGACAAAAATCACAAATATGCTCAAAACCATACAAAACTCTGAAATTTCAGCACTTTGACAAAATGAGAAGAGTACACAACATTCTCAAATGAAGTTGAAATGCTATCAAATTTTGCAGAAACAAACTTTGGACTCCTAAAAAACTTTTTCAGCAAAATTTTTTGAACAAGGAGTCTCCATTCAAAAGTTATGCCAAATTGAGCTCTGTTTGCAATAAGGTTCATTCAAGAAGAAATTTTGAATTTTAAGTCAAATTGAGAAGGAACACATCCTAGAGAGAGATCAATGGGAATAATCCAAGTTTATAACCTTGATTATTCAAGAAATTAGCAATTTAGACCACATTGGAATCAAATATGCATTTTGTCAAAATTGCATTTTTATGAAAAGACAAATGTGCATAATGAGCTCCGGGTGAAATTGAAGTTTACAATTGAGCTAAACCTTTTGAATTGCCCATGAGTCACATTTGGAAGCCTCACCAAGATTTTAATCCCCTTTTTAGAGAAGAAGACTCAAGATTTTAGAAATCTGAAAATTCGGATTTTCAGACTTTTTGCATCTCCCTTGAGCTCGTAGAGAGGGAAGGAAAAATGATCAAATTGTCTTTATAAATTCTGAAAAAATTTGGCGTAGACGACCAACTATAGAGGATCAATTTTCATCATTGTGACTTCCTTAAAATCCGAACCTATTTGAAGATATAAAAATCACAATTCGGCTCAGAATCATGAACAGTTCTGAATTTTTCAGCAATCTGTCAAAGGGAGAAATGAATGTAACTTTATCAATTTAAGTTGAAAAACTTTCCATTTTGGCAGAAATGAACTTTAGTCTATTGAGGCGCCATCACCATACAACATCATTTTCGGCATCACCTGGGACCGTACCACACTCTGATACCAACTGTTGGAAATCTCTCGAAATTTCTCACTTGCTCTCTCTCTCTCTCTCTCTCTTGAATTTTCTATTTCTCTCAAGAAACAAATACAAACTCTTTAGGATACAAATGACTACTGCAAATGACTCATTTATTCTATTCGATTGAGATGCTTTAAATAGATACAACCAGCCGTACATGCAGACCACTCACTCACTACTAACGATCGTGCGCTTATCCCCTGAAATTCATCCACGATCCGCACGACTCGTATTTTATAAATGAGTACAAATTCAAACTCAAATATTCTCGAATACAAATATGAATAGAATATTGTAACAAATCTGAATCGAATATTTACTCAATTCGATCGGATCCAGATATCCTCGTAACCTATGTAGTATGAAGATATTAATGATATTTTATTCAGAAGTTTTAACCAAATTAAATGCTAGCTCTTAGTCCATTAACCTACCTTTGTTGGAACATACTTACCTGGATGGGGTTGACGGACGATCAGCAAGGCTGTAACCTAGGCCAATGGCCCACATTGCACTTGGTGGGCGCGTTGGTTCACCATCTCCCTAAACGGAAGAGTGGACGTTATAATTTTTGGTAGAGACGGCCTCTGCCAATTCTAAAAAACTAAAATTGGGCCCCTCTGAAGCGGTGGTTCTTTGAGCTGCATATTTTGGTTGAGGCCCAAGCAAATATTGGCCTCCTTATAGCACCGATTAAGCTAAGTAGGCCTTGAAAAAATAGGCCAATCGCCGACGCGTCTCGTAAGCGAAGATTACATAAATTAACTTGGCTGCCTCGGTTAATCTGAAAAAAAAGCTCCCTATTTACCACGTAAACGTCATAGCCATAGGCTTCAGTTGACGGGTGTGTTTGATCTGTATTGTTTGTCCTAAGCTGTGAAGGGGTAAGTAATTACCATCTTCCTTTTATTTTTGCTGTAATATTTATATAACATTGAAATAGTGATACAAAGAAGCACGTCTCAACAAACATTCTCCTATTCATGGGTGTTAGTATATATTACCATGTTTCACACTGACAGTGCCGTCATCATCATTATATAACACGAGTGATCACATCAAGACACCATCCAAGTATTTTTCTATTGTCTGTAATAGGCTGCTGTTGCTTATGTTCTTATGCTTCCCCACGCATCTTATGTAACATATGCAAGCATCGGTGCCTGGCACTTTACCTTCATCACACGCAGGATTTCATCGACCATATGGGATTAATCCTAAGGGTTGAAACGGATCGAATATGAATAGAAACCAATGAGGTAATTACGTACTTTGCGTAAAGCTAGCTAGTCTTTCCTTGTGTGCTACCATGGATACAGAAATAATGGCGCTAGCTTTTCGATCCGGCAGTCGTTTCCGACTGTTTTCTTCCCCTGTACACGATAGAAATAAGGGACACGTACGTGTTGAGATACCATGGGAGACTCGTGTTGTATCTGGCTAATTAAGATAGCTAGGAGTAGTTTGCACTCAATGATCCGGCCAGACATGCACAAGATGACAAACCACAATAACACTCGATGTTTTACCGTGGTATTCGAAACTTGCTGGTTCCCTAATGCACGTTGAGGTAAACCCAACCGAGTTGGACTAGCTCTACAAATTAATCCTAACCACCTCGATCCACTAAGGTTGCTCTTCCTCCACTTCGAAGATGGCGAGCACCACACCACTCACAATCCGCCGGGCCTTCTCACAATCTTCTTGAGAAGATCACCGGACCACCACGCCTCCGAAGCCATCTAGGAGTCGGCAAACTAAAAGAGTAACAAGTCAGAGACCCTCACTTGAATGAATCAAGTATCTCAGCTCAACGAACACAAAGTCCACCACTAAGCGCAACACATGCACAAGGTTGTCTCTCCAAAACACTCTTAAGTGCAACACATGCACATAAGTAGGAGACTTGCTCTTAGCTCAAAGGGAGAAAGAATAGCACCAACGACCTTTTCCCAATAGCACTTGAGGAGGTATTTATACCATCCACCCAAAAACTAACCGTTGGAACAAGGAGGGGGCAGGAATCAGCCCGAGACCCAGTAGTACCATCAACACATGGCCAGTACTTCCACAGTCCTCTCAACAGCTACAAAACTAGCCGTTAGAACGAGCTATTGGTCAGACCGCCCACATAGGGACTGGTCTGACCGCCATTAGAAAAATCACCCTCTGAAAAAACATACCGTGAGAAGAAAATGGTAGTTCCGCGGATCGGTCAAACCGCTACCTGTTTGCGGGTCTGACTGACGGGTGGTTTGACCGCCATGGTCAAGCCGGTTAGGCCGCCTTGTATACTCTGGTCTGACCGCTCCACCGGTCAAACTACTAGCTCTTAGTCCGTTAGTCTCTGCCAATTCTGAAAAACTAAAATTGGGCCCTCTGAAGCGGTGGTTCTTTGAGCTGCATATTTTGGTTGAGGCCCAAGCAAATTTGGCCTCCTTATAGCACCGATTAAGCTAAGTAGGCCTTGAAACCACAGCACAAAAATAGGCCAATCGCCGACGCGGCTCGCAAGCGAAGATTACATAAATTAACTTGGCTGCCTCGGTTAATCTGAAAAAAAAGCTCCCTATTTACCACGTAATCGTCATAGTCATAGGCTTCAGTTGACGGGTGTGTTTGATCTGTATTGTTTGTCCTAAGCTGTGAAGGGGTAAGTAATTACCATCTTCCTTTTATTTTTGCTGTAATATTTATATAACATTGAAATAGTGATACACAGAAGCACGTCTCAACAAACATTCTCCTATTCATGGGTGTTAGTATTACCATGTTTCACACTGACAGTGCCATCATCATCATTATATAACACGAGTGATCGCATCAAGACACCATCCAAGTATTTTTCTATTGTCTGTAATAGGCTGCTGTTGCTTATGTTCTTATGCTTCCCCACGCATCTTATGTAACATATGCAAGCATCGGTGCCTGGCACTTTACCTTCATCACACGCAGGATTTCATTGACCATATGGGATTAATCCTAAGGGTTGAAACGGATGGAATATGAATAGAAACCAATGAGGTAATTACGTACTTTGCGTAAAGCTAGCTAGTCTTTCCTTGTATCCGGCAGTCGTTTCCGACTGTTTTCTTCCCCTGTACACGATAGAAATAAGGGACACGTACGTGTTGAGATACCATGGGAGACTCGTGTTGTATCTGGCTAATTAAGATAGCTAGGAGTAGTTTGCACTCAATGATCCGGCCAGACATGCACGATCAGTTTGAAGTTTTAACATGATTAGTAGGAGAGCTTTATAATTAGCTAGTCCACGCACGCGTAGGCAAGTCGCAATCTATCAATTCGCGGAGTTCGTGCACGCATGCAAGGTCCTGCGATTATGCATGCATGCTAGCAAACCCTAGCCAAAAATGCTAGATCTGAGCCCTAGCTTTACGCCCATCTTACTCGCAAAACCACATGCTAATGATCATGGCCAGTGGGCAACATATACAGCAGCGTGTACCAACTGCATGTCCCGTGTCAACGTTGTACGGCCTTGGAAGATACATATACAGTGTGTGTACCAACTACATAACCCTAGATATTATAGTATTGCAATTTCACAAAATCTTACCACTGCACCGCCCCCCCCCCCTTCCCTCCTGGTTCATCTCCCGCACCGCCGCCGCCCCCGTTCATCTCCCGCACCGCCGCCGCCCCCCCCCCAGGCTTATCTCCCGCACCGCCGCCCCTCACGCCCGGTCAGACCGGTTCGACCATTCTGGTCTTTGTTCGACCACACTGGTCCTTGACCACGTTGGTTTGATCATGTTTTTTCGATCACGTTGGTTCGACCACGCAGGAGATAAGCCCCGAGGGGCGGCGTGGGAGATGAGCCAAGCGGTGGCAGCGCAGAACCTTAGCGCCACATCAACCTACGAGTGAGCCCTAGATATAAGAGTCGCTCAGAATTTGTTAGGGGTGAGATTTTATGAAATTACAATACCATAATACCTGGAGTTATATGGCATATGCCCAAAACTCTGTGGTTTTGTGTAACTTAGATCACAAAATATGGGGTTTTGTGAAATTTAATCAAATTTAAAACTAAAAGTTTCACAATATTATAGTTATGAAATTACATTTTATAACTTCATTTTAATTTTTAACATTTATAAGTTTAGTTTAAAAGTTTTATTCCACATTGTACTTTTTTAATGATGTGTATAGTAAACCTAAATTCAATTTTACATATAATTTAGGAAATATTGCAAATATTCAAAATATAAACATGTCATTGATACATTCCAAATTTAATTTTAACTCCAATAATTTATATATTTTAATTCAATTGAAACTCCCAAATTATTTTAGCAAAAAATGCACGAGTTTTTAGCCAAATTAAATGCTAGCTCTTAGGCTCTTAGCCCTAGCTTTACGTCCATCCGCAAAAGCAGGTAACGTGTACCATGCAGACTTCTGGTGACGTGGCGGGCTCTTCTTATGGGCTCAGGTAGCCCATAGAACAAGGGATTGACGATGTTTAGTACCACATTGCTAAATGGAGCTGGCTGAGAGAGGGAAGGAGGCTACATAAGCGACGCCCCTATCTCCATTGAGGATGGGCTTAGGTGCAGTGGTCCTTACACATAGCTATGTGCAGGGCCACTCATGTCGCGACATGTGTCCTCTAAATCCAAAAAATACTTAAAATCCAAAAAAATAAAAAATTGTAAAAAGTATTTTTTTAAGTATTTAAAAATACTTTTTAATAAAAGTATTTTTTATAAATATTTTTAAAAAAATGTTTACAATAGCTATATGTAGGGGCTTCTGCACCTGAGCCCATCTCCCTTCATTGAACCATACTTACCTGGACAGGGTTGATAGGTGATCAGTAAGGCCTGTGGCCTAAGCCAATGGCCCATATTGCACTTGGTGGGTGTGTTGGCTTACCATCTTTCTAAGCGGGAGAGTGGAGTCATAATTTATGGTAGAGGGAGCTGCATATTTTGGGCTTGAGGCCCAAGCAAATTCGGCCTCTTGCCTTAGAGCACCGCTCTAAGCTAAGCAGGCCTTGAAACTACAGGCCCAATTTACCGGCGCGGCTCATTTCTAAGATTACATAAATTAACTTGGCTACCTCGGTTAATCTGAAAAAAAAATTCCCCATTTACCACGTGAACATCATACGTCATAGGCTTCGGTTGACGGGTGTGTTTGATCTGCATTGTTTGTCCTAAGCATAAGTTGTGAAGGGGTAAATAATCACCATTTATCTTTTATTTTTGTTCTCGTATTCATGGGTGTTAGTACTACCATGTTTCTCGCTGACAATGCCGTCACCATCGTTATATCACACGAGTGATCACATCAAGACACCACCAAAGTATTTTTTTTCTATTGTAATAGGTTGCTGTTGCTTTATGTTTTTTTTTCTTCCCCACGCAGCTTATGTAACATATGCAAGCACCGTGCCTGGCACGTTACCTTCACGCACGATTCCATTAACCATATGGGATTAACCCTAACGGTTGAAACGGATCATATGAATAGAATAATGACTTTACCGTATTCATATTTGTACATTATAAACGAATTCATATAAATTCAAATATTTTCGAATACAAATATGAACAGAATTGTAACAAAATCAAATTGAATATTTACTCAATTCAATCAAATCTAGATAACCTCGTAACTTACGTAGTATAAAGATATTAATGATATTCTATTAAGGAGTTTTAGCCAAATTAAATGCTAGGCCTTAGCCCTTAGGCTCTTAGCCCTAGCTTTATATACATCTTATTCGCAAAACCACGTGCTAATGATCATGGCCAGTGGGCATGCAGACATATATGCATGTCCCGTGTCAACGTTGTACGGCCTTGGAAGATTCCTCGCATATATATATATAGCCTTCTTCTAACCTTTACGGCTAACGACGTGCGCTAGCTGTCGTCCATCTTCTTTGACTACATACGTTGACGAGTTCTGGACATGTATGCATGGATGTATCATGGATGACGGATATGTGAATCTCGATGCCATGGATCGATGAATACGACTAGCTACTGCATGCATGCGTTTGTTTCCTTGTTTGGCATGCTCACTGCTACTGCAGCACACGTACTTCACAATCAAGGATCTGTTTAACGCCGACATGCACACAGGGATAGACTTTTGCCACCTTTACACAAGGATAGACCTCCATGCAGGCGCTCTATATATACACTTGTCCCATGCTTCCCATTCTTCACAGCATCCATCGATCCATCGATCACTGCAAATACACACACGCTACCTAGCGTGTATTACAATTCCTTCTCCATACATTTCACAAGAACACGTACGTCAGAGTTAAATTACCATAGTACGTAGCTAGTCCTGATGGATTAAGCAATACTAAGAAGCAGACTGCGAACAATGGCGCTCCCGCGCCGTTTCTGTCTCGCAGCTCTTCTCTCCCTGGCCTTCGTCCTCGTCTCCTTCCTTGCCGGCCCGGCGACGGCCAAGAAGACCGGCCAGCTCACCGTGTTCTGGGGCCGGAACAAGGACGAGGGCACCCTCAGGGAAGCCTGCGACACCGGCCTCTACACCACCGTCATCATCTCCTTCTACAGCGTCTTCGGCCACGGCAGGTACTGGGGCGACCTCTCCGGCCACCAGCTCTACGGGATCGGCGACGACATCAAGCACTGCCAGTCCAAGTTCATCGTCGTGCTCCTCTCCATCGGCGGCGGCGGCAATCAGTACTCCCTTCCGTCCTCGCAGTCGGCGGCCGACGTCGCTGACAACCTCTGGAATGCCCACCTCGGCGGCTCCCGCAAGGGCGTCTTCCGCCCGTTCGGCGACGCGGTCGTCGACGGCATCGACTTCTTCATCGACCAGGGCGCGCCGGACCACTACGACGAGCTGGCCAGGCGCCTCTACAGCTACAACAAGAACTACCGCGCCAGAGTCGGGGTGCGGCTGACGGCGACGCCGCGGTGCGCGTACCCGGACTGGCGCGTCGAGAAGGCGCTGCAGACGGGGCTGTTCGAGCGCATCCACGTCCGGTTCTACGACGACGCCAAGTGCTCGTACAACCACGGCGGCCTGTCCGGGGTGATGGAGCAGTCAGGGGCGGAGCTACGTAGGTGACCGTGGGTGCGGCTGCACCCACGTGAAAATCGAAAATCAGTGCTAACCTTTAAACTTTTACGCTTAAACATTGTACGTATGTATACATATACATGGCATGAAGGAAGTGCCGCACCCCCCTCAATTTTTCTCTAGCTTCGCCCCTGGGAGCAGTGGAACAAGTGGACGGCGAGGTACCCGAGGAGCCAGGTGTACCTCGGCCTCGCGGCGGCGAACGTGCCGGGGAAGAACGACAACGTCTTCATCAAGGCGCTCTACTACGACCTGCTGCCCAACGTGCAGAAGGCCGCCAACTATGGAGGGATCATGCTCTGGGACAGGTACTACGACAAGCAGACCAATTACGGTCACACCGTCAAGTACTGGGCTTAATTCATCGACCTACCCCAGCTACTAGCTCGATCGATGAATGGTTTATCTATGTGTTTATGTGTGTGCATGCTCTAACTTGCATGCATAAATGCGTGTCTGACAAATGAAAAGTTGTCAATGTGTGTGTACGAATAAAGCGAGATACGTAATGAGATCTCAAGTTGTTTGTTAATTAGCGAGATATAATAAGAAAGTCATGCAACATTTTTAATTGGTGAAAATTTTGTTCATTCTTTTTTAATGATGCTTTAGAATGTGTGCAATCAACCTTTTAAAACTCTGATCACTAATATACAAAAAGATTTTTGGATTTCTCACGTGAGAATGGTATTACTAGATTTTTTGTCAAAAAATACTTTCATATCATTGTTGTTTTAATGTCATGCAACTACTACTACAAAAAGAGTCATCACAGATAGTTTAAAACTATCATCACAGATGGTTTTCTGAACCGCCTGTATTTATGTGTCGGTGATAATTGAATGTTATCACAGACGGTTTGTGAGCCATCTGTGATAAAGACAACACAGACGGTTTGTAACTAGAACCGTCTGTGATAAAGACAACACAGACGGTTTGTAACTAGAACTGTCAGTGAAGAAAACTATTACAGACGGTGCGAACCAAAAACCGTTTGTGATACTCACACATCACAGACGGTTCTAATTACCAACCGTCTATGATTAGCGAGTATCACAGACGGTTGGTATATAGAACCGTCTGTGATAATCCTTCATAGGTGGTTTATACCAAAAAACCGTCTGTGCATAGTTCACTCTATACCTAAAATTTTTTCTGTTTTTTTGTTAGCCTCAAGAAATAATATTACCTATGCCCTTTGAAAACAAGTAAATACAGTGGCAAATTAACACAACAGCATATTACATTTCCATTAAGATTAGAATCTACTATTACAGCATAACAAGATAATGAACCCAACTCTTTAACACGACAAGAATATATAAGAAGCAGAGATCCTAGCAGACAGTAGAAGCTAGATGCATCGAATGGCGGCTGGATATCACCGACAATGGAGAACCGGCGGTAGCGCCACCTTTGTGGCACAACGGTGAGACTGCGTAAGACACTCTTACGATACTTATAACAAGAGTGTGTTATGCAGTCGACCGTGGTGTCACAACAAAGGCACTAGCTCACAGCGATAGTCGGTGAGGTTGAGGAACAAGTTGGATGCATCGGATGGTGACCGGATATCACCGGTAATGAAGAGGCGGCGGTAGCGCCACCTTTGTGGCAAGACGGTGAGACTGTGTAAGACACTCTTACGATACTTATGACAAGAGTGTGTTATGCAGTCGACCGTGGTGTCACAACGGAGACACTAGCTCACAATGGTAGTCGACGTCGTCGTGGGGGATGCAGGAAGCTATATAGTGGATGGACTCACCCGTGACTACTGGTGGAAAGGTAGATGGAGGTAATTAACAAGGGCCGAGCGGTGGGAGGAACAAGTGCCTACCATTCGATGTGGAGAGAATGGACGGGTGAGATCAAAATCCTGGGTGACACGCCACGGATCGATAACATGTCATTATCAGAGACGGTTTGTTATACGAACCACCTGTGATAACACATATCAGAGTCAGTTTGTTATACAAACCTCCTGTGATAAGGTATATGAACCGTCCATGATATTAATATCAAAGATGGTTTGGTATATGAATCGTTTGTGATAACGCTTAAATATGCGCGCCCTAATCTAGCTCTTCTAAACTGTCCTCTCATCTTGTTCACCAGATTTCTCAATAATGGCATCTAATATTCTTTTAATCTCCTTTCTCTCATCTATCCATTATAAGTTGTTCGGCCACAATCTTACACAGGCGGCCAACAATTTACGTTTGGAGCAGCTCCTCCACTCTCGCCCTGCTCTCCTTCCTCTACTCGCTTCCATCTATCAGCTAGACCTCATCATCCACCGTCGACAACGGTGTCTCGTTGCTGCTCAGCAAAGGGAAACCGCCCTTAGCCTCGTTCTTCTCTGCAATGTGCACAAAGTGGAAGAAGCTCTTACAGCAGTGGAGACACACATGGTTAACATTGCCGATCAAGCAGAAGCTGTTGATTCTGAGGAAGCTTATCATGACATCCTCTATGATATTATGGACCATGCTAATGATTTGCCTAGGCTGGAGGAGGAAGTGCACAGTGCAAGAGCAAACTTCCTGGCATTCGAGAACTCAGCGGCTAATCCTCTAACTCCAAAAGTCGAAGAAGAAGCATATGAAACCCAGAAGAATAAGATATAGGAATATCTTTTTTGGGACTTTTGTAATAAGTTTGCCTTGAATTTGTCTCTCGTCTCAGTGGCTTCTGTAGTTCATATGACAAACGACAAAACACAGATGATTGTAAATAAAAACTGTCTATGATAGTTTCAGAGACGGTTCTAGTTAAAAACCGTCTGTGATAATTTGTATATCATAGATGGTTTTTAAACCTAACCATCTGTGATATTTTTATACATGGTTCTAGTTAAAAACCGTCTATGATAATTCGTATATCACAGACGACTTTTAAACCTAACTGTCTGTGATAGTTTCAGAGATGGTTTTAGCCATGAAACATCTGTAATAATCAAAGCACAGACGGCTCCACATGAACCGTCTGTGATAAGACATCCAGTATAACGTGTTTTGTAGTAGTGAACATTTTTAATTGGTGAAATTTTTGTTCATTCTTTTTTACATGTTGTCATGCTACCTTAGCAGGAGGTCCTTTCTTCACCTCTATTCCCTCTCCATCACCTGATTGATTATTATACTTGTATCGGGATGCGTTGCACACCGAACATATATACATGTTTTCATACTCTTTACGGTAGAGGATGTAGTCGAATCTTCTTGGCTTTGTAGGCAGTTTTGGGCAACTCGTTTCCTTCCGGAAGTATGTCTGCTAAAAGACCTAACAGTGACGTGAAACTCTTGTCGAACCAATCGTTGTTTGCCTTCAATTTCTGCAGTTCAAGCACGACTGACAATCTCATGTACTTTGACTTGCAGCACATGAACAAAGATTTCCCCGAGTCCTCCATCAAGCCCCAAAATTTAACATACTCTCTCTCTCATCATAGTTCCCTTCTGTATCACGAAGCATCTGATCGAGAATGTCATCATATAGCCTATTCGAATCGAAACCACAAACGACATCAACCGGCGGCATATCATTGACTTCATCGACAATGTCGCTATTACTATCTTTCTGTGTAATCTGCTCTTCACCATGACAGGTCCAACATACATACCCCTTTTTGAAACATCTTCGAATCAAGTGTGCTTCACCATGACAGGTCCAACATACATACCAAATTATATTGATAATCATCAGAGTACGACCTTATGGTCAAGCTTACAATAGACTAGCCCGAAGGGCTTAACAAAAACTAGCAGCGGAAATCCAAAAGAAAGCGCAGCAGCGAATCGACACGCCCACAGGCTATCGAGTGGAGAACGAAGCCTAATCCGCGAAGACGTCGAAGTACTCTCCTTCTGGAACCTCCTGCTGATGATACTCCTCCTCCTCAACTGAGCAACAGGGGCATAAAGCCGTGAGTACATTGGTACTCAGCAAGTCGTTTATAACAAATGAATGCAATATAGTATGCAAAGCTTAACAATGGATGGCTGAAAGGTTAATTTTGCATAATGCGACAATTTGAAGTGAATACAATAAATAGATTGTAAAGCTAATTTAACAACAGACACGAAGTAGATAATCAAAGGAATTGAATAAATCCACAAGTGAACTAACCATTCACTTCCCATCTCAAACCAAACCCCAATTTCATAAAGACTCTACCCCTCGTGTGAAATCACCGAGCATTGTCCATGACCGAGGACACGGCTATTCGAATAGTTTACACTCTGCAGAGGTTGCACAACTGTACCCACACGATGTGATTAGCCTCGCGCTAAGGAAATCACAACAAGGCTTTTACAATGATCCATCTCCACCTGATCCCACTCGCTAAGGTTTCGCCGTCGAGTAGGGTAACCCCCTAGTCGATAATTGCCCCCTCTTGCGCCACAACAACATCGGTAGTAAAACCAAAGTGGAGACTTCACAAATTATTATGCCAGGTCTATCCCATACTAGACATGTGGTTTGCACGATTAAGCTCAGATCAATGGCGCACAAAGTTAAGTCCTTAAGAATTACCCAGGCGAAACATCCACATCCCAATGTGCATCCAGCACCCCCTTTACTGCACGATCGTTCGCCCAAGTGAAAACCAAGTTTGTATAACCAATGCCCATGACACTACCCATGTCATGACATACAAATTTTATAACTGTGGCTAACCACCACATTCAAGTATATCATTAAGTCAAGATTAATTAACCACATGTGATGATAAACCCAACGTGCTAGTGATAAGCATGGCTAAGCAATTAAACGCACAACCCATGTGACAGCTAATATTGCATCACTAAGTAATTTCCCATTCTATGGTGACAATGGGATCAGGGCATTCAAATTATCAAGGAGGAATAATCAATTAGGTCATTAACTACCAATACAAGGGTTTTATAATAAAATAGCAATGCATGATAATTTAAAGCAAAGTAATACATAATAGATTTGAAAACTGGGTTCAACATGATCAAAGGACACGACTTGCCTTGGCCTTGCTCAGTTGACAACTCTTGATCTTCAAATCCAACGGCGGCTCCCTCGAACGCGTGATCTAACGAGAGAGAAAACGACACAAAGAGACAAAATAAATTCAAATAAAATTCAAATGAACTCCAATAATTCTCAAACCTGAACCAAAAGGTAGAGCTCAATTTTAGATGAATTTAGGAAAAAGAATCGGGTCAATCGGAGCTAGGATGAGGGAGAACGGGCTTCTGGAAAATTAAATCTACAGAAATTCGGGGAAATTGGAAAAGGCACTGTGCTGTGGACCGGGCGCACGGTGAGATGGGTCTACGGTGAACCCGGCGCACAGAACAGTGCGGCTGACTGGGCTGCTTGCGCAAGCGGCGGGGCTGACGCGGCGGCTGACGGGGCTGACACGCAAGCCCTAGGGCTGACGCGGCGGCTGACGTGGCCAGGGCTGACGCGGCGCACGCGGGGCGGCGGCGGCGGTCGATCGGACGGCTCGAGGGCGTCCACGCGGCGCGATCTGGGCCTTTGGCTCAGATCTGGATGAGCGGCACGGATGAGGCGGCGCGGGAGGCGGGAGTCGGCCGATGGCCGACGCGTGGCGGGCGCGTCGCGCGAGGCGTCGCGGGCGCGGGGACCGAGGCGGCGGGCGCGGGCGTGGGCGTGGGCGTGGGCGAGGCACGCGAACCGAGGTGGCGGCGCGCAATAAATACCCGGGCGGCGAGGGCTGACGTGGCACGGACGCCGAGTCCCGGCCGGATACGGCTCTGACAGGTGGGTCCCACCTGTCAGTGGCACGGGCGAGCGGGCGGCAGCGATGCGCGCGAGCGCGAGCGGCAGCGGCCGAGATGGCGACACGCGTCGACCATCGGGCGGAGGGAAGCGGGCGCGGGCGCGCGCGGATGCGCGCCGCGTGGCGGGGCGGGCAGGCCGGCGGGGCTGGACCGGGCCGGTTCGGTGGGTTCGGCCCACCGGCCGGTTCGGCGGGTTTTTCTTTTCCTTTTCTTTTTCTTTTTCCAGAAATTCAATTAAATACTTTTGAGCTCTAGAAAATAGCAAATAAATCCAGAAAAAAAATACCAATAAAATCCTTGAGACACCAGGAACTCAAATAAAATAAACTTGGCAAATGTTAATGTTTAATTTAATCATATTAAATCCAAATAAATTCTGAAAATTCCTTTTAAGCTTTAATTAATTTCAGAAAATTTCAAATGGTGAATTTTATTTTAAAAGCTTCAAAAAGACTCTGAAAATCAGGATGTTACAAACCTTACCCCCTTAAACGGAATCTCGACCCCGAGATTCAGGCTCACTAAAAGAATAGGTTACCATGAGCGACTTCGGAGACGACGTGGTTGAGTTTCCCCCTTGCAACACTCTGAGGTATCTGACTTCCTTGACTTGACGATGTTCCACGGCTTGCTCGTAGAGTCTTGGCAGGGGTACTTCTATGGTTGAACGGAATTGGCGAGTTTGCACGACGCTTCTGCGGACACTTACGAGCAAAATGACCTGGCTCTTTACACCTGAAGCAAGTAACTGAAGCTGTAGGGTTAAAACTTCTATGTGGCCCACTGCTAGCATTGGCAGGGCATCGGTCCAAAATATCTGATCGAGGTATTGAAGCTAGAGTATTGGAATTCCCCTGGTGTGGTACACATTCTGGCTGACACGTGTTGATTCTTTCTTTTTGTGACTGATGCAACTGAGTTCCTTGTTGGACCATCTTCCTCTTTCGGGATTGGGTTTCACCTAGTGGGTGTGTCTTGTCTGCTGGGGCCACACAATTGTCCTGGTTGTATTGTTGTGCCTCATCTTCTGATGGTACCTTGGTAAATATTCCTGTAGTCCTGCCTTCGTTTGTCAATGCACTCATGGTAGTAGCTCGGAGTTTCTCTCGTTGCTGCTGCAATACTGAGGCCAATATCGAATCCAAGGGGCACTGAGCTGGGCTATGGTCCTGGCCTTCACATAGGTAACAAGTAATCTTGCTCATAGGACATTCTTCAAGAAAATGAGTTCCTTCGCAACTGGAGCAACTGATTTCATGTTCACTAGCATAATGTCCTATCTCTCCACAGCGAGTACATGCACAATTCTTAAACTTATTCTTTAGGTAGCATTGTTGAATGCAGTGCTCTTCCTTGTCACAACGATTGTGGGCTTCGTGCTGGATTACCTTCCTTGTAGGACATCTGGCAAATTTGTGGCCGGTTCTGTTGCAGTTGGCACAAAGAAAATCTTGTGCTGGCTTCCCTTTTTGAGGACATTGGAAGGCTACGTGTCCATCCCCACCACAACGGTAGCAGATAACTTCTCTAACTGGATTATGGCTTGTAGAAGAACGATGTCCCATGCAGTCATCCTGATGAAGTGTTTCTTGTGCCTTGATTCTTAACGACTTATCAGAGGGACACTGCTGACAAGGTATAAATGGAGCGACCCAGGAAGCTTTGGCATTGTTGTCCACTTGTTGCAACACTGTTTGTATGAGCCGAGTTTGTGCTGCCAAAAACTGACTTAAGATCGGATCCAAACCCATTGGAGTTGCTTGCGGTTCCTGAGTTGCCTGGTTTGCGTTGCTGCCCTCTGGGTCTTGGTTCATCTGACTATGTCCTGCGGTGCTCTGAGTGACAACCATTTCTGCTCTGTTCTGAAAGAAAGATCACTTGCTGAGAACTGACTCTCCAAGGCTCAATAGGTAAGAGGGAAAAGCAAAGGTAAGCGGTAAACTCGTCTAAGGGGAACAACTAATGGCAACCTAAACTAAACAAACACTTAGCCGAAAAGGCTACAAAAGAAGCGGTAAACTCCACAAAAAGATTTTGACATGACTGCATCATAATGCTAGAAGCAAAACTGCAGCTCACATCACACCCAACGGCAATAAGAAGCAAGACGATCTATACGATGCTAAAAACTATAACCGGGTTCAAATCTAATGGCTTCTAATCTTCACGGAAATCTTCAATCTTGTCTTGACATATTGGGGTGCTTCCTTCTTCCAAACTTCACAGCACAACTTGAAGAATTCCAGGCCAACTTTCACATTGATAGAGGGACACTCGAGACATCTATGGACATTATAGGGATAAGAAGTCACATTGAGTTTCGAAAACAAGTTTTCAGAGGAGACAAGGAGCAAGAATCCTAAGAATGAGGTAAGAATCAAGAATTACTAGACAATCATTTGGTTGATTTGTTTTAGAAAATAAAATTTGAAAACTTCGCTAATTCGACCAGTCTATCTAGGGCTTCGTCCTGCAGTCGATTTGGCTCTGATACCATCTCTGTCGAGACCCGAATATGCAAATTCGGACTCTCCTGTGTATTCTGCACTAGTCTAGGATCACGCTAGTGCACACAGCATAAACAAAGATAAATATCATCCACATCACGATATTCTAAGGAAAAACCAAATTATATTGATAATCATCAGAGTACGACCTTATGGTCAAGCTTACAATAGACTAGCCCGAAGGGCTTAACAAAAACTAGCAGCGGAAATCCAAAAGAAAGCGCAGCAGCGAATCGACACGCCCACAGGCTATCGAGTGGAGAACGAAGCCTAATCCGCGAAGACGTCGAAGTACTCTCCTTCTGGAACCTCCTGCTGATGATACTCCTCCTCCTCAACTGAGCAACAGGGGCATAAAGCCGTGAGTACATTGGTACTCAGCAAGTCGTTTATAACAAATGAATGCAATATAGTATGCAAAGCTTAACAATGGATGGCTGAAAGGTTAATTTTGCATAATGCGACAATTTGAAGTGAATACAATAAATAGATTGTAAAGCTAATTTAACAACAGACACGAAGTAGATAATCAAAGGAATTGAATAAATCCACAAGTGAACTAACCATTCACTTCCCATCTCAAACCAAACCCCAATTTCATAAAGACTCTACCCCTCGTGTGAAATCACCGAGCATTGTCCATGACCGAGGACACGGCTATTCGAATAGTTTACACTCTGCAGAGGTTGCACAACTGTACCCACACGATGTGATTAGCCTCGCGCTAAGGAAATCACAACAAGGCTTTTACAATGATCCATCTCCACCTGATCCCACTCGCTAAGGTTTCGCCGTCGAGTAGGGTAACCCCCTAGTCGATAATTGCCCCCTCTTGCGCCACAACAACATCGGTAGTAAAACCAAAGTGGAGACTTCACAAATTATTATGCCAGGTCTATCCCATACTAGACATGTGGTTTGCACGATTAAGCTCAGATCAATGGCGCACAAAGTTAAGTCCTTAAGAATTACCCAGGCGAAACATCCACATCCCAATGTGCATCCAGCACCCCCTTTACTGCACGATCGTTCGCCCAAGTGAAAACCAAGTTTGTATAACCAATGCCCATGACACTACCCATGTCATGACATACAAATTTTATAACTGTGGCTAACCACCACATTCAAGTATATCATTAAGTCAAGATTAATTAACCACATGTGATGATAAACCCAACGTGCTAGTGATAAGCATGGCTAAGCAATTAAACGCACAACCCATGTGACAGCTAATATTGCATCACTAAGTAATTTCCCATTCTATGGTGACAATGGGATCAGGGCATTCAAATTATCAAGGAGGAATAATCAATTAGGTCATTAACTACCAATACAAGGGTTTTATAATAAAATAGCAATGCATGATAATTTAAAGCAAAGTAATACATAATAGATTTGAAAACTGGGTTCAACATGATCAAAGGACACGACTTGCCTTGGCCTTGCTCAGTTGACAACTCTTGATCTTCAAATCCAACGGCGGCTCCCTCGAACGCGTGATCTAACGAGAGAGAAAACGACACAAAGAGACAAAATAAATTCAAATAAAATTCAAATGAACTCCAATAATTCTCAAACCTGAACCAAAAGGTAGAGCTCAATTTTAGATGAATTTAGGAAAAAGAATCGGGTCAATCGGAGCTAGGATGAGGGAGAACGGGCTTCTGGAAAATTAAATCTACAGAAATTCGGGGAAATTGGAAAAGGCACTGTGCTGTGGACCGGGCGCACGGTGAGATGGGTCTACGGTGAACCCGGCGCACAGAACAGTGCGGCTGACTGGGCTGCTTGCGCAAGCGGCGGGGCTGACGCGGCGGCTGACGGGGCTGACACGCAAGCCCTAGGGCTGACGCGGCGGCTGACGTGGCCAGGGCTGACGCGGCGCACGCGGGGCGGCGGCGGCGGTCGATCGGACGGCTCGAGGGCGTCCACGCGGCGCGATCTGGGCCTTTGGCTCAGATCTGGATGAGCGGCACGGATGAGGCGGCGCGGGAGGCGGGAGTCGGCCGATGGCCGACGCGTGGCGGGCGCGTCGCGCGAGGCGTCGCGGGCGCGGGGACCGAGGCGGCGGGCGCGGGCGTGGGCGTGGGCGTGGGCGAGGCACGCGAACCGAGGTGGCGGCGCGCAATAAATACCCGGGCGGCGAGGGCTGACGTGGCACGGACGCCGAGTCCCGGCCGGATACGGCTCTGACAGGTGGGTCCCACCTGTCAGTGGCACGGGCGAGCGGGCGGCAACGATGCGCGCGAGCGCGAGCGGCAGCGGCCGAGATGGCGACACGCGTCGACCATCGGGCGGAGGGAAGCGGGCGCGGGCGCGCGCGGATGCGCGCCGCGTGGCGGGGCGGGCAGGCCGGCGGGGCTGGACCGGGCCGGTTCGGTGGGTTCGGCCCACCGGCCGGTTCGGTGGGTTCGGCCCACCGGCCGGTTCGGCGGGTTTTTCTTTTCCTTTTCTTTTTCTTTTTCCAGAAATTCAATTAAATACTTTTGAGCTCTAGAAAATAGCAAATAAATCCAGAAAAATCCAGAAAAAAAATACCAATAAAATCCTTGAGACACCAGGAACTCAAATAAAATAAACTTGGCAAATGTTAATGTTTAATTTAATCATATTAAATCCAAATAAATTCTGAAAATTCCTTTTAGGCTTTAATTAATTTCAGAAAATTTCAAATGGTGAATTTTATTTTAAAAGCTTCAAAAAGACTCTGAAAATCAGGATGTTACAACATAGGACTATGCTGACATGGATTCCCTTATAGCTAGCACAGTCAGCCTTATTAAACTTGCTCTCATAGTCAATGCATGGACAACACCTATATTCTACTCCCTTTTTTAATATATCCTTCTCGGTAGCTCTTGTAAAAGTGAAAACACCATTAATGTACTCTTCACTCACACGGTTCCCAGCGTACATCCAGCTTCGGTCCTACGTTACACATACAACAATTTAATATTAAATATTGAATTAGCTAATTAGTACACTATATCTATATGATCTAAATTAAATAGATATATGTAATAAGAATAACTAATTACATTAAATTAAGTAGAAATATACTATGAATTGACTAAACCCTAAACCATGCTAGATGTAAATAATCTTCTCTCTACATCAAGCTAGCTAGATCTAAACCATCTTCAATTCCCCTTTCACCAAAAGCTAGATCTAAATTATAATACAATTAGGAACAAATTACTAGTCATAGGTAGCCAATAACTTAGTGAATCTACAATTACTCTTGCCAAATAGTCACCTTTCACCGAATGGCCTCAAAGCTCTGCCTCTAGCTCAAAGCAGCAGCGCAGATATGGAATTTAAGACAGAGGTCAATGGGTCTATGAGCAATAAATATAATGCAATTAACACAGACGGTTTATAATACAAACCGTTTGTGATAAACTAATTATCACAGACGGTTTTTAATACGAACCTCTGTGAATTATCACAGATGGTTCAAAGTAAGAACCGTCTGTGATATTTGATAATATTACACACGGTTTTTGTTAATAACTGTATGTGATACTTTACAGACGGTTTTAACTACGAATCGTCTGTAATATTTCACTTCCCTAAACGGTTTTTAGCACCAGCAACAACACAGATGGCCTCTAAACTAAAACCATTTTCCACCCTAATTGACCCCTTCATTATCGCCATATCCAGTGAGACGTGCACTAATGACTGATTGAGGGTCGAACGTGCACGACCTCATGATTTTGTTAGTACACATGCACCTCCCTAGTCCCTGCAGCCACGTGTTCTCTGAAATATAACTCTGATCACTATATTTCGTTATAATATATCTAGTCCGAGTTCATATAGAAATCAATGAGGCAGTCAGGTACTTTGCGTAAAGTTAGCTAGTCTTTTCTTGTGTGCTACCGTGGATAGCTTTTCGATCGGGCAGTCGTTTCCGGCTGTTTTCTTCCCCTGTACAAGATAGAAATAAGTTTGCACTCAATTATCCGGCCAGACATGAGACACGCACGATCAGTTAGAAGTTTTAACATGATTAGTACGCGCACGCATGCAAGGTCCTGCCATTATGCATGCATGCAAGTAAACCCTAGCCAAAAATGCTAGCTCTGAGCCCTAGCTAATGGATAATGATCATGGCCAGTTGGTACAGAAGCGTCTACCAACTGCATGTCCCGTGTCAACGTTGTACGGCCTTGGAAGGTTCCTCGCATATAGCATATGTGTTTATCTATGCACCTTTTTCTAACCTATACGACTGTCGTAAAGACGTGCGGTAGCTGTCGTCCATGTTCTTTGACTACATACATTGACGAGTTCTGGACATGCATGCATGGATGGATGATGGATATGTGAATCTCGATGCCATGGATCGACTAGGTACTGCATGCATGCGTTGGTTTCCCTTCTTTGGCATGCTCACTGCAGCACACGTACTTCACAATCAAGGATCGGTGTAACGCCGGCACGCACACAAGGATAGACTTTTGCCACTTTTACACAAGGATAGACTTTTGCCACTTTTACACAAGGATAGACCTCCATGCAGGCGCTCTATATATACACTTGTCCCATGCTTCCCATTCTTCACAGCATCCATCGATCCATCAATCACTGCAAATACACACACGCTACCTAGCGTCTATTACAATTCCTTCTCCATACATTTCACAAGAGTACGTACGTCAGAGTTACATTACTATAGTCCTGATCGATTAAGAAGCAGACTGCGCACAATGGCGCTCCGGCGCCGTTCCTGTCTCACAGCTCTTCTCTCCCTGGCCTTCGTCCTCGTCTCCTGCCTTGCCGGCCCGGCGACGGCCAAGAAGACCGGCCAGCTCACCGTGTTCTGGGGCCGGAACAAGGACGAGGGCACCCTCAGGGAAGCCTGCGACACCGGCCTCTATACCACCGTAATCATCTCCTTCTACAGCGTCTTCGGCCACGGCAGGTACTGGGGCGACCTCTCCGGCCACCAGCTCTACGGCATCGGCGACGACATCAAGCACTGCCAGTCCAAGTTCATCGTCGTGCTCCTCTCCATCGGCGGCGGCGGCAACCAGTACTCCCTTCCGTCCTCGCAGTCGGCGGCCGACGTCGCCGACAACCTCTGGAACGCCCACCTCGGCGGCTCCCGCAAGGGCGTCTTCCGCCCGTTCGGCGACGCGGTCGTCGACGGCATCGACTTCTTCATCGACCAGGGCGCGCCGGACCACTACGACGAGCTGGCCAGGCGCCTCTACAGCTACAACAAGAACTACCGCGCCAGAGTCGGGGTGCGGCTGACGGCGACGCCGCGGTGCGCGTACCCGGACTGGCGCGTCGAGAAGGCGCTGCAGACGGGGCTGTTCGAGCGCATCCACGTCCGGTTCTACGACGACGCCAAGTGCTCGTACAACCACGGCGGCCTGTCCGGGGTGATGGAGCAGTGGAACAAGTGGACGGCGAGGTACCCGAGGAGCCAGGTGTACCTCGGCCTCGCCGCGGCGAACGTGCCGGGGAAGAAGGACAACGTCTTCCTCAAGGCGCTCTACTACGACCTGCTGCCCAACGTGCAGAAGGCGGCCAACTATGGAGGGATCATGCTCTGGGACAGGTACTACGACAAGCAGACCAACTACGGTCACACCGTCAAGTACTGGGCTTAATTCATCGACCTACCCCTAGAGATGGCAATGGGTACCCGATACCCGAATACCCGACGGGTTTTACCCGATAAAAAGACGAGTATGGAAAATTTTATGTACCCATGGGTACGTTATTGGGCGAAATCCTCTACCCGCCGGGTAGGCGAGTGCGGGTGTGGGTATATACTACCCATACCCGCCTACCCGCGGGTAATGAATACCCGCATTAGACAACTAGACATCCCACTCAAATGTTAATTTTATTATCTACTTGTTGTTGATTGTTTATTTGTTTGTCATATGTTGATATGGTCATGTCAAGTATGTTTGTGTGATGTACTAATTTTGATCATTAGACGCTTTTGTGCTTGGCATGTATGATTAATGAATGTCTAAATTGATGATATTCTTATGTGTTGAACTGGGTATGCTTGCGGGTACGGGTTACCCGTCGGGTAGTAATACCCGCGCGGGTACGGGTATGGGTAAATTTTCCTACCCGCGTGCGGATACGGGTAACCCGACGGGTAAATTTACACCTAGCGGGTACGGGTATGGAATGGCAATACCCGATGGGTATTTACCCGTTGCCATCTCTACCTACCCCAGCTACTAGTTCGATCGATGAATGGTTTATCTATGTATTTGTGTGTGTGCATGGTCTAACTTGCATGCATAAATGCGTGTCTGACAAATGAGAAGTTGTCGATGTGTGCGTACGAATAAAGCGAGATACATAATGAGATCTCAAGTTGTTTGTTAATTAGTGTGGTCAAATAATTTTGTGAACAATAAGAAATTCATGCGACATTTTTAATTGGTGAAAATTTTGTTACATAGTCTCATACTCCTTTCGTTCATTCTTTTTTAGATGATGTTTTAGAACGTGTGCGATTATCCTTTTAAAACTCTGATCGCTAATGTACAGAAAGATGTTTGGATTTCTCACGTGAGAATGGTATTACTATATTTGTTATCAAAAATACTTTTAAATCATTGTTGTTTAAATAACTAGACAAATTCCCCCATGTAATTGTGTGGCTAGATATATCAAATTATAGAGCTGTACTTGTTATATAACTCTAATGATTATGATGAAATGCACGAGATCGATCCTGTGTGCTGTTGCGCGAGATCGATCCTGTGTGCTGTTGCGTGCAGTGTATAGCTAGGAACGGGTTTTGAACTAACAAGATGGAGGCGCCCACGTACGTTAGCTAGTGTCGTGAAATAATGCTGGAAAACAAGATCAATGCACATATATATTGTGGTGAATCTAGCTTTAGGCAGCAGCAGAAATGTAAAGGTAGCTAGCCTGCTAGTGA
Organism: Dendrocalamus latiflorus; assembly: GCA_017311315.1. Lineage (NCBI taxonomy): Eukaryota > Viridiplantae > Streptophyta > Magnoliopsida > Poales > Poaceae > Dendrocalamus > Dendrocalamus latiflorus. The sequence continues at coordinate 662,109 of CM029642.1, forward strand.
GCATAGATATACTACTGCGCACTTGCTATCGCAAAACAACGTGATGCATGAGGTTTCGGGAGCTAGCCTGCCAGTGAGCATACATATACTACTGCGCACTTGCTATCGCAAAACAACGTGCTGATGCATGACCAATTAGCAATTCATACAAGCAGAGCTAGCTCATTCAATTATTTTCGTTTGAGAAAGAAAACGAAAAGTCTTTTCAATTTGTCCCTCGACGACTTGCAATATATTACTGTATATGAAGTCGTAAGAATCCGGTGGTAGATAGCACACAGTATGAATTTGCAACTTAACCGGCGCCTGAGGTTTCGGGTAAAGAAAACGGATGACGAGTCGTCTTGAGCTGTGGGCTTATATATGGCCGGCCGTACGTACGTCCGAAATGGAATTTTGGACGCTTTTGGCACTGTTGCTACCCGAAATTCCGAAAATAACCTCTTTGGAAACGAAATTCCAACTCTAGCCCCCACCTGACCGCACCATTTAACCGCGTCGCGACACGTGTCCAATGGTGCGGCCGGGGAGCGCACCACACCTGAGTGGTGCGGTCGGGGAGCGCACCACTCCGGTGTGGTGCGCTCCCCGACCGCACCATTGACACGTGTCACACTCCCGTTAAGTGGTGCGGTCAACAGGGTGCTAGAATTGGAATTTTGTTCTCCTCAGCGCCATTTTTGGTATTTTCGGGTAGCAACAGTGTCAAAAATGTATCGTTGACCGATCGAACACGTGGTGGTACACTTCAACCCAAATGCAATCATCAGCAATTTTCAACGATTCATGAACTGATTGACTCAACGATTCATGAACTAGATTCCACGCACAGATAATGGGTCGATTATTTTGGACTGATAGCTATGGCTTATGGCTTAAATATTTGAATTTTGCTTGTTCGCAAGAGGTAGTATGCATAGAAAAATAATCGCATATAAGTTTAGTCGGTACAGCTGAACTCAGTATACTTTTTACTATAATCTTTCTATTAACTCTATTTAAAAGTTAATTACTGTAGACAATGCAAGGTCTACAAGGATCTGGAGTGGGGCATGATTAGTATCCGGGTGCAAGGCGGAGCCGGAAGGAGATGGCGAAAATCTTCCACGAACGGTTAATGTCTCCCATCAAAATTGATATCGAGGACGTTTCCCAGCGGAAAACGAATTTGATTCCTATTGAAGGCGAATATAAATACAAATACGTATAGAAACAAGGGAAACGTTGAGATCCCATGGGAGACTCGTGTTGTATCTGGCTAATTAAGATAGTTAGGAGTAGTTTGCACTCAATTATCCGGCCAGACATGCACGATCAGTTTTTAGAGCAAGTATAATAAGAGGCTGTTAGTATACTGTATGCTGAGAAGGAGGAGAGAGAAGAGAGGTGGGCTGTAAGTTTACAGCCAGCTGAAGCACAAGAACCAAAAAATTTTGTGAGAGAAAGGGGTGGGTCATACAGCCTTCAGTTGACTGTAAACTACTATATGAATAAACTGATAAGTGGGCTTTAAGTGTCTATACAGCTAGCTAAAGGCTATATTATTAACCTTGCTCTAATAGGATTAGTAGGGGAGCTTAATACTTAGCTAGTCCACGCACGCGTAGCCAAGTCGCCACCTATCGATTCGCGGAGTACGTGCACGCATGCAAGGTCCTGCAATTCATTAAGGTGCTTACAAACGCTAGAGTCATATATCACGAAGAACTCTGAACCTAATTCATTAATTTCCTCTAGTAAAATTGTCGTCACGTACTCGCGACTTTTGGGGATGGGGCTGGACGTTGCGGGCTCTTCTTGTGGGCCGTGGAAACAAAACTAGCCCATCGAACAAGGGATTGGCGCTCGTGTTTACTACCACATTGCTAAGTGAAACTGGTAAGAAGGGGAGGAGGCTACATAAGCGACGCCCCTGCCTTCATTAGAATATACTTACCTGGACGGGGTCGACGAGTGATCAGTAAGGCCCGTGGCCTAGGTCAATGGCTCACATTGCACTTGGTGGGCGCATTGGTTTACCATCTCCTCAAGTAGGAGAGTGGACGTCATAATTTATGGTAGAGGGGGTACGCGTCCGCGCGGCCCCTGCCAATTCTGCAAAATTAAAATTAGGGACCTAACTGAGGCAGTGGTTGTTTTGAGTCGCATATTTTGCCTTGAGACCTAAGCAAATTCGGCCTCTTGCCTTCCTTCTTATAGCACCCGCTTAAGCTATGCAGCAGACATTGAAAGCGCAGCCCAAAGCAGGGGCTACGCTTAATCTGCCTTGGTTAATCTGAAAAAGAATACATAAATTAATTTGGTTGCCTCAGTTAGTCTGAAAAAAGTTCCACATTTACCATGTAAACATCATATGCATATATGCTTCCGTTGATGGGTGAGTAAAGGTGGGATATGGGCCGCGTTGGCATGACTGGCCCAGTGTTGCTTCAGGCCATGCCGGTTCGGTCCGATCACCCACCATGCCATGTCAGCCCGCTTCGCCATCAACTAGTCACAGCCTAAAGCCCATCGTGCTGGCTCAAGCCTAGTCCTAAGTGATTATAGATGACGGAGGCAACGACAATGATGGTGGCGTTAGCCATCATCTTCATTCGTGGCGTACCCCTCTTGTTAAAAACCTAGTTAAAATTGAATTAGTTGCATAAAAACATGGAAAAAGTGAAATTTTCTTGATATTTTACAGATACAATGTTACTGTAGTGTTAAAACCTTGCACCCTAGAGTGGGGTTCCCCGAGTAAGAAAAATAGTACAATAACAGCATACGTACATACTGATTATTCATCAATATCCATATCGTTCATGCGTTCGTGGTTAGCGTACGCCTACACTATTTCAAGATGTTGCCACACTATACCTAATTCCCAGACATTGGCGCCCGTGCGAGCGGTAGTTTGTCATGGCGTAATGTTTGGTACCACATCACTAAGTGGAGGAGCTGGTTGGGAAGGGGAGGAGGCTACATAAGCGACGTCCCTGCCTTCGTTAGAACATACTTACCTGGACGGGGTTTACGGGCGATCAGTAAGACCCATGGCATACGCCAATGGCCCACATTGCACTTGGTGGGCGCGTTGGCTTACCATCTTTCCAAGCGGGAGAGTGGACGTCATAATTTGTTATAGAGGAGGTACGTGTCCGCATGGCCTCTACCAATTCCACAAAATTAGAATTTGGCTCATTGTTGTTCTAAAGTCGCGCAACATTTTTAATTGGTGAAACTTTTGTTCATTCTTTTTTAGATGTTGTTTTAGAACCTATGCGATCAACCTTTTAAAATTCTGATCGCTAATATTCAGAAAGATGTTGGGATTCCTCACGTGAGAATGGTATTGCTAGATTTTTTATCAAAAATACTTCCATATCATTGTAGTTTTAATAACTAGCCGAATTCCCCCACGTAATTGTGCAGCTAGATACTACAATGCATATGTTTATATCAAATCATAGAGTTGAACTTGTTATATAACTGTGATGATTATGATGAAATTCAATTAGTTGTAATAACTCTTGTTATACAACGCAATTATGATTTTTTTTTAATGAAATTGTTTTCCCTGTTACCTCCAGCTAGCGCACCAAGTGATAATTAAGGCGACTCGAGAAGATGAACATGATTGGTCATGAAATAAATTAAATTAAGCTGACATAAGCGGAATGAATATAGTAACTAATTTAGCAGACAAGCTTATTGCTAATTACTAGGAGTGGCACATGGTACGTAGTATAAAGAAATGGTTGTGCTATTTGTAGGTCTTTTTATCTCTTTTTTTTAAAATCTCAGTCGATTACTTAAAAAGAGTGATTCGTGATCCCATGCATGGTTCAGAAATGTTTCTTCAGCTAGCTTTCTTGCGCGAGATCGATCTTGTGTGCTGTTGCATGCAGTGTACAGCTAGGAACGGGTTTTGAACTAACAAGATGGGCGAGCCCACGTACTTTAGTGTCGTAAAATAACGCTGGAAAACAAGATCAATGCACATATACAGTGCCTGTTTGATACGGCTACGGGGGTTTTTGGCTGAAATTTTTGAATTTTTGCTATTTACGATAGAGATTAGACAAAAAAAAATACTCGCTTGCAATTTTGGTTGATACAGACATTAAGCTTTCAACGTGTACTACAATTAATTTGTAGACCCTGTCTTGAGAAAATACTTTATTTGAAAGTTAAGTATTGTAGCAAAAATCAAAAGCCATTTTTAGAAACCGTTAAGGACTGCCCATATTGTGGTGAATCTAGCTTTAGGCAGCAGCAGAGATGTAAAGGTAGCTAGGATTCTAGGAACGGGTTTTGAACTAACAAGATGGACACGCCCACGTACTTTAGTGCCGTAAAATAACGCTGGAAGACAAGATCGATGCGTATATATATTGTGGTGAATCTAGCTTTATGCAGCAGCAGAGATGTAAAGGTAGCTAGCCTGCTAGTGAGCATATACTACCGCGCACTTGCTATCGCAAAACAACGTGATGCATGACCAATTAGCAATTCATACAAGCCGGCCGGCGCCTGAGGTTTCGGGTAAAGAACAGGAACTAGCGATTTTTAGGTTTTGCTACAGTACCTAACTTTTAAACAGAGTATTTTTTTTAAGATGGGGTCTACAAGTTAAACGATTTACACGTTAAAAGCCCAATATCTGTACCAGCCAAAATCGCAAGTGAGTATCTGTCTCTCTATAATCTGTACCGTAAACAGCCAAAATTCAAAAATTTTAGCCAAAAGTTATAAACCGCAGCCGAAAAGAATAGGCCCGAAAACGGATGACGACTGTAGTACGTCTTGAGATATATATATATGCTGTATCGTTGACTGATCGAACACAAGTCTAGTCATCTCTCTTCCCTTTGAGGCCAAGTCGATGTGGTCGTTATCCTTGGCCGAATGCGAGAGCGCATCATCGATCACTGTTTCCGACTAAGTGCATGCGTCTCTGGGGTCGATCCAATGTGCTTCAAAACCAGGACCTAACTACAACACCATGCATACAGAACCTTACTGATGTATTGTAATATCGTGGTTTGATATGATCATACCGCTGAACGGCAGTACTGTACATAATATGGGTCATACTGCTGGGATATATAAACAATTTGGATTACTGACAAGCCTTACATCGATCGTGCATGCAGAGAACTTAAATGCTAGCTCAAAGATACATAATAAGCACACAGGCATGCATATACGAATTAAGATTAGGCTTGAATTAGTCTAGACGAAGAGGTCGAGCAGCTGCAAGGCAGAACTGGGCCTGCTCTCTTGGGCCATGATCCGCTTCAGGGCCAGATCAGCGCCACCATCCGTCTTGCCAGCCCGGTGCCTCCTCATGTGGCCGCCTAGGGCCTGGCCCATCTCGAAGCCTAGCCCACACACCCCACACGCGTGGACTACGGGCTTCAGGCAGCTGGCCCGTCGCTTGCTGGGCCTGAGGTGGCTGGTCCGGTGGCCGCCGAGCGCCTGGAACGACGCGAACCGCCGCCCGCACGTCCGGCACTCGAACCGGCGACGGCGACGGCGGCGGCGTCGAAGCTGCTTACGTGGCACGGCGTCTTCCCCGTACGGCGTTGGCGTCCCACACGCAAGGGAGAGCAGGACATCGCACGCCACGAGCTGGCTGCCGTACCCTTCTTCTCCCTCTTCCTCGTGCAGCAGCAGGTCGTTGTCCTCCTCCTCCATGGCCATGGCGTCATCTCTCACACGCTTCATGCTTAGGTACACACGCACACGTGTAACACTCGAGCGAGTGTCTGTCAGGTTTGAGGTGTGCGATCGAGTCCGGGAGCGTGTGGCACGCACGAAATGTTGCAGAGCGAGCTAGCTAGCACATGGAATTGCTGGCTTAACAAGAGATGTTATTATGATATATTCAGGTGGTCACTAAGCATATTTATAGCGTTTCTTCAGTATAATGTACATGACAAAGCTAGCAGGCTGAGAACATATTCCATCAGTGTACACGCGGTGCGTATTTCCGTGTGCGCTACTCTTCATGTGGCATGTATATATATATATATATATATATATATATATATATATATGTGTGTGTGTGTGTGTGTGTGTGTGTGTGTGTGTGTGTGTGTGTGTGTGTGTGTGTGTGTGTGTGTGTGTGTGTGCACTACCGGAAAGCTGCTATATGCCGAGTGTCAGGAATTTTGCCGAGTGCAATCTATCGGGCACTCGGTAAACAACCTCTTTGCCGAGTGCCTTCACTGGGACACTCGGCGAAAATAAAACACTTGGCAAACATTTGTTTGCCGAGTGCTACGGATTAGACACTCGGCAAAAGAAGATCTTTGCCGAGTGCTAACAAGAAAACACTCGGCAAAAATAAAACACTCGGCACCAACCGCCGTCCGTTAGAGTCAGCTGCCGCCATTATATGTGTGTGTATCACCTGCAGCTCCCATGTGTCTTGGGTTTGGCTCTCTTCAATACTTGGGTAACTAATCCTTCTTTAGCTAGTAACTAAGCGAATGTGTTACAGCTCCCACAGATTATCCAAATCTGGTTTATTGTTGAGAAAGGGCCTTTAGAGCACAAATTATATATGATTCTATTTCTATCCTCTTCTGGTACATGTTGTTTTTTTTCTAATTATATGTTAGTAAAAAATGAAATATGGCAACAAATTTCATGGTAAATCTACTAATACTATTTTCGTGAGACAAATATAATTACTTTTGTGTATACTAGTATCCAAAGTATAAAAAATTAGACTGCGTGTAATATAGACTCGTGTAACACTTCTTTGTTCGGAAAGAAAATATGGACAAAATATATTTGATGCCCAAATGAAGACCTCAAGAGACAAGAGTACAGGACAAGGAATTAGTACTTTCCGTTCAAGCAAAAAACAGGTAGCTAGGTTGTGGATAGGTCAAGTCATGGAACAAGCTAGGTAACAGTGGGTATACGTTCGTTGTTCCTGAGCATATCCTCCATATCTTGTTGTTTTTACAATTGTTTTGAAGGCATGAATATCTTCTTGTTGTCGCTAGCAAGGAATCATATGATATAAGGCAGGGTATCGTTAGGAAGTTTCTTGGAACCTGGCGGTGAACAAGTACCGTAGTAGTGTCGAGTGACATCTGAAGCTTCATGGAAATTGAACTCATTTTGTTTCTCTCCGGTCTCTCCACTCCAGTAATAAAATTAAACCGGCCGATCGATGAGCTGCTGTCGCGTCAATCGCATGTTGCAGAAACAACAAACTAGGCAGGTCATGCGTACAGCGGCTACTAACTGGACCGTGTCAACATTGACCTTGCTTGCCGTTCAAGTTAAATAATTATATTTTCGGAGTAGTTATCCACACGCCTACTTGTCTATCCATAAGATACGAGTTTGCTAGGATATGTTGTGGCACGCGTTAAATGGATTTAACTTTTGTTTTTTTCTTCAAATTTATTTAAGTCAGAAGCTATTTAGAATATGTCGATTTCTAATTTCAGTTTTTTAAGTTTTTGGTTTTTTTTCTCGGATTTTTTTCCTTATTCTTTTTATTGTCTATGACGATATAACAGTGTTTTCTCATTTCTACATTTTAACATTTTTTATCAGAAAAAGTTAACAGTCGCTATAGTGTAATATCAGCCAAAATCTACATCCAGAAGTTTAAGCCAAAAGATAGTTGGAACAAACCCTATATGTCCTTGAAATTACAGCTCTGGACATCGATCGAGATAACTCAATGGCCGTATTAAAACTAGACTTATGGTTTGGTACATCCTTTTATTATCAGCCATCCAGTAGAAAAAATCCTACGGCTACGATGGTCCAACACCTTCCAAACCTCCTGCATTTACACCACAAGTGCAGGATGGTGGTGCTACATAATAAGGATAAAATGGTAATTTGATCAAGCCATCTCTGCCTCAATGTAAACCATTATCGAGTCCACCACGACTCATCTCTCAATTTGATGGTTTTTCCTTCCCCACTGGCGTCTCCTCCCCTCTTTTTTCTTTGTTTTTTTTACACCTTCTCCCCTATTAACGCCTCCTCCATCGGACTCCTGCAGTGCTGGCAATTTGTGAATGGCAAGCCCTCTTCTTCTCCGGTGCATGGCTGTGACGGCGGTGCTTGCCGATGATATTGCGTTCCTGCCAGATTGATCTAGTCGAGCTCGATCTTGGATAATTACGTTATAGGCTTATAGCGGGGACAAATTGCTAGTCCTTAGCATGACCTTTTCAGCAAAGAACGGTTGTGTTTTCTCTTCTTCCTGGATTGATGCAGCTGAACTTGGATTGAGTTTGATAGGGCATACAATGTGAAGAACTGATATGTGATAGTTTTTGGTAGAAGCATGGGATCGAAGCCAAATGACATAAGATTGACTTGATCAAGCAGAACAAAGACCCTGTTATCTTGGTTTAATTGTACGTAACAAGACGACGTATGTGGCTAGTATATATGGCGATGCAGGTGCATCTCCAGTCTAGTTTAAATTTTCGCTCCATTTAGCGAATTATGAAAACATCATGTTTATTTATCACCATTACGATAACCATTATTACAACCTGGTTTAAAGAAACGATCGCGACTACAAAATAACAAATATACTGAAACTTGCGACGAAGTGTATATGTATGCACTGGGCGAGCATCGATCACTCAGATAAACTGGATCAATGTCCTGGGAGCGTCGTTCTCGTCATCATCGTGCCGTTCAGACGACGTCTCCGTCCACGTCGTGGCCACGGCGCCCACCGGCCTGTGCCGGCGCATGTGTCCGCCGAGCGCCTGCCCCGTGGGGAACACCTTACCGCAGGTGTCACAACGGTGGGCGGGGCGGGCGGCGCCCCTGCCGGGGCGCGCGCCGAGCAGGAGCTCGAGGCCGTCGGCGCGGACCCTCGGCCGCTTGTGGCTGGTCCGGTGGCCGCCGAGCGCCTGGAAGGTCGCGAACCGGCGGCCGCACGTCCGGCACTGGAACGTGCCGTCGAGCTTGCTATTCTTGGCTATCATCTTGCTCGCCGACGACAGCGACAGCGACAGCAGCAGCAGCAAGCTCGCCGGCGACGGCCGTGCACTGGAGACCACTGCCATTGCGGTGTAGATCTGAGCTGGACACGTACGAACCACGTCACTGCCACGTATGCAAGCACTGGCGGATCAGCGAAGTGTCGAATGTTCTAATGGCAAGCCAAGCGCACGCTTATATAGGCGTATCAGCATTGACTCAAGTCAACGTCGAGCTCACACGAGAGGTGGCCCGCCAATGGTATGGTGCCACGTGGCAAGGCGGTGCAACTTCGGCGCGCTTTTCCGGTGGGTAGACGCAGGCGTCGTGACGCCATGCGGCTTACGTGAGATTCGTGATGCGGGCTTACGTAGACGTAGCGGGCCGCTCAGCCGTCCGTGGTGCGCGGAGATCCGTGCGGAAGTTTCAGGGATTTTGCGGCTCGGTAGGAGCACACGAACATGTGCACACAGGAATGTTGTCCATCGGAGAATAGCGTGTTTCCAAGGGCAAAACCTACCGTGGGCACAGGAATATTATCCATTTGATGTCGTCGCTGCAAATGAAAGCAAATCAAAAGTGTTGGATCTTCGATTTTTCAATGGTAGTTGGTCGTATATCACTATTAACCAGACTTGGTCAGACTTCTCGGAGCAAGTCAGTGGCAAAAACATGGAGCTAGCTAGCTCGTGCTGCTTCCTTGAGGGAGGAAGCTAGCTCAGCTTTTCTTGATACATTTACTCAGCAACTTGTGAATAAACAAATGGTGTGCTCTTCAAGTCTTCATATAAAATTTATTTGAGCTTAAAATCGCAACTGCCTCGTCCTTGTGAAGAAATGCACACGCATGTATAGATTATAATACAATGACTTTGCATGAAGTCGTAAGTCAAATATATTAATTGAACAGACCCATCACGTACATGATAGAATATGGCTTTTGTCTTCCCAAGTGATCGAATCCACACAAAATATCATTAGAAGCAAGTGAACCAAACCAAGTTATGGTCGGGTTTTTTCGGCGAAGTTGTAAGTTGGGTTGGTACATAATTGTCCTTTAGAAATGCTATTTTTCCAAAAGGAAAAATAGGTTTTATGAAAAGTACATGGTGACCCAGTGAGTAGTACTTCTGGATATCAGGAAGAGAATGACTTAGTGGCCGGAGATGTCAATCTTAAATCGCGGAAATTGTGTAGACATTATTTTAAATCGGTTCGGTTTCCACGTGGAAATTGTGTATTAATCTGGTCTATGTACACATCATATACTTGTTCTCGGGGAAACAATGAAGAATGAACACACACTGTGTTATTTGCAGAGTGAATGCTCTCTGTGTCGGTTTCATTTCAATAAAATGGAACCGGGGATTTACCCCTTTGTTGTAGAAAACAGGGGCAAATGCAAGCTGCTGCTTTCTGCGGAAGTGTATTCATATTGGGCCTCGGAAATGGGCCGCCTTACCCCCTATTGGTCAATGGGCCTTGTCTTGATGCAGATGCTGGTCGGTTATTGGGAACTGAACTGACTGGAGAGAATTCTATGTTTAAGCCCAACAACGACTAGGCCTGATGGGCTTGCAGCGCAGGTAGGCTTCCATTCTTCTCTTAAAACATAACCTCAAAGGCTCAGAGATGACGGACCGATGTGTATGTTCTTTTGAACCACGGCTTATAATTTTTAATTATAACTCATCATTTTTAGTTGTTCATGAGAGAATACAGAGAGAAAATCTTATATGATTTTGGCCCTGCTCGGTTGGACTGAAAAGCTACGGCTTATGGCTGAAATTGCACTGTAACGGCTGAAATTTCACTGTCGCTGAAGGTGGCTTATTTGGTGTAATTAAATTTAAAAAATTTAAAAATAGAAAAAATATGCTAGCTCATCACGGACAACGCAAACAAATACGGAAAAAAGAACCGGCAAAAAAGCTCCAAAAAAGCTAAAAGTTCAGAAAAAGATAAAATTTATGAACGTGAAAAATAAACCAGAAGCCAGAAACTGAAGCCGAAACGAGCGGGGCCTTTGGCCGATATAAATAAAATCGTTGTAGTATCTACTACAATCAACTTATAGACCTTGTCTTAAAAAGATACTATGTTTAAAAATTAATTACTGTAGAAAAATATTATTTAGAAGCTGAAAAGTAAAGGGCCGATAATCTCCCATCTCCATCCATCCTAAATTGTATTGTGTACTTCATGTAACACACACCATATATTGACCACTATGGTACACTTTGTAGGGTCTATGCACAAACACATCGAGTCTACTCAACACACCACATCGTGGGACCCCTTCGATACTTTTTTTTTTTTTGACAAACACTGTCATCTTGAGTAGAGTGTTCGAAATCCCCCCCCCCCCCCCCCCCCGAAAGAACACCGTAAATGAAGGACAAGCGCCGCCTAGTTTTAATATAGGCACGGCGACATGCCAAAATTTGGATAACATCAATGATAAGCTAGCTAAAAGCAAGTATAATAAGAAGCTGTTAGTAGGCTGTATGCTGAGGTGGAGGAGAGAGAAGAGAGGTGGGCTGTAAGTTTACAGCCAGCTGAAGCATAAGAACCAAAAAACTTTGTGAGAGAAAGGGTGGGTCATACAGCCTTCAGCTGGCTGTAAACTACTATATGAATGGGCTGATAAGTGGGTTGTAAGTGTCCATACAGCCAGCTGAAGGCTGTATTATTAGCCTTGCTCTAATGCTGACCACCGTGACTAGTGGGCCTGTTTTTTTGGCTGCGGCTTGTGACTTTTGGGCTGTTTGTGCGAGGGGTTATGGATTAACATAAACTCGCATGCGATTTTTGCCGATATAAATGAAGTCGGTACAGTGTGTATTACGATTAACTAGTAGACTCTATCTTGAAAAAATACACCGTTTAAAAGTTAGTTATTGTAGAAAAGCAGCTTTTAGAAGTTGAAAAGAACAGGGCCCGTCATGCACACCAATCTCATGAGGATAATGCTCTTGATTTTTGTTTGATACATTTACTCTCTGGAGTTACCTTTGCCTTAAATTTGTCCCATAAAATAGTAGCAGAGCCAGAATTTAGTTACGCTCCAGGTTCAGTGATGGAATGATCTAGACTATTTAGGCTAGATTATGAAAATATTATCCAGACTAGACTGAATTTAACTAGATTGTATACTAGATGTTTTTTCACACTTTGAATTGAAGCCTACCTTATTTAGGATGTGGCTCCGCCCGTACTATAAAACCAACAAAATGAATATATCCATAAGATCAAAAGAAACCACCTAGAAAACCTTACGGGCAACACTCCATAATAAGATACATATTAGTTTCGGAGTAAACTTTGCCGTTTTAATGCCGAATTAAGCGAACAGCATTGTCTATCTCAACGAAATCATTCCACGAGCTTAAAATTGCAACTGCCTCGTCACTTAAGAAGAAATGCACATGCATGAATAGACTACAATACAATGACTTTGCATCAAGTGGCCAATCAAATATAATAATTAAGCCCATCACATACATGATAGCATGTGGCTTTTTCTGCCCAAGTGGTCGAATCCGCATAAAAAAAATCATTAGAAGCAAGTGAACCTAACCAAGTTGTGGTTGGGTTTTTTCGACGAAGTTGTAGTTGGGTTGATACATAATTATCCTTCAAAATGCCATTTTTCCAAAAGGAAAAATAGGTTTTATGAAAAGTACATGGTGACCCAGAGCAGTAGTACTTCTGGATATGGGGGGAGAGAATGACTTAGTGGCTGGAGATATCAATCTTAAATTGCGGAAAATGCATAGAAATTATTTCAAATCAGTTTAGTTTCCACGCGGAAATTGCGTAGAAATCATTTCAAATCGGTTTGGCTTCCACGCGGAAATCGCGTAGAAATCATTTCAAATCGGTTCAGTTTTCACATGAAAAATTGCGTATTAATTAATCTGGTCTATGCTCGCTCGCTGATTGTACCCCTGATCATATTCAATGAAATTAAGCTCCTGATTCGGGGAAAAATATGAAGAATGAATGAAACATCGCAGGCCCAACATGAATGCTCGCTGCGTTATTTGCAGAGTGAACGCTCTCTGTGTCGGTTTCATTTCAGTAAAATGGAACCGGGGATTTCCCACTTTGTTGTAGAAACCAGGGACAAGACAAGGCCTGTTCTTTTTAACTACGGATTGTGGCTTTTGACTGCGGCTTGTGACTTTTAGGCTGTTTGTACGAGAGATTACAGAGTAACAGAAACTCGCGTGCGGTTTTTGCCGATATAAATGAAGTCAGTAAAGTATGTACTACAATTAACTAGTAGACTCTATCTTAAAAAAATACTCTATTTAAAAGCTAGTTATTGTAGAAAAGATAAAAAGCAACTTTTAGAAGCCGAAAAGAACATGGCAAAATGCATGCTGCTGCTTGCAGGGGAAGTGTATTCATATTGGGCCTCGGATATGGCCCAACTTATCCCTTTTAGATATGGGCCTTGTCTTGATGCAGATGCTGCTTAGTCAATGCGGAACTGGACTGGCTGGAGAGAATTCTGCGTTTAAGCCCAACAACGACTAGCCCTGGTGGTCTCGCAGTGCAGGGAGGCTTCCTTTCTTCTCTTAAAACATGACCTGGAAGGCTGATTTCTTTAGACCACGGTTTATGGTTTTTAGTTGTTCATGAGAAAGTATCGAGAGAAATTCATATATGATTTTGGCTGATAAAAATAAAGTTGTTGCACTGTCTACTATAACTAACTTGTAAACCTCGTCTTCAAAAGATACTCTGTTTAAAAATTAATTACTATAGAATAATAGTTTTTAGAAGCTGAAAAGAAAAGAAAGGGCGATAATCTCCCATCTCCATCCATCCTAAATTGTATTGTGTACTTCATGTAACACACCACATATTGACCACTATGGTACACTTTGTAGTGTGTATGCACAAACACATCGAGTCTACTCAACACACCACATCGCGGGACCCCTTTGATACTTTTTTTTTTTGACAAACTCGTGGCACTGTCATCTTGAGTAGAGTGTTAGAAATCCCCCCAAAAGAACACCGTAAGTGAAGGACAAGCGCCGCCTAGTTTTAATATAGGCACGGCGGCATGCCAAAATCTGGATAACACCAATGATAAGCTAGCTAATGCTGACCACCGTGACTATAATATGTCATGCACACCAAGCTCATGCTCTTGATTTTTTTTGATACATTTATTACTCTCTAGAGTTACCTTTGCCTTAAATTTGTCCCATAAAACTGTAGCAGAGCCAGAATTTAGTTACGCTCTAGGCTCAGTGGTGAAATGATCTAGGTTATTTAGATTGAACCATGAAAATGCTATCCAGACCAGACTGAATTACCCAGATTGTATACTAGATATTTTTTCACACCCTGGATTGAAGTCTACTCTATCCAGAGTGTGACTCCGCCCCTATCATAAAACCAACAAAAAGGATATACCCATAAGATCGAAGGAAACCACCTAAAAAACCTTACGGGCAACACTCTATAATAAGATACATATTAGTTTCGGAGTAAACTCTGCCGTTTTAATGCCGAATTAAGCGAACAACATTGTCCATCTCAACGAAATCATTCCACGTGTTTTCCAATCCGATTCAAATCACTTACTAATTTGACGAGATTGCATTAGATACACTACAAATCTGTTTGCCCATGAAACCGTCCCGCTCCTCCGCCTACGGTGAACATGCACACATAACTCTACGGTACACTTACACAAATACGCAAAAAAAATTATACACACCTTCCTCTCCTAGTCTCCCAATCCTTGGCCTACGCAATCATACATACATTACACAAATCTATGCTATGAATCTCTTCTTTTGAGCTACGAATTATGGCTTTTGTTTAAAATGTTTGAATTTTGTCTATTCACGAAAGAAAGTACAAAGAGAAACACTCGTGTGTAATTTTACCTGATATAAATAAAATCAATATAATATCTATTATAATAGATTTGTAAACTTCATCCAAAAAACAATCTATCTAAAAACAATGTAGAAAAGCTAGAAGCCGAAAAAACAGAACTATACAGGTCTGTTTTTTTTCAACTTTTGGCTTCAATTTTTAGCTTTTTCTACAGTAACTATTTTTTAAACGGAGTACCTTTTCAAGATGTGGTCTACTAGTTAATTGTAATACATACCGTACTGACTTCATTTATATTGGCAAAAACCATACGTGAGTTTCAGTTCCTCTGTAATCTCTCACACGAACAGTCTAGAAACCACAAGTCGCAACAAAAAAAAACAAGCCCGTACATATACAAGTATAGACCTATACGTAGTAGAAAGCCTCCCTCCCTGCTGGCTGCCTCCTTCTCCCATCCATCCATCTCTGGCTTCCCAAGTTCTCAAGAAGGCTTTCTCTCTCCTCCTCCCTCTCAAGAACTCTCTCTCCCTGCGTTGCGTGCTTCTCCTTCCTCCTCCTCCTCCTTACTCGTGCTATCCTTGCTTTCCCCCCACTCACCAAGCCATACACGCTCCTCGTCCCAGCAACTCTCCATGTCCTGTACCCTCTGCATGCCGAGCCACCGCGCGGGCGCCGCCTCCGTCCCCTCGCCGCCCCAGCCGTGACACCTCGCCGCGCGGCTCCCCCGGGTCCACGCACACCCCTGGTTCTTGATTCATCAGGTCCCGTGAAATCAGCCTTCTTGATTTGTTCGTTACAGCGCCTTGCTGCCCGTGTCATGGCGCCGCTGCGTGGGGCCAAGCGCCGCAAGAAGGCGGCGGCGGAGAAGAAGACCGCAATGGCGGCTGCCGCCGCGGCGGAGGGAGCGCCCGGAGCTGGCGCCCGCGACTGGTGGGACGGCTTCCTCATGCGGATGGCAGGTGCGTCCTTGTGCTTCTTCTGGTGGTGAAGGGCGGCCGTACGTCTCGATGAAGATTTGTGCAGATTGTGTGGCTTGCAAGCATTTTGTGGCGGTGTTTAGATCTAATTTGTATCGGGCTTGAATTCTTGGAGTAATCTCGTGGTTTATCGATCGTGTTAGGAAGTACTCGTGATAAATGCGATGGTACTGCAGGGGTTGGAACAATGCCACTGGCCTAGTTGAGTTGTCTCTCATGTTTTGGGTGATGTTGCATCGTGGTAGATGAACAGTGATACCTCAGTTTTTAATGTGTGATTTAGGACGCCCCCGTTGCATAAGATGGGCTGTGCATTGCACAGAACTGAGCTATCAATTCTTGATCCCTGTTCTGATTACTGGGCAGGGTCAAAAAGTTTTGTGCCTTTTGTTCGTAGGATGCCTATGCAGATGTCAGTTCTAAGCTGATTGGGTACAATTCGAGAGCAAATACAGGCTTCAGACACCATGAACTTGATAGTTGGTTTGATTACTGATGCTAGTCACTGCTGCTTGTTTCTGCATCCAAGCTAAATGCGAGAATCTCTTTTCATGTTCATGTTCTATCACAGGGGTTTAAGTAGTTACTTAAAACTGGTTTAGCTGTTGCTAGATGGTGTGGCGGTACGTTGGTTTACTTTTTTTTGCACAATACAGTGGGCATTTGTGCTGTTGCTGACATTTTCTTAGAAGTTGCAAGATTTCTCAAGTCCTAATTTGGTGAAGTAGAAATATGGCATAAAGGGCATTGTTCACGAAGGGTGGTGTTGCTCTGTCTGACCATTTTTGGGAAAGGAGATGGCTCCTGAACAACTAAACACAGGCAACCCCCAAACCTATTTCTGGATTATTATTCAAAGATTAAACTTTCTTGTCCTGATTTTGTTTACTTTAACTACAAACAAGTTTCTAAAAGCAACTGGATGTTTTGTCCAAGTTACCACAGGTACCTGATGTATTTTTTGCAATATGACATTATGCACATTACACTATATAATGTTAGTTACTGGTCTGTAAGGATACCAATGCTAAGAGTGTTCTTCCTTTTAACATTTCTTTTGCTGAACTAAATGTAGAGCCGGTTTCTGATAATGGAAATTGGTGGGCTTGCCCTTCTTTACTCTAAACAACTATATAATGTTAGATGAAGTGGATCAGTTTTGTTTGACTAGCTTATTATGCTGGAGTACTCGACATGCAAGTTTAGTTTTAGCATGTACTAGTGGTATGGGTTGTGTAATGGCTACCTTGTTGATCAATACCACCTTCTGATTTGGGTGCATTCCAGCATGTCGGTAAATATCTGTTGTTCAAGTAGGTAAGGTTATTATGGGACTGTTCGGCAGTGAGGAAGCCGGTCGGCTTTTCACAGCCGCTACAGTACCTAACTTTTAAACGGAGTATTTTTTCAAGACGGGGTCTACAAGTTAAATGTAGTACACGTTAAAAGCCCAACATCTGTACCAGCCAAAATCGCAAGTGAGTATCGATCTCTCCATAATCTGTACCGTAAACAGCCAAAATTCAAAAATTTCAGCCAAAAGCCATAAGCCGCAGCCAAAAAGAACAGGCCCTATATCATGGTAAAAAGTTCATATAGCTTGAAGATCTCTACCTGACAAACACTTTAATGTTTGAGTTTAACAATCTAGAGTAATGTTTTTGTTATTAATTCATCTGCTCTTGCTGGAGTCTGTTTTAGCACTTTCAGAGTAGATCTCTTGACTTGCAAGTTACGGATTTTCTAAACCAGTTTTATATTTTCTTCTTAGGAACCTTATCTTCTATGGAGGACACACAAAGATTTCAGTCTGTCTTTAAAATGCCAAGAAGAACCTTCAATTACGTCTGCAGCTTGGTGAAAGATGATATGATGGTAAGGGCTAGCAACTATACCTTTCTTGATGGGACGATACTGTCTTTAGAAGATCGAGTAGCCGTTGCTCTGAGAAGGTTGAACTCTGGTGGGTCCCTGGTGACCGTAGGATCCTCTGTTGGTGTGAACCACTCGACGGTCTCATTGGTAACTTGGAGGTTTGTTGAGGCTATGGAGGAGCGAGCAAGCCACCACTTGCGCTGGCCAAACTCCGATGAAATGGAGAAGATCAAATCCAAGTTTGAGAAGATCCATGGTTTGCCAAACTGCTGTGGTGTTGTAGATACAACACACATCACAATGTGCCTTTCTTCAGCCGAACCAAACTGTAAGGTCTGGCTCGACCATGAGAAAAAATACAGCATGGTCTTGCAAGCCGTCATAGATCCAGATATGAGATTCACAGACATTGTGACAGGATGGCCTGGTAGCATGAAAGAGTCGAGCATTTTGCACAGCTCTGGTCTCTTCAAGCTGTGTGAGAAAGGTGCACGGCTGAATGGCAGCAAGCTGAAGGTATCAGATGGATCAGAAGTCGGGGAATACATAATAGGTGATGCAGGATACCCTCTTCTTCCCTGGCTCCTCACACCTTACCAGGAAAAGGACCTGGCAGATTCCAAAGCAGAGTTCAATAAGAGACACTCCGCAGCCAGAACAGTCGCACCGAGGACATTGACGAAGTTCAAGGACACATGGAAGTTCCTGCATGGAGAGATGTGGCGCCCAGACAAGCATAAGCTACCTCGGATAATCCACGTCTGCTGCTTGTTGCATAACATAATCATAGACATGGAGGATGCAGCCATGGATGAGAAACCCATGTCGAGCGATCATGACCTGAATTACAGGCAGCAGGTGTGCCAGTTAGCAGATGAGAATGCTGTCATGGTGAGGGATAAACTGTCCCAGCACTTGACCAGCAGGTGACAGAGGAGAGGCTGTGCATGCGCTCACTGCTCAAAGAAGAATTGTACCGTGCTGCTGTTGATTTTGTCGGTCGCAGGCAGCTGAGTCTTTTGGCTGTTCAGTTTTGCAGAGGTGTTAAGGGAGGAGGAAACGAGACCGCTTGTCATGACTATTGAAAACTGTAATCTTGATGTAGCCCACCTGTCGATTCAATCTGGCTCATTTGGTTACTGGTCATCCTATTCGTGCTAAAAATGCCATAAGAAATCAATCATGAACTTGTCATTGCTTTCGCATAACTCTACATGAAAAATGCCATTATGGTAAATGCCCTGTTCTTTTCAGCTTCTAAAAGCGGCTTTTTGGCTTTTCTACAGTAACTAACTTTTAAACGGAGTATTTTTTCAAAATATAGTCTATTAGTTAATTGTAGTACATACTTTACTGACTTCATTTATATCGGCAAAAATTGTATATGAGTTTTTGTTACACTGTAATCTCTTGTACAAACAGCCCAAAAGTCACAAGCCGCAGTCAAAAAGAACAAGCCCAAAGTCAAAGAATTTGCGAGAATAGAGAAACTATGAAGCGGCCTATTTCTATATTGGAGCATGATGAGGGCCGGCGTATTAATTTGCACCGCAAATTGCACCATTCCTGTAGTAATAAGCCTCTGGATATAGCAGCTTCAGGACGTTCTAGCTTTTATTTGGAGCAGCACGAAACATCATCCCTATTTTTTCACTTATCTTTATTTTTACTATTATAAAAGTGTGAGTTAGTGGTTGGTCCATTCTCCATCTTTTCTTCTCAGCCATCTGATTTGATGTAGACCATTCGTCTCTCTCCTCCTCTCTCTCTGGATACAACCGCCCACCCCTCCATTTTTCCCATCTCCTCGCGTATTCTGGTCACCCTTCTCTCTTTGTCGCTTGCTCTCTAACGTTTGATATGTGAAATTGGCCAGACAGTAAGTTCTGTCTTATTATTTTTATAACTTCGTTGCAACGCACGTGTCTCTAATTAGTTTTTGTATATGTTTGACTGAAAGTTATGGTAATTCATGTCTGGTTGATGCAGACACGCTGTTACGGCAGCAGACCTTACAACCTCAAGACGGTCGCTTCTTATGGTGTTGAATTAGCAAGATTTTATGCATTTTCACGTGATATGTCCGCCCCATTACTTATCATCCCAATCCTCAACGGCATAACAAGTGAGCGAAAAAAGCAAAGCATAAAAACAAGCAGCACTAAAAAAGCAACTGTACGAAACAGCATAACAAGTGAGCGAAATAAAGTGAACGAGCTCCTTTTTAGCTTTTTTAAAAGCTGCTTTTCTATTTTTTCTACATTAATTAGCTTTCAAATAAAGTATCTTTTTAAGAAAAAGTATATAAATTGATTGTAATACACGTTATAACGATTTCATTTATATCGATCAAAATTGTACGTAAATTTCTGTTACTCTATACTCTCTATCACAAACAATTTAAAAATCATAAGCCGCAACTAAAAGTTATAAGTCGAAGAAAAAAATAGACCTATTAATATTAGTTCATATTTATATGGCTCATAGCATAAATGAAATCCTCACAGGACGTTTCCATATATGAGAAAGCATAACATCGAGATAGTTTCATCGGATGAATATAGGTCCTATCCGTATCATCGCTCAAATAAGAAAGCGGGACATGACAATAGATCTGTTTGATATGACTGCGGTTTATAGATTTTGGTTAAATTTTTTGAATTTTAGCTGTCTGTGATAGAAATTACAGAGAGAGATACTCACTTATGATTTTGGTTAATATAGATGTTGGGCTTTTAACGTATACTATAATTAATTTGTAGATCCCGTCTTAAGAAAATACTCCGTTTGAAAGTTACATACTATAGTAAAACCTAAAACCACTTTTAGAAGCTGCTAAAAAATAGACCCAATATATTCTCATAAGACAAATCCAAATCTACCCGGAGCATAGGTATCTGGTTGGAGCTCTGTCTCTTTATTTCTTTCAATCCAGGTACAAAGGGATATATATATGCTTCCTTTTATTAGTCTGCATTTCCCACTTTTAAATTTAGTCCGAGTGCATGTAACTTTAGGAGTCTGAGTCGGTTTGCTCTTTGATATTTGTAAGCGACGAGCTGTTCTTTCCTCGGCTGCGTCCGAATCGATAGGAAATTAAGCGTCGCGTGGGCTGAGTCTGAGGTACAAAAAGCCGTTTTGCGTTAAGAAGATACCAACAAAATCGTTAGGTTTGTGGCGGTCATTGTTGGTGCGTGTTACTTGGCCCATTCTGTGTGTCCATTACCAAGAGCTTATCGTTCTTATTATGACATTCATCAATTTCATTCTAATAAAATGCCGGTTGTGCTGCCAGCCCATCAGGGATCGATCCCGGGTGGGCGGAATCAGTCTAAGCCCGGGGTTGGATCAGCTGCTCTTAGATCGATTCTTGGGCTAACTCTGTTTTTAGTGATTTTTTTTGAATTTTATATAGGCTAGTAGCCTGAGGCCTAATTCCGCCACTGGTGCCGCACTTTTGGAGGGGGCACTGTTCATATAAACAGTGTATTTGATAATGTTTATGTGAATAGTGTCATCTAGTATGTACGTGTACGAAGATACTTTCAATAGTCAAAGTATGTGTTCGTGTCCCGTGAGATTTCTGAGTCTCCGTTTGTCTTAAACCATATGCATTAGACACATTTATATACATATATAAGTGTGAATGGTATTATATATGTGGGTTTGTACGTTCTCATTGTACTAAAAATAATTCTAATGAAATGTCGGTTGTTACCTTGCTGGTAGGCGACAAAAGACGCGAGAAGACTAAGGGGCATTTTGGTCCAATATTAACAAAGTGCTTATTTGGTTAGAAGCCAAAGGCTGCCACAGTTTGCTTAAGTGCCTACACAAATTTGATAAGTTAGGCTAGTGTTTGATTCCTAGCCATAAGTTAGACATGTCAAACTTTTTTCTAGCCAGTCGTACACATCATAGGCAACAAGATTTTCTTAGGCTAAGTTATGACTTCAATTTTCTTGGCCACAACCTTCGCAGCTTAAGCAAAAATGTCTGTCAGAAGTTAGTCACCCTAAGATATGAATCAAACAAGTATAAATTAATAAAGTGATTTTTTTTTCAAACCAACGACGGCTGGAGTCCGAATATCTTATTTATCCCATATAAGAGTACGTGCAATACATGATGACAGTAAAAAGGTGATTAAATAGAGAAAATATAACTACATCAAACACTCAGGTAAGATTCATCTCCTCCGATGCAACCACCTTTTTGTAGGTGCTTAAGTGCTTGTATTTTCTATTAATTACATCTAATTATATGTAACGCATTGCTCATTTCGGCTTAAATTTCTAACTTCTTGTTTATTTTTCACTATTAATAAATTTTATCCTTTTCTAAACTTTTATTTTTTTTAGTTTTTTTGCTTATTCTTTTATTCCGTATTCATTTACGTTGTCCGTAATAAACTAACATAATTTTATTTTTAAATTTATTAAATTTAATTACGTCAAATAAGTCACCTTCAGTTACAGTATAATTTTAACTAGCTATAATATAATTTCAATTATAAACCACTATTTTTCAGCTCTACGAAATAGCTAGCCTTAGAGCAACTCCAAGAGTAGAGCTAAATCATTTTCTAAATGTAAATTTAGCTATTATTGGAGAAAAAACATCTCCAATAGACTCTGTAAATGACTCTCCAAATTTAGTAGCTCTCCATCCCTCCTCCTTCGCTCTCTATTTTTGGATAGCCTATCTCGCTCGCCATCCAGCCTCTTGGCGCGGTCGGCGTTTCCTTTCCGCACGCTACGCCCCATTCCTGCGCGTACGTGACCCACTGCGCGTCCTCTAGTTTAGATAGCCTGTTGGAGTAGTCTAGTTTTTTTGGGTGAGATCCATTTTAGAGAATAGCTAAAACACTAAATTTAGATACTTCTTTTGGCTAATCTCTTGGAGTTGCTCTTATCTGTCCTAGTTGGCAAGAAAAAGTAGTTTTATTTTGCCATGTGTTGGATGCGATCCGACCCGGGCGCGAGTCCAAATCCGACCCAGACCAGCAAGGGAAGCGGAGGGCGGAGGCGATCCGACGAACGCCACCCGCCCACGGCCATGGAGGGCCCCCGCCGCCGCCGCCGCCGCCGGAAGCTTGAGCGCGGCAAGGAGGAGTTGGTCGAATGCGGCGCATCTTCTCGCCCCCTATATTCCTCAAGTCTCCCCAAGGTAGCAGAGCAATCCATCTAATCCAGTGGTTTCCCACTTCCCCGTGGTACAATTTCCACGGAGGAGGTTTGCCCCGTCCGAAATCTTAGAAATTTCTTGAGGACTTTGCCAATTAAAGGTGATATTTTTCTCGCAGTTTCCACGGTACGCCGCCGGTGTGAAGCGCCTCACCGGAGAACCTCCCGGAGGTACCAAGCTCGACCAATTCCCTTGTTATTTTCATCGCCTCGTTTCGTCAATCGCGGGTGCCACCACGGCACATTGCAAAAACTTGTAGATGGTTTGTTAGAACTTCCATGATACTTGTCGCGATTCATCTTTCTTAGGATCAATGCAGATATGCTTATGACCTAAAGAAAAAAGTTTATTGTTCACTGGCATGGAAAGTTTATCAACCAATATCATGTGACGTTAGAAAAAATTTTAAGCCATCAAATATCGCATGTAAAAGGTTTACGTAACAAAAATGGGTCCCAGAATTTCGATGCATAAATTGGATTTCAAATTGTATAGCTACACGATCTGCATAAATCTACCTCTGGATTTTTACCAATGGTTGTAGGCCAAACGCAAGGCCTATTACTAGTCCCAATGAGATAAACAATGAGCATTTGCAGATCTTGCCGAATGCCTTGGCATACAACCTTCACCCTATCTCGATTATTTCGTTCTCTGCTTTGCACGATGTGATAGCTCTTCAAGGCCATCCGAAACTGTTTTACATCTTCAAAGCACATGCCCTCGCAAAGATGGCTATAATCTAACATCTTCGCCTTATCGAACCACATCCTAGGGCCGGTCAACCTCTTAGCCCTCATTTGCGCCTTATTGAACCATATCTTAGGGCCGGTCAGCCTCTTAGCCCTCCTCCTTTTGGTGGCTGCAGCAACCATTTGAGTGCCATCATCATCTTCACTGCTCAATGCAGCCCCATCATCACTCTTGTCATTGCCGAGCACATTGGAAAACCCCTCCCCACCGCTTGAGTACTATTTTTTTCCAGTCGAGGACTCCTTTGTGGCTACCACTGCTTCCACAGTGCATGGCCCTACATGGTGTACCAGAACGAATAAGTCTTCAACCTCAATGTCTCCCTCGCAATGCTAGGCTGGATCTTCCCTTTGTCTCTTCATCTCCTTGATCATCTCCTCCAAATATAACCTATCTTCCTTGTAGTCTATTTTGATCCCATTGTCGTCTTCCTCGCCGCTTGAAAATAGCACAATGTGGCCACCTTCGTCTACCTCCACAATGCTCTTACCCTTGTCCACTCTGTTATCACCACACAACCCATTGTTCCTCTTCATGATGTACAGGTTCACAGTCTTCGTACTCTCCTGTTGCCTCATCATGGCATTAACTCCTTCGTCGCTCTCGATGCTGACCAAGCTCTCCAATCCCCGGCCATCATTCTTGTTGTAGTACAAGTAGTCATCTGATGAATACCTTAGGGTGCCCATCACATCCAGCAAACTAAAATAATAGAGGATGTCCTGCTCCATCTTCCTTTGCAAAATCTGATTGCCCTGGGCAGCATCATCGCACATGAAATTCAGAGTCCACACTATCATTTGTCCTACAAAATCATTCAAGAAGCACATCAGAACAAAATTAAACAAGGAAAATTCCATTCACAACCATAAACCCTAAGAACAGATTATGCACCCGCCCTCACGATTCACCCCCATACCACCGCAATTCAAGTGAACGTCTCCACAAATGGGTTGCTTCTAGCCTGCTCTGGTTGCTTCCACTGCCAATCCAACTGGTTTGGGCTGCTGATCGACGTGATTCCCCGGCCATGCCGCTCCAATTATTCAGTCGCTCTTCCCCCTTTCGGTTGTGCCACTTTGCTTGCGCCTGTGTGCATCCAGTAGAGTGCCACCCGGGGTACACTCCAGCATCCTCGTTCGCCGGTGTGTCGTCTTCCATCGGGAGTTGGTGGGGAGCGCGTGGAAAAGTAAAGAGAGCGCGCAACTCCCCGTCTGATCCCGCCTATTAGCCGAGTGCTACATGAAAGAACAAGTCTCTGTGGTCCTCCTGGGGTTTTATGAAACGGCAAGTGCTAAACCTGATGTTATGTGATAGAAATTCTAAAAACTGGTGTTTTTGTTACCTGTGGCCTAAAACCTAGTGGTTTCTGAAATTTACTCTATTATGAAAGTATTTTCAATGAAAAATCTAATGATATAATTTTCGTATAGTCAATCTAAATAGTTTTAATTCTATTGATGATAAAACTTTAAAAAGTTTAACGGTATAGATTCTAGTAAATCAAGTAAAAAAGAACAGAGTAAGTAATTAGTACAGCAAGTAGTAGCAGGACAGCCGTCAACCAAATAGGCAAATAGCATTCCAATTAACCAAATGCAACCATTTCACAGTATCCAAAATTCAAAGTTCAGCACACCCTTTCCCAATGGGGTCTACATCATACGAGTTCAGAAGTCAAAAAGAAAGTGAAGCAATTATTTTAAATCTTACACTGCCTCCTGCAAACTCCAACAGATTGGCTGATGCGTCAAACAACAACTACCAGTCTACCACGAGAATACAATCAGTTCATGTATGCATTTGGACTCGATTAAGTTACTAGTAGCAGCAGCTTCCCGGGATGAAACCAATGCGCCCCTGGTTAAGGTCGTATATCACCTCCGTGCACCTTTGCTGCACGTTTCCGATGACCGAGAATTTGCCCGCCTCCTTTGTTGCCGCGAACGCAAGGCACCCAATCTCCTCGTTGGTGCTATCGCTTGTGTAGTAGATTGTCTGATCAAAGCTCAGCTCAAACGTTGCGCCATTCTCAAACAACAGCGCAACCTGTGGCACACCAACCTCCCTGAACCTCATTCCTGTGAAGTTGTAGCAAGTGTCGAGCACTGAAAATGATCCTGCCGGACGGTACTTGGTCGACATGAAACCGCGGAATGCGTGGCGAAGCATGGTGTATGCTTCTGGAGGGAGGTAGCTGACAGTCGTATCAGAGTCCAAAACCGTCCCGACTCCAGTGAAAACAGAATCTGGTAAATCCAGATTCTGTCCTCCGACCGACAACCCGACAAGACCGACGAAGTACAGTGAAGTGTCTGAATTGCTCAAGATTGGAGTGTACACAGCCTCCTTGGACTCCTCAGGACCATTGGGCATGAAGATAGCCTTGTTATATGAAGGATAGGCATGAGTTTCCTTGTTGGACTCCGGTGGAGCGCCAGTGGACAAGAACCCAACCGTGCTGCCATCCTCTGGGAGGCAGTATGAGAAGACATGCATTCTATCCTCCTGACCTGGCATTATCCTTCGCCAACCGAGTCCAAGCACTGAGGTGGTGCCACTAGAATAATCACAACCATACTCGAACTGCTCAGTAATTCTCGAAACCTTATTCTTCGAGAAATACCCTGATGAGTAGGAACCGTTCTGATAGTGGTATGCAAGGAAGCATCTGAAATCATCGCACCGGGAGCCAATCAAGGTGCATCCACCGCAGCTGCAAGGGATGTTGGCAAGCCTGGAGTTTCTGGTGGAGCGGTCAAAGGGTGGGTGGTTCAGCTTGTTGCACCTTTCCCATGTAAGCTGGCTGGCCGTGTCGACGAAAAATAGTGACTTATCCTGCTGGGATGGTATACTGTACAAAAGAAGAACAAACTGGCGTGTGCCCAGTGTGATGCCACTAGCAGGTAAAGCCGGCAGGCTGCTGCTGTAATTTTGGTAGGGCAAATTGATGCCACTAGCAGGTAAAGCCGGCAGGCTGCTGTTGTAAATTTGGTAGAGCAAATTGAGCCGAAGCTTGTCGGTGCGGAGTAAGTCTTTTGGGTTTAGCTTCGGTCCTGGGTTATGTCGCGCCCAGCAGTTATTCCAGTGGACCAGCGAGATCTTTCCGCCACTGGCTGCAATTTGCATATTTTGTAGGATATTAGTTAATTTATAGATTAAGCTTGTGCTTCAGATGTGCTCATGTGTTGTAAGCTTAAGCCTGTAAACTCCCAAGTTTCAGATGAATATTAATGTAGTTGGATGTTTGAGTTATTAGCCAGATTGCCCGTATAGGCCGTTGTGGATACGAATACATGATACGGTGATACGCTATTTCTTTAAAAATACCGATATGGTCATGCGTATGTATATATATGTTAAAAAATAAAAATACAGAAATAACTATTTTTTTATAAGAAAATGGGCAGCCCAATAAAATCATTACCACATCGTAACCAATCAGTCTACCAACAAAGAGCAACCACTAGCCCACCCACTTGTACACAACAATGCACCAACATACCAGCCCACCACAGCTAGCCACATAGGGTTACCAATCTTGATCTCTCTTCACTCCCATCTGCAGCCGCCACCCTACACTAATCCAATATCGATATCTTTCTTCTTTCTCAACAAGCACATGGAAGAAATAGAGAAGAGAGCGAAAAGAGGGAAGACAAGAGCAAACTGGAAAGAGGTGACGACGAGCAAACAATACCCACCAAATGGTAACATCTTGAAACCATGATTTTCTTCCTCCTCTATCTCCCCTCTCCAAATTCAGTCACCAGATCTGGGGACTAGGGTGAATGAGAGCGGTGGTGGGTGACGAGTGCAAGGGAGTAGTAGTAGTGTGGGCAGAGGAGTAAGAAAGCGGCGTCAAGGGTGAGAGGAATTGCTTGCACATGTGAGAACATAACGAGCGAACAAACAGCTTCATAACGATTGGAATAAGCAGTAAGAGTTGAGAGGTATTTGAAAAGTATCTACTAAGTATAGGATTTTATTTTGAAAAACAGAAAAATCATCGATACCTCTCAACCTTAGTAGATACTTTTCATATCTGATACCGATATGTTGATTTCCAGAAGCATCTGTACAACATAGGTTATCAGTACTCTCTGTTTCCAGTTTATCATCTTTTGTCCCGATGCTTTCTAACTCAACATATTTCAGGTTATATAGGCAGCAGTACAGGGGCAGAGCCGCAGAGCTCGCTGCACCTAGAGTGTGTATATAACAGAAAGATACAGGATAAAGAGAAATTAAATCATGTTTCGTCAAAACCTATGATCTTAAAAATAATGAAATATCAGAATCAGACCTGCACTATTTGCTCGTTAAGTGGTTAAATAAATACTCTCAGCTGAATAGTGAAAATTGACATACAGAGTTTCACATCATCGAATTGTCTGATGGTTTAGCGTAAGACATTAGTACCTCGAGGTATTGAGGAGCCGCACTGTGACTCAGGCCAGGTATAACGACTGGAAGCACGGAAGCGAAACTTTGTTGTGCTTTCATCAGAAACAGCAAAATTAGCGACAGGAAATAGAAGCAATAGACAGTACTTCAAAGTATGAGCCATTTGTAGCGAGCAAATGTGTTGATCTTAGAACAAATGAAAACAAAAAAGAAAAGCATAACCAACTTTATAGACTTCCCTGAGCGTGATTTCCAAAGGTTGTAATGAACGACCTTCTTGTCCTCTAGCTTCACATTGTTGTTCCTTGGGGAGATCTAATTTTTCGTCCATTTCTTTTTGGAAGCAATGCATGATTTGTCTAACAGTTTCGTCCATTTCTTTTTGGAAGCAATGTATGATTTGTCTAATAGTATACGTGCGTAGCCAAAAGGCCAGATAATCTCGTTTTTTTATACATGTGTATGTATATATATATTCACACACACAGATTTTACTCACACATGTTCACTTATGCACGTTTTTCAAAACGCATAAGCCCAAATCTACTAAATTCTTAGTTTTGATCTATCTTGATCAAACCAGCTACAACTTGACCTAAACCGCTCTCCCAAGCGTCACTCATGTGTCGCGATTTTGGTCCAACGTAGTTTTCGGTATTTTGGCTAAACTACCAAAATATCCTTTGTTGACCCGGCCATCACCACCATTGCAAGCAATCGTCATGCTTGTCACATGTAGGTGTACCACTAGCTTGCCACGCGTCGCCAAATCTCTCCCATCCTTGTTCCACCGAACTACGGCTCATTTGGCCTGTACAAGCCTCATGATGCAATCCCGCTATTCGAACTCGCCTTCAACATTTCCTACCTTTCATGTACTATGCTTGAGCACACTGTCTCACCTGGCATACTCGATCATTCTAGGTCTCAACTCCTTCGTAAACGTAGCCCCGATCCTCGCCACTGACCACGGATGACTCCAAGCAACCCTACATATTCAAAAATAAAGAAATTATTTTCGAGCACAAGTTCTTTATAACTTAATCTACGTTAGCTTAAACATAACTCATGCATCATAGAATCACCAAAGAAAATGACCAAAACTTATTTCGCAACTCAAATACATAAAATACAAAATCTGACCGAAAAACAACAGTCTGGCCGGTCTGACCGTATAGCTCCAGCGATCAGACTAAGGCTGTAAACGAGCCGAGCTCGGCCTTCCAGGCTCGAGCTCGGTAGAAGCTCGAGCCGAGCTCGAGTTGGGGTTCGAGCCCGAACTTGGGCTCGAGCTCGGCTCGGCCTAAGCTCGAGTAGGCTCGAGTTCGGCTCGTTGAAGCTCGATAACAATTAAAATAATTTATTATGCACTATTTTTCAATAATAAAAAAATTTAAGTTCGAGCTCGGCTCTAATAAACTCGATAACAGTCAAAATAATTCAAATATACACTAATTTTTAATAATAAGAAAAGTTCGAGCTCGAGTTCGGCTCGAGAAAGCTTGGTAAGAATTAATATATATTACTATTTAAGCTCGAATCGAGGCTCGCGAACTATTCGAGCTCGGCTTGGTGAAACTCGCGAGCTCGAGATCAAGCTTGAGTTCGGCTCGTTTAAAGTTCGAACCGAACTCGAATCGAATCTAAAATGAGCCGAACTTAAATAGCTCGCGAGTTTCGAGTTTTTTTTACAGCCCTAGATCAGACCACTGCCATCACACGACCAAACCGGTATCAATAGCCGGTTCAACCGCTGGAGGACAGACTTCACTCTGAGCAAATAAATGTACTGAATGAGCTCAACACAGCGACGTACCCTGTGCATGCACTCTGACCATATGCATACTCAAGTATACATGCAGGGAGCAAGTACAAGTCTGTCAATTCAGATCACCTACCTTATCAATAGTTTTCTCATGCATATAACTAGCCACATAGGCGTGGCGCAATGCCACGCCAGCCACCGTGTGGACCGAAGTAAAAGAGGGAAAAATTCGCAGAAAAAAGAAAGCGGAGGGGTTTTTCGCAAAAAATCGTGGGCCTTTTCGCAATAAAAGGAGATCAGAGGGGTTTTTTTGTAAAAAATCGAGGGCCTTTTCGGAAGAAGTAAGGGCCTGTTTGTAATTATGGAAAACCTAGGGTCGCTACCCAGCAAAAAAATATGCAGGGGCCTATTCAAAAAAATACAGGGACCTTTTTACGATAACGGAGGACCTTTACGTAATTATCAGAAAATGCGAGGAAAGTGCCTCGGCCGGCCGTACGCGAATTTCCTGGCCACGCGCCGGCCGGCCGAGCGCAGGGGGTGACGTGGAGGCGCTGCGCGGCCGGGAAGTCCCCCGTAAATGTATTGGTTATTATTATGTCATATATTCTCTCTCTCTCTGAACTACACACGTCTTTCAAAGCTCATCTATTGTTTAATCCAAACAAGTATATACTCACAGAGAGAGTATCCACAGCAATAGTATTTCGGCAGCAGTACTGTCTCATCTGGTCAGACCTGACTGCCAGGCCGGTTCAACCGGCCGGACTGGCCGCAAGTCCGCAACTAGAAAATGGGTGTTGATAAACATCATTCGGAAATTTTTTTTCCTAATTATCATTCAGATTTATGGCCATTGAATTAGAGATCCAATGGTCATGAATTCTTCCCCCTCCCTCTAAAAAAAATCTCCCCCTCCTCTAAAAAAACCTTCCCCCTCCAGAAAAAAGGGGTCGTTGGATCTCTAATCCAACGGTCCTAAATCTGGATGATTGATAGGAAGAAAACATCCGGATGATGCCTAGACACACCCCTAGAAAATTTGACAAAAACAATTCGATTTTTTTGATCTCCTAGGGTGATCGGTTGGGCTTCAGCTTTTAGCTTCCGGCTTATTTTTCACTATTCATAAATTTCGTCTTTTTCTGAACTTTAACTTTTTGTTGAGCTTTTTTGCCGGTTCTTTTTTCCCGTATTTGTTTGTATTATATGTAATGTGCTAATATATTTTTTATATTTTTTAATTTAATTATGCTAAATAAGCATCTGTCAGCTACATTATTTTTTTCAGCCAGTTACAGTGCTTTTCAGCCACAAGCCGCAAAAAATAAGCCCAAATAATCACCACTAAATTACAATGATTCAGCGAACCCTACTTATGCTCAGTAAACCATGACAGTTCGGTATTATTGTAGATGACAATACATCAAGCGAGATAACCATCGGGGAACATGCGGGCATTGATGCTATCAGAAATATAATAATCTAGATTTAGGATCATTAGATTAGGACCCTGCTCGTTTCAACTTCAGCTTCTGGCTTATTTTTCACTATTTATAAATTTCATCTTTTTCTGATTTTTCTCTCTTTTTTGAGCTTTTTTGCCGGTTCTTTTTTTCCTGTATTCGTTTGTGTTGTCCGAGATAAGCTAACATATTTTTTGTATTTTTAAATTTTTTAAAATTTAATTATGCCAAATAAGCCACCTTCAGCTACAGTAAAATTTCAGCCAGCTACAGTGTATTTTCAGCTATAAGCCACAGCTTTTCAGTCCAACCGAGCAGTGCCTAGAGATCCAACGATCTTTTTTTTAGGAAGGATTTTTTTTGAAGGAGGAGGTTTTTTAGGAGGAATTTATGGCTATTAGATCTCTAATCTAATGGCTACAAATTTAGATAATAGTTAAAAATAAAATATCTAGGTGATATTTATCAACACCCTAGAAATACTAACCATTGGGTGTTTCACATACACACGAAGGACCCATTTGCAACGAGGGAGTTAAAATGTTTCACAAGAAATTCCTATATTCTGAAACCTGAGGGGATCGAATAGACAAGTACATTCCCGGTAAGAAAAAAGATAATAGTACTATGCAATTGAATCAACACGCATAACAGATAAGCGCTGATACTGTTGAGTCGAATAGATGAGCATATGAAAAAAGCCAGCCGCCACTCAAATGCCTTGGCCTTGTCGATTATTCACATGTCCTTGGTCCATACGGCAGGTACCATGTATCTTGGTGTTATTGGGGACTGGAGAAGAGCAGGTGAAGCTGCATATATGCATGTACCCTCCCTTGGCTGATGTATCGTGGAAGAGAAGGCAGTTTCCGATCTGGTGTAAAAAAAGAAAAGCTACACTAGTAGTTTGCTTTTGCTGCTATTTGGTTGGACTTAAATAAATTGATTTATAACTGAAATTGTATTGTAGCTGACTGATATTATACTGTAGCTGATTGTGGCTTATTTGACGTAACTAAATTTAAAAATAGAAAAAACATATTAGCTTACCACAAATAATGCAAATGAATATGAGAAAAAAGAACCGACAAAAAAATTCAAAAAACCAAAAAATTAGAAAAATATGAAATTTATAAATAATAAAAAAACTAGAAACTAGAAACTAGAAGCTCAAACCAAAATTAGCGGAAACAAATGAGCCGACATTTGTTTTGTAGTACTGGTTGGTTGCTACTCTGCTGCCTACGTAGCCAAAGGGCACTTAAGCCCCGTTCCAAGCAGAAGTCGTTTGGAGCCGTCAACTTGCTTTTGTCTTTTTTTTTTCTCTGTTGTGAAAATGTAGTAGTGTTTTTCCTTTTTATATTTTATTTAATTGAATATCTTAAAAAAATTAACAGTTCCTACAACACCATTTTAACCAAAAACGGCCACATCCAAATTAAACGGGACCTACAACACCATTTCAACCAAAAAAGGCCACATCTAAATTGAACAGGACCTAAAGCCGAGGAGAAGGCTGCAGTGCAGGGCATTCTTGTCTCCATGCTAGCTGCAGCACGGCAGGAGAAAGCTGTGCGCATTTGTGCAGCTTATACTCCCGGAATTCAGGAAATGTTTTGATAATTCACGAAAAGCATAGAAAATAACCCAAAATTTCTGAAAGTAATGCTGTTAATAAAGTTCAAATGTTTAGGTTGCTACAACCCAAAACAACCCATTGGGGAGCAGCAGAAAACACACACACACCCAATTGTGACGCGGAAGTCACAGGCTAAGCTAGTACATCTGTCACAGTAATCGCTATATAAGGTGCGGCTCGGTGGGGTTAAAATAAGCTGTTTTATGGTTGAAACTGTATTGTAGCTTGCTAAAATTACAATATAGTTGATGGTGACTTATTTGGCATAACTAAAATTTAAAAAATTTAAAAATAGAAAAAATATGTTAGCCAATCACGAACAATGCAAATGAATACAGAAAAAAAGAACCCGCAAAAAAGTCAGAAAAAAACGAAATTTAAAAATAGTGAAAAATGAGCCAGAAGTCAAAAGCTCAAACCCAAAAAATAATAATTTCTGTTGGATAGGAAGCATAAGCAATTTGCTTGCCTACTACTCATCTCAATTAAGCATGAGCAAGTTGGAGGCGCCATACCATGCCATGAATGCTTCCTTGTTTACATGCATGATGCTATTGTTGCTATTCAACCACCACTCTTTCCCTCTCATATATATACACCACACCAATGTCATCAACCAGGGCGGAATTGGGCCTCGAATTAGGTAGGCTATAGCCCGAGGCCAGCAAAACCCTACAGCCCAGCCCGAGGCCCATAGTAGCCCCAGCCCCACACAACAAATCAGCCCACAGCCCCACACAACAAATCAGCATTTCAGCCCACAGCAATCAACAGTAGAGACATCCACCAGCAGCAAAACCCTAATCCCCATTCGGCCATTCCCCAACCCGACAACCCAGCCCCAGTCGCCCATCGCCCCATCAGGCATCAGATCTGACTAGTGACTCCTGCGCGCGCCGCCGCGCCCCCACCGCCGGCCGTCGCTGCGCCTGCGCCTGCGCCTCCACCGCCGGCTGCCGCCTTGCCTGCGCCGCGCACGCCTCCACCGAGTCGGCGACCCCTCTGGCCCTCTCCTCAGTCTCCTGCGCCGCTGCGCGGCTGCGCGGGGAGCACGGCGAGCGGGGACGCCGGGGAGGAGGACTGGAGGAGGCGAGGACGCCGAGGAGCCGAGGAGGAGTGAAGGAGCCGAGGCCCGAGAGGGAGGAGGAGTGGAGGACGGCGAGCGGACAGCGAGCGCCGCGCGCAGAGTGAGCCGAGGGGCCGACTGCCGAGGGCTCTGAAGTCTGAACTGAGGAAATAACTCAATAAGGACGGCGGGATGGGGCTGAACGCCTGAAAAGCGGACGGGGCCGGCGGACGCTTGGTCGGATTTATGCTGAATTGAGGCGCACAGTAGCACTAGCACACAGTGAGGCGTGAGCAGTGAGCGCTGAGCCGCTGTCCTCTGAGGTCTGACCAGCCTGAGCCCTGAGGAGCCGAGTGACCGAAGTCAGAAGACCTCACCGAACCGAAGTCTGACTATCCTGTTACCCTTGTTCTGACCATCATCTCTTGCTTGTTGGTAGTTGGTAGTGTACATGGCCATGACATAAACTAATGTGTTCCAGCCTTCCAGGTACTCGTTGTTGCTGGTCTGGGAATGCTTCCAATTCTGCCAAAACACCTTGCAGACAGAGCTTGCAAACTTTCATTGCCTTCAATACTATTTGTGATGCCACATAGGTAAATTTCTTTGAAACTTATCCTTTAGTTTTACAGAAATCTTGTGTCCCTCCTGGACTGGCTGAATCTTCCCCTTTTAAATGTCCTACATATGAATTTTTCATAAGCTTATGTTTTCCGGATGTCAAAATGGACTGTCTCTACAATATCTTCACAATATCTGTGAGGGGGAAAATGAGAGATCAACTTGGTATGCATTTGCTCTATACTTTTTTTGTTAGGGCTTCTATGGGTTATGGGTATAAGTTTGTGTCATTAGAATTCAACCCGGGGCTTATCGAAATCCTGGATCCGCCACTGTCATCAACGCTTAGGCTTAACCAACCATGGACACGTCCAAGGCACTAATTACCTTGATGCTCTCCTGCACCCTCGCCGCCGCCGACGAGCCGGCGACGTCCACCACCAACCTCACCCTCCACAACCTCTGTCCCTACCTATCTGGCCTCTGCTCACCCAGAACGCTGGCCTCCCTGCCATCGCAGACAAAAAGGCCGCCGTCCGCCTCGACGGCAACGGCGAGGGCCTCGCCACCCTCATCTTCCCGCCGGGCGCCTGGTCGGGCCGCGTCGTGGCGCGCACCGGCTGCAGCGATTTACCAATTGAATAATTAAGTATTCCTTAACAAAATAGTACTCAAAATAAGAGAAGAAAAGTCAAAGTGTTTTTACCAATTGAATCTAAATCTAAAAACTCAAAGTTTAAATGCTATTTAACAAAAAAAAACACTTAATTTCTTCCTAAACGTACTAGTCAGCAAGATTTTTCAGAAGGCAACTAGATGATCGAGACAGAAATATTCAACCCCATCCTTGTACAAATACTTGGCAGACATGCATGCCAACGCTGACTCGTACGTTTACCTAGCTAGCTAGTCACTGCAAGCAGTTAAAGTGCTTGTTACATCAACCAACGTCGTAACACCATTGCCTTGAGGGCTCTGGTACCTTGATCATTTGACTTGGTACCATTTTCATTGGACTTGCTATCATTTTCTTTCTTCTTTTTTTTCTTTTTGTCTTCTACGCAGTGGGAGACTGGCCAATGAATAATGAAATAAATTAGGTGTTACTGTATCATAATCTCAATTCCATGCTAGAATTGGCTTTCGCACTACTCCCCCTCTGTTATCGAATAGATGCCACTTTATAATACACGTAGACAAACTCATCGATCTTTAACAGCTAATGTACACAAATTACTTATGGTAATAGAATTTCTTGTTTCCGCATGTATGTGACTTAGACGAACGAAACACACATATGTGGTAGTCGTTCGATCAAAATAGTATTATTGTGAGCCATCGTCATGTGGCCAGACAAAAAGCGATATAGCCGCCTTTCTTGTGGCATAGTGTTTGTTAACGGAAATCATATGCACATACATATGGATGTAGCTAGCTATGATAGGTGGGCCCCAATGCGTAGACTACATGCACCATTGTCAGCCTAAGATAGAGACACCGAATACAACCCTTGAGAAACTAATTCATAACTCTCTCTCTCTCTCCTTTTAATACTCTCTCCAATTAATTGCTTTTGAATTTATGCTGACTTACAGATTTGATTGTTTATATTTTGTTTGTAAACTATGATCGTTTTACTTCCACGTGTTATCCCAAATTGCTTTTAAATTTATGCTCGATCTTCCATTTTTGTCTCAACTTGCTTTCGAATTTATGCCGACTTGCCTTTAAGTTTATAACCGACTTGTTTCCCAAAATTAAGCTAATTTGAAATTTTTATACAGAATTTGCATTGAAAACTGGTAATTAAGCTGGAGGGTGCATGTACCTATATATAGAAGAGAAGTGCTAAGGAGCACTTGATTATTTTTTGGGATTGGGAGCACTCAGATTTTGGTCTGTTAGATCTTCATCCAACGAATCTTCCGTACCCTTCTTCAAAAAACAAATCTGGAACGTTGGATTTTCATCTAATAGGTCCCTCCATATCCCACCCCCTTCAAAAAAATATGAGTGCTTCAAATCTAGAACGTTAAATGGACATTCAATGTCCAAAAATTCTGAGTGCTTTCAACTCAAAATACGCTCGACTATTCTCTAGACATCTCCTATATAGAAATTGGATAGCGTGCGTGCTGTTGGACTATTTCACGCACGCGCGCGGACTGTAGTGAAGTCCAATTAGCTTTATGGTGCTCGGGCGTCGTGTGGATGAAGCAGTAATTAACACACCGAGATGACCACCACCAAATCCTTCCTTCTTATTAGCTTCTCACCTCGACGTCAACACGCAGTTGCGTCGAATTAAGCAATTCACCATGGAGGCGTGCATGGCGCTCACCCTGTCCATCGCCGTCCTGGCCACGCTAGCGGCGATCTCGGCGGCGACCACCACCGTCTTCACCCTCCACAACCTCTGCCCCTACCCTGTGTGGCCGCTCGTCTCCCCCAACGCCGGCCTCCCCGCCATCGCCACCGACGCCGCCCCCTTCCTGGCAAGCAACGGCCTCGCCACACTCACGTTCCCGAGCGGCGCGTGGTCCGGCCGCGTCGTGCCGCGCACCGGTTGCAGCGACGTCTCCACCTCGGCCAACTGCGCGACCGGCGGCGCGCCGCCGTGCACCGTCGCGCAGGTGAGCGTGAACGGGCCCGGCGGGCTCGCGGCGTACAGCGTGAGCCTGGTGGACGGGTTCAACGTGCCGGCGACGGTCACGCCTCACGGGTTCGAGCAGGGCCGGCAGTGCCCGAAGCTCGGGTGCGCCGTGGACCTCAACGCGGAGTGCCCCGGGGACGCGAAGGTGGCCGCCGGAGGGTGCAGGGCGCAGCCGCAGCTGTTCAAGCAGATGTGCCCGGACGCGAGGACGACGCCGACGGACATGGAGGCGACGCCGCAGAGCTGCGTCGATCCCGCGGAGCTCAAGGTCGTCTTCTGCCCAACCAGCTGAAACGACGGCGCTTACTGCATGCAAGAACCGTGCCATGCGTTTTACATGGTAATTAGACTATTGAACAATACGTACGGAATAAGCTTAATTAGCCTGGGCGCAGTACTGAGCGCTGCAATACGTGTGTGTGTTATACACCGGTACATGTATAACCATGTAGCTACAGGGGCGGACCTAGCGGTGGGTCGGGTGAACCTTATTAGGTTTAAAAAATCTTTGCATGATGAAGAAAATTGTATTTGTAGTGGTGATCACAAGCCACAGCGATATCTTGGCTCTTGGCGTGAAGCCTCTCTCCCTCTTGTGTCTACAAGTCTATCGTAGGCCGGCAACTCGATATTCAGTAAACTGATCGGTAAATCCTATTAGCCCCCTCTAAATTTTGATCCTGGGTCCGCCACTATGTAGCTAGCTACCACTCTTACCGTAATTAAGAAACGGGAATAGAGGAATAAAGCGTACGACACATTTGCTAAACTATATAATTGAAGCTACCACTTCAAACCATCATATATCATGCAAGGAAATTTTTTATGTGGTCATTTGAGCTGATATAACGGTATTCCCTCTTATAAGACCACCACTTTATGGTAGCCTTATTGTGGCTATCAGTCAACATCAAAGAGTGGGGGTGCAGCAACGCAAACTTTCTGCGTAGGAAAAGAAAGCAGAGGAGAGAGAAGCTTGCTCCATTGACTTGCTGTCCGGTCCAGCGCAGAAAGAAGGTGTGTGCGTCTCGTCCCCACCAGCCGTAGAGTTGAGTCTGAGTCGTTGAGAAGATGTGTTCACGGTCCAAACTCGAGTACGCAGAATTGAGTTCGGAACGTTGAGGAGATATGTAGCCGTTCTGCGACGAGTATGAGTTGGGTAAGTCGTAGTTAAGACTGTCTGCCTAAATGTTTTAGAATCTTTGCATCTGAATGTGCTCGTATTAGTTAAGTTGAGTTCCTACATGTAGCTTATATTTAGAACGCTATATATGGAGGCATAGTTGATAGTTCATAATTCATTGAGACTAAACTAGAGTATATCGAGCCAAGATTATGGAGAGATTGTTTGAAATAATCTTAACTTAGAGTCCGGGACGTAGTAGAGTCTGTCTACGTGTGTAACTTAAGTTGAAGTCGTGACTAACTTGAAGTCAGAGTATGTATTTTAGTAGGAGAGTATTAGCCTATATGATGAGAATGATTGCAACCAATTTTGTAATAAAAAAGTATGAGTAAATAAGAGAATAGAGAAATACTTCTAGATTCTCTAAGTTTATTTACGATGTGTGCATTTTCTCATAGGGTAAAACCAACATACACTACTTCTGCGCCGACTACATCAATACCTGCCTGCGCTCCACCACCAGTTGTTCATATTCCGTGCCGAGACCACGCCCACGCTCCACCACCAACTCTCCATTGCCGTCGTCGTGCGCACCTAGCACAACACTATCACCAGCGGTGTATGCTGCATTACAGCGGCGGTTGGCCGGCGGGGAGAGGGGAGACTAGAAGTCCAGGGGGACTGAAAGAAAACAAGAGTGTTGTTGCTATGTTTCGTTAGAAAAGAATTTCTTTTGCTAAAATTGGTGCAAGGAGATTAATTAATGTTGCATGCTATGTAAATGGCAGCAATGCTTTTGTTTGACACTGAGCTTTGCTTGCCTAATCTAGAAGCGACCAATTTTCTCTTTCTGTGAAGGAAGTTCCAAGCTACTCCTAGGCCAAACTTTTACAGTCTCGATGCTTAGACATGCTCATCGATCAGGTGGTAAAGTTCAGGTGTTCAGTGAAATGTTCTCAAGAATAGGAGGATTCAACACTTGATTACTTAGCTTGCTCAATTTAAAACATAAAGAAATCTACTTGTGTCTCATTGTTATAATCACCTATTAAACACAGCTCCTTTAACCGGGAGCACAACGTATTCGAATACTATTTGTTTCACTCTGGAGAGTTGCCCAGCTTTACCCACAAGATTTCTCAAACTCTTAATGTCAAGCTATAGACACACTTCAGTTAGTGTGCGACTGAGTTGAGAAAACAAAAATTTTCACTGGTCAATTCTTTATATAGGCTCCACCCTGTAGATTCACTTAGACCCAATTTTAAACTGGCTAGACCTAATCACTTTTGCCCGTCCTAAGTGGCCCCTACCATTGTTAGGTATGATTTTTACCGTTCCGCATACTAACCCCCCATCATCCTCACTCCTGCCTCCTGTAAAGATTCAATCGAGTTGAGTAGCTACTAGACCAGGTTGACAAGTCAACACTTGTGGTTGAGCGATCACTATATCCTTTACTTACCATAAAGTTCTTGTCCTTACTTTTTACTTGAGGCTGCCAACCACAACCCAACACGTCTGTGCTCGATAGCACTACCACCCATTTGCTCAAGTCTCCACCCTAGGGTAAGGTCATGGACAAAGACCATCTTGTGGTTTTCCACAACTCCCCTTACCCTAGAACCATTTTAACAATTCTACTGACCAAATGCCAAGTCACTTAGTAGTACAAAATTTTGAGTGAGCTAGTCTACGGTTATTTATACAATAATTAAATATTACTAGGGTTGTCAAGGTGAATATGGCCTCAAACTGAACAGAGCATTTTTTGGTGGTAGGACTTAACTA
Organism: Dendrocalamus latiflorus; assembly: GCA_017311315.1. Taxonomy (NCBI): domain Eukaryota; kingdom Viridiplantae; phylum Streptophyta; class Magnoliopsida; order Poales; family Poaceae; genus Dendrocalamus; species Dendrocalamus latiflorus. The sequence continues at coordinate 702,213 of CM029642.1, forward strand.
ATTAGCATGTCATTTTAAATATTTATTTTAAGTAAATAACATTTCACAAATAACATTAATGCAAATATTGTAAGTAAATAATTTAAATTTCATAGGATTTAACATGATCAAAAAATTATAACTTGTCTTGCTACTCAATGAACTCAACTATCACGTACACTTCAATACCTTGTTTCGGTTCTTGCATGGTCACTTTAAAAAACTCAGGAATTAATGCAAACACATAAAATAGCATAAGGTCTGTGCTTGAAACTAATCAAGCTAATAAAATAAAATAAAAAGAAGTAAAATACAATAAAATCAAATAGAGTTAGTTTGAATTTTACTAGAGCTTGATTTGGTTGAACGGAGGCCAAAAAAGGTCTCGTGGCTTTCGTGGCTTCAAGACGATTGAAAAGAGGTTTTTTGTGATTTTTAGGGTTCGGATGAATAATGCGCTACACAAGTGAATAGTACTACTCTGGCCTAGTTGCTACAGTGCATCGTGTGTGATTTAAAAAAACGGCCGGGTAGGCCGGCTACTTCAGCCCAGTTGTGCGCGCAGCCTCCTCGGCCCAGCTCCAATGTGCACCGATCTTGGTCGTCGGCATGCGCTGTGCCGAGGGCCTCGATACAGCCACGTCACTCCCGAGGTCATCTTCAACCTCCGGCTGATTCGGTGGTGGGAAAAACAGGGGTGCAACCCCGGTGGAATTTAGCATCGGCAAGGGTCTCCTGCAAAGGCTAATGGTAAGGAGAGGTTTGGCTTAGCGGGGAGGTTCCATTTTGAAGCTTTGGGAGGAGAGAACATGGGTGGTGGCGGCCAGTGGTAGGAGAGAAGGTGGCGGCTTTCATGGCGTCTTAGGGCTCCTCCAGTGGTTCTTCGGCGAGTTCAAAAGCAATTTGACCATCTATAGATGACAAGAAGTGATGTAGTAGTGGCAGTTTGGGCTGTGGTTGGTTGATTCGAGCTGTCCACCAGAGAAGCATCTCGGTCGACGATGACTCACGGTGCCAGGGTGTTCAACAAATGCTCTTGCGAAATTGAGTTTGGCTATATGATTGTGGTGCCTCGAGGGTGCTCTGGTAGCGATTAATCGAAATATGGCGGTCGGGAGAGGGAAATTGTGTGTGGCTCATTGGGCTCAGGGGAGAACAGTGGCGGAGCTGTTGTGGAAGAGAATTCAATTGGATGGCTAGATGTGGGATTGAGTGTGGTGTGAAGCTCTTAATGAATGCAATCGAGCTAAGAAGGCGGAGAAAGGCGGTGAGAGCATTAGCCATGCTCGGGTAGCGCTGGCACGTGGAAGGGAGAGGAGCGGAGCTCTACTGGGATTGCAGCGTGCGGGCAAGGTGGCACACGACCTCTATAGGGTTTAGCGAGTGAAAGATGGCTACTGGTACGGAGGCTTGGGCGCGTCGAATGGGGAGGCTAAACCGCAGCGGGAGAAGTGCACAGTCAAGTGGCAGCTGCACGAGGACGAGGAGATGACATCGATCAGGGCTATGAGCCACTGGATGGTGGGGTCAACTGACAATTTAGGCAGAGGAGATGTGAACACCAGAAGTGATCACAACCGAAATTTCAAGCTAGGGCGAGCCACCGCGTGGGGCAGAATAGAGAGACGGCGGGGAAACGAGTTTCCCATAGCACCAACGAAAGGGAAAGGTGGGAAGCAAAGAAGGAAAAGTGAATTTCCAGGGAGTAATGCCAAATTGGGATGGGAAAGGGAATTCAAACAAATCCAAGAAACAATTCAGAATTTTGAATTTTCAGGTTGTTTCAGTAAGTAGATGATCTAGACAAAAATATGCAATCCCATTCGTGTACAGATACATGGCAAACATGCGTGCCAATGCTGACTCGTACGTCTACCTGGCTAGCTAGTCACTGCAAGTACGTAAAGTGCTTGTTACACCAACCGACATCAGGACACCATTGCCTTGAGGGCTTTTGTACCTTGATCATTGGACATGTTATCATTTTCTTTCTTCTTTTGTTCTTTTTGCCTTCTACGCAGTGTGGGACTGGCCAATGAATAATGAAATAAATTAGGTGTTACTCTACCGTAATATCAATTCCTTGCTAGAATTGGCTTTTGCACTCCTCTCTCTGTTATCGAATAGATGCCACTATAATACATGTAGATAAACTCATAGATCTTTATCAGCTAATGTACACAAATTATTTATGATAACGGAATTTCTTGTTTCCACACACGCGTGACTTGGATGAACAGAACACACATGTGGAAGCCGTTTGATCAAATCAGTATCATCATGAGTCATCGACATGTGGCCAAACAAAAAAAGCGACGTGACCTCCTTTCTTGTGACGTAGTGTGTGTTGATGGGTATCATATGCACATACAAATGAGGTGTAGTTATGATAGGTGGGCCCAATGCGTAGACTGCACCATTGTCGGTCTAAGATAGAGACACCAAATATAACGCTTGACAAACCATTTCATAACTCTCTCTCTCTCTCTCCTTTTAATACTCTCTCCAGTTAATTATTTTTGAATTTATGCTGACTTTTATATTTTATTTGTAATTTTGTTTGTAAACTATGATCATGTTGCTTCCATGTTTATCCCAACTTGCTTTTGATTTTATAGTCGATTGCTTTTGAATTTGTGCTGACTTACAAATGCTCACTTTGCTTCCATTTTTGGCTCAACTTGATTTTGAATTTATACCGACTTGCCTTTGAGTTTATACCGACTCATTTCCCAAAATTAAGCTAATTTGAATTTTTTTATACAGAATTTGCATTGAAAGTTTCACGATTTTGCTTTGCCTCCAAAATTATATTGACATGCTTCCAATATATAATATTTGGTTTAGAATTTTGTTGATTTTATGTCTAAAGACTATCTTAATTTGCTTAACATCTACACCAATTTGATTCAAAATTTATTGCAAAATTACACTTATTTTGCTTCTATGTTTATCCCAATTTGCTTTCAAATTCACAGTTAATTGCTTTCAAATTCATGCTGACTTTTGAAGGAGCGTTCTTGTAGCCAAAGAGATGAGTTCTCAGGGAATTATAGGTGCACAACAAGCAACGGTTTATATTAGTCATACGTGAAAACTGGTAGGTAAACTAAAGGGTGCATGTGCCTATATATAGAAGTGCTAAGGAGCACTTGATTATTTTTTGGGATTGGGTGCACTTAAATTTTAGTGTGTTAGATCTCCATCTAACGGATCCTGTATACCCTTCTCGAAAAAACAAATCTAGGACATTAGATTTTCATCGAATAGGTCCCACCATACCTCATTATCTCTAAAAAAACATGAGTGCTTTGAATACTCTCAACCTAAAAAACGCTCAAGTATTCTTTAGACATCTCCTATATAGAAATTGGATAGTGTGCGTGCTGTTAGACCATTTCACGCACGCGCGCGGACTGTAGTGAAGTCCAATTAGCTTTATGGTGCTCGGGCGTCGTGTGGATGAAGCAGTAATTAACCACCGAGATGACCACCACCAAATCCTTCCTTCCTTATTAGCTTCTCACCTCGACGTCAACACGCAGTTGCGTCGAATTAAGCAATTCACCATGGAGGCGTGCATGGCGCTCACCCTGTCCATCGCCGTCCTGGCCACGCTCGCGCCGATCTCGGCGGCGACCACCACCGTCTTCACCCTCCACAACCTCTGCCCCTACCCCGTGTGGCCGCTCGTCTCCCCCAACGCCGGCCTCCCCGCCATCGCCACCGACTCCGCCCTCTTCCTGGACAGCAACGGCCTCGCCACACTCACGTTCCCGAGCGGCGCGTGGTCCGGCAGCGTCGTGCCGCGCACCGGCTGCAGCGACGTCGCCCCCTCGGCCAACTGCGCGACCGGCGGCGCGCCGCCGTTCACCGTCGCGCAGGTGAGCGTGAACGGGCCCGGCGGGCTCGCGGCGTACAGCGTGAGCCTGGTGGACGGGTTCAACGTGCCGGCGACGGTCACGCCTCACGGGTTCGAGCAGGGCCGGCAGTGCCCGAAGCTCGGGTGCGCCGTGGACCTCAACGCGGCGTGCCCCGGGGACGCGAAGGTGGCCGCCGGAGGGTGCAGGGCGCAGCCGCAGCTGTTCAAGCAGATGTGCCCGGACGCGAGGACGACGCCGACGGACATGGAGGCGACGCCGCAGAGCTGCGTCGATCCCGCGGAGCTCAAGGTCGTCTTCTGCCCAACCAGCTGAAACGACGGCGCTTACTGCACGCATGCACCATGCCATGCGTTTTACATGGTAATTAGACTATTAAACAATACGTACGGAATAAACTTAATTAGCCTGTGTGTGTGTGTGTTACACCGGTACATGTATAACCATGTAGCTACCTACCACTCTTACCGTGATTAAGAAACGGGAATAGAGGAATAAAGCGTAAGACTCATCTGCTTGGGACTAATCTTAAGCTACATATATGCTTGTATGCACCCACCACGTTGAGCCGTTCAAATTAAGAAACGGGAACAGATGAATAAAGTGTAAAATCGTATATAGATGATTCCGTATCGACACTTTCGGCAGCATCGCGGTTCTTCTCGGTCCACACAGAGCACGGCGTCGTCCCGAGGATCGTGTCATGCAAGGAAAAAAGACAGCAGGAGCGCCAAGTCCTAAGGGTATCATTAGTGCTCCACTCTGGACGGTATCGGTCCACATCAGAGCTGAGTCATGGTGAAGGAAAGAAGGAGGAAAGGTGGTTGCTTGCAGTGTGTCGGAGAGGCTGCAGAATCTACGGTAGTTTGGAGGAGAGAGAAGGTGGTTGACGGAGAGAGGGGAGAGAAAAAGGTATCGCACCTCGTTGCTTTGCCTAAATTGCATGTGGTGGCCACACGAGTGCAACTGAAAAGACGCATGGGGATGACGATCAGATCTGGACGTCGATGGCCAGATCCCGACAGCGGTGTCAAGCAAGGTTAGTGGTAGCGACTGGATCTACACACCATTGAGTGGATCCGGCCAGAGGATGGCGGTGGTGAGGGGCGATGCCAAGCAATAATAAGTTGGGCGCAAGGGCGGCGGTGCCGAGACTTGACAATGGCGGTGGTAGTCAGCTCCGTCCAAATCTAGATGGGCCTGACTAGATTCGGCCGCAGAGCGGCAACGGCGGTCGAACGAGATAAGGATCTAGTCAGGAAGGGATTTCTTGGGGGGCGGGGGGAGGGCAAAAAAATGAGTGTGCCGGTAGTCGGACGAGGGCTTAGACCTCGGCCTGTAGGCTAGCATGGTACGGTCCGTTTATTTGCTGCGTCTGGACCAGGCCCATGTCGTGCCGGTTCAACACAGCTCAGTGGACATCACTGGCAAGGAAATTTTTTATGTGGTCGTTTGAGCTGATATAACGACATTCTCTCTAATAAGACGACCACTTTATGGTAGCCTTACTGTGGCAGTCAGTCAACATCAAAGAGTAGAGGTGAAGCAACGCAAATTTTCTGCTAAGGAAAAGAAAGCAGAGGAGAGAGAAGCTTGCTCCCTTGACTCGCTGTCCGGTCGGTCCAGCGCAGAAAGAAGCCGTGAGCGACTCGTCCCCACCAGCAGGCGTGAGTCACGTTCGTTCGTCCGCAGAAGCGATCGAAAGCTTCCGTTGACTTGACTTGCCGTCTTCGGTTCAGTCGTCGGTCGGCGCGCGGTTGCTCCCCTCGGCCCCACCAGCAGTCAGCGACAGAGCGAAAGCGACTTCGGTTTTTTTTTTCGTTCGTGCGGAGAAAAAAAAAAGGTCGACGCACAGCACCGTACCCGGTATTCTTTGATCCGAGCCTTCGTTTACAAGCAGAAATCAAACTGTACAGCAGCGACAGCCAAAAAAAAAGGCAGCGTTCTGCTTTAGTTTCCCAATTTAAGTGAAAGAATAGTTCGGTGCTCAGCAGCTACCTACCCTAAATCCGAATATACGATTTCGTTCACAAGTCTGAGTTTTTGATTTGTATCCAAAATCATGCCACGTTTTTTGAAAAGTTGTGTTACAGGTGATGAAACATCAGGTGTGATGCAAAATCTTCTGGCGATTATTAGAAAGCTGGATGTTAACGGTTGATCTGTCCTTGCTCAGTTGAGATGTGTGACCTTACACACCTGTTCTTTTCGGCTGCGACTTATGATTTTTGGTTGAAATTTTTGAATTTTGGTTGTTTACGATACAGATTATGGAGAGACGGATACTCACTTGCGATTTTGGCTGGTACAGATATTGGGCTTTTAACGTGTATATCGTTTAACTTGTAGACCCCGTCTTCAGAAAATACTTCGTTTAAAAGTTAGGTACTGTAACAAAAATCAAAAACCGCCAACTTTTACGGTAAAAAACAGGCCCACATACCTGTTTCCAGTTTCCTCACCTGTTCTCTACTTGTAGTCCGTACCAATATGCAGAGCTTGATATTTCGAGGGAAAATGACGAAGAAAGCATCGGTTCGTGTTTCTGATGATCCGTGACAGGCATCCATGCCTTTCCAAACTGATCCCAGTGTGCCATTCGTCAATTTTGTGGCATCAGCTGCATAGCTGTTTCATCTGAGCGCTAATATGGTTTCCTTTACTTTGATGTTTTTTTATTGAATAAGTTGTGTTGTTATGTATGTATTTTTACGGATGCTGTATGAAGAGCCAATGTTCTGTTAAGAAAGTGCGGAACTGTCAGCGTGGGTGTAGACGTGTAATCTCGGTAATCAAGATGAAAGTATATATGAAAACTCAAGTCAAATGAGATGAGTCTGAGTTGTTGAGAAGATGTGTTGACCGTTCAAACTCAAGTACGTAGAGTTGAGTTCGAAACGTTGAGAAGATATGTAGCCGTTCTGCGACGAGTATGAGTTAGGTAAGTCGTAGTTAAGACCGACTGCCTAAATATTTTAGAATCTTTACATTTGAATAGGCTTGTACTAGTTAAGTTGAGTTCTTACATGTAACCTATATATAGAACGCTATATATAGAGGCGTAGTTGATCGTTCATAATTTATTAAGACTAAACTAGAGTATATCGGGCCAAGATTATAGAGAGATTGTTTGAAATAATCTTAACTTAGAGTCCAGGACGTAGTAGAGTCTGTCTCCGTGTGTAACTTAAGTTGAAGTCGTGACTAACTTGAAGTCCGAGTATGTATTTTAGTAGGAGGGTATTAGTCTATATGATGAGAATGATTGTAACCAATTTTATAATAAGAAAAGTATGAGCAAATAAGATAATAGAGAAATACTTCTAGATTCTTTCAATTTATTTATGATGTGTGTGTTTTTTCGTGGGGCAAAACCAACATGCACTACTTCTGCGCCGACTGCATGGACACTGCCTGCGCTCCACCAGCTGCTCATGTTCCGCGCCGAGACCATGCCCACGCTCCACCACCATCAACGTCGTCGTGCGCACCTAGAACACTGTGACCAGCGGTGTACGCTGCATTACAGCGGCGGCCGGCCGGCGGGGAGAGGGGCGACAACAAGTCCAGGGGAACTTAAAGAAAAGAGTGTTGTTGCTCTGTTTCGTTAGAAAAAAAAATCTTTTGTTAAAATTGGTGCAAGGAGATTAAGTAATGTTGCATGCTATGTAAATGGGAGCAATGCTTTTGTTTGACACTGAGCTTTGCTTGCCTATCTAGAAGCGATCAATTTTCTCTTTCTGTGAAGGAGGTTCCAAGCTACTCTTAGGCCAAACTTTTACAGGTCTCGATGCTTAGACATGCTCATCGATCTGGTGGTAAAGTTCAGGTGCTCAGTGAAATGTTCTCAAGATTAGGAGGGTTCAACACTTGATTACTTAGCTTGCTCAATTTAAAACATAAAGAAATCTACTTATGTATCGTTGTTGGAATCATCCATTAAACACAGCTCCAATAACCGGGAGCACAACGTATTCGAGTACTATTTGTTCTACTCTGCAGAGTTGCCCAACTTTACCCACAAGATTTCTCAAACTCTTAACTTCAATTAGCGTGCGACTGAGTTAAGAAAACAAAATTTTTCAATGGTCAATTCTTTATATAGGCTCTACCTTGTAGATTCACACAGATCCGATTTTAAACTGGCTAGACCTAATCACTTTTGCCTGTCCGTTCTGCATACTAACCCCCCATCATCCTTACTTCTGCCTTCTGTAAAGATTCAATCGAGTTGAGCAGCTATTAGACCAGGGTTGACAAGTCAACACTTGTGGTTGAGCGATCACTATATCCTTTACTTATCATAAAGTTCTTGTCCTTACTTTTTACTTGAGGCTGCCAACCACAACCTAACACGTCTGTGCTCGATGGCACTACCATCCATTTGCTGAAGCCTCCACCCTAAGGTAAGGTCATGGACAAAGACCATCTTGTGGTTTTCCACAACTCCCCATACTCTAGAACCATTTTAACAATTCTACCGGCCAAATGCCAAGTCACTTAGTGGTACAAAATTTTGAGTGAGCTAGTCTACAGTTATTTATACAATAATTAAATATTACTAGGGTTGTCAAGGTGAATATGGTCTCAAATTAAATAGGGCATTTTTTGGTGGTAGAACTTAACTAATTAGCATGTCATTCTAAATATTTATTTTAATCAAATAACATTTCACAAATAACAGTAATGCAAATACCGTAAGTAAATAATTTAAATTTCATAGGATTTAACATGATCAAAAAATTGTAACTTGTTTTGCTACTCAATGAACTCAACTATCTCGTACAGTTCAATACATGGTTTCGGTTCTTGCATGGTCGCCTTAAAAAACTCGGGAGCTAATGCAAACACATAAAATATCATAAGGTATGTGCTTGAAACAAATCAAGCTAATAAAATAAAATAAAATAAAAAGAAGCAAAATACAATAAAATCAAATAGAGTTAGTTTGAATTTTACTGGAGCTTGATTTGGTGGAACGGAGGCCAAAAAAGGACTCGTAGCTTCAAGACGATTGAAAAGAGGTATTTTGTGCTTTTTAGGGTTCGGATGAATAATGTGCTATACTGGTGAATAGTATTGCTCTGGCCTAGTTGCTACAGTGCATCGTACGTGATTTAAATAAAAAACGGCCCAGCTACTTCAACCCAATTATGCGCGCGGCCTCCTCGGCCCAGCTCCAGCGTGCGCCGATCTCGGTCGTCGGCATGCGCTGCACGGAGGGCCACGATACAGCCACGTCACTCCCAAGGTCATCTTCAACCTCCGGCTGACTCGGTGGCGGGAACAACAGGGGTGCAACCCCCGGTGGAATTTAGCATCGGCATGGGTCTCCTGCAAAGGCGAATGGTAAGGAGAGGTTTGGCTTAGTGGGGAGGTTCCATTTTGAAGCTTTGGGAGGAGAGAACATGGGTGGTGGCGGCCAGTGATAGGAGAGAAGGTGGCGGCTTTCATGACGGCTTAGGGCTCCTCCAGTTGTTCTTCGGCGAGTTCAAAAGCAATTTGACCATCTATAGATGACAAGAAGTGATGTAGTAGTGGCGGTTTGGGCTCTGGTTGGTTGATTCTAGCTGTCCACCAGAGAAGCATCTCGGTCGACGATGACTCACGTTGGCCAGGGCGTTCAACAAATGCTCTTGCGAAATTGAGTTTGGCTATATGATTGCGGTGCCTCGAGGGTGCTATGGTAGTGATTAATCGAAATATGGCAGTCGGGAGCGGGAAATTGTGTGCGACTCACTGGGCTCAGGGGAGAACAGCGGCGGAGCTGTGGACTATGGTGGAAGAGAATTCAATTGGATGACTAGATGTGGGATTGAGTGTGGTGTGAAGCTCTCAATGAATGCAATCGAGCTAAGAAGGTGGAGAAAGGCGGTGAGAGCATTAGCCTTGCTTGGGTAGCGCTAGCATGCGGAAGGGAGAGGAGCGGAGCTCTACCGGGGGTGAGAGTGTGCGGGCAAGGTGGCACATGGCCTCTGTAGGGTTTAGCGAGTGAAAGATGGCTAGTGGTACGAAGGCTCGGGCGCGTCGAATGGGGAGGTGTAAGATCGAGGAGGCCGACTAGAGGGGGGGGGTGAATAGGCGGTTTTAAAATTTTCGTCTAATTCTAATTAGCAATTTTAAACTTGATGGATATACTAGAGCAAGATAACAATAACACAACTAATCAACCTAGTAAGGCTCAAACAATCACTAGCACAAGTAATCGACTAAGAGCAATATCAAACAGTAGAGATCAACAATTGCTACTCTAACTAAGCAAGCAATCAAGTAATATGAATGAAGAGCGTTGCTTGAATGAAAATGATCACAAGAGAGCAAACCACAATTGACACGATTACTTTTTACCGTGGTGATCGGAGACTTGCCGGTCTCCCCTAGTCCACGTTGAGGTAAGCCCGAACAAATCGGACCGGCTCCACGAATGAGCCTAATCACCTCGGTCACTAGCGGTAGCCCTTTCCCTCTCCGGGTAGGCGAGCTCCGAGCCTTCACAACCTTCCTGGCCTTCTCACAATCTTCTTGAGAAGATCACCGGACCTCCGCCAAGCCGTCTAGGTGCCGGCAAGCACCAAGAGAATAGATCACAGCGGCTTGATCTCACTCAAGTGCCTAATGGATCAACTAGATTGCAATGCACTTGAATTTTGGGTCAACTACCTCAATTGAATGCACAAGTGAGTGAATGAGGTGTGAGAGGTTGCACTAAGCTCAAATGTATTCAATGGAGGTTCAACAACACATACAAGTTCTGGTGGGGATGTATTTATACCCTCACCAACCTCAAATAGCCGTTACAATAAACAATCCTGAAAAATCAGGAAATCCGGGACTACCGCAGGTATAACCGCGGTACTTCCGGATTGTCGCTGACCGGTCAGAACGGCTGTGTCAGAGAGTCAGAAGTGACCGTTGGTCAATGAGTGCGGTACTACCGCCGTTGAAATCGCGGTACTTCCGGAAGTCCAGAAGTTCCGCTCCATGACCCGGTACTTCCGATTTCAGCGAGTTCAAGTTTTATTCCTAGCGCTCTCTGGAAATAAAGTTCCGCACGGGCGTCCGGAACTTCCGCACATGCGGTAGTTCCGCAGGTCAATCCGCGGTACTTCCGTTTTCCGAGAGACTAAGTTAAACTCCGGGCGCTCTCTGGAAATAAAGTTCCGCTCGGGTGTCCAGTACTACCGGCCATCCGGTAGTTCCGCAGTTCAACCCGCGGTACTTCCGTTTTCCGAGAGACTAAGTCTGAGTCCGGGCGCTCTCTGGAAAAAACGTTCCGCCCGGGCGCCCGGTACTTCCGGCTCTGCGGTAGTTCCGCCCAATTAACACCGGAACTACCGGATTTTCTGACAATGCAGAGATTTGATTTGATTTTAATTTCTAAGTGCATGCATGATCCTAAATTGATCCATAGGGCACATTTGAACATGATCAAGCAATCACCATGATCCCTCTTAATAGTACGGCGTCTATCCTATAATCCAGTCTTCCAACCTATCTCCAAGACCGGTAAAATAAAATAGATACCTAAACTATTTACCTTGTCGCCCTAGAGATCTTTGAATCTTCATGGGATATTTTGTGAGCCTTTTTCTTTGCCATTTGAACTTATCCTTTCAAACACTTAATGCACACATTAGTCTCATATTCACATAATTTCATTAATTACCAAAACCAATATTTTTAGGGCCCTAGATGCTTTCAGGAGGCTAAACCGCGACGGGAGAAGCGCACGGTCATGTGGCGTGCTGCACGAGGATGAGGAGATGACGTCGATCAGGGCAATGAGCCACTGGATGGTGGGGTCAACTGACAATTTAGGTAGAGGAGATGTGAACGCCAGAAGTGATCACAACTGCAATTTCTATCTGGGGCGAGCCGCCGCGTGGGGCGGAACAGAGAGACGGCGGGGAAACGAGTTTCCCATAGTACCAGCGAAAGGGAAAGGTGGGAAGCAAAGAAGGAAAAGTGAATTTCCAGGGAGTAATGCCAAATTGGGATGGGAAAGGGAATTCAAACAAATTCAAGAAACAATTCAGAATTTTGAATTTTCAGGGTGTTTCAATAAGTAGATGGTCGAAACAGAAATATGCAATCCCATTCGTGTACAGATACATGGCAAACATGCGTCCAACGCTGACTCGTACATCTACCTGGCTAGCTAACGTAAAGTGCTTGTTACACCAACCAACATCGTAACACCATTGCCTTGAGGGCTCTGGTACCTTGATCATTGGACATGTTATCATTTTCTTTCTTCTTTTGTTCTTTTTGCCTTCTACGCAGTGTGGGACTTGCCAATGAATAATGAAATAAATTAGGTGTTACTGTACCGTAATCTCAATTCCTTGCTAGAATTGGCTTTTGCACTGCTCTCCCTCTTATCGAATAAATGCCACTACAATACATGTAGACAAACTCATAGATCTTTATCAGCTAATGTACACAAATTATTTATGGTAACGGAATTTCTTGTTTCTGCACGTACGTGACTTGGATGAACAGAATACACATGTGGAAGCCGTTTGATCAAATCAGTATCATCGTAAGTCATCGACATGTGGCCAAACAAAAAAAGCGACGTGGCCTCCTTTCTTGTGACGTAGTGTGTGTGTTGACAGGTATCATATGCACATACAAATAAGGTGTAGTTATGATAGGTGGGCCCAATGCGTAGACTGCACCATTGTCGGTCTGAGATAGAGACACCGAATAGAACGCTTGACAAACCATTTCATAACTCTCTCTCTCTCTCCTTTTAATACTCTCTCCAGTTAATTGTTTTTGAATTTATGCTGACTTTTATATTTTATTTGTAATTTTGTTTGTAAACTATGATCATTTTGTTTCCATGTTTATCCCAACTTGCTTTTGATTTTATACTTGATTTCTTTTAAATTTGTGCTGACTTACAAATGCTCACTTTGCTTCCATTTTTGGCTCAACTTGGTTTTGAATTTATACCGACTTGCCTTTGAGTTTATACCGACTCATTTCCCAAAATTAAGCTAATTTGAATTTTTTATACAGAATTTGCATTGAAAGTTCCACGATTTTTCTTTGCTTCCAAAATAATATTGACATGCTTCCAATATATAATATTTGGTTTAGAATTTTGTTGATTTTATGTCCAAAGACTACCTTAGTTTGCTTAACATCTACACCAATTTGATTCAAGATTTATTGCAAAATTACACTCATTTTGCTTCTATGTTTATCCCAATTTACTTTGAATTTTACAGTTAATTGCTTTCAAATTCATATTGACTTTCGTAGGAGCGTTCGTGTAGCCAAAGAGGTGAGTTCACAGGGATTTACAGGCGCACAACAAACAACGGTCTATATAGTTATACGTGAAAACTGGTAAGCAGAAGGGTGCATGTAGCTGTATATAGAAATTGGATAGTGTGCGCGCTGTTAGACTATTTCACGCACGCGCGCGGACTGTAGCCAAGTCCAACTAGCTTTAGGCCCCGTGTGGCACAGCTCAGCTTCACTAGTGAAGCTGTTTTTTTTGTTTCAGCTTCACGAGCAGCTTCACCGATGAAGCTAAATCTGTTTTGGAAAACTGTTTGGCAAAACAGCTTCATGCATGGCTGAGAGAGGGCAATTGTCCAAGATGCCCCTGTCTACCTGACTTGTTCTAACATTTGGAGTTGTATGTTTGTATATGGTCATATGAATTAAAAAATAATATATTTGAATGAGTATGAATTAAAAAATTAAATTAAAAAATAATAAAAAATTAAAGAGGGGCAGTGAAATTTTCGTGAACGGGAGAGGTGAACGGGATGGACTAGTGGCAAATGCGTGTAATTTTGGTGAACCAGATGGGCAGTGGGTTCCTAGGACTGCGGGCCTGAGGGAGAGAGCTGTGAAAAGCTACTTTTTTCAGCTTCACCTCTCCCCATTCCTTTGTGAGAGCAGAAAAATAGGAGCTTCACCCATGAAGCTGTTTGCAAAAAGGGTGTTTGGCAAAAAAAACAACTCACAACAGCTCATGAAGCTGTTGGTGAAGCTGTGCCAAACAGATCCTAATGGTGCTCGGCCGTCGTGTGGATGAAGCAGTAATTAACCACCGAGATGACCACCACCAAATCCTTCCTTCCTTATTAGCTTCTCACCTCGACGTCAACACGCAGTTGCGTCGAATTAAGCAATTCACCATGGAGGCGTGCATGGCGTGAAAAACCCCAAAATTTCAACCCTAAAAATTTCTGTGATTTTTGCTGCATTTTTGAGTGTTTTCTGGAAACTTTCCCTTTTTGGAAAGCTTCCCCCGAATTCCGCTTTCCCTTTCGGGAAATGCCGCCTTCCCTTGCCCTTGGCGTCTTCCGCCTTTCCGCCTTCCCCGTTTTCCCAGCGCCCGCGCCTCCCTCCTCGCGTCGACGCCGCTTCCCCCTCCTCGCCTTCGTCTTTCCCCGGCGCTAGCGCCCCTTTCCGCTGGCGCCCCTGCTCCCCGCCTCCTCCCTCGCGGACGCGCTAGCGCTGCGCCTCGCCGCACCGCCTTTGCGCCGCGTCCTCGGATTCCTCTCCGCGCCGCCAGGTCCGAGTGCGTGGACGCCCTCGCGCCACGTCACCACCTCTGCCCCGGCCCCACCTGCCAGTGGTCGCCTCCTCCCTCGCCTGCGCGCGGACGCGCCTCCGCCATACCCGCCGCCCACCTGCTCCCGTCGCGTCGCCAGTCCCCTGTGCAGCTCCGTGCGTCATCTCTGCGCGGAGGAGACGCACCACCAGCTCCCCTGTCTCCTATTGACTCCCGGCATCGCGCCCGTGCCTCCTCCCCCTCGGATTCCCCCTCCCTCTGCCGAGGCTTCTAGTGCACGCCCGACTCTCCCCTCGCGCTCCCTTGCTCCCCTCGCCCCCTCTCTACCCCATTCCCCTCCCACCGCCCTTAAATACCCCCCAGGAGCAACCAATTGGACCCTCTTACTCCCCTGCGCCATTGCCGCCTCCCCCTGTGCCGACGAGCTCCAGAAAGCAATCCCCTCCTCTTCTCCACCATTTTCCAATCACTACTCCCCAGAGCTCCTTCATGGGTTACTAATCGTGTTGGTAAACTCTTTTGCCCAGGTCGCCGCCTGTGAAGCCCGGTCACCGAAGCTCACCGCCGTCCCAACCGTGCGCCCGTGGCCAGCTCGTTTGGGAGCTCCCCAGCTGACGCCTCCACCACCAATGTACTCCCCTAGCTCCCCTCCCCATGAAACCGCCCCCGATTCGGCCCCTAACGGCTCCGGTGACCCCCTCACCGCCGGAGAGCCACTTTCTTCCCCTTCGGCCTCCTGCGCTGCCCGTTGGTTCCCGCTCCCTCCAACGCCCCGAAATGGGCTCACCGTAGTGGGCTCTCCCCATTGGCACCCTCCACCACCGCCGGCGAGCCTCCTGGTGCCCGGGCCACCACCGCCACCGTCGCACCGCCCGGGAGCACTGTAGCAGCGAGAGGAGGAAGACGACTCCCCTCGCCGCGACGTGGCCGCCCCTCCTCCGTTCATCTCATCTCCACCTTACAACCACGGTCGTCCGATCTCCGTAACGGTTCGCTCGCCCCGTTATGTCCTGGCCGTCGGATCTCCCCACACCCTCATCTCGCCCATTCACTCCACCCCGCCCCGCTGCCGTCCGCCCGGGCCACGCGGCGGGCATCCGAGCCGCGCGGGCGCGCCCGCTCTGGACCGTTCCCCGGCCCAACTCCCTTCCGCGCGCGCGCAAAGGCCGGTTGGCCCGCGCGATTTGAATCTGGCCGAGTGGGCTAGGCCGCACTGTAGCCGAAGGCCGGCCCACTACTGTGCTAGCGATTTTCCTCGGTTTTATTCATTTCCAAAATGCCAGAAAATCCAATTAATTCCTAGAAAATCACAGAAAATCCCAAAAATTCCCAAATTTCACCACTTTACTCCAAATAATATTCCAGACCCATTGGTGACCTCCATTTCCACAGATTCCTCCCAATTAAATTCCTAAAATTCCTCATTTGGAGATTTATGCTTTTACTCCTTTTTAAATAGTTTATTTTCCCTCGCTTGATTAGTCTCAAGCTGGATTTAATTTGTTTTGTATGTTTGCGCTAGTGTCGGAGTCTCCGGAAGTTCAAGTGCAGTCACAGGAGCCAGGAGGTTCTTCGTTCGAGCTAGCGGAAATCATTCGGATTGACGGCAAGTCCCAAATCCTTTGATCATGTTGTATCCCTTGTTATTTAAATTATGTTATTATGCTATTTGCATTATGCTATTTGTGAAATGTTAATTCAAAGTAAAATAAAATGTTTTGGAATGACATGTTATGTAGTTAAACCTACCACCGACAAATGCCCTGTTAAACTTGTTGCCATGCCTTTGTAACCCTAGAAATAATTATCTGTTAATCTAGATAATTGTAGGTTATTACTATCATGCAAAATGTTACACTAATAAGGCTGTGGCAGTGGGCCAATAGGATTTGCAAACCCGACTCTAGGGTAGGGTGGTATGGGACACCGTGCCCTAGAGCGGAGAGTGCTTGCGGGCACAAGGTAGGGTGAGGGGGTTTGTGGTGCGCCGCAAGACGGTTTTCGCCCACCTCTTACCCTAGGATTGAGGTTAGGGTAAGGGGGTTTGTGGTGCGCCGCAAGACGGTTTTCGCCCACCTCTTACCCTAGGATTGAGGTTAGGGTAAGGCGGGGTTGTGGTGCGCCGCAAGACGGTTTTCGCCCACCGCTTACCCTAGGTTGGGTCGCGGGCCTGGTAAGGTTGCGGACCATGTGAAAATATAAGGACTGAAACCCTTACGCTGAGTAAATGTCATAGCAATCGCTCAACCACAGGAGTTGACTTGTCAACCCTGGTTTAGTACCTGCTCAACTTAAGTGAAACCCCGCTTTGGGAGTCGGACTAAGACAACGATAGGTCTCCACAACTCGGGTCCGGCGTTCCGCGAGGGCCAGCGGATACCCGAGGATGTGCGGGTTTCCTCGCCTATCGGGTGGAGTGTATACCAAGGGTTGAGCAGCGAAACGACCTGGCTTTCTTAACTCTTTAGCGGGAGTTAAGGGATCGTGTGGGTAAAGCTGAGCAAACTCTGCAGAGTCAAATAAAATGGTATTCGAATACGCCGTGCTCCCGGTTATTGGAGCTGTGCCACTTGGGTGATTCCAGCCGCGAAGCTTAAGTAGTTTTGTACATGTTTTAACTTGATTAGTTGGTTAATGAACTCTTTATGAAAAACCCCTGAGATCTTAAGAAGTAGTTTTGAGTCCATTTTATAAAATGATTGCAAATAAAACTGCATCCACCAAATGTAATAAACCAAGTATACTCCCTTCCTTTGATGTTCCGTGCATGTAGTAAGTTAGGGTCCCTTTGGGACTTGCTGAGCCGGTTGTTTGGCTCACGGCTTGCTTAATCTATTCTTTAGAGGATCAAGACGAAGGTGGAAGTCTCCCCGTTGAGGAAGTCCCGGAGGATCTCTTCTTCGACGAGGATCCGTGGCTTTAGGTCTTCGCCGCGCTCAAGCGGATTCTGGAAGTCTTTTGTAATGTAATTATACTTTGGGCTTGCACGCCCCGCTGTCAGCTGGATGTTAATCCTTATGTCAAATATATGCTGGACTTTTGTTGTAAGCATGCAATGGTATACTCTTGCGCGACATTTCATAACTGTTCATGCGTGAATAGTTACGGGGTGCCGTGTTCGTACGCGCCCCTGGAAACGGGGGCGTTACATGGCGCTCACCCTGTCCCTCGCCGTCCTGGCCACGCTCGCGGCGATCTCGGCGGCGACCACCACCGTCTTCACCCTCCACAACCTCTGCCCCTACCCCGTGTGGCCGCTCGTCTCCCCCAACGCCGGCCTCCCCGCCATCGCCACCGACTCCGCCCTCTTCCTGGACAGCAACGGCCTCGCCACCCTCACGTTCCCGAGCGGCGCGTGGTCCGGCCGCGTCGTGCCGCGCACTGGCTGCAGCGACGTCGCCGCCTCGGCCAACTGCACGACCGGCGGCGCGCCGCCGTTCACCGTCGCGCAGGCGAGCGTGAACGGGCCCGGCGGGCTCGCGGCGTACAGCGTGAGCCTGGTGGACGGGTTCAACGTGCCGGCGACGGTCACGCCTCACGGGTTCGAGCAGGGCCGGCAGTGCCCGAAGCTCGGGTGCGCCGTGGACCTCAACGCGGCGTGCCCCGGGGACGCGAAGGTGGCCGCCGGAGGGTGCAGGGCGCAGCCGCAGCTGTTCAAGCAGATGTGCCCGGACGCGAGGACGACGCCGACGGACATGGAGGCGACGCCGCAGAGCTGCGTCGATCCCGCGGAGCTCAAGGTCGTCTTCTGCCCAACCAGCTGAAACGACGGCGCTTTCTGCACGCATGCACCATGCCATGCGTTTTACATGGTAATTAGACTACTGAACAATACGTACGGAATAAGCTTAATTAGCCTGGGCGCAGTACTGAGCGCTGCAATACGTGTACATGTGTGTGTGTTACACCGGTACATGTATAACCATGTATCTAGCTACCACTCTTACCGTAATTAAGAAACGGGAATAGAGGAATAAAGCGTAAAATCGTACGTAGATGATTCCATTATAGACGATTCCGTTTCGATGCTTTCGGCAGCGTTCGCAGTTCTTCTTCCACACGGAGCACGGCGTCGTCCTGAGGATGACGTCACGCAAGGAAAAAAAGATAGCAGAAGCGAGTCCTAAGGGCGTCATCAGTGCTCCACTCTGGACGATGGTCTCATCGATCCACATCAGAGCTAAGTCATGATGAAGAGAAGAAAGAGGAAAGGTGGTGGCTTGTAGTGTGTTAAAGAGGCTGCAGAAGCTACGGTAGTTTAGAAGAGAGATAAGATGGTTGAAGAGAGAGGGGAGAGGAAAAGGTATCGCATCTCGTTGCTTTGCCTAAGATGGTGCAACTGAGAAGACGCATGGGGTTGACGACCAGATTTGGACGTCGATGGCCAGATCCCAACGGCGGTGTCAAGCAAGGGTAGTAGTAGCGACTGGATCTGCACACCATTGAGTGGATCCAGCCAAAGGATGGCAGTGGCGAGGGGCGGTGCCGAGCAAGAATATGTTGGGCGCAAGGGCGGCAGTGGCAGCTAGGTCCATCTGAATCTAGATGGGCCTAACTAGATTCGGCCGCGGAGCGGCAACGACGATCGAATGAGACAAGGATCTGGTCAGGAGGGGATTTCTTGGGGGGGATGGGGGCAAAAAATAAGTGTGCCGGATCTAGTCGGACGAGGGCTCACACCTTGAACCTGGTCCAGGTACTGCACGCTCAGACCTCGGCCTGTGGGCCGACACAGCACGATCTATTTGTTTGTTGTGCCTGGACCGGGCCTATGCCATGCCGGTTTGGCACAGCCCAGTGGACATCACTGGCAGAAAGCTAAACTATATAAGCGAAGCTACCACTTCAAACCATCATATATCGTGCAAGGAAATTTTTTATGTGGTCGTTTGAGCTGATATAACGGTATTCTCTCTCATAAGACCACTACTTTATAGTAATCTTACTGTAGCAGTCAGTCAACATTAAAGAGTGAAGGTGAAGCAACGCAAATTTTCTGCGCAGGAAAAGAGAGCAGAGGAGAGAGAAGCTTGCTCCATTGACTTGCTGTCCGGTCGGCCCAGCGCAGAAAGAAGCAGCTTCCGTTGACTTGACTTGCCGTCTTCGGTTCAGTCGTCGGCGCGTGGTTGCTCCCCTCGGGTCCCACCAGCAATCAGCGACAGAGCGAAAGCGACTTCAGTTTTGAAGTTGTGTTGCAGGTGATGAAACATCAGGTGTGATGCAAAATCTTCTGACGATTATTAGAAAGCTGGATGTTAACGGTTGATCTGTCCTTGCTCAGTTGAGAACTTGAAATGCGTGGCCTTACACATACCTGTTTCTAGGGTCTGTTTGGCAATGGATACAGCATACGACTTTTGACTAAATTTTTTGAAATTTAGCTGTTTACGGTATTGATTATGGAGAGACAGATACTCATTTATAATTTTAGTTGTTACAGATGTTGAACTTTTAATGTGTAGATCGTTTAACTTGTAGACCCGTCTTGAGTTGACTTGACTTGCCGTCTCCGGTTCAGTCGTCGGTCGGCGCGCGGTTGCTCCCCTCGGCCCCACCAGCAGTCAGCGACAGAGCGAAAGCGACTTCGGTTTTTTTTTTTCGTTCGTGCGGAGAAAAAAAAGGGCCGACGCACAGCACCGTACCCGGTATTCTTTGATCCGAGCCTTCGTTTACAAGCAGAAATCAAACTGTACAGCAGCGACAGCCAAAAAAAAAGGAGCGTTTTGCTTTAGTTTCTCACTTTAAGTGAAAAAATAGCTCAGTGCTCAGCAGCTACCTACCCTAAATTCGAAGATACCATTCCGTCCACAAGTCTAAGTTTTTTATTTGCGTCAAAGATCATACGACTTTTTTTTGAAAAGTTGTGTCACTGGTGGGCCTGTTCCTTTTGGCTGCAGCTTGTGGTTGCGACTTATGGCTTTTAGGCTGTTTGTATGAGAGATTATAGAGTAACAAAAACTCACGTGTGGTTTTGCCGATATAAATGAAGTCAGTAAAGTATGTACTACAATTAACTAGTAGATCCTATCTTGAAAAAAATACTCCGTTTAAATTTAGTTACTGTAGAAAAGCTAAAATTATCTTTTAGAAGCTAAAAAGAACAGAGCCAACTTAACGGTTGTGATGCAAAATCTTCTGCCGATTATTAGAAAGCTGGATGTTAACGGTTGATCTGTCCTTGCTCAGTTGAGATGCGTGGCCTTACACATACCTGTTTCCAGTTTCCTCACCTGTTCTCTACTTGTAGTCCGTACCAATATGCAGAGCTTGATATTTCGAGGGAAAATGACGAAGAAAGCATCGGTTCGTGTTTCTGATAATCCGTGACAGGCATCCATGCCTTCCAAACCGATCCCAATGTGCCATTCGTCAATTTTGTGGCATCAGCTGCATAATTGTTTCATCTGAGCGCTAATATGGTTTCCTTTACTTTGATGTTTTTTTATTGAATAAGTTGTGTTGTTCTGTATGTATTTTTACGGATGCTGTATGAAGAGCCAATGTTCTGTTAAGAAAGTGTGAAACTGTTACCATCGGTGTAGACGTGTAATCTCGGTAATCAAGATGAGAAAGTATACATGAAAACTCAAGTCAAATGAGATGAGTCTGAGTTGTTGAGAAGATGTGTTGACCGTTCAAACTCAAGTACGTAGAGTTGAGTTCGAAACGTTGAGAAGATATGTAGCCGTTCTGTGACGAGTATGAGTTGGGTAAGTCATAGTTAAGACCGACTGGCTAAATATTTTAGAATCTTTACATTTGAATAGGCTTGTACTAGTTAAGTTGAGTTCTTACATGTAACCTATATATAGAACACTATATATGGAGGCGTAGTTGATCGTTCATAATTTATTAAGACTAAACTAGAGTATATCGAGCCAAGATTATAGAGAGATTGTTTGAAATAATCTTAACTTAGAGTCCAGGACGTAGTAGAGTCTGTCTCCGTGTGTAACTTAAGTTGAAGTCGTGACTAACTTGAAGTCCGAGTATGTATTTTAGTAGGAGGGTATTAGTCTATATGATGAGAATGATTGTAACCAATTTTATAATAAGAAAAGTATGAGCAAATAAGATAATAGAGAAATACTTCTAGATTCTCTCAATGTATTTATGATGTATGTGTTTTTTCGTGGGGCAAAACCAACATGTACTACTTCTGCGCCGACTGCATGGACACTGCCTGCGCTCCACCAGCTGCTCATGTTCCGCGCCGAGACCATGCCCACGCTCCACCACCATCAACGTCGTCGTGCGCACCTAGAACACTGTGACCAGCGGTGTACGCTGCATTACAGCGGCGGCCGGCCGGCGGGGAGAGGGGCGACAACAAGTCCAGGGGAACTTAAAGAAAAGAGTGTTGTTGCTCTGTTTCGTTAGAAAAAAAATTCTTTTGTTAAAATTGGTGCAAGGAGATTAAGTAATGTTGCATGCTATGTAAATGGGAGCAATGCTTTTGTTTGACACTGAGCTTTGCTTGCCTATCTAGAAGCGATCAATTTTCTCTTTCTGTGAAGGAGGTTCCAAGCTACTCTTAGGCCAAACTTTTACAGGTCTCGATGCTTAGACATGCTTATCGATCTGGTGGTAAAGTTCAGGTGCTCAGTGAAATGTTCTCAAGATTAGGAGGGTTCAACACTTGATTACTTAGCTTGCTCAATTTAAAACATAAAGAAATCTACTTATGTATCGTTGTTGGAATCATCCATTAAACACAGCTCCAATAACCGGGAGCACAACGTATTCGAATACTATTTGTTCTACTCTGCAGAGTTGCCTAACTTTACCCATAAGATTTCTCAAACTCTTAACTTCAATTAGCGTGCGACTGAGTTAAGAAAACAAAATTTTCCAATGGTCAATTCTTTATATAGGCTCTACCTTGTAGATTCACACAGATCCGATTTTAAACTGGCTAGACCTAATCACTTTTGCCCGTCCGTTCTGCATACTAACCCCCCATCATCCTCACTTCTGCCTTCTGTAAAGATTCAATCGAGTTGAGCAGCTATTAGACCAGGGTTGACAAGTCAACACTTGTGGTTGAGCGATCACTATATCCTTTACTTATCATAAAGTTCTTGTCCTTACTTTTTACTTGAGGCTGCCAACCACAACCTAACACGTCTGTGCTCGATGGCACTACCATCCATTTGCTGAAGCCTCCACCCTAAGGTAAGGTCATGGACAAAGGCCATCTTGTGGTTTTCCACAACTCCCCTTACTCTAGAACCATTTTGACAATTCTACCGGCCAAATGCCAAGTCACTTAGTGGTACAAAATTTTGAGTGAGCTAGTCTACAGTTATTTATACAATAATTAAATATTACTAGGGTTGTCAAGGTGAATATGGTCTCAAATTAAATAGGGCATTTTTTGGTGGTAGAACTTAACTAATTAGCATGTCATTCTAAATATTTATTTTAATCAAATAACATTTCACAAATAATAGTAATGCAAATACCGTAAGTAAATAATTTAAATTTCATAGGATTTAACATGATCAAAAAATTGTAACTTGTTTTGCTATTCAATGAACTCAACTATCTCGTACACTTCAATACATGGTTTCGGTTCTTGCATGGTCGCCTTAAAAAAACTCGGGAGCTAATGCAAACACATAAAATATCATAAGGTCTGTGCTTGTAACAAATCAAGCTAATAAAATAAAATAAAAAGAAGTAAAATACAATAAAATCAAATAGAGTTAGTTTGAATTTTACTGGAGCTTGATTTGGTGGAATGGAGGCCAAAAAAGGACTCGTAGCTTCAAGATGATTGAAAAGAGGTATTTTGTGATTTTTAGGGTTCAGATGAATAATGCGCTATACTGGTGAATAGTATTGCTCTGGCCTAGTTGCTACAGTGCATCGTACGTGATTTAAATAAAAAACGGCCCAGTTACTTCAGCCCAGTTATGCGCGCGGCCTCCTCGGCCCAGCTCCAGCGTGCGCCGATCTCGGTCGTCGGCATGCGCTGCACGGAGGGCCGCGATACAGCCACGTCACTCCCAAGGTCATCTTCAACCTCCGGCTGACTCGGTGGCGGGAAAAACAGGGGTGCAACGCCCGGTGGAATTTAGCATCGGCAAGGGTCTCCTGCAAAGGCGAATGGTAAGGAGAGGTTTGGCTTAGTGGGGAGGTTCCATTTGGAAGCTTTGCGAGGAGAGAACATGGGTGGTGGCGGCCAGTGATAGGAGAGAAGGTGGCGGCTTTCATGACGGCTTAGGGCTCCTCCAGTTGTTCTTCGGCGAGTTCAAAAGCAATTTGACCATCTATAGATGACAAGAAGTGATGTAGTAGTGGCGGTTTGGGCTCTGGTTGGTTGATTCGAGCTGTCCACCAGAGAAGCATCTCGGTCGACGATGACTCACGTTGCCAGGGGGTTCAACAAATGCCCTTGCGAAATTGAGTTTTGCTATATGATTGCGGTGCCTCGAGGGTGCTATGGTAGCGATTAATCGAAATATGGCAGTCGGGAGCGGGAAATTGTGTGCGGCTCACTGGGCTCAGGGGAGAACAGCGGCGGAGCTGTGGACTGTGCTGGAAGAGAATTCAATTGGATGGCTAGATGTGGGATTGAGTGTGGTGTCTGAAAAGCCCCAAAAAATTCAAACCAAAATTTTCCTTGATTTTTGCTGGATTTTTGAGTGTTTTTCGGGAACTTTCCCTTTTTGGAAAGTCGCCCCGTTTTCCGCCTTCCTTTTTCGGCCTAGCGCCACCCTTTCCCGTTGGCGCCATTCATCTTTCCGCCTTCGCCTCTCCCCGGCGCCTCCCGTTCCCTCTATCCCGTTGGCGCCGCTCCCCCTCTCCGTTTCTTCCTCCCCTGGCGCCGCCTCGCTCCCTCCCCTCCGCTCGCGCCTTCCTCCCTCCCCGCCTTCTTCTTCGTGCACGCGCCGCACGTTGGGCGACCGAGTCGCGCCCCCGATTTCGCGACAGTGGGTTCGCCCCCCCCCCCCCCTCGCCGTGCTGACGCCGCCCGTCTGACGGCAGCACCGCTGCCGCGCGTCGCCGCTCCTCCGCTCAGCCCCACCTGCAGTCTCTCCCTTCTCTTCACTCTCCCCGCAGGACCGGTCGTCGCCCAGTCCTCCTCGTTGACGGCCTTGACCCCGCGCCGTGCCTCCTCCCCACGAAATTTCCCCTCCGCCCGGGTATAAAAGCCCCTACCCATCCTCCTCACTTCCCCCTTGCTCCCCGAGCTCCTCCACCGCCCCCATTCGCCTCCCACTGCTCCAAGGATCCTCCCCGAGCAACCCATTGAAGCTTCATCGCCCCAGTCGCCGCCGCCACTCTCCCCTGTGCCGACGACCACCGTGAGTGGATTTTCTTCCCCGGTCCCGCATTTTCCAATTCCCTTCGCTCAGAGCACCCTTGCTACCTCCTAAATTCGATGACACGCTTGTTTGACCAGGAGGATCACTGAGGAGCTCCCGCGTCGAAGCTCGCCGCCGGCGAAACCACCCCATCGTGGCCAGGCCACCCCACGGCACCCTAGCTCCCAACTCCGCCGCCAACGTGAGCCCCTTGACCCCCTGTCCGTGTGACCGCCACCGTTTGGGCTATCTCGCCGCCGCCGACCTCCCTCACCACCGCAAACCCGAACCACCCCCTTTTGCCTCCCGTCCCCTCCATTGATCCCCTTCTCCTCCCGGAGCCCCAAATGAACTCCCCGTGTTGAGACGCACCCGATGGTACCCTCCCTTGCCGCCGGAGCCCCTCGCCGTCGCCAGAGAGCGGAGCCCCGCCGTCTCTGCCCCTCTGCTGCGTGCGCCCGGCGAGAGGAGGAAGATGATGGACGTGGCTCCATCCCAGCCGTCCATCTCTCCCGTTGCCGTCTAACTTCGGTCGTCGGATGGCCGTCCTCCTCAGCCGTCCGATCTTCATAACTCCGCCTCCCCTCATCTGTTGGATCCTTCCCCGTACCGCTCCGCTACGCCTCCATCCGACCGTCCACCCGAGCCGCGTGTTGCTCATCTGGGCAACCCAGGCGCGCGCGGGAGTGGGCCGCTCCACTCGGCCTGCTTCACCGCGTCGCGCGCGAGCGCGCCCGTGGGCCGCACGGGCCGTCCCCGGCCGGGATGCACTGTAGCTCGGGCCGGCCCTGTTACTGTTCATATTGATTTTCCAGTGAATTTCTAATTTCCAAAATCCCAGATAATCCAAATAAATCCTAGAAAATCACAGAAAATCCCAAAAATTCCCAAATTTCACCACTTTGCTCCAAGTAATATCCTGGACCAATTTTTGACCTCCACTTTCCCAAACTCATCCCAGATAAATTCCAAAAATTCCCTATTTGGAGATTTATGCATTTTACTTCTTTTTAAATAGTTTGTTTTTCCTCGCTTGATTAGTCTCAAGCTGGACTTACTTATTTTACGTGTTTGCGCTAGTGTCGGAGATTTCGGAAGTTCAAGTGCAGTCGCAGGAACCAGGAGCTTCTTCGTTCAAGCTAGCCGAGATCGTCCAAATCAACGGCAAGTCCCAAATCCTTTGATCATGTTGTATCCCATGATGTTTAATTATGTTACTAAGTTATTTGCATTGAGCTAGTTCTAAAAAGTTAGTTCAAAGTAAAATAAAATGTTTAGAATGACATGTGATATAGTTAGACCTACCACCGATAAATGCCATGTTAAATTTGTTGCCATGCATTTGTAACCCTAGAAATAATTATCTGTTAATCTAGATAACTGTAGGTTATTATTATCATGCAAAAGTGTTACACTAATAAGGTCGTGGCTGTGGGCCAATAGAATTTGGAAAACCCGACTCTAAGGTAGGGTGGTATGGGACACCGTACCTTAGAGCGGAGAGTGCCGGCGTGCACAAGGTAGGGTAAGGGTTGGGGAAGAGCCGCGAGACGGTCTTTGCCCATCTTGTTACCCTAGGTTTGGAGTGGGGTAAAAGTGAGTGGGAAACCGCGAGACGGTCTATGCCCACCGCTTACCTTAGGTTAGGTCGCGGGCCTGGCGAGGTTGTGGACCATGTGAAAATATAAGGACTAAAACCCTTACGCTGAGCAAATGTCATAGTGATCGCTCAACCACAGGAGTTGACTTGTCAACACTGGTCTAGTTGCTGCTCAACTCGATTGAAACTCTACAGGTGTGGAGGAGGAGGAGGTTTAGCAGTGAGGTTAGGCAGGCCGTGCTGTGGGTGCCTAACAACGGTAGAGTTCACTCGAAGCGGACGTTGGTTTTCTCTTCTTGTGGATGTGTGTGTGTGTGAGCCAGACCCGAGTGGATTCTACCGGGTAGAGCCTATATAAAGAATTGAGCAGTGAAACGACCTGACTTTCTTAACTCTTTAGCGGGAGTTAAGGGATCGTGTGGGTAAAGCTGAGCAAACTCTGCAGAGTCAAATAAATGGTATTCAAATACGCCGTGCTCCCGGTTAATGGAGCTGTGTCACTTGGGTGATTCCAGCAGCGAAGCTTAAGTAGTTTTGTAAATGCTTAAACTTGAGTAGGTTGGATAATTAACTCTTTATGAAAAACCCCTGAGTTCTTAAGAAGTAGTTTTGGGTCCGTTTTATTAAAATGTTTACAAATAAAACTGCATCCACTCAAGTTAATAAACCAAGTATACTCCCTTCCATTGTAAATCCGTGCATGTAGTAAGATAGAATCCCTTTGGGATTTGATGAGCCGGTTGTTTGGCTCACGGCTTGCTTAATTCAATCTTTAGAGGATCAAGACGAAGGTGAAGGTCTCCCCGTTGAGGAAGTCCCGGAGGGTCTCTTCTTCGATGAGGACCCGTCGCTTTAGGTCTTCACCGCGCTCGAAGCGAATCTTGGAGCTTCTGTAATGTAATTATACTTTGGGCTTGCACGCCCCACTGCCAAAACTGGATGTTATTCCATATATGAAATATATGCTGGACTTTTGTTGTAAGCATGCAATGGTATACTCTTGCGCGACACTCCGTAACTGTTCATGCGTGAATAGTTGCGGAATGCCGTGTCTGTACGCGCCCCTGGAAACGGGGGCGTTACAAGAAGTGGTATCAGAGCAGGCTCTTTGACCGTAGGTCAAGACCTAAGGCAAACTAGGAAGCGATTTTATCGCAAAATTTAATTTAAGCCATAAAAAGGGTTTGCGAAAAATATAAGTATTATTGCTGTCTTTTTCTCTCTTGTTGCTACCTTATCTATCTTAGTTTACTCCTGCTTAAGTTTTACTTTTGCAAAATCTTTACTGCTTTACTTGTCTAGCTTCAAAATCTTCGTTTCTAGTGGGAGTAGTAGCTGTTGTTCGCTAAACTAGACTGACCCTGAGTCGTAGTGGTACTTTTGTAATGTAAAGCAGGTGTATTCATGAACCCTAAGTGGTTTGTGTACCACTTGCATATTGAAAATCTATACTCAGTATCTTGTATGTTGTTTGCTTAATTATCAGTAATCCCCCTGTATTCAAAGCTTTCTCCTGTCCCCTTTCGCTCTCGTTCTTACCTTTTTCGCCCTATACTTGCCTTGAAAATTCGAAATCTTACTTATCTACTCTTGATTTCCAAAGCCGCTGCAAAGCTGACCTCTAGTTCCCAATTGGCAGATGGACCCAGAGCAGCAGAGTGGTCAGACCAGCGGGCAGGGTGCACCTGCCACAGATCAAGCGACATTGGCAAGTGTGATAGCAATGATGGAACAAAATTGGTATCAAGGAGAACAGAATATTTTGCGAGTATTAGATCAGCATGCCAGACTTCTTGAACAGATATCAGCCAGATCTCTAGGCATACAAGGTGGAAGCAATGTCCCCCAGGATGGTGCGCCAATTTCCACCCGATGGGCAGACTTTCTGAAGACATGTCCGTCAGTATTTTCCATCTCAGCTGACCCCATAGTGGCTGAGGACTGGCTCGTGGACGTGGAAAGGAAACTTGACACTGTACAATGCGATGATAGAGAAAAGGTGTCGTATGCATCCCACCAGTTGCAGGGCGCTGCAGCAACGTGGTGGATTAACTACCAACGCACCCTGCAGAACAGAGAAATCAGTTGGGAAGAGTTTTCAAAAGCTTTTCGCAAGGCACACATACCCGATGGCATAATGGAAGCCAAGCACCGAGAATTCTTGGCACTTAAGCAAGGTGAACGCACAGTTATGGAGTACCTGCACCAATTCAACCACCTTTCCAGATTTGCTCCAGATGATGTTGATAATGAAGAAAAGAAAATGAGCAAATTCCGAGCAGGACTACAGCAGTCTTTGAAGTTTCATATCTCAGCCATGAAATTCAAAGACCTGCATGATATGGTAGATAGCCTAATCAACTCAGAAGAGGCTAGAGGTGAGATGGAGGATTACAGAAAGCGTAAAGCAGCACACAAGACTCAGTCTTCTCCGCACAGTGCTCAGCGGAGTAAGACTTCGGAATCATCCTCATTTCGATCCCCATCCTCCCGACAATATGTGATGCTACCCAAGACCCAGTCTGGACAATCTCAGCAGTATGCCACTCCTTTACCTTTGGCCATCAAGTGTCCCACCTGCGGTGGCAACCATCTTGCCAGCGCCTGTCCACGAAGATCAAATGCTTGTTTCCATTGTGGAGAAATTGGGCACTACAGGGATCAGTGTCCCCGGAAGAACTTGCCATCCGATGCAGCCAAGCTACAAGTCCAAAACCAGCAGCAGCAAGAAGCAAAGACACAAGCAGGCTCTAGCACTCCCCAAGGAGGTCTCTTGCAGATCAAAGCAGCCGGACCCCAATCTCCAGCAGGCACATCAAACTTCACATCTGCAGGCATAGGCAGAGGCCGCCCCAGACCCACCTTCTATGCGAGGGTGAACCATGTGTCAGCGGAAGACGCAGCTGGAGCAAGTGACATCATTGCTGGTATGTTCCCAATCAACTCCATACCTGCATTGATTCTGTTTGACCCTGGTGCAACGCATTCGTTTATTTCAAAGAGTTTTGCTTCAAGAAATCAGTTGCCTTCTGTTTCATTGCCAAGACCCTATGTGGTTGAAACCCCTGGGGTTAGAATGGAGTCCCACCGTGGGTGTGCTGGACTTAATGTAAAAATCCAAGGGGTAGACTTTCGAGCAGATTTATTGTAGCTAGACATGTCAGGGTTAGATGCCATTTTAGGCATGAACTGGCTAGCCAAGAACAAAGGCAAAGTGGATTGTGAGATCAAAACAGTATCCTTGGTCAATCCTGAAGATCAGAGAGTGGTAGTAAAAACCGATCGAGAAGTGCTAAAGGATGCAAGAAAGCGCATGATTAACATGCTAGCAGCCACACCTGATCAAGTGCCAATAGTACAAGAGTATCCAGATGTGTTTCCAGAAGAACTGCCAGGCAGACCCCCTGACAGACAAGTAGAACTTGCTATAGAGTTGATCCCAAGTACAAAGCCAATTGCCAAACATCAGTACAGAATGTCAGCCAGTGAATTGAAAGAGCTCAAGAGACAGTTGGATGAATTACAAGAAAAAGAATTCATTCGACCAAGTATTTCACCATGGTCGGCACCAGTTTTGTTTGTGAAGAAGAAAAATGGAGAATTAAGAATGTGTGTTGATTACAGAGGTTTGAATGATGTCACAATAAAAAACAAGTACCCATTGCCCAGAATTGATGATTTGTTTGATCAACTCAAGGGTGCCAAAGTGTTCTCCAAGATCGACTTGCGCTCGGGTTATCATCAGCTCAAGATCCGAGAGCAAGATCGAGAGAAAACAGCCTTCATCACCAGATATGGATTATATGAGTTCACAGTCGTGCCCTTTGGTTTAACCAATGCGCCAGCCTATTTCATGAATCTTATGAATCTGGTGCATATGGACCAACTGGACTGATTCGTGATAGTCTTCATTGATGATATTCTGATATACTCTAAAAGCGAAGAAGAGCACAAGAAGTATTTGCACCTGGTATTGACAAGACTGAGAGAGCATCAACTATATGCAAAGTTTGACAAGTGCAGTTTTTGGCTAAAAGAAGTTGCTATCTTGGGTCACATTATATCTGAAGATGGAGTCAAAGTTGACCCAGAAAAGATTTCAGCAGTTATGGAATGGAAACAACCCAAGACAATGACCGAAGTGAGAAGCTTCCTTGGATTGGAAGGCTATTATCGCCGATTCATAGAAGGCTTCTCAATAATCTCTCGTCCACTCACTCAGCTATTGAAGAAAGACAAGCCATTCACATGGACAGATGCTTGTGAAGAGAGTTTTCAGTTACTAAAGACCAAGTTGACAACAACACCAGTACTAATTTTGCCCAATCCAGAGAAAGAGTTTCAGATTTATTGTGATGCCTCGAAGCAAGGTTTAGGATGTGTGCTCATGCAAGATGGAAAAGTTGTTGCCTATGCCTCACGACAACTGAAGCCGCATGAAGAGAACTACCCAACACACGATTTAGAACTAGCAGCTGTGGTGCATGCACTCAAAATATGGCGGCACTACCTACTAGGGAATCGTTGTGAGATATTCTCAGATCATAAGAGCTTGAAGTACTTATTCACACAGCCAGAGTTGAATATGAGACAACGAAGATGGCTAGAGTTAATCAAAGATTATGATGTTGATCTCCAATATCATCCGGGCATGGCCAATGTGGTTGCCGATGCCCTCAGCCGAAAAGTTCGACAAGGCAAACCCAATACCACAGAGTATCCACCAGAACTGCAAAGGGATATACTACGACTGAATTTGGTAATCACAGAACAAGGCAGTATGGCAGCGTTAGAACTCCAACCTTTGTTAACAGATCAGATTAAGGCAGCACAAGATGAAGATGAAGAGATTCAAAACCTGAAAAAGGACATTCAAGAAGGAGATTCATCAGAGTATGCGATAGACGAGCATAGAATCCTTACCTTCCGTGGCCGCTATTGCATACCTAACAAGAAGGAGTTAAGAGAATTGATCCTATCCGAAGCCCATTCATCCCAATTCTCAATTCATCCAGGAGGTACCAAAATGTACCAAGATCTGAAGAAGAAATATTGGTGGAACCAAATGAAGAAAGAAGTGGCAGAGTATGTGGCTAAATGTGATGTCTGCCAGCAGATCAAGATAGACCATCAGAAACCATCGGGATTGTTGCAGCCTTTACCGATTCCCGAATGGAAATGGGATAGTATCGGCATGGATTTCATTACTGGACTTCCCAAGACCCATGAAGGATATGACGCTATCTGGGTCATTGTTGATAGATTGACCAAGGTGGCTCATTTCCTTCCGATCAAGCAAACCTATGGGAAAGACAAACTTGCTGAGTTGTATTTGACAAGAATTGTGACACTCCATGGAGTTCCGAAGAAAATTGTGTCAGATAGAGGAGCACAATTCACATCCAAGTTCTGGGAAAAACTACATGAAGCTATGGGTACCGATCTGAACTTCAGTTCAGCTTACCACCCACAGACAAATGGACAGACAGAGAGAACCAACCAGATTCTGGAAGACATGTTGAGAGCTTGTGCAATTGTGTATGGAGCAGCATGGAATACTTGTTTACCATTTGCTCAATTTTCATATAACAATAGCTATCAAGCCAGTATCCAAATGGCACCGTTTGAAGCTTTGTATGGCAGAAAGTGCAGGACACCTCTGAACTGGTCAGAAACTGGAGAACGTCAACTCATTGGACCTCAAATTGCCCAAGATGCAGAGGCACATGTCAGAATTATCAGAGACAGACTCAAGATAGCACAAGACCGACAGAAGAACTATGCAGATAACCGCAGAAAAGACTTGAGTTTTGAAGTTGGAGATTTCGTCTACATCAATGTCACCCCATTCAAGATAGTTAAGAGATTCCAAGTCAAGGGCAAACTAGCACCAAGATATGTGGGACCGTTCCAAATAATCGGAAGAGTTGGGGAGGTAGCATATCAAGTGCAGCTTCCACCCAACTTGTCAAGAATACACAACGTGTTCCACGTGTCCCAGCTTCGAAAGTGTTTGCGACAGCCGACAGATGAAGTACCATTGTCAGATATTGAATTGCAAGATGACTGCACATATGCTGAAGAACCACTACAAATACTTGAAACGTCAGAAAGACAGCTCAGAAACAAGAATGTCAGATTTTGCAGAGTACAGTGGAAGAATCACACAGCGAATGAGTCCACTTGGGAAAGAGAGTCAGACTTGCAGCGAGATTTTCCCAACTTACTCCCTGGACCAAGTTAATCTCGGGGTCTAGATTCTTTTAAGGGGGGTAAGGTTGAAAAGCCCCAAAAATTCAAACCAAAATTTTTCTTGATTTTTGTTGGATTTTTGAGTGTTTTTCGGGAACTTTCCCTTTTTGGAATGTCGCCCCGTTTTCCGCCTTCCTTTTTCGGCCTAGCGCCACCCTTTCCAGTTGGCGTCATTCCTCTTTCCGCCTTCGCCTCTCCCCGGCGCCTCCCATTCCCTCTGTCCCGTTGGCGCCGCTCCCCCTCTCCGTTTCTTCCTCCCCTGGCGCCGCCTCGCTCCCTCCCCTCCGCTCGCGCCTTCCTCCCTCCCCGCCTTCTTCTTCGCGCACGCGCCGCACGTTGGGCGACCGAGTCGCGCCCCTGGTTTCGCGACAGTGGGTTCGCCCCCTCGCCGTGCTGACGCCGCCCGTCTGACGCCAGCACCGCCGCCGCGCATCGCCGCTCCTCCGCTCAGCCCCACCTATAGTCTCTCCCTTCTCTTCCCTCTCCCCGCAGGACCGGTCGTCACCGAGTCCTCCTCGTTGACGGCCTTGACCCCGCGCCGTGCCTCCTCCCCACGAAATTTCCCCTCCGCCCGGGTATAAAAGCCCCTACCCAGCCTCCTCACTTCCCCCTTGCTCCCCGAGCTCCTCCACCGCCCCCATTCGCCTCCCACTGCTCCAAGGATCCTCCCCGAGCAACCCATTGAAGCTTCATCGCCCCAGTCGCCGCCGCCACTCTCCCCTGTGCCGGCGACCACCGTGAGTGGATTTTCTTCCCCGGTCCCGCATTTTCCAATTCCCTTCGCTCGGAGCACCCTTACTACCTCCTAAATTCGATGACACGCTTGTTTGACCAGGAGGATCACTGAGGAGCTCCCGCGTCGAAGCTTGCCGCCGGCGAAACCACCCCATCGTGGCCAGGCCACCCCACGGCACCCTAGCTCCCAACTCCGCCGCCAACGTGAGCCCCTTGACCCCCTGTCCGTGTGACCGCCACCGTTTGGGCTATCTCGCCGCCGACGACCTCCCTCACCACCGCAAACCCGAACCACCCCCTTCTGCCTCCCGTCCCCTCCATTGATCCCCTTCTCCTCCCGGAGCCCCAAATGAACTCCCCGTGTTGAGACGCACCCGGTGGTACCCTCCCGTGTTCAAGCAGATGTGCCCGGACGCGAGGACGACGCCGACGGACGTGGAGGCGATGCCGCAGAGCTGCGTCGATCCCGCGGAGCTCAAGGTCGTCTTCTGCCCAACCAGCTGAAACGACGGCGCTTACTGCATGCATGCACCATGCCATGCGTTTTACATGGTAATTAGACTATCGAACAATACGTACGGAATAAGCTTAATTAGCCTGGGCGCAGTACTGAGCGCTGCAATACGTGTGTGTTACACCGGTACATGTATAACCATGTGGCTTGCTACCACTCATGTACAATAGTGTGATATCAACTCTCTATAAATTTTATCACATAGGATATGAGATGATGTAGAGGAGAGAGATAGAGCATAAAAAATTAAACCGCATGGAGTAGTCGACTGTAACACAATAGACAAGACACATTGTGTGTTAGAGTTTGTAATCTTGTTTTCAGTTTAGAAGTCGTAGTCGTGTACAAGTCGGAAGTCGAAGTCGTGCATGAGTCATCGTGGTCGTGTATGAGTACGAGTAAGGCTATCGTGTTCGAGTTGGAGTCATAGTCGTAGTCATACTCCAGTCGAAATCGTAGAGCAGGGTATAAAAGGGCAGAGCCATTGTACCGAGAGAGATGCACCGAGTTGACAAGATGTAGTCGAGAGAAGGTGCTGAGCAGAGGGCGATCGGCATGGTAACAGTCGGTCGGTGTGACCGTAGAGTAGAGAGGCGGCCGGGTGGTCGCAGGCGGTCAGCGTGATCGCAAAGTTGAGATGCGACCAGTGCGGTTAGAGGTGGTCTGAGAGATCACAGAGGTTTGCATATGTAGTCGTAAAGGAGTTACGACCACAGCGAGTAGAGGATCGCAGACGTGGTCGTAAAGGAGTTACGACCACAGCGATCGAGCGGAGAAGTCCGCAGGAGCAGCTGTCGTGGTCGTAAAGGAGTTACGACCATGGTCACAAAGTAAAGGACGTGGTCATAAACGGAGTTACGACCACGGCGACGAAGAGAGCAAAGGTATCCGCAGGTGCTGAAATCGTGGTCGTAAAGGAATTACGATCACGGTCACGCAGCAGGAAGACGTGGTCATAAGGGTTACGACAACAGCAGTCGGCAGAATCACAGCGTGGTCGTGATCAGATTACAACTACTGTGATCGACCGTGGTCGAAGGAAGTGCAGCGCAGTGGTGGTGAACATGTTACGACTACGTGGTCGGAGCAGCTAGGTGTGGTTGGAGAGATCACAACGTGGTCGTAGCGACTGTCGACGTGGTCGGTGAACTAGCAGAGCGGTCGTAATGACACAGGAGGTAGTCATAGCCTCTTCAACGTGGTCGTACGACTACAGGAGGTGGTCATAGCGACTACTAGGTGGTTGTAGAGATCCTGGGAGCAGTCGTAAAGGTTGTAACATTGTGTTATAGAAAAGTTATCTATAGAGACGTAAAAAAAGACAACCTATTATATGAGTTGTCTTTATTGCCGTCTATAAATAATATAGAGAATATTATGGATAGCAGTTGTCTATATTATTATAGATGCTCTAATTAAGAAACGGGAATAGAGGAATAAAGTGTAAGATTCATCTGCTTGGACTCATCTTAAGCTACATTGACGACGAGCTAGCGCAGGCAACCTCCAAGCGCAAGGGGACGGACAGAAACACCAGCAATGGAATCAGCAACGAATCCAACTTCCAACCCTCGTAACCATCGTTGCTCGCATTGTCCCCTACCTCGCGACATGCATCACCTAGCTCTCTTCCCTGCAATGGGTCCCTTCGTTCTCCTGCTACACATACACGAGGGCGCAACCTCGATCGATCATGGCTGCAGCTTCCCCTAGCTAGCCCCCATCCAACCCCATGCCTCCAATTAAGGCTCAGATCCGGTGAAGCTAGCCTCGTGCGTCGCGCGTACGTGTGTATATGATATGCAGCTCCTGATCACGAGCGCGTCCACGTACAAGTCGCCGGTGTTCATCGGCTTCCTGGGCGTCGTGTCCGTGGCCGTGTTGCTCCTGCTGCACCACTGCGTCCTCGTCACCTGCTGCAACGCCGGCGTGCGCGACAGGAGGCGGCGCCGCCGGGTCTCCGCGGAGGCGAGCGGCAGCAGCGCGCAGCAGCAGCCGCAGGACGACGCGAGCTACAGCGTGGACCTGAGCTCGCCGTCGAGGGTGCAGCTGGGGCGGGCGGAGGCGGCGGTGTGCAGGTACAGGAAGGAGGAGGAGTGGAGCGAGCCGACGTGTCCGGTGTGCCTGGCAGACTTCGCGGACGGCGAGGCGGTGCGCGTGCTGCCGGAGTGCAAGCACTACTTCCACGCCGACTGCATCGACACCTGGTTGCGCGCCAACACCAGCTGCCCCATGTGCCGCGCCGAGACCACCCCGACGCCCAGCCCCGGCTCGCCCCACCACCAGCTCTCCATCTCCATCTCCATCTCCCTCGAAGACGTCGTCGTGCGCACCTAGCGCAACACTGTGACCAGCGGTGTACGCTGCATTACAGCGGCGGCCGGCCGGCGGGGAGAGGGGCGACTAGAAGTCCAGGGGAACTGAAAAAAAGCAAGAGTGCTGTTGCTCTGTTTCGTTAGAAAAGAAATTCTTTTGTTAAAATTGGTACAAGGAGATTAATTAATGTTGCATGCTGTGTAAATGGCAGCAATGCTTTTGTTTGACACTGAGCTTTGCTTGCCTAATCTAGAAGCGATCAATTTTCTCTCTTCTCTGAAGGAAGTTCTAAGCTACTCTTAGGCCAAACTATTACAGGTCTCGATGCTTAGACATGCTCATCGATCTGGTGGTAGAGTTCAGGTGTTCAGTGAAATCTTACATGAACTCGCTCATGTTTAATTTGTACCAAGTCCTATGAACGGCCGTATTATACAAGTCGAAAAGGATCGATAGCGACGAAATTTGAGTAAATTGTCCACCCTTCCTCAACGATGGATGAACCATTTGATTTGGTTTGGTGCATTAAACGCAACATCTAGATTAACGAGCATCGATGTGTGCCCACTTATTAATTTCCACTGAACAAGTAGTCAAGATGGTGCAATACTGCAATAGCATTTGGTGGCAACATAAAATGTCTACTATCCTATACCTGCAGGTAAAAATTAAGCAAAATTGCAGGAGCCTTACCGTACTAGAGTTCGCCGGCCGCCGCCGCCGGTGACAGTGGAGTTGCAGGCGGGGCCGCTGGTGTGCACTTACCGGAGGGCGGACGGGTGGCGGGAGGCTGCGTGCCCGGTGTGCCTGTCGCCGATGGCGAGGTGGCCAGGGTGCTGCCGGCGTGCATGCCCTACAACCTGCCCGCTCTGCCGCCCTGCGCCTGCCACCGCCACCGCGTCACATCAAAACCTTGATTTCTGGAGTGGTCTGAGGGACACCAAAATGGCAAAATCTTTCCATGAACATTTACAAGAAATTTTCCCCAAATGTTAGGATGCACATTACTTTGATAAAGAGTTAGCACTAATCGAGCGAAGTATTCTTTGCAAGGAAAATTTGATTACATTCCACTTCAAAGAATAGCCATTTAGGATATACATCATACACATCGTAATTTTTTTTGCCACCCAAAATGTTAGACCTTCGTATTTTGCATTATTGACAATTTTGCCTTTCCTCTCCTTCTTCCTCCCAACTTATCGGCTGCCTTTGGCTGGGTTTAGGTTTTGACTT
The DNA here is from genome assembly GCA_017311315.1 of Dendrocalamus latiflorus. NCBI lineage: Eukaryota > Viridiplantae > Streptophyta > Magnoliopsida > Poales > Poaceae > Dendrocalamus > Dendrocalamus latiflorus. Next base: position 739,582 of record CM029642.1, read on the forward strand.
ATCACTTTTTGCTATAGTAACTAGCTTTTCAACGGCCTGTTTTTTGAAAGCGGGGTCTACAAGTAGATTATAGTAGACATTGTACCGAGTTCAGCTATACTAATCAAAATCACATGTAATTATTTCTCTCTGTATACTATCTCTCACGAACAACCAAAATTCAAAAACATAAGACAAAAGCTAAATGCACAGCCAAAACAAAACCCAACCATCATCTTCCTTCGGCAATGCTCGACTAGCTTGAGCTCACTGCCAACATCCCGCCTCATGCGCCTCTGTGACCTCGACCACGCTGCCGCCCCCATCGCCTCCGCCCTAGCGTACTTGGGCCTTCTTGCCGCTCCGTCTCCCTCTTCCTTGGCACTGGCGACGCCCTTTGTGAATCCTCCTTGGCCCTCTTCGCCCGTTTTGACACCTCCCTCCCGTGAGCTCAAGCTCATCGACCATGGATCCTCGCCGCCATCGCTGGACCTCGCCAAATGGCAGTCGGCGTCATCGGATATCGGGTAGATGTGTAGGTAGGTGCGGGCACGGGTAGATGGCGGTTAACTCGGTCCAAACTCACTGGTCATGGCCACGGTGAAGAAAGAAGAATTGAGATGAGGCGCAAGAAAGGGAGGAAGAAGAAGAAGAGAGGCAAAATGGTTTGTAGTGGCACAAAAACAGAGCTGGTACCAGTGTTCTTATTACCGGCAGAAAATTGGCCGGTAAGCGGTTTTACCAGTGTCCGGTAAATTTTTGAACTGGTTCTAAAAAATTAGTTTTACATGAATTTTGTTAAATTTAGGAGATTTTTTGCCGAAATTTATTTTCAAAAATTATAGCCGATATTTTCAACCGATTTTCGGCTAAAAATCAGCTGATTTTTAAAATTCAAATTTTGATTTAAAGAATTTAGCCTAAAATCCTTTGAAATTGGATTGGACCGGCCCTCCTCCCGCCGTAAAATTTTAAAACCGGTTTTGTAAAACCTGGCTGGTACAATCTTATATGATGGCAAATGCTAAAAACACCAACATTTTGGGAGGTATATACTGCTGTTGCACATGTATGTGCTGGGGATCGTTGAGGGCCCAGGAGTAGTGCCCTCCTAATCACGGGAGTATGTTTAGGGAGTGATTATTTGGTTTTTTTTTTTGGCTTATGGCTGAAAAGCACTGTAGCTGACAGAGGCTTATTTAGCATAATTAAATTTAAAAAATTAAAAAATATAAAAAAATATGTTAACCCGTTATGTATAATACAAACAAATACGGGAAAAAAGAACCGGCAAAAAAGCTCAACAAAAAACTAAAAATTCAGAAAAAGACGAAATTTATAAATAGTAAAAAATAAGCTGGAAGTCAAAAGCTAAAGTTCTTTCCATCACCACTTTAATCTGGTGTTGATACCACCGTCTGTCTCATATATTTTCATACTCTTTCCATCAAAATATGCTGGTCTACCCCCTATGTGTAGCTGGGCTTGAAGTTGGCGCCCAATGACACAGGGTCTGTTTGGCAACGGCTGCGGCTTTTGGCTTTTGGCTGAAATTTTTGAATTTTGGCTGTTTACGGTACAGATTACGGAGAGACATATACTTACTTGTGATTTTGGCTGGTACAGATGTTGGGCTTTTAACGTGTAGATCGTTTAACTTGTAGACCCTGTCTTGAGAAAATACTCCATTTGAAAGTTAAGTACTATAGCAAAAACCAAAAGCCGCCAGCTTCGGAGGAAAAGAACAGGCCCACAGAGGTCGCACAGCGCTACCCCTATGTCATGTTTCCCTTTTTCATATCCTTGTGTAAGCCCCGTGTGAGTGTGTTGCTATAATGTTGGAATTGTGTTCATTGCGTCTGAATTGATACTGTTCGGCAGTGAGGAAGCCGGCCGGCTTTTCGCAGCTGCTACAGTACCTAACTTTTAAACGGAGTATTTTCTCAAGACGGGGTCTACAAGTTAAACGTAGTACACGTTAAAAGCCCAACATCTGTACCAGCTAAAATCGCAAGTAAGTATCGATCTCTCCGTAATCTGTACCGTAAGCAGCCAAAATTCAAAAATTTCAGCCAAAAGCCGCAGCAAAAAAGAACAGCCCAAAAGCTTTTAAAAGATGTTTTTCAGTTTTTCTACGGTAACTAACTTTTAAACGGAATATCTTTTCAAGATATGGTCTACTAGTTAATTGTAGTACATACTGTACCGATTTCATTTATATCGACAAAAACCACATGTGAATTTCTGTTACTCTGTAATCTCTCGCACGAATAGTCCAAAAGCTATAAGTTTCAGTCAAAAAGAACAGACCCAAAACTGGAGCAGAGCGCCGGTTTCTACTATGCCTGCTGCTGGCACCGCCAGCCGCCGCCAGCGTGGCGGGTGGACACCTGCCCGGTGTGCCTGTCCGACTTCGCCGACGGCGAGACCCTCAGGGTGCTGTCCGTGTGCTCGCACTGCTTCCACGCCGACGAGTGGCTGCGCTGCAACGCCACTACTGAGGAGCTGCCTCGTTTGGTTCGGAACTGAAAGGAGCCCCCTGCTGCTGTTGGAAAGCAAAAGGTTACAGCCGTTGCTACCAGGCAAACCTCCCTAGGTACTGCAAAAAAGCCAGTAACTGGCCCGCTCGGTTGAGCTAAAAAATAGAAACTTCTAGCTAAAATTACACTATAGTTAAATAAAATTACACTGTAACTAAAAGTGGCTTATTTGGCGTAATTAAATTTAAAAAATAAAAAATAAAAAAATATATTTGCTAAATATGGCTTATTTGACATAATTAAATTTAAAAAATAAAAAATATGTTAACTCATCACGAACAACGCAAACGAATATAGGAAAAAAAAAGAACCGACAAAAAAGCTCAAAAAAAACCAAAAGTTCAGAAAAAAAACGAAATTTATGAATAGTAAAAAAAACAGAAACAGAAGCTCAAACCGAAATGAGCGAAGCGTAGAAACGTCTCTCACAATCATAACAAGGAATAATTTTAACCAACTGAACGCGTAACAGGCAGGCGGTAATGCGGTATCTTAACACAAGATGGAACAAATCAACTTCCATGGATGCATAATCCAGGGCTCATCAAACACTAGCAGCACACTCCCAGAGAATGGTACAGCAAACCGGAACGCTTGCTTATAGAAGGGAGAGAAGAAAAAATGCAATAATAACATGAATTATATTCTTCGATGCTACCACAATACACAATCCTATTACCGCACAGTTATTCTCAGTTCACAGTCTAAATATAGAACTAAAAGAACACCATAAATTTCCTCTCTCTCAGCCGGCATAGATGGTCCTGATGCAACTTCGCTCATATCGTTTGCAGCATTAACCTGCTGCTGAATGTGCACAAGATTATCACGGATAGGCGAATAGCCAACATCTCTTTAAAAAAAACTCGACCTGCGGGGGGTAAGACGACCCCCGAACATTTTGCTTAAGAAGATCCTCTCACGCAGATCGAGAAAACCCCCAAACCCCTGCTCCACCCTTACACAGCGGCACCATCGCCTGTGTGAGAACAACCAACGACCTGGGCGGGTCCTTAGACCTGTGCTTTGGTGTGATAGCAGGCAAGGGGATTTTTTTTCCCCAGCCTAAATTCGCTCCCACTGGGAGTCGAACCCAGGACCTGGAGGGTGCTACTAGAGCGCTCTAGCCATTGAGCTAGAGGCCCGTTCGCAACATCTCTTAAACATGTACACAATCCCCGGGGAAACCATCTTTTAAATTATATATTACGGTTCAAACCTCCCAACATACCAAATAAGCATCGAGTGTGCTCCTGCGACAGAAAAATTAGGTTTCACACTACCATTTTCACAGCCCAAGCCACATGCAGTACGCTGCCAATCACCCTCCCCAAGGTGTCTATAATCAACACTTACTTTCATGACCTTAGCCTTTTATGGTCCCTTTCACCGCGATCGTAGTTCCTGTGCTCGTGCAGATCCTTTCTCTTCCGACTGTCAAGCTCCGGAGAACGGTATTCTTGACTGTCCATGGACAACTCGCCCTCTTCAGTGTTGTCTGCCATGCGAGCGGTGTTCCGATGATCCTCCCGATGTGCAGGATGGGGCCAACTCTGCCTTCTCTCCTGCTTGATTTTCTTGTCCTCCGCAGCCAATTCCACACCATGTTCCAGCTCCCTCTCAATTAGGTCATCATCATCCATGACGTCAACCTTTCTAGCAACATCACCTTTCGATTTCCTCCGTTTCTCCAGGGCAGCTTTCACCTTATCCTTGTCTATCTTTTTCATTGCATCCATCATTGAGGATGACATATTGGGGCCTTCACTGCTACTGGCACCGGCATCCTTTGCTTCATTCTGAGGTATCCTCTGGTTTAAGTTTGGTTTCTCGGGATGAGGGTGATCATAGCCATAGTGACCTGGCACGCTTTGCATGCTCGACTGTCTAGGTGCTTGATGATTTTCATGGGCAGGAGGTTCCTCGGCAGCTCCTGGAGCTTTCCAAGGAGCATGTTGATTAGCCACACTTGCAGAGCTTCCTTCAGTATCATTCCCTTGCGATGGTGGTGGAACAACACGGTTTTGCTCATAGAGCTCCAACATTTGGTTGCTAACCTCTGAAAGGGAAAAAAATCACAAATACATAATGTAAGCATGGGACCTTGGCATTTTACTTCAGAAAAAAGAGCATCAAAATACATTGGCAGAGGAAAAAAGACGAGAGAGAGAGAGAGCAGCAGCAATCCTAGCAAATAGATATAAGTGTGAAAACAGACAAGGTCTAACAAAACACCTGTACTCAAAAGTCAAAAAAGATACCATTGAGTATTCATCGCAACATTCTTCATGTCTTCGACCTAATGTAGTTCCACCATTTTCGAACAAATGATGAAAATTGGTTCATCCAATTCTCATGGAATTCCTAGATAGCTAAAGTGTGCCAACAACTTGTGTGACTAACGAGGATGCAAAATACGACCCTTATGCAGTTGAATAGTGCAATGGTGAAAATATGCAATACCGACTACGCATCTAGAGACCAACCTTCCAGCTGCCGTGGGGTTACATCAAACTCTTGCCACCAGACCTTCTCGCCATCTGATGGAAGCTTGACTTTCAGGAACTTCGCAGCCAGGAAGATTGCGCCGGCCGCAATATGGTGGGGCTTAAATTGCAAGCAAAGTGAAGTGCGTAGCCTGTACACCCCTTTTAAGGCGTAGTAAATAGGCATAATTGGGGATTACTATTTTGTAAGGAGAAGAGTAATTTTAGCATACCCATCATTGACAAAATTCCAGGCAACTTGAGCAAGAGCATTTTGAGCAACCTTAAATTTCTTTATTGCTTCAACCAAGGGCTTGTATGGGTGGTGCACATTCAGGTCAAAACCAAGCGTTACAAGCGCAACACGCTCCCCAAGTAAAATAAGTTCCTTCTGTTGTTCATATACCTCCTGCAGAAAACAACACAAACAGCCTCAACTACTGTTCTTGTCAGTTGTCACAGTAATCACAAAATAAAAGTGCATCGGAAAAGAGCAATAAACAAAAACTAGCAACTTCAGCGAAAAATGGCAGGAACAACTGGGAAAAAAGATTAACTAGATCAGGATCGTCAACATAAATGCTCTTGATCAAATATCTCACCTTCTGCTTAATTCGCTGAACTGCAGCAGGATCCTTCTTGTGAATGATCTCATAGGAAATGAGTATGACATCCTTAAGGGGTCTGGGTGTTTCTTCAACTTTTCCCGCCAAGAACATGCAAACTGTGGCGACTGTCTGCATGTTATAATGAACTTACACATTACAACTTGCAATTAGCAGTTGATAAGAAAAACCTACCCCTACCAATTAACAAATAGCAATTCTAAGCTGCATATCTGTTCTGCAGAACCAAACAAAGTTCACCACATCATGGAATCCAATAAATTATGTGATTTACAACTAACAACAGGCCATTTTAGTGTCTTTCACATATGGGTGGCAACCAAAACGGTGAGCATTGATGATTGAACACCTATTAGAATAACACTGGCTAACATGTACGCGGTGATTTACAGATAAAAAGGAAAATACTGTGTGTGACGTGAGTAGCAATTATCACTTCACAATCATGTACAAAGAAGTTAACAAAGATTTAGAAGCCCAAACAAATTTTCAATAAGACTTACCCGTCTATCATTCTTTGCATGAGATTGACGAAGGAAAAAACGGTGACAGAATACTATAGCTGTAGCAATTGTCACTTGAGGCCTACATTATAAAGCAATTCATCATAATAATGAGAAAAAGGTTATATGAAGGTATCAACTGGGACAAGAGCGCATAATCCACGCAGTAATATACAGGGATGTTTTCTGATTCACAAACATTCACGATGCAAGTGTTCTCAAGACCAGGGATAAAAAAACCAGCGGTTATCGGAAATCAAGGTTGGTCCCAAGAGGGAAAAAGCCAACCAAAATATTTCCACTGTAAATTTAAATTTATGACTGCATAATACACTTTTTAAGTTAGTTTAAGCCTTTTTGTGCTAGATTACCTATTGTATGAACTAAATATACATCAATTATTGTACTCCCAAGTTTTTTTAGCGGGTTTTCCAGTTTTTTAGCTGTTTTTCCGGTTTTTTTCGGTAACCGGCACAGTTACTGATTTTAAAACAGCCCAAATTCAAATTTTGATACCTAAATTTCATCTAGTTTTTTACCGGTTTTTCCGGTAACTTGCCGGTAACTAGTTACCATTACCGCCCGCTGGCCGGGTTTTTAACCGGTACCGAGATTTCTATCCCTGCTCAGGACACAAAGAGGCCACAAAAATACTAATTATATTTTCTGTTCTACCTAAACAAGGATGGACTTGCCCATCGTTGCATGCTTGACAGCAACTGGTGACCCATAAAAGTACAAATTCATGTGTCAATTGATGTTGTAATTAGTACCAAAAAGTTGATTCTGACGATGTCTTGTGTATATGAAGAATCACCGAGTTCCTTTTTTAAAAGGGAAAAAACTGAACAGGACTGATATGCTCACATGCATATCTAGCAAATTTTCAAACATAAAATTCATTGGGTATACAGGCTCGTGCTAGCACATTCCTCAACCGAATAGAGAGAAATATGGCTTGATAACTGAGAGGCTACATTTAGCATAAAATTATCAAATCTATTTAGCATCGAATCATCTCTAGATGTTGACAAAGAAAACTGAGTCTACATACAAAGCTCACAAGGTCTATGAAGTATGGCTAATAATCAACGTGTAAACTACACAAATGCTTAGGCAATAATAAAACTGGACAGATCAACATACTAATGAAGTACTAATATAGTACAGATATCGCATAATTAGATAAGAACAATTCTTCAATATGATCAAGTAACATGCCAGGAGAAACCAGACAAGTCCATTCAATGCAATGGATGCACAAATGATTAAATCACCACTTGAGTAGTCTACTTATTGGCATTCCTGGAAATTATCACTAGTAAATACATCTTATGTGCCTTCAAATCTTATACATCCTGTTTCCTCCTCAATCACCAGAGAGGCAGGGTTCGTAATATTCCAAAAAAACATTTCACCATCCCTAATATCTTAACCAAGGTTTCTCACAGTGCTTGATTTAGCTATTGCTCCCATTAAATCTTTCCACCAAAATATTCTCTGTAACTGTCATGTATGCTAGAATATAACTGTCATCAACAAGAACTTGCCATATAGTTATCATTTCTGCTTTAGATGTAATTAGACTTTCCTCTGATTTGGAAAATACAGTGAGCACGACACCAGTCATAAAATATTTCAAATATTGTTAACAGGAGAAATGAGACAGAAACAAAAGCTGCTTAGAAAGAAACTAAGTTAGAAGGGAAAAAATGATGCCTAAACAAACTTGAAAAGAGTGGGTAAGAATCAAAGAGTACTGCTAAAACAGCTGTTATATTTCCAGGAAAACATGGTACAATAAATTCTTACACTTTAAGCCTCATCCCCAAATCCTGAAGAAAAGTGCAGTATGACTTGCGAAGATAAGACTCTTTCTTCAGGTCAATGCCATCTCTCCTTGATAAGGAATTCTCCTCTATTTCTTTTCTACTAAAATACCATGACGCACCAAGTTGGCCACCTTCCACATGTCTATCATATGGAATTCTATATGGGCTGTTTTCTACAATCCCATGATGTGATGAGTCACTTGTCTGCATGCCATCCATGTAGGATTTTCCTCTTTTCTACTCAATAACCTGACAAAGTGAGATACATAATGTTACTGACTGCAAATTTAACATCACATAAGTTAAATGGGTGGAGCGTGTGTCCGTACGCATGTCTAAATGCTTATATCTTACCATTGAAATTTAGCAAAGGGAAAGTGGTGAATAGCTTAAAAAAAGAAAAAAGATCAGGCATCCAACTAAATGTTTCCGATGCACATATGAGTTAAAATCTAAACAGAACTTTTTTCACTGAACAACCTGCAGAACACAATAAGACAGTGGACAACTTGACATGCGAAGTATGGGCAGATATTGCTAGAGCATGATCGAGAAGCGGAAAGGTTGCATGTCCATGCAGCTCCTATGAATTGCCTGTCGTTCATGGAATTCCAATCTAAGTTACCCTGATACGCGATACGGGTATGACGATATGGATACTCGATATTTTCCAACAACAACGATACATCAATACGGCAAGTATATATGTATTTAAAAATAAAAAAATGTAGAGAGGCTACCAGAGAGCGACAAACTGATATTACCTTGACGAATGCTATATATATAGGTAAAGAAGTATCTCCACACCTTAGGATATCCCCATACCATCCATACCGTTTATTGTCGCCTCGAGATCCGTGTTGCTGTATATATCTCCTTTGCTTTTCTTGCTCCGGTGCTGCTGGTACAAAACCAGCAGAGGAAGATCATGAGTCACGACTCACGAGTCTCATTACCACCACACCCAGCCATCTCTCTTTCCCTCCCCCATTCATTCTTGTCCACCTCCATCTCTCTCCAGTCGGCGATGCAAACAAGGCGACGGAGCAGGCAGAAGCGGGGCGGCCGGCGAAGGGGCGAGGAGGGCTAGTCCAGACCAGTGTTGAACTGTTCCTGCCCTGTCTAGGCATCCTGGGCGATGACAGACCCATCCGTCGGTGCCTCCTCAGCCGTCCTCGTCACCACCACCAAATCCAGGTCAAATCTGAGCACCCTTGACGACAACAGCCCCTTTCTCCCCTGCCACCACCGGCCCCCTTCTCCCCAGCCGCGGCCGCCCCCTCCCCTTCCTCTAGGCCGCTGCTGGCCCCCCTTCTCCCCAGCCGCCAGAGCTCTCTCGCCAACCCCCATTCTCAGGAAGTATTGGAATTTTTTTTATTTATATTTAAATCGAAATTATCCCGATACTTGCCGATACCGTATCGTAAGTCGTAACGTATTGCCCATGTATCCCATATCGGATACATATCACGTATGGGAACGGCAGTCGGGTGACGTATCAGGGTATCATAGATTCCAATGCAATAATAAACAAAACAGTCTTCTTGATTGCAATGCATCCCCTTCATTGACTGGATAACGACATGCAGATCCTTCATGAAACTGATAGAACATGAAAATTGCCACATCCAAGTTAAGACCAGCTTACATGTTGCTATTTGTTTTTTTCGTTTTTTCCTAGGACTGTTGTGTACCTTAGAACCACAGTAATACAGATCTCGCAAGGTGAGTGGTTTTCATTGAAAGTTGATACCGTAATTTTTGTCAAGCTAAGTAGCTAACAGCAGGTATGAGCAAAAGCTATGCACGTAATTGTGTTCCCGAGGACACCTGTTTGACCTAACAAAAGCAAGTGAATGTGTTCGAGCCGCAAGAAACCAACCCCAACACATAAATAATGCAGTTCTCGAAACTAAATTGTACATTTTAAAAGTACTTCGTGAAAATCTCTCAAAACTCAGAATTGCAAGGGAGCACCCTATATTCCTCAAGAACATTCCAATGTACAAGTGCCCAACCAGCCAAAAAACAGAAATTTATCCGAAAATTGAGCCATAGTTGCCTGATCAAGTCCATTTCAATTCAAGAGCAGTTATGTAGTAAACTCAATTTCAAGAACCAGAAATCCCGCAGAAACCTAGGGTGCTCCTGTCCAACTATGATACATACTAGAATACAATAACAATAGTCACGCTTCAGTTTTGTCAGTGGAAGTCAAAGGCATCAATAAATTTGTTACAAATGGATGATGATAAAAAAACATAATATATTTGTTAATTATAATGCAGCCTCTTCATGAAACTACTGGGGGAGTTGAGCTACAAGTTGTGTTTTTTCGCTTTCCAAGGTGCTGTCCTGGTTAAACCACATGGTGATGCAGATGATGAAAGGCAAGTGGCTAGCTTTACCATTCGACTTGCAACACACAGAACTACAGATCATGAAAGGCGAGTTCTTTTCATCAAAAGTTGAGACTTTCTGCTCACCAAATGAATAAGCAAAAGGTACCAACAATAATAGTAACCGCAGCAAGTAATTGGTGTTGTTGTGGGCATCAGTTTGACCTAGATCAAGTGAATAAAATTGGAGCAGCACCAAGAGAAACGGACCCCAGTCCATCCCGACCCATGAGCAATGCAGCTTCCTAAACTAAATTGCGCATTTTTAACGTACATGTGGACATCTTTTCAAAATTTGTATTACAAACGGGCACCATAAATTCCTCGAGAAGAAAAGCTGCATCCCGTTGCGAGATTAAGCCCGTCGCATGTCAAGAGCAGAGCAGTAGATTCAACCCCAAGAATCAGGAATCCCGCAGAACCAACCTAGGGTTACAATTATGGAGGAGCACAAACTAGAACGCATGTACTGTAATAATCAAAGAGGTGCGCTCGGAAGCACCCGATCTCTCAATCAGTAGGCCCAATCATTCAATTATCGAGAATCCCAGAAACAATTCGACCGAAAAAAGAAAGAATAAATCAAACCGGATCAGATCAGATCAGAACCTGAGAAGTGACGAGCTATGTAACCTCGCGCGGGTCAGGCCTGGATCGAGCCGAGCCGAGACGTGCACGCGCGGCGGGTGGAAAGGAAACGGGGACGGGACGGGGGTATCCGGAGAGTCGAGGCGGAGGCGGCGGCGGCGTATGGTATCGGGGGTGGGGGAAGCTGCGATGCGAGACGAGACGAGGCGAGGCGAACTGGGAGGGGGTGGCTTAGCCGAGCCGGTTGGTTTGCTCTGGTCTCGCGTCGGGAGCCGGGACGGGCTCTCGTCGACCGTGCAGGACTGCAGGTCAAAAGAGGAGGCTAACCTTACCTAACCCAACCAATGCTTTCTTTCTTTCTTGCGCACTGTTCCGTAAATGATACTGTAATTATTTTTTAAAAAAATTAATTCATTGGACATTCTTTTTTATAAACCTAGATTCTTTCATAAGATCTATGCACCTACTCTAGTTCGATAGATCGTCTACCGAAGCCCCCTATGCAGCAGGTCGCCGTGGCATTGTGTGTTGCTTAATTAATACTAATTATAATTAATTTATCGTAATTATATTTAATTAGTACTAATTATAGTTAATTAGTACTAATCATAAGTTTAGTTTAAGATGCTAAGCTCGAGCCATGTTGTTGCCGCATGGGGGATCGGCATGTGTTGCCAAAGCTTCCTTAGCTCGATTGGAAACTGCCAAGATCGGTGGGTTAGCGATAGGGACTTGCTTTGCTTGGAACAAAGGAAAAAATTTCCAATTCCTACGAACAGTAAACTGATTCCTATGAAATTCCTACAAAATTTCTATAAAATTTCTGCGTTCCAAAAAAATCCTAAATTTATAAAAAATAGACATTCAAGTGCAAAATTTTAAAAAGTTACTGCAATGCTATTTATGTTCCTTTCTTGCATCCAACAAGACCTCTTTCAAGTGCCAACATCTCGAAGAAAACAATGTAAGGCTTCGCTCTAAACGACTTTTGTTTTTGGTTTTCGGAACGTGTCGACTTTTTAATTTCGTTGTTTTTGGGCCTTTTCTTTTCCCCCTTATTTTTTTATTGTCCTTGATGATATAACTTATATATATTTTTTAAATTTAATTACTAAAAAAACCGATATAGTATATTTTCAGCTGCTATAATGATTTTTAGCCATAAGCCAAAACACATGGGTATCTTCTTTTTCACTTATGGCTTATGACTTATGCTACAATACTAGTTTTAAATAGTGTGTTTTTTCAATACAGGGTCAACAGAAAATTTATAGTAAAAAGTGTACTAAATTTAACTATATCGACCAAAATCACATGCAATAATTTTTCTCTGCATATTACCTCTTACAAATAATTAGAATTCAAATATTTAAACCACAAACTACAAGTCACATCCTTAAAAAACTCGTACCTAAAGCAGCAATTAAGCCCGATAGATGCAGGAGAGGAGAGGTGTCATTTATTGCTCAGTGCTCAATACACTCGTGCCACCAAGAAAACAAGGAGAAAAAATCCATCTAAAAGACCAAATAGAATCATACGACGTATCAGCATATTCAGCATGGAATCGCCGGTAAAATTTTCTTCCCATCGGAGTTCATCAGGCAGGTTTACCAAGTAAGTAAAAAGCAGCAGCGCCGTCGTCAGTGGCCAACACTTTCAGAATCATGACCAAAGTGCGCCAAATCAATGGGACAAGCAGCAACAAGTGGAAGCCTGCCTATTATGTGGGGATACTCAAAACATATATTATTGTTGTTATTCTATATACAACGCACCGTCAACGCCAAACACACTGCAGATCAATGATATGTCAAAAGACTGCCGGCCGGAATGGCCATTCACATGGTACAAAACTACAGGCAGATCGAGTATACATGTATATATGGATATTTCGTCTCACATCTTCCTCAGGTTATCAAGCCGCGCCTGCAAGTCATCATCTATTCCACCGTCCACCCCGCCCGCAGCTTCAGCTTGAGCAGGAACCTTCCCTGCTGCAACCGGCTTAGCGACCGCATTCGCAGGAGCCTTCACAAGCTGCGTTAATAAGAGCGCAATATCAATGTTACATTGATCCCAGAATACCACCCGTCAAACTACTAGCTAGCGTGTTCTATGCTAGGATCAACCAACACAAGAATGCAGCAGTAATATCCTTACCTCTGAGTTGACGTCAATGCCAATTTCGTCAAGGACTTGGTTCACAAGCTCTTCTGTTTCGTCCTCCTCCTCGTCACCCTCCAAAGCGTCATCAATGGCGTCGCCCATCACTTCGCTAACCATCTCCATCTTCTCGTTTTGCATCTCAAACTCCCGCATTATCTTTTGCAGCGCCGGTAGATTCATCTGCCTATTCATCTGTGCCATGGCCTTTGTGACGCCCTTCATGGCTTCCCCCATTGCTTGTGTTGATTTTAGTGTCTACAAAAATTAGGCACCAGTCATCAAGAGTTTTTGCTTGCACATGGTTCATGGCCTTCAACCATAACGACAACAGAATTTCCACAGCAAACAGCATAATGAAGCATATTAACTAGTATTAAGAAAAGGTGGGCCACCTGAGTTTGTTTGTTAAAATTGGTCTCATCACAATTGATTGACAGATAATATTATCTGTCTAAATGCCTCAAAGAAATCGAGCATCTGCTTAAATGATATAGTTACCTGAATACGAAGAGATACACCCTGTAGCTGGGATTTCAGGGCATAGAATTTTGTGATCTGGTGTCTTGTGCGGATAAGGTCCTTTGCCATAATTTTTACAGCTCCCTGCCAACAATATTCAGAAGATCATGGCATATCCTGTGATCAATGACTATGCAAGACCTGCATTCGAAATGTGAGAGAAGCAATTGCACAAGAAAATTTACAAGCAACAAACATGTTTCCTATAATCTATAAGTTTAGGCCCCCAATGTTTAGATTTCAACATGGAATTCGCTTTTATCCTATCACAAGACTGAAACAACAAAAAATGTTTCTGAAATAGATAATCTCAACATAATTAGACTAATTCAATTGTACATGACAAGTACTCCCAGAGCTCTGTCAAACAATCAAGACCAAATATGATACCAGCAAAGAGAACACAATCACAAAATAAGATCATAGCAATGGAAAGGAAGAATGATATTCACAAGACCTTCCTTGACCATGCTTGGGTCATTGTGTTGAGATCAAGCGTGATGGTTTCATCTAGGTTCCTTTCAACATCATATTTATGCTAAATTGGCACTCACAATGCTCTCTCTCTCTCTCCCTCCCTCCCTCCCTCCCTCCCCCCCCCAAAGTGGTAGGAAGACAGCCGCTGATCATCTATTTTTTATAGTTTAGAATAGCTTGTACAAAACTGACTTCATTAAGGCAGGAATCGGTAAGAGTAGCCCATAACCCATTCAAGTACAGTAAGTAAACCACCTAATTGTTTTGCAGCCCATACTCTATCCAATCCTGTAGTCTAATCTGGAATTCAATGATCACAGATGCAGGTTGCTAAATCAACATTACGAATGTTAAGAAAGTTGGATGGAATCAAACAAGAGACCATAAGGGAGGGGCTTTGGCAGTTTGGCACATACCATCTGTCCTTGCTTGGCGACCTTCTTGATCTCTGCGATGAGCTTCTTCTCCTGAGCCTGCAGGCCCTGCCTCTCCCTCTCAATCTCCCTGATGGACTTATCCAGCATGCGCTTGTTCTCCCGCAGCAGTTCTGCCATTAACCAAGCCAAACAGGGAAAAAAAAGATAAAACATGTAAGAGATCCAACGGAAAATCAACAAACACCAATCAAATTTTAATGTGTAGAAGAAAGCATTACAGGGCTCCAGTTTCTTCGGTAGTTCGGTTATGTGGTTTCTTTAGCAAAACGAGTAACGAGTTAACAGGAACAAGTGCCACAAACCCAAACCAGTCATTAAGTCCCTTGCATTTCTTTGTTGATTGCATTTGTCGAACTAGACGAGATTAACAACTAAAAAATAAAAGAGTTTTTTTCCCAAAAAGATTGGGCTTTTTTTTTTCTTGCATCTTTCCTACGGCAACAATCAACCAAGCG
Source organism: Dendrocalamus latiflorus (assembly GCA_017311315.1). NCBI lineage: Eukaryota > Viridiplantae > Streptophyta > Magnoliopsida > Poales > Poaceae > Dendrocalamus > Dendrocalamus latiflorus. Next base: position 754,592 of record CM029642.1, read on the forward strand.
AGGTTAATTGATACAATCTAAACACGACGCTCCCGCGAGAACTAGGGTTCTCCCTCCCGTTTGCTGGAAGAACCCAAACGGGATTAACGCGCTAAAAAAACGTCAACTTTGGATCGTCAACAGGGCAAAAGGTCAAATCTGTCCATTATTTTATCAGAAGCAAAGGAAAAGATGTCCAATTTGTTGATCATCTCTTCCGATTGGCAGGGCAGGCGGAACAAGTAAGATCACGCAATCTACAGGAGGAGGAGGAGGAGGAGGAAGATGGAGAAGCAAGGGGATACGAACCAGCTGGGGTCTTCTTCTTGCCGAAGATGAAGCTCATGGTGGCGGGCAGAAGACGATGATTCAATCGATTGGATTAGCAGATTCTTCCGGATCTATTCCCCCCTCCTGCTCCTGGATCGAAGATTCGTCGTCTGCTTGGGGGGTGTCGACGCCGAGGAATTGGTTTGGTTTGGGCGGTTGATTCGTCGGCAAGGCTCCTCTCCGCGATTTGCTGGTACGGCACACGCGGTTTCTCTCTTCTATTTTACTGTTCTTTTGGGATTACTCTGCTGTTCTTTTGGTGGTTCGGGTGGGATTGGGTTTGGATGCTTCCTTCCTCTTGCGTCGGTCAACCCTACAGTTACAGGTGAGGCGTGTTGACTTCTCCGTCCCCGCGTGGCTAAGTCCGTCGCGACGTATTTATGAGTTTGCGTAGGAACTTTTTCTGTATTTCTACGGAGAATTGAATTGTTTCTCGCGAAATTCCTTTGTTACGAAGAGGCTTTGTAATGCCATTTTCCTACGTAAGACAAGTGATTTCCTCGTAATGTTATGCCAAACTCCCTTGTTCCAAGTAAATATGCCAAGATCCCTAGGCAGACCATAGTGCATATAACATTTATCCTTTTGCGTTGCAGTTGATGTCTTTTTAACTATGATTGATAAATTATACCTGTGCTTTTAAGATGATGATGAAAAGCGGAGACGTTGATGCAGACGGTATACACAATTTCTGTAGGATCGTCGATGACAATCAAAGGGGTGTGAATGATTGCACCGCACAGTGAAAACTTTTTTTTCAATTTTTCTGCCTTTTAATTGTTTAATCTGCAAAAACTAGAATTAACAAAAAAAATTTGATTTTACTGAGCAATTACTGCAGCATACTGTAGCGATTTATTATAGCAGAAAAAAAATCCGATCGCTATTTGATTCCGATCAGTATCAGTGAAACATGTTTTTGATTCAATCTAGCAATCGATTTTTAATCAAAACTAATTCATGTATGTAAGCAAGAAAAATACCTAGACAAAGATCAATGCATGGAGACTTCATAGAAATCAAAAAACCAGAAAAAAGAATAATATATGCGAATTAAAAAACTCACAAACTGTATTCAAAAACCGCAGGAACTGTTCACTTTTTTCCTTTGCATCACAGACGCATCCATGCCTACATCCTTTATTTTGTTCGCTCGAACCGCGCCGCCCAAAACACCTCTTTTTTCTTCACACCGGCCGCTCTTTTTTCTCGTCTGCTCGTAACCGCGCTGCCCCAAAAAAGACGCGTATTTTTTCTTCTCCGCGGCTGCCCTTCCAATCACAATTTCTGTCCCTTTTTATGCAACGTTCTACGAATCCTATTCAATCTCTACTTCAAATCCTAATCCAACTCGTCTAACTGGGCCTAGCCTTTTTTTTATCTCAACTAGGCTTTTGGTCCACTAATTTTTAAGGGACCCGAAATCCTTCCTAACACGGGTTTTTGCACACTTTCAACTTTCCTAATGTGTCACGTGTCGAAGCCTCCAGGACTGCACCTCCCGTAGCTTCTCCACGCATCATCCACCACGGTCGTAGCCTCCAGACCGCACCTCCGTAGCTCCCAACACGTGTCATTCATCTCTGATCTCCATGCGCCTCAAGCATGAGCCCGACCATCTCGTGATCTCCTTGACCGTCTGAACCTCGAATCTCCCCATCCTAGTCCCGGTCCACCTCGTCACCGACCATAATCGCCTCCATGCTCAACCTGCACATGCAAAGACCAAAGAATATTCTTCCGGCACAAGTTCGTTCAAACTTGACCAACATCAGTCCGCATACACGCAACACAACTCACATAACAACGCTAAACAAAATTACCAATTATTCATCATCACAAATTAACCATTGTCAATTATTCATCACCAAAATATTCTAAACCTAGCCACATGGTCTAACAGTTTTAAACCTAGGAAGTCGTTTGGAAAAGCAACTTCGAGAAATCGCTTGGAGAAATCGTCCCGTTTATTTCAGTTTCTGGAGAGATTGAAGCAAAATGCACAAAAAAACCAACATGTCCATATACATATTGGGTAACATATTATATGCACTCAAGCTTGTAGTGCACTCACCGTATACCCCAACTAAAAAAATCATAAAAATTCTGAAAAAATTTCTATATGTATTCCATAGTTTACTCCACTTATGTATAAAATTTCAAATTCAAATTCAAATTCATTCTATGTTAAGAGCAGCAAAAAGAGACAATTCTAATAAATTTAAACTCTTAACTGTTGTCAGAAAAATTTGAACTCTTAGCCGTTGTTAGATTGTCTCTTTTTTGTTACCACTAACATATAATGAATCTGAACTTGAACTTTTATACATAATTAAAGTAAATTTAGAAGTATATGTATAGTTTTTTAGAATTCATGACTTCTTTAGTTGGGATGTACGGAAAGTGCATCATAAAGTTAAATATATTGGATATGTTGCCTATATACTACGTGACAGAGAGAAAGAAAGACAGGTGGTACGTGCGTAGGATTGGTAAGGCGGCCGGCCCAACGATATGATATCGCGTGGTGCATGGGCCGGCCTGCTCCACCAGATGATGGCTCATCCGACCGTATGCTCACTGTCTACTGGCGAGTAGCTAGTAGGTATACGCAGCATCTGGTTGCGTTGCCGGGATACGTTCGTCCTCACTCCCAGGTTGCCGATTTGGTTGCCTTCAATCAATGAGTCTTGCAGTATCGATCGGTCCAGGACGTGTGATCCATGCATGGCTCCAAGCCTGTCAACGACTCGACGAAACCTAGCGTAGCCGTAGCCGTAGCTATCCATCCCGTACCAGTGTACTGTACTGACAATGATACATACACTGTCATCATCTCTCTCTAGCAGTGGCGGACCCAGAAAAATAATCTAGGTAGGGCGAAGTCCAGTGACGGACCCAGAAAAAAAACTAAGTAGGCTGAAATCGGAAGCGTGAAATAAACAGTAATACCCAAAAGTAAAACAATCTATGATCAAACTATGTTGCAATCACACTAATAAAAGTATATGATACGAAATAGAAACAACAACTACAATTTGCATGTTAATATATGTAGATAACGGAAGGACAATGAAAAATACCTCACTAATGAAGCTTAATCCACAATTGTAGATGAGCTGTAAAAGAAACAACCTGTCAATTGTGAAAGATAGATAAATCAGTAGTATATACCAGTAAATAACTACCCATTTTGGAGTGAGAGAATTGGTTTGCAAGCTGGGAGCTCCTGATACATAAACATGGAATCTGCTTACATAAAAGGGAGTAAATAAATAAATTTCGTCGCAAGTTTATTAGTTCCACAAAAACTTTGTATAATCATCTGAAAAGAAGGCCTGACATTTTAAATTGCAGGACTCTTCTTTGATTACTCGATACAATAGTTCTAACGCTAGAGTCAACTCCAGGGGAAGACATGAACTAAAGCCTCCTACCGTACTCTGCCAAAGTGAAAATCCTAGTTCAGGACCTTAAAATCAGTTCTTAAGACAAATTAAACCTTGCAGCAGCAAGATCAAATTCTGATGCGAGATCTCACACTTGGGCTTCCCGGAGTTCCTTCTGAGCGCGCCCCGTCTCCGGATCTGCCGGAGCTTGACCCGGCCGCGTGGTTGTCCATCCCCACCAATCACCAAGAAACACCTCCGCTGCCCAAGAAATCTCGCACAAAATCACAGGCAGCCGACGCCCAGAACCAAGAACCAAGACAGACACATGCATAGACAAGAGTTATTGCATGCTCCTTCTTCACCCATATTTGCTTTATTGCTTGCTTTTGCTCAAGTTTAGAGTTATAGCTACGTACTAACCAAAAGCATGCAGTACAATATGCTATATATGTCTAGCTTCGTATATACATATGGTATAAATACCTCCGGCTTTAGCTCTACACTATGGAGTATAAAAGAAGCTGGTGTGTCGCGTATGCTATAGCTAGGCTGACACGTACTACCAAGCGTTGTACTGAGCTAGCTGCTTGCTAGAGAGAGGCTAGCAAGGAGGGATTGATCCTTTTTTCTTTTTTACCACGCTCCTAGCTTGATGAGTAGTTGAGTTTGCACATATACGTGAAAAGACAAGCAGGGAAAAGTCCCTGACTAACTGGGAGCCGACTGGCGCCAGCTTTGCAGGAGGAGGGGTCCGCCGGCGATGCAGCTCGGGCGGCCGCCCGACCATGCCCGAAGGGCGGGTCCGCCCCTGCTCTCTAGTACACGTATCTATGTATGTATGTGCCCAGTATTTGTACGAGGGGTCTCCGTCGTTAGTTTCCCGGCCACTTAATTTCTTTCTACGCGTATTCCATGTATTTCCTCCCCTCCAGTGTAATACTGCGAGGCAAAGACAAATCGATCTTGAGCACGAGTTACACCATGTATATATGATCAACCAATTATACCTCAAAACATTCAGGATGGTCGATATAATTACACTCCAAGGACAAACTTAGGATGACGCTGAAGCTGAGGCCGGTGTAGAGATCGATCGCGACTGCTGGTGAGTGATAGATTGATTTCTGCTAGCAATGTAAACAATTTAGGTGGTGATCATTTGAGGTTTTTTATGTGGCTTATGGCTGAAAAGCACTGTAGCTGGATGAAAAAACACTGTAGCTGACAGAGGCTTATTTAGCATAATTAAATTTAAAAAATTAAAAAATATAAACAATACGTTAGCCCATTACATATAATACAAACAAATACGGGAAAAAAGAACCGGCAAAGCCAAAAGTTCAGAAAAAACCGAAATTTATGAATAGTCAAAAATAAACTGGAAGTTAAAAGCTGAAGCCAAAACGATCACAGTTAATCTACACAGATTGAGCAATGGAGATTGACCAAGTTCGATTGATCTCGCTAATTAAGCATCCGATTAGCTTCTGGTCGACATATTACACCTATGCACGCGCGTCGAGTGTGTACATGGCCTCTGTTGGTCAATCAGTGGGAGCTAGCTATAGCCAGCTCCAAATTAAAACTGATCAGACGGGAGCGCTCTCCATGTGGCAGCGTGCATGGTAAAATTTTTGCTTTTTAGCCCAAAAATTTAAAGTTTTTTACATATGGACCCCTGGAGAAAAGATTTACAAAAATGGACCCCTAGCACGGCGCCAACTCACATGGCGCCCATGGTACACGTGACGGCGCCACATTCTATGGCGCCGTGCGTGGACACGTAGGATCCACGGTGGCACAGCACGGCGCCAACGAACATGGCGCCGTCACGTGTAAACACGGCGCTAACGGTAGTGGCGCCGTTTCATGGGACTTAAACCCGAGCGCAGCCCCGGCCAACCCCTCAGTTGCTCTAACAGACCGAGCAGAGAACAGGCGCCGCCGCCGCCGCCCGTCTCTCCCCTCCCCAAATCCATCCCAAATCATCGATTTTTTTCGCGATTTTGGTTCCAAACCGAGCAAGCAAGGTGAGCTCCCCCTCCTCTTTTGATTTGTTGCAGTAGATATGGATAATTTGAGGTACATTTCGTAGGGCAAAATTTGAAACCCTAGATGAAATTAGTTGGATTTGGTTCGGTTTTAGGTTCGATTCGCAATAGATATGCGTAATGTATTAGTAATAATGTGTATAGATCCGTTTCTAGGGTTTGATTATTGTACGTAATGACTGATGTATGTTTGTTTGTTGTGCTATAGATGAATAAGGTTGTGACTTTGCACCATGGTGGTACTGTGAAGAGAAATGACAATGGAGGTGTTGATTTGGAAGGCATGGAAGAGACCACGTTGCTATTTAGTTCACGTCCGTCGTATGGTGAGGTCATTTATCGCTTGAAAGAGAGGTTGGGATGGACAGATGAGCATGGTGATGTCGTTATGCAAGGATTGATTGATGTTGGGTCGTCAAAGGGGCCGCGTATAAAGAGATTGGTTTCGATTGGCAGCGACGGTGAATGGGATAACTATGTGGCCATTGTTTTGGACTCAGAGGTCAGAGCACCTGACTTGTTTGTGCAGAGGGTGGTGAGAGATCAATCACCTCCTAGGGCTGCATTGGATCCCAATGACTCACCGTTGGCTGGGTCACCGGATCATGAAGAGGTCGAGGTGCAAGTTGTATCCTCGGCTCAAGTATGTGAGGTCCCATTGACTCAGGTAGAAGCTGAGTCTGAGGATGTCGATGACCGCTTTGTTGGTGGATTCGACGAGGAGACAGTGTTTGAGGAACCCATGGTTTGTGTAGCATCTAACAGGGTGGATGTACAGCTTGCAGGAGACGAGGCTGGTTATGAGGATGCGAGGGCTGTGGACTCAGATGATGACAGACCAGTCACAGGTTTGACGTCTAGCGAAATTGAGATGTTGAGAAGAATGTTTCCTGGCCGTGATCCACTAGTGTCCGATTATAATGACCTAAGCAATGCACATAGGGCTGTCGCGGATGGAGAGCAAATGCAGATGGACGTACCTAGGCCTGGGGCTAGTATCATAATTCAGAAGGGTCATGTCTTTGAGGATATGTCGGCATTCAAGATGTGGCTGAAAGAGTACTCGATCGTGCACAACCGTCCATACCGGGTTAAGAACTCATACGCCAAACGTCGGCACACCATCAAATGTGAGAGCACAGGGTGTGCATGGAAAGTCTGTGCCAGGAAGGTGAAGGGTACGGAGAGGTTTAAGATTACAACTGTGGATGGACCGCACAGCTGTGGGTCTTCCGAGCCCAGCCAGAAACATCGTCAGTTGACTTCTCGGTTCATTGCAACCCGCCTGTACCCCATGATAAAGCACATGCCGACGATGCGCGTGGCAGCAGTGATAGAGGCCGTTAAACTGAAGTGGCACTACACAATCAAGTATGGGAAAGCATGGAGGGCGCAACAACGTGCTTTAAAGTTGATTTATGGTGATTGGGAGGAGGCGTATGAGCGTTTGCCGGCCATGTTGAACGCAATTAAAGCGGCCAATGCAGGAATGCAGTACGAGTACGTGCCTAAGCCCGATGTATGGATTAATGGAAGACAGATTTTTTTTCGAGCATTCTGGTGCTTTGGTCAGTGTGTCGAGGCTTTCAAACATTGTAGGCCTGTTCTGTCAATTGATGGCACGTTCCTGTTGGGCAAGTATGAGGGAACGTTGTTGATTTCTATTGGCTGTGATGCGGACAACTCGCTTGTGCCGTTGGCTTTTGCTTTGGTGGAGAAGGAGGACAAATCTAGCTGGGCTTGGTTTCTACGGCTTGTACGGATCCATGTGGTTGGCCCGGGGAGGGAGGTATGTGTGTTGTCTGACAAGCACGCTGGGATCTTGAGCGCCGTTAAGGAAGTGATACCAGGACATTCACCTGTGCATCATCGTTGGTGCACAAGGCACCTTGCAGAGAACTTGTTCAAAAAAGATGGGGTGAAGGCCAACTTTGCACTTTTCGAGGAGGTATGTCGCCAGAGGGAGGTAAAGCTGTTTGATGAGAAGTTAGAGGAGTTGAAAACGAAAACCAATGCCGAGGGTCGTGATTGGATAAGGGGTTTAATGAGAGATGTGCACAAATGGTCAAGGGCTCATGATCCATTGGGAAGGAGGTATGGGTTTATGACTAGCAACATGGCAGAATGCTTCAACGGGCTGCTTAACGGGGCACGCGGATTGCCAGTTACCGCAATTGCGGCGTTCACTTTCTACAAGTGTGTTGCATGGTTTGTCAACCGGCACCGGAAAGCCTCAGACATGTTAAGGGCACATGCACGTTGGCCACCTCGTCCTCACGGCTTCATTACCAAAGCGAATATGCAAGCCAATGAACAAGAGTACCACTGTTTTGACCATGTGACGGGCACGTATGAGGTTGTTGAGGGTGGAGGGACAACCGAGAATGGAGAGCTCCGAGAGGCCCGAAAGCATAAGGTCGTGATTACATCCTTCACATGCACATGCGGTGTTCCCGACAAGTTCCATTTTCCATGCTCCCACATGGTGACCGCATGTAGGGCCCGGAATGTCGATGTTGAGACCAAAATCCCGAGACTATTCAACGTGGATGCGTTGGTGAGGACATGGGCCCCACGGTTCGAGCCATATCGTGATGAAAGCGAGTGGCCACTTTACTCGGGTCCCAGGTACATAGCGGACGCGGGGTTACGTTGGCACAAGAGGGGCAGCAGGAAGCAGTCAAGGTACAAGATGGATATGGATCGGATACCTGGTCGCACCAAGAGGGGTAGGGCAAATCCCTTCGTTGAGGACCCACAGGAGACACACTGCGGTATGTGTGGTCTAATGGGTCACAATTCACGGACGTGTCAACGTCGTTCCACTCAGGTTAGCAGTGTTAGGTCTAGAGAGCATAATTTTTAGATATTTTGTTATTTTTATCACTAACGTAATTTTGATTGCACAGGATGGCGAGGTACCGGCTGGTGGAAGAGTTCTACGACAGAGAGCCCCGCGGCAAGCTCACGATGATTCCCATACTGCGTCCTCCAACCCATGATGATGAGAGTTGTGTGAATGTGTATGTGTATGTGTATTTTATATGTGTGCGTGACGATGTATGTGTGTATATATGTATGTGTATGTGTATTGGCGTCAATAGATGTATGTATGTATGATTTGAGACTTTATTGAGAGTTATGCGTATGTGTTTCATATGTGAATGTATGTATATGTGTGCATGTGCAGAAACAGACAGCTCTTTGCTGTTTTCTGTAGGTTTCCGTATTACGGCGCCAAAGACTCTGGCGCCATGATACTTAAAAACGGCGCCTGTACCTTTGGCGCCAAAGTCTGGCGCCAAACTTTTGTGCGCCGAACTCCAACATATCGGCGCCATAGTGGTTGGCGCCGTGACACTTTTATACGGCGCCAGGTTGTTTGGCGCCGTTATTACTGCACTTGCTTTATATGCAAGCTCGGCCTAGTTGTTTCGTTCCATCCGCACATACAATCTAATTGACATTCACCAAATGAATAAGCACAGCCCAAAATAACATACTGAGTGCATACACCCACATACATACATAGTCCACATACATAGTTTATAAATTTTCAGAAAATACATACGTCCGCATACATCAAACATTAAAATAACCTACTGAGTGCATCGAGGCCACTTCCCCTTCCTCTGAGCATCAGGGTACTGCTCAAGGGCTGCCTTGGCACGCTGCGCTCTCTCTAGCTTCTTCTGCTTTTCTCCCTTGCGCTTTGCCGCAGCCCTCCTACGCTCCTCTTCACGGTGTTCCCTCGCGGCCTCCTCCTGTTTCTTCTCCCTTTCCCACCTCTCCTTTCGTTCTTCATCCCACTTCTTATTGGCGTCAAGATATTGTTTGTCATCCTCAGCGATCGCAGTGTCGATCCACTGCTCAAAATCACAAAGCGGTGGAGGCTCCTGCAAATGTACGCATTCGTTAAACCAACAGAATTAATACGTCTTCAAGTGAATCGACAATATAACATACCATCTTGCCGAGGACAACGGCGCCACGTGGCGGATCAAACGCCCAGTTGGCGCACATCCAGTACCTCTGCCTATATGTATCCGGATCATCCGACCGTTCCACTTTGCAAGGATCGCCGCAATAACACATCGGCACGGGAACACCGGATGGAGGTGGCAAACGAGTGAAGCCCATGACAACCTAAAATGCGAAATGAATAAGATTTATAATTTTTCTCGTTTCTAACCCTAGGTTAGCTAGTTACCCAAATCAAACCCTAATCCAACTAATTTCAACCCTAGAAACGGATCTATACACATTATTACTAATACATTACGCATATCTATTGCGAATCGAACCTAAAACCGAACCAAATCCAACTAATTTCATCTAGGGGTTCAAATTTTGCCCTACGAAATGTACCTCAAATTATCCATATCTACTGCAACAAATCAAAAGAGGAGGGGGAGCTCACCTTGCTTGCTCGGTTTGGAACCAAAATGCGAAAAAAATCGATGATTTGGGATGGATTTGGGGAGGGGAGAGACGGGCGGCGGCGGCGGCGCCTGTTCTCTGCTCGGTCTGTTCGAGCAACTGAGGGGTTGGCCGGGGCTGTGCTCGGGTTTAAGTCCCATGAAACGGCGCCACTACCGTTAGCGCCGTGTTTACACGTGACGGCGCCATGTTCGTTGGCGCCGTGCTGTGCCACCGTGGATCCTACGTGTCCACGCACGGCGCCATAGAATGTGGCGCCGTCACGTGTACCATGGGCGCCATGTGAGTTGGCGCCGTACTAGGGGTCCATTTTTGCAAATCTTTTCTCCAGGGGTCCATATGTAAAAAACTTTAAATTTTTGGGCTAAAAAGCAAAAATTTTACGCGTGCATGAGAGCACGCGGTCCCTCCCGAGTGCCGCTCGCGACACCTTCTCCGGAAGCGGTGGTCGGGGCACCACCACCCACGGCAGTGAGGCCGCCGGAGCCACGGCTGATCACGGGGGTTTGTATACTTAGGACTGTTTAGTTACAAAATATTGTATATAAATGAGTATCAGTTCAACACAACCTTACAAATAAGATCCAAACTTTAATATAGAAATAAGGTTTAACAACCGGATTTTGACGCAGCGAGCATACAAACCCAAAGTTATCTTACATTACAAAAGAAGTATCCATAGGCAATTTTGAGCGCGGCTAAGACCTAAAACCAATTGACGTCGACGAAGTAGGGTTTTTTGGAACTTCATCAATAGCTTGTTCATCGTTGTCTTATTGATCTTCTGTTTGTTGTTTAGTAAATAATGAGTACAACCATACCCAGCAAGTCACAAGAGTAAACCCTAACATATCTACTTGCAAGGACTTTCAAATGATGGGAGTATAATAGTTTTATTAATGAGAGGGTGAGGATGTAATTTTATTTGTAAACAATTGAAAACTAGAAAGCATAAAATAAGAACTACTCAAAATTAAGAGGGTTTTCAACACTTGATTACTTAGCTTACCCAAATTAAAACATAGAGAAATCTACTTATGCCTTGTTGTTGAAATCACCCAATAAATATAGCTCTATTAATCAGGAGCACGACGTATTCGAATACCATTTATTTCACTCGGCAGAGTTGCCCAGCTTTATCCACAAGATTTTTTAACCCTCATAACTGAGTTAAGAAAACCAGGTCATTTCACTGGTCATCTTTTTATATAGCATCTACCCGATAGGTTCTTACCACACAACCTTGGGTATCCACTGGCTAAGACGAAACACTTCCACCCAATTTGTGTGGATCTACCGTTATTAAGTATGGTTTTACCGTTTTCGTACCACACTCTTCTGTAGATATTTAAGACGAAACGCTTGTGGTTGAGCAATTATTGTGTCACTAGTAGTGTGCCCGTGCTAACGCTACGATAAAATACAAAACAAGATAAATTTTGTAAAAAATAAAACGAACAATCAGATTCATTAAGATTCACGTCTCATATATTGTATAACCAAATATTTTTGTCACATAAATACGTGACCGGTCGGAACCACCCAACACGCAATGCTCAAAAGCCTACGACCGATTCCCAGGTCTTGCGACCGCTTCGCGAGACCATACGACCGGTTAACAAAAGCTACGACCGTTTATCGCGTGATTTAAACACCTTCCCGACATACAATTCAAAATGCGCAACAACATACAATTCATGCCATTTGTATCAAATGCAAGTATATATACCTCATAGCATTATAAAGAGGGCGATACCATAACACATCTGCACCAGGAACCTCAGAGATGAAGTAGATGATTGCCAGAAACCAGATCTTCACACCTGAAAATGGATAGACCATTCATAAATAAGTGTTAATTAATTTTCTAGATCCACATTGCACAGGCAACACCAAAAGGGCTTACCTTCCCCCTTGATCCAAGCTTAAGTAACTGCAATGATGTTCCAGAAGAGACAGCAAACCAACCCTATTCAATGCCAGAGAAAGCTTTCTTAGTTTTGCTGATAACGAAATAAAACAGTCGATATATTTAACACAATATAGGAGGAATATTTATTCACACTATGCCCTCTCATTTCTACCTTTAAAAATAGAATTGGAATGTGTTCACCTGAGATTGCAAGGTCCAGATCCCACAAATCTTGTATAAGATGAAGCACTGTTAAAAAGCTTGGGTAATCTTGCCATGCTATTTACTACCACATCCTTATATAGGATTTAAAATGCTTGCACTGTCTGTCACATATATCTGGTCCTTTTTGTTTTCTCATTTTTTCAGTTTTTAATGGCATCAATCATTATGGCTACAAAAGTTATAGCACTTTCAGAGAGTTAATCAATTTCTGAAGTTGCCAGGCCTGCTGCTATACAATGAGTCAATGGGGGCATATGTGGTCTGGATGCAGGACCAGATCATGAATATTTGATTTTGAGACAAAGCTTTCTTACCTTGGAAAAGGAATAAACAGGCGACAAATGCAAAATTTAGTCCTTCACATTGGCGCATAAACGGAGATGAAGTACATGGGTACGATCCTTCTGCTGCCATCAAGAGCAAATTGTTTAGCCATCGTTTGAACACAAAATGCAACCTGGTGTAGCATTTCCAGATCTAGACCTCTAATGCCAATCAAGTTTGAGACAAAATTTTTCTGCTACTACAAACAAGCACGTAAGTCTCATCACACTTCTGAACTTGCACAATGTAAAGCAAGCCTGAACAACCAACGTGAAAATCTTGTAAAGCCAAAATTGGCTTCTCTCCATTCTTTCTGATCCTCGCCCTACAATCTCTACCCCTCTACACTCTACCAACAGAATAGAACAATATTCTCACCACCGAAACTGGCATATCCATTACCCTTATGCCTCGATTGCACAATACAACACATCTTTATCGTCAAACAATTTTATCCTCATTCCAAAAGAAAATCCCAAATAAGGTAATTACTTTCCCTTTTACTAAGGACCATCCCTTCTCATCAATCATCACCACCCCCACCATTACACATTGTAAAATCGGACTGAGGTAAGCTGAAGAGCACTCACCGAAAACATAGGCTATACTTGGGTTGTACTCGTTGCGCACCATGTTGTCACCATCCGCGTACCACGCCACCTCGTCCCCCTTGTTGATCTCTCTCGGACTACACCGCCAAACACACACAAACGCTCAGCTCAAAACCCAAAACCCCACGCCCTCCACGGCACAAAGCGAATGAACAGGCAGCAAGCGGCGCACCTTAGCGGGCGGAAGCGGACGGTTACCATGATGTTTTCCTTGGCATTGACCGTGTCCACCGCCGCGGCGGACGGCGCCCTCCCGGCTGCTCGCGAGGAAACCGACGACGGCGTGGTGGGGCACGCGGAGGACGGGGTGGTCGGGCGCGCGAATGCGGCGGAGGGAGTGGTGGGGCGGCTGCCGGAGGACGACGACGGGGTGGTGGGCCACGCGGAGGATGAGGAAGGGGTGGACGGGCGGCCTCCCGACGAGGTCCTCGCCGGAGGCCCCGTCGCCGCCGCCTGCCCCGCCGGCGAGCGGTGGGATCGGAATGGGGAGATACTCGAGCGCGTCGATCTCGACGACGACATTGCCGCGGAGGTGGAGCTCAGAGCGGAGCCGGGGTTTGGGGAGGGCTAGGGTTTTGGTGGAAGCACGCGACGACTTTTGATTAGGAGGCGGCGGCGGAGTGGAGGAGGGGGGGAGGAGGCAACGGAGCAAAGGAGTGGGGGAGGAGGAGGCGGCGGCGGCGCGGGGTGGGGTGGGGAGGAGGAGGCGGTGGTGCGGAGTGGGGAGGAGGAGGTGAGGGGAGCGGCGGCGTGGGGAAGGACGGGGGGAGCGGAGGCAGTGGAGGCGCGGGGGAGAGGTGGAGATGGGGGAGCGGCGGTGCGGGGTGGGGAGGGAAGGAGAAGGAGGCGGCGCGTGGGGAGGGAAGAGGAGGAAGGAGGAGGTGTCGGCGCATGGGGGCGGAAGAGGAGGCGGTGCGGGATGGGGAGGGAAGGAGGCCGCGGCGGCGGCGGGTGGGGAGGGAAGGGATTCATGGGAGGTGAACGGCGCAACAGGTGCTCGCGAATTTTGAGGGAGGAGAGGGTGTGGAAGGGGGTGGGGAGCGGAAATGGCTCTCTGGGTTCAATGACGTGCATGATCCGGATGATTTTGGCCTTAGGATATTCAATGAGTAAGAGAAGAAGGCTTAAGGAGAGATCCAGACCATTCATTTGTATGAAGTTGGATTACTTTGGTACACAAATCTGGGTGGACTTAGATTAGGCATGACTGTGGGGTGGTTGACGGGGGTGGATTTAGTAAAAAAAATTGGTGTATTATAGAGTGGGGTAGATTTACTCAGCATAAGATTATAATCCTTATTTTTCATCTTGAGGCTGCCATCCTTGATGGCACTATCACTTTTCTACACAAGTCTCCACCCTAGGGTAGGTCGTGGACTCCAACCATCTAGTGTCTTTTCACGAGTCGCCCTTACCCTAGAACCATTTTAAATAATTCTACTAGCCAAATGCCAATTCACACAGTAGTATAAAATTTTTGAGTAAGCTAATCCACAATTATTTATACAATAATGAAATAATACTAAGGTTGACAAGGGGAATATGGCATCAAATTGAGCATGACATTTTTCAGTGGTAGGTCATAACTAATTACATGTCATTCTAAATATTTATTTTAATCAAATAATGTTACGTAAATAACAATAATGCAAACACTATAATTAAATAATTTAATTTCTGTGGAATTTAATATGATAAAAAACTTGTAACTCGCCTTGCTGTTCGACAAACTCAGTTGTCTTATACACTTCGATGCCTGGTTCCGATCCTTGCACAATTGTTTCAGAGGACTCAAGAGCTAGCGCAAACACATAAAATAACATAAGGTCCGTACTTGAAATCAATCAAGCTAGGAAAATAAATAAAATAAAAAGGAGTAAAAAACAATAAAAACCAAATGTAATTGGTTTGGATTTTATTGGAGTTTAGATTGGTGGAACGGAGGCCAAGAATGGATTCAGGACGTTGAGATGATTGAAATGGTGGCATTATTGAATTTTTGGCTCGGATGAACAATGTTTGCTATAGTGATGGGCTAGCCCAAGATGAACAGTGCAGCGCACGGTTTTTAAAATTCAAAAACAGCCTGTGGGCCAGCCGGCTTGGCCTAGAGATGCCCAGCCACAACGGCCCATATGTGCGCACGTGCCAATCACCTGATGTCCGACACATGAGCGGTTGGGATCTGGTCACATCGTCCCTTCATCTACCTTTGGCCATCTTCTCTAGGGCAAAACAAAGGGTGGCAGGATCTAGTGAAATAGCACCGACAAGGCTCTCTAGCGGGCGAGAGCAGTACAGACGGGTTCCTGGTATGACAGAGATTCCATTTAGGGGCTTTAGGAGGCACAAACATAAGTGGTGGTGGCGGGCGGCAGAAGAGAAGGCTGCAGGCTTTTGTGACTTGGAGCTATTTCGACGAGTTTACGAGCGATGTGGGGAGTAGTTTGACCATCTCAGGGAATGGTTTTCACCGTGGCACTGGCGGTTTGAGCCAAGGAGCTCCCAAGAGGGTTGTCCAAAGGAGAGGCCTTACGGCCGGCTGTGGCTTTCGTCACTAGAGTTCTCAAGAAATGCTCTCAGAAAATAGACTTCACTAGAGTGATCAGGGTGCAACGAAGGTGCTTTGGGTAAATGCAATTGCATTATGATTGAGGGAGGAAGGAGATTGCATTTTAGGGCTCACCGGCTCAGGGGAGGATAACGAAGGGATTGTGGTGAGGTTGAGTTCAATTGCGTGGTTCTGGTGTACACTAGGGAGTGGGGCAAAGTAGGGCTGTAAAAAAAGCTCGAGGCTCGCGAGCTGCTCGAGCTTGGCTCGCTATAGACTCGATTCGAGCTTGGCTCGAGCTCCAAACGAGCCGAATTCAAGCTTCATCCTAAACTCGCGAGCTTTAACAAGCCGAGCTCGAATAGCTCGCGAGCTTAGGATTTTTTTACCCCTCCCCCGTTTCCCCACACCCCTCCGGCCCTCCCGACTCCCAAGTCCCGCCTCTCCTCTCAAATCACGGCCCCGCCGGCCCCACACCCCCTCCCTCCTCAGTCCTCTCCCCACCCGCCTCTGCCTGCCCCCCGCAGCCGCCCCTCCTCGTCGCCCCCCGCTGGCCCACCGCCACCGCCCCTCGTCGCCTCCTCCGTCGGCCGCTCCCCACCCCCGTCCCCCTCGTCGCCCCCTCCTCTCCCCCGCCGCCACCTCTCCTCGCCCCCCACCCCTCATCGCTGCCACCGCCCCTCGTCGCCCCCGCTGCAGGCCGCCCCCCACCCCGTCCCCCTCGTCACTCCCTCCTCTCCCCCTTCACCGCCCCTCCTCGTTCCCCCGTCCCTCCTCGCCGCCCCCCGCCGCCTCCTCGCCCCGCGCTGCCTCTCCTCGCCCCGCCGCCGGCCACCCCCCACCCCCGTCCCCCTCGTCATCCCCCTCCTCTCCCTCGCCGCCGCCCCTCCTCGCCCCGCGCCACCGACCCCCTCTCCCGCCCCGCCCCCCCTCCTCGCCCCTCCCCCCGCCGCCCCTCCTCGGCCAGGGCCGGCCCTATATTTTCAAGGGCCCTATGGCGAACTAATCATCCTAGGCCCATAAGGCCATATATTATTAAAGCCTCCAACTGCAGCAGCGTGAGGATGATCCGCCGTGACGCCGTCCGTGGAAGAGACGCGAACAGGAGAGTCGCAAACTCGCGATCGTGATTTCTGGAAACTGAATCGACGTGGTCACGTGGACTTACCTGATTACCTCTGGGATTTACATACCTAGGTTTGGGCCCCTATTTGGGCTGGGCCCTCGGCGGTCGCACCCGCCGCACCCCCTCAGGGCCGGCCATGTCCTCGGCTCCTCCCCCGTCCCCCTTCCTCTCCCCCGCACCGCCCCACCCCCCGTCCCCTCCTCGCCCCGTGCCGCCTCTCCTCGCCCCCCGCCGCCGCCCCTCATCCCCCCGGCGCCCCTCCTGGCCTCCTCCAGTCCCCCCCGCCGTCGCCCCTCCTCCGGTCCTCCCCTCGCCGCCGCCCCGGGATCACTGGCGCAGATCATCCGATGGTCGCGCCCCTCGTCCGCCCCGCCGCCGCCCCTCCTCGACCCGGCCACAGCTCCCGTCGTTGCAGGCTGCAGCTCGGCCACGGCTCCGCACTCCGCAGGTACTCCCTCAGTCCACACCGAGCCTACACGAGCCTAGCTCGAGCCTAGCTTGAAGTTCGATGTCGATCTCAGGCTCGCTCGAGCTCGGCTCGAGTTTCTACCGAGCTCGAGCTTGCCAGGTCAAGCTCGCTCGAGCTTGCCAGGTCAAGCTCGCTCGAGCTCGGCTCGTTTACAGCCCTAGGGCAAAGTTCTCTATGGAGCCAATGGGGCTTTAAAGGCGAAGATAGGTGTTGGGAACAGGGAGGCGGTTTGGAGCAGTGGTTGTGAGCAGGGGGAGAGAGATTTTGTTGGGGAGTGGGAATGGAACTGAGGTGGCGCACGACCTCTGCAAGAGTTGGTGAAGGTGACGAGAGCTTACACAATGAGAGAGCATGCGTTAGCTGAGAGAAGTGGTGAGCTACAGCGAGGGAGAACGCCCGGTCAAACGACACGCGAAGCAAGAAGGGTGGAGAGTTGGGCGACTGGCTAGTGGGGCCTTGTTGGCAACTCGAGTAGTTGTAGTGTGACGCTCGGGGTGAGCTCGACCGCAATTTCGGGTGTGGACGGCTGACTGTGTGGAAAGGGAAACAGGGAGGCGGGGGCAGTTTCTTGAAAGGCATCAAGGAGGGGAGAAAGTGGGAAAGCCAAGAATGGAATGGTGGATTCTAAGGGAAGATACCAAATTGGGAAGGATTTCAAGAATTCAATCAAACTCTAAAAAGAATTCAAATGATTTTGAATTTTTGGGGTGTTTCAACCTACCCCCTTAAAGGAATTTCAACCCCAAGATTAACTTGGTCTAAGGAGTAAGTTGGGAAAATTTCGTTGCAAATCTGACTCCTTTTCTTAAGTTGATTCTACTGCGGTGTGGTTCATCCATTGTACTCTGTAGAATATAATATTTATGTTTCTAAGTTGCCTTTCTGTTGTCTCAAGTATTTGCAGAGGTTCTTCTGGGTACATCAGATTATCTTGTAAATCAACCTCTTCTACTGGGACTTTGTCTGTAGGTTGCTGTAAACATTTTCTAAGTTGTGACATATGAAACACATTATGTATTCTGGCCAAGCTTGGTGTCAACCACACTTCATATGCTACTTTTCCCACTCTTTTTGTAATTTTAAATGGACCAATATATCTTGGGGCTAACTTCCCTTTTATTTAAAATTTCTTGATAATTTCGAAGGGTATGACTTTTAGATATACATAATCTCCTATTTCAAAGCTTAGGTCCTTTCTGCGAGTATCAGCATAATTTTTCTGACGGTCTTATGCAATCTTCATTTGTCTCTAATAATCCTCATATGGGTTTCTGCATCCTGAGCAACCTGAGGACCAAGAAATTACCATTCTCCAGTCTCTGTCTAATTTAATGGGGTCCTCCATTTTCTTCCATATAGTGCCTCAAATGGTACCATTTTAATACTGGCTTGATAGCTGTTGTTGTAAGAAAACTATGCAAACGGAAAGCAAGTACTCTATGCTGCTCCATATACAAGTGCACAAGCTCTTAGTATGTCTTCTAAAATCTAATTTGTTCTCTCCCTCCAGCCTGTGGATGGTACGTTGTGATCAAAGCTAGATCAATACCCATTGCTTCATATAGTTTCTCTCAAATTTTTGATGTAAATTGAGGTCCTCTATTTGAAACAATTCTTCTAGGAATTCCATGCAATACCACAATTCTTGTCAGATATAACTCTGCTAGCTTGTCTTTTTCGTATGTTTGTTTGATCGGTAGAAAATATACCACTATAGTTAACCTATCAACAATTACTCAAATAGCATCATACCCTTTTTGAGTCTTGGGAGTCCTATAATGAAATCCATTCCAATGTCGTCCCACTTCTATTTTAGAATTGGCAATGGTTGTAGTAGTCATGACGGTCTCTGATGATCTATCTTTATTTTCTGACGCACATCACGTTGTAACATCCCTAAAGATATGATTTTGTAAAATGTGGAGCCCTTGAGACGCTTGGCAATTTATTCTATTCTTGATTTGGATTTCATGGTGTTTCTTCAAGATTTTTGGTTGAGGTTCCCAAAATTTGAAATAAAAAGAAAATATACAATTAAGGAAGCAATTTTAAATTTTAATTAAGAATATGAAAAGATGATCCAGAAATAAGGAGGGAGGAACTAAAAATAAAATCAGGATTTTATATCAAAATAAGTGCAAAGAGTAAACCAAAAAATAATAAAAGAAAGAAAGAGAAAGGTGAAGCCAGGCCGTCCGAAATCGGCGCGGCCCAACTCCACCCCGTCGGCCCAGCCCCGCGCGCGTGCGCTCGCCCCCTGGCAAGCGGGCCCCGCCCCCGCACCCGCTCTCTCTCCCTGACCGCGGGCCCTCCCCGCCCGCGCCTCCTTCCGCTGCTGCCAACGGGCCCGGCTTCGCCCGATTTCTCCCTCTGGCCGGTGGCCCTCCCGCGTCAGACCTCCTTCCTCCTTCGCCCGCGTGCGCTCGCGCCATCATGCGTCTGCGCAGCCCCTGCGCCGAGCGTCCCCGTGGCGTCCATGCCTCCGCCAGCCCTACCGAGCCGTCCCGTCGCCCGGTGGAAAAGCCTGCGCGGCCGCCTCCGCCCCTGGTACGGCGCCACCGCCCGTGGTTTTCCTCTGCCCGATCACACCGCTCGGCCGCGTGGCGCAAGTCCTCTGCGCCCGGCGCGTGCGCGGCGCAAAGCTACAGCCAGCAGTGGGGAGAGTCCCGCTCCAAATCCCTCCGCGTCTCTGCCCGAGCAGTCACGCGCGGCCCCGGATTCCCGCTGCCCCGCCGCCTGCCATCGCCGCCCCGAAGTGACCGAACAAGCCCCGCCCGTTGCCAGCTTCACCCGGCCGCCTATAAAAGGGATTGAACCCTTCGTTGAGCTCCCCACACCTTCCTCGTCGCCCTCCAGCAGGTAATTGAACCCCCATACACCGTAGCCGCCGAACTAACTCCCCGCTGTTCTGCTGCACCAGAGCCCAATTCCCTGCGCTAGGACCATCTCTAGAGCGCCGCGAAGCTTCCACGACCTTCGTCCGAGCTTCCCGTCGCATGTAGTTCACCGTCGCCGAGAGCTTCCTCGAGCCGCCGCCGCCGCTCGACGCCGACCCATCTCCGGACTTCCTCGGCTCCTGGCGATCGCGTGACTGTCTTCACAGTAGCCCGAGGATCGCATTTCGCCTCACCACCAGACCTCCCCGACACTCCCTCGCCGCCGTTCACCGCCGTCACCACCGCCTTACCGCCGCCCTCGGCTTCCTCTGCCGGTCCCTCTAGCAGGTACCCTCAAAAGGGTTATCTACCCTTTATGGGTAGGCAACGCCTCCCTGCTCACTTGGCTAGCAGCGCTCGTCTCTTCCCCCCCCCCAGTTCCCTCGGCCACGCGCGTTCGAGCCCCCGGCTCCGCAGCGCGCCGAGGTTGAACTTTTATTTTATTTCCACCTGACAGGTGGGTCCCACCTATCAGTGACAGCCCGCCTGAGCGGTCCACCGACCACTTGCCCCACTGGTCAGTGGCACAGAACCCTCACTGACATGTGGACCCCACTGAACAATATCTGGACCCACATGTCAGTAGCACAGAAAGTAAATAAAATGGAAAATCAAAATAAAACTAAGGCTGACAGTGGACCCCACATGTCAGGATCTAGTAATTTTTGGATTTGACTGAAACCGAGAACTTTGACCGCTCATAACTTCTTCATGTTAGCTCCAAATTGAATGAAACAAATTTGTAAATTCATCTAAATTCAAGATCTGTCTAATGGGACCGAAACCATGAATGTTTGAGTTCATTTGAATTTTTGACTGTGGATTGTATGATTTGCTATTTTTTATCCAAAAATTTCGTGCAACGTATATAGTGTTCGAGGCCCAGCAAGAGGAGGCAGCAGACGACACCAGTCCCGACAGTCAAGACCCAGACACTAACGACCCAGGCGAGTCAACACTTTGATCATATTGAACCCAGCATTTCAAAGCTATTTCCTTTTTAGTTATCAACTTGCATGCTATTATTTCATGAAATATGATATGTTTGATTTCAGCAAGTTAGATATACCCTGCTATTGCTATTGTGTTTATTATTCTCCTTGCCAAACTTGGAAATGCGAACCTTGTCGCCATAGTAATAATTAACTTATGATTTCACAAATTAAGTCCCTATTTATATGACATGCTTAGGAATGCTAGCTACTTGGGGTGACACTAATGCCCCAAGGAATGCCCTTCAAACTATTATGAACATGATGAGAAACTTATGGTGTGATGCCATAAGCCACATATGGTGCGATGCCATATGTATTGTTGGTGCGATGCTGACAATTAGCGTATGGTGCAATGTCATACGCCGCCCTTGGTGCGATGCCAAGGGGTAACTTATGGTGCGATGCCATAAGGTTAGTTGGTGCGATGTCGACCAAAAGCGTATGGTGCGATGTCATATGCAACACTTGGTGTGATGCCAAGAATGGGATATGGTGTGATGCCATAAATATGGAAGACAATGATTACATGGATTATTACAATAAATGGTTTAAAAATGTGATTTCAAACCTGCTAGGTCATAGAAAATTTTAAGTAATTGTATTCAAAAGCACTCATTGGCGAAACAAAATAGCCCTATGCTTTTCCATTGACAAGCCATGCATGTTATATATTTGCATTCTGTGTGTTGGCTTACGGAGCACGGGGTTGGAGTGCTCACTCTCGCAAATATCAAACAGAGGCAGGGACACAGGAGCACTATGAGCATGAAGAGTCTCCTACAAATGCAGGAGGAGGCGATGACAACAACTAGGACGCTTATTACGTATTTTTGAAACATAGACAAGAGGACTAGATGGAGATTGTGTGCATATATATTATCCAATCTTGGGTAATATGCATGGAACACAATTACCCTCCGGTCACTTGCCTGTGGTAATAGTTTCACTTTTGCTACTATTCCGCTGCTTTAATGTGATGTAACTGTTAGCCAATGTGGCTTCTATGTGAACTATCGCCCGATATGGGAAAAGACCTTTATGGCATGTAATATTTTGCGATGTATGTATGATTCAACAATGTTACTGTGTGCACTATCTACTGATCCAGAGAATAGTGCAATAAAACACAGTGGATTTGGATTGAAAAATCCAGGTCTGACACACGTCTTGCCACATACTCTGCTATTCCTTTCTTCATAACATTCCATCAGAATCTTTTCTTCAAGTCTTGATACATTTTTGTGCCTCTAGAATGTATTAAAAATTGTGATGAGTGGGTCTCTGATAGAATTAAGTCCTTTAATTCCTTCTTTTTGGGTATGCAATAACGACCACGGAATTTTAAGATTCCATGTTCATCATTAATGAATTCAATTAAACTTCCTTCCCATCTGTTTTTCTTGAGCTGTTGTATCTCTTTATCTTCATCTTGAGCTGCTTTGATATGATCTGTCGGTAATGATTGGATCTCTAGTGCTACCATAAAACCTTGTTTAGCTATTGTTAAATTTAGCTTTTGTATGTCTCGCTGTAGTTGGGGTGGATTTGCGAAATAGCGTAAGGGTCCTCAGTTTTTTACAAAAAGGTCCCTGCCATGTCATCAATTTTCGCGAAAAGGCCTTCTATTTTTCAGAAATTACGTATGGACCCTTAGATTTTTTCGGGAAGCTCTCCTTTTGCTTGATAGCGGCCCACGATTTTTCCAAAATTATGTACAGGTCCCTGGTTTTTAGCAGAAAAGACCTTTGGTTGAAAAGACCTTCAGCTTTTCTGGAATTACGTACGGGTCTTTGCTTTTTTGTAGAAAACGCTCTCATGAATTGTCAGTTTTTTACTTTGGTCCACACTGTAGCTAGTGCGGCGTGGCGCTGCGCTCCCGCTGCTAGCATAGTTACATAATGTGTGATAGAGAAAACAGTGGTGGTGCGTGTGTAGGATTGATAAGGCGGCCGGCCCAACGGTATGATATGATTCCGCGTGGTGCATGGGCCAAACTGCTCTACTAGATGATGGATCATTCGACGGTTTGCTTATTGGGTGTGTTCTTTTCGGCTGCGACTTATGATTTATGGCTATGGTTGATGGTTCTAATACGAGCACTTGTGCAAACGAATGAACATCGATAAGTCATTTTGAAGATTGTCTCGATAAGTTGTTTAAAAAAGACAGTAGAGAAATTGTCTTGTTTATTTATTCAAAAAAAATCTAAGCTAAAAAGAACAGGGGCAGTGTTTACCGGCGAGTAGGTAGGTAGGGCATGTTCTTTTCCTCCGAAGCTGATGGCTTTTGGTTTTTTGCTACAGTACCTAACTTTCAAACGGAGTATTTTTTCAAGATGGGGTCTATAAGTTAAACGATCTACACGTTAAAAGCCCAACATTTGTACCAGCCAAAATCGCAAGTGAGTATCTGTGTCTCCGTAATCTGTACCGTAAACAGTCAAAATTTAAAAAATTCAGCCAAAAGTCATAAGCTGCAGCCGTTACCAAACAGGCCCATTAGGATTTGGTCGCGTTGTCCCAGGTTGTCCGATTTGGTTGCCGTTAATTAATGGAGTTTTGCAGTATCGATCGGTCCAGGATGCATGATCCACATGGTTCCAAGCCTGTCAACGTCTCAACGAAATCTAGCTAGCTGGTGCCTTCCTCCCTCCAGCGTAGCCGTAGCTATCCATTCCGTACCAGTGTACTGTACTGACAATGATACGTACTGACCAACACTAATATATACACTGTCATCATCTCTCTCTAGTACATGTATGTACGTATGTATATATATGTACGTATGTATTCCATGTATCCCCCCTCCCCGATCCTGTATAGTACTGCAAGGCAAGGACGAATCGATCTTGAACACGAGTTACACCATGTATATATGATCAACCAATTGTATCTCAAACATTCAGGATTGGTCGATACAAATACACTCCAAGCACAAACTTAGGTTGAAGCTGAAGCTAAGCCCAGCGTAGAGATCGATCGCGACTCCTGGTGAGTGACAGATTGATTTCTGCTACCAACGTAAACAATTTAGTTTCATCTACACAGGTTTGAGCAATGGAGATCGACCAAGCTCGATTTATGTTGGTAATTAGCAACCACTTAGCTTCTGATCGACGAATTACACCTATGCAATCACTCGAGTGTGTATAGCCAGCTCCAAATTAATTAAGACATGGGTGGCCCAGACAGACAGTACAGCGCTATAGGCAGCTCCAAATTTATTCTGCAAAGCTGATCAGACGGGCGCACGGTCCATGGTGACGAGCTTGATGTCGCTTCTTTGCTCGTCTCGCTGTCTCGTCTCCCTGAAGGTTTGGGTAAAAGCTCAATCGTGGCCGCGACGCCTCCACCACACACCACACCTTTGCTGCTCGTCCTCCTCCTCGCAAACTGCAATACATATACATTGCAAAACCCATTACCACTATCTATTGTTTTGTACTACTGTATTGTATTTACATTCTGTTTATTTCGACTTGAACTTCTAGTTTCTGGTTTATTTTTTACTATTCATAATTTCATCTTTTTTCTGAATTTTTGGTTTTTTGAGCTTTTTCCGGTTTTTTTCCTATATTCGTTTGCGTTGTCCTTGATGAGCTAACATATTTTTCTATTTTTAATTTTTTTAAATTTAATTACGCTAAATAAATCACCTTCAGTTACAGTGTAATTTCATCCAGCTACAGTGCAATTTCAGACATAAACTACTATTTTTCAGCCCACCCGAGCATGACCTTATGCTCCCCTTCTTATGTTCCCCACTGCCAAGGACCTTTATGCTCCCCTTCTTATGTTCCCCACTGCCAAAAAGATAGAACAGCAGATGCACCTCTAGCCTTTTTTTGACACCTCCACTACCAAAAGGTTATTTACAAGGAAGAGTATCGGTGACTGATGAAGAAACTGATGGGTTTTGGCCGTTTGTTGTTATTTTCAGCTCTGAAGAATATTCAGACCCGTCCTGAATTCCTGATGAACCTGTCATCTTGATGAAACTGTTGCTAGTTCATCTATGGATTTGGAACTACTGGTAGTACCGCTATATGAAACTGTTAGTACTAGTAATTCTTTTCATCTCTTTTTTATGTTGGTTTGGTTCTGGCACGATGAGATGGAGAAGTTCATGGACCGCATAGATTTTGGCTGCTCATTATGAGGGAGGGAGGCCACAAGCTGCACAGCACATCTCCTGCGCGCTCTTCAGTCATCTCCAGCAATGCAAATTCCAACATGCTTTCAGCTTTTACACAGCCCTTCTAACTTGCCATCCTTCTGGGCTGTTTGGCAACGGTTACGACTTTTGGCTAAAATTTTTGAATTTGGACTGTTTACGGTACAGATTACGAAAAGACACATACTCACTTGCGATTTTGACTGGTACAGATGTTGGGCTTTTAACGTGTAGATCGTTTAACTTGTAGACCCCGTCTTGAGAAAATACTCCGTTTAAAAGTTAGGTACTGTAGCAAAAACCAAAAGCCGTCAGTTTCGGAGGAAAAGAACATGCCCTCTATTTGCTAGCAGTTTTTACCAGGATTTCAGAATGATTGCTGCCTACATGCTCAAAAAAAAAGGCGTAACCAACAGACCGTCTGCCTGGCATGTGGGGCCACACACGTTGCCGGGACCACCTGTCGGCAAGACATATGCAGTTAACAGCCCTCCTTCATTAGCATCCAGATTGCTAGCAAGATGGTTGGTGTGTCCATGTGTTTCCTAATAGTGTTTTTGTGCTATCAGCGTTTGTCCTGTCTTGCTCTCTGGCCCCTCTCTGTCTGATGGCCTGGAAATCTGGAATTTTGTCTCCTCGCAATTAAGTGAAAAAATGAAAATCATATATGGATCTAAATAAATGAAAAATCATATATGGATCATCTCTTCTTCCCTTCATCCAACCTTACCTATCTGTATTAGTGTTCGTATGGTCCTGTGATATGTAGCGGTATACGTATTTTAAGTTTACCAGTTGGAATCTAGTATACTGCGCTTATGCTAATCTTTATGCGAGTAAAGGTTAGACCCATACTAGTTTATAAGTTTGTTACAGAGGAAGGATAAAATCTTGCATATACATACATCTTTGTATCAGGAAGGCTATCATTCTAGAATGAAAAGATACATAGGACCACAATGTGTAATATTCTACATACTCTTTGTTCGTATGCATGGTTGTATACATCTGTATTTATAAGGTTGCTGAGAAAACGCTGAAGAATGAACAGACATATTGTTTGTTTCTCAGCAATGTTTAGGGCCAGACAAGGTGGTATGTATAAGTCTGTGAAACAAGGTGGTATGTATAAGACTCAGGACCAGACAAGGACGCCTCTTCTCACCTACTAGCTAGCTACGCACATTCATTTTCCAGAACATTTTTGCAATGTCTGAAATATCTTGTAGATAGAAAAGACCAGAAGGGTCCAGTGCAATGGATTGAGCCTACTAGTATCACGTTAGTGCACTGGGTTATGTCTAGCATGTGTTAAGTAGTGTACATATGATAGCCCTTGGCCCGAGGGGATTAAAGCTTTAAGATCTAAAAGGTAGGAAAAAAGTGAGATAATGTGTGCATGTGCATTGAACTGAAACCGGGGGCTCAGTGATCTCAGAATAACTGACGGCAAAGCCATGTGATCTGCTTGTGCATATCAGTGAAACTAGTACTAAATTTTGGCGTCAGTTTTCTTTATTGGTAAGGATCTTGGAGTCGATTGGAACTTCCAACGATCAAAATTTCAAACAAGGCCACCAACATCATCAGAAAAGAACTGCAAGAACTGATTTTTCTAGAATAAAATGGATTCCTTAACCCTGCTTAGCTCACCTAAGCTAATCATCTTATCCAATCCAATCCATAAATCCTTCCAGTCCAGCTTTATTTTATTTT
Source organism: Dendrocalamus latiflorus (assembly GCA_017311315.1). Lineage (NCBI taxonomy): Eukaryota > Viridiplantae > Streptophyta > Magnoliopsida > Poales > Poaceae > Dendrocalamus > Dendrocalamus latiflorus. The sequence continues at coordinate 781,822 of CM029642.1, forward strand.
ATGATCTCTCTTTCACACTCTCCCTTAAGACAATCCTGCTTTGTTTTTGCAGAAGCAAACAGCACAGTCTCACTCCCTCTCCACCTCCCCCATGTGATGTGAAGGCCTCCCGTCTCCCACCTCCCTCTCTCTCTCTCTCTCTCTCTCTCTCCTCCATTGAACGCAGAGCCCTTCCTTACCTTATCGCCAATACAAATCACTGCAGCATTTGTTTTGGTGCATTCTCTCTGTGCCTTTGGTGTTTGGTCCTCTTCCTTCTCCCTGGGCTGGGTTGGGTCAACTGTGCTCTTCATTTCTCCTTCCCTGTTCTTTGATTGCTTCCACTGTTGCAGCTCTTCTTCGTCTTCCTCTCTCTGTGTCCTCCCTTCCTTGGCCCCAACTTTTCACTGTTCTTAGCAGGTTCCTCTGTTCATGTGGTTGTTGCTGACTTGCTGCTGTGTTGCTTCTAACTGCTCGTTGTTCTGCCATAGCGCTAGGATATAGATAGAGGCGGCAGAATCTAATATTGGTGAGCAAGTCCTGAACCTTTTAGATTCAATTTTGCTTCTGTGTGTTGAGTCTCTGGAGCAAGTTCTGAGCTTTTGAGCAAGAGAAGAATCTGACTTGCTTGTGCTTAGCAAATAAGCAACTTTTTTATGCATCTTCTTCTTCTTCTTCAGTTTGCTGCTTTGCTTTCTTGCTCCTTTCCTCTAATGGTGATTCTGAGTTAGTCTACAAGGGGAAGAGGTACTGTTAGGAAAGATGAGAGCTTTAAGCAGACTAGGCGTCAGGCTCACGGTGGTGTCCGCCCTGCTGCTACTCGCGCTCACCGCCGAGCTCTACTACCTCCTCGTGCACAAGCGCCGGCAGCGCCGCCGCGCCGCCACCATCTCCGACGCGGCGTCCTCTCCCTCGTCCTCCTCCCGTGAGCTGTTCCAGCTCTTCTGCTTCAAGAAGCCGCCCGCCCTCGCTTCCACCTACGCTCAAGAGCCGCACGCCGGTGACGCTGCGGTGGCCGTGGCCGTCGACGATGACGACGAGACGGTGGAGGCGCAGCTGATGCGGCTGGGTAGCCTCGTTGGCCCGCCCCGGCTGCTGTTCACCATCAAGGAAGAGACCAAGGAAGACCTCGAGTCCGAGGACGGCCGGAGCAGGTGCGGCAGGAGCCGGAGCCTCGGCGAACTGCTGCATTGCTCGGAGACGCCGTTCCTGACGCCGGCTGCCTCGCCGGCGCCGCCGGTGGCGATGGAGAAATCGTACAACCCGTTGTTCGAGACCACGGCGGCCAGCCCGGCGGTGGCGGTGTCGCCGCCGCCCAAGTTTCAGTTCTTGAAAGAGGCGGAGGAGAAGCTGTACCGGCGGGCGCTGGCGGAGGAGGCGATGAGGGCGCGGAGGTCGCCGCAACAACCTCCGTCGCCGGCGGCCGGCGAGGAGGACGGCGGGTACATTACGATCGTGGTGGGGAAGAACAACCGGGTCATCCCCTTGCCTTCGCCTCCCGGCAGTGGTGGTGATCAGTGAATTGTTGAAAATGGTGGCTTTGTTAACCTATTTGATGCAGTGTTCGCTCTTGTGCTGTAATTTTTTTGGTGTATGGTCTTCTGATCATGTCAATTGAAAGATTGGATCATTGGATGTATATATAATGAACATGATGAGGAATTGATAACTAGATCAATATATTTTTCTTCTTTCATGTGTAGTTTGTGACATGTAAGTTATTTACAGTAATTTTGTTGTTACAGGAGGTAATCCTGTTATTGATTATGTTCATTTCTGTGTGGCTTATGTCCACGGCTAATAACTTTTAATTCAAGTGCCAGGATTTGTGTAAATAAGTCAAATATCGATAAGTTACTTTGAAAAAACAGTCTCCATAAATCGCTAGAGAAGTCGTTCATTTATTTGTTGAAGAAAGATAAAATGGTAAAATGTTTAGCTTGGTGTAATGCTTCAATAGAGCTTTCTAGCTTTCTGGCTGTTCTTTTCTAGGTGGTTGATTGCACCCTCGTATGAAGGATGTGCATAGCTTTACTTTTTGGTTTTAGTTTGTCTTTTAGATTGTTCGTGAGAAAGAGTATAAAGTAATATAAACTTACGTATAACTTTGGTGGATATAAATGAAGTCGCTATAATGTATATTATAATCAACTTGTAGACTCTGTCTTAGAAATACATTCTATTTAAAAGTTAGTTACTATAGAAAATCTAAAAAATAGTTTTTAGAAACTGAAAAAAAATACTAATACATACAGAATTTAAGATCAAAATTATCTTGTTAAGATTTTAAACCGGTGTGACATGCTGTGAAGGCAGATGCCTTCCTTTTCCTTTTTTGTGAGCTGTATGTGGACCGTAGAAAATACTACTGTGCATTGATCAATCAGAACATGAGGAATGGAGAGAATAATATCTGAAATCTCCATACCGACTTGTCTGAAAGTGAAACTTTATACTGTGTTATCTACCGTGTACAAATTCCTTGCAACTTCTGTCAAGTTATATTGATCCCTTTCTAACTGTCATGTAGTCACACCTTAGTCATGTCACCAACTTTAATTAGTTCACAATGCAAATTCCTTGCAATTTTTGTCAAGTCTTCTGGAGTTTTTTTAGCTGTCTTTTGGTCACACCTTTATTCATACTGCCTTTAGAACAATGAGGAAGCAGAGAGAACAACCTAAGCAATACCAGCATCACTTTACCTGATGTTGGCAAAGGTTTTCTAGTCCTTTCTAAGCCCAAAGTGAAGATTTTTTTATATTACCGCAGTGAAAGCCGTCAGGGAAAAGGTGCTATATTCCCACTGCTGTAATTATGCCTTCATGTGGTGTGATGAAAGAAGTGGCTGCTGCCCACTTTACCTTTGGTTAGTCTTTTCATCCAAGCTTCTTTTGAGTTTTGAGACCATGGTGCACAGTCTGTACACCACAAAACCACAAGTCTTGTCATATTTGTTTTCTCCATGCATTCTTTCTCTGATTATGTTGATTTGTACAGCCAAATTTTGTCTGAAAGGTGCAGAAAAGATTCCTAGACCAACATCAGACATGCAGTATACTTCAATCAAAATCCATAGGCTATAAGCTATTCCTTGGAAATATGATTGCAATGTGGATTAATCAACCAGCAGTGTCAGGTTACATTATATTCTGCTTATAGCAGTTAGGATGAAAACACAGAGGGAAATTCACAATCTATACATTTGGAGCTAGCTGTCATGTCCTGCTTGGAATATCCAGAAGTACATAAATGGACAGAAACCAGCTGCTATTCTGGCAGTTAAGCACTTTTTATCGTCAGTGCCATGTTTGGTCAGAACACTCATCACATTATCATATTGATCTGGGACTCCAGATGAATTTGGCCATTCCCATTGAGTTGTACTCCACTTGTTGCTTGACCTGGAATTATCATATATTTCTATTTGAATCCTAACTTGACTGGATAAGGCCTACCATAACCAACAACACTTTCGATTTTACTAGCTGAATTTACATCAGTTACTTAGTAATATGTGGCATGATTTTCCTGACCTTATTGTCTGTGTAGATATCTACTCTATCTATGCTGTTCCTCTAAGTGAAGCCTTGGATTAGAACACATCAAACCCAACACTGTGTCAATGATAGATGTGTGCCAACTTTAGAGTAGACAAGTGGTGAGCAAGGCAACAACACTGTGCTGGCCCTGCAAGAATGGCAACTGCGTCCTGATCTGCTCCTCTCCTCTAACATTGGCAACAAGCCAACAAATTAAGTGTTCATAATCTTGGCGACACGCATTGTTTTATGCTAATCTGACGCAGATGAATATGACATGTTGACATGTACCCCGAAATTTCTCACCCAACACAGATTGTAATTTGCAGAGCAGGTGACCATGTGGGGGTTCTTGTGTTCTTTCGAAGTAACAGCCTGCAGAATTTGCAAGACAAGCCATCTAATCTAAGTGGCAGCTTGTGTTTTTTTTACTGCAAGTTGGCCTTGTAATGTAGTGCTCGAAGTAGTTAATTTGTACAGAAGTAGTTGTTGTTTTGTTGTCGTTTGTTTAGCACTTAGTGACTTGTGTGTGCCATACACAGATACACCGATGACTTATCCAAAAATTTGATGTCTTGTCAGGGAAAGATGGTCGTTTCTAGTGATGTCTAACTGTGTGAGGCTCCGTTTTTTTTGGATTATGGATGATTGGTCTAATTAATCATACCAACCGATAGAAATTAAAGCCAAAAACCAGTTGAAAAGCCGAAAAGAACGGGCTAAGTGTGTAGGTGATCTACATTGACCTATACCTACAACTGCATCTAATTAAGATTCCTATCTAGTTTGTGTAGGACTTAATGGTGTGAATTAGTGTGACTCTGAAGTTTAGTAGGTGCACCAGTGTCTATGAATGAATATCAGGAATTCAGGATTGGGATACGGCTTATGGCATACTTAAATGGTCAGGATTGAGATATGGCTTATGCCTTATGTCATACTTGAACATTTGAAGCAATAATCACTTTTAGTCGGAGCTATTAGTGTAGGTCATATGTGACATGTGAAATGGTCTGTTTTTCATGCATGCTAGTATCAGGGCCGTCTCCAGGAATTGGAGGCCCGTGAGCGAAATGCAATTGGGGCCCTAAAATATATAATGCAACTGCAACGTACGTAAGAGCTCACCTCAAATTTGTCGATCGGCGCTCTGCGTCACCCGGCCGCCGGAGCCGTGCCGTGTCACGCGTCTCCGTGGAGGGCGGAGGAATCACAAGGACGACTGGACGAGGTGACACAGTTCGCACTTCGCAGCGGCGCGGCGGCACGGACGGGCGACGGAGTCTTCGCGTCGAAGCGATCGCTGAGCCTGTGCCGCGGCGCTTCAGTTGCCCCTGGCCGGCATGGGCTGAGGATTGAGAAATCTAACCTGCTATGGGCCTTCATCGTAGACTTTTGGGGGCCCTTCAGTTTTGGGGGCCCTGAGCGGTCGCTCACTTCGCTCTTGGCCTTCGACGGGCCTGGCTAGTATGGTGCTATCCTGACAGTCTTGTAGAGCCTGATGGCTTACTGTTCTTTGCCTTCCGGTTAGGTAGTTGATTACCGAAGAATGGATCTCTCAAGGGACCATTTCCCAAACCTGTGACAACTCAACCATCTCAAGCCCTGATCAGCAAATGCACGTCATGTATGGTGGCAAAGTCAGAAGTTTTGACCTCATGCCCTGCCAGATGTCCAAATTTTGGGTGACGGCACTGATGCAGACAAGTCCAAGTCAGGTAAAGGATAAAAAAAGAGAAAGCAGTAACCCTGTAGAGTGTGTAGTGTAAAACATACGGCACAAGGTCTGCATCAGTGCCATCTGAATCTAGGAATCTCTCTCTAGCGGGAAAGGAGGAAGGAAGGCACTGTTTGTGTTGTGCATATTGAATCTACATGGATCCGTCAGAGCTGGTAAGAGATAGCATGCTACGCAATGCATGTTTCTTGCTATCGCAAAAGTCGATTTGGTCCCAACAATCTATGTAACTAAGCAGAAAGAGAAAGATGGATTATTGGTATGTCAACAGTGGATTGCTGATCATTATCATTTGGCGACCTGTTGGACCTGATCAGATTCCTCCCTCCCCTCTGGTTGGTTGTTTTTGCTTATGCACGTAATCTCCATCTCTCCTTTTTTCCTTCTTGAGTTACGGATGCATGATCTGATGAGTGATGAATATTCACGTTACATAGATGGTTTAATTTGTCATCGTAGGGCCTGTTCTTTTTAGTTGTGGTTTATGGCTGTGGCATGTGGTTTTTGAGTTGTTCGTGCGAGAGATTACAGAGTAACAGAAACTCACGAGCAGTTTTTGCAGTATAATTAAAGTCGGTACAGTATGTACTAAATTAACTAGTAGACTCTATTTTGAAAAGATAATTTATTTAAAAGTTAGTTACGGTAGAAAAACTAAAAAAGCAAAAAAAATTAAAAAATAATTTTTAGAAGTTGAAAAGATCAGAGCAGTATTGTTGGTGAGTTGACTTGCATATATTAGGCTTCGGACAGAGAAACAAGACAGCAGATAAATTCTCCAGATTGGCAGCTGCTGCAGCTTGTGCATGCAGATGATGATGTTCGTACGTACGTACACTGCTTGCATTTGTCAAGTATGAAGTAATAACTCAACGAACAGTGTACCAACAACTTTTTTTTTTGGAAACAAAGGATTCACCCTAATCTATCTATATATCCATCCATCTAACTATTTTATCCCATATTATTAAAGCAATGTAAAAGAAGCCATCACGTTCGCTCTCAAAGATTAAAAAATACCACGTTAATCGAGAAAAAGATAAATATCTATACCATTAATTGTGATGAGTCCATATTATTATGGTCTATATTAAAATAAAGAGTCAACATCAAGTACAATCCAAAAAACTAAAAGCTGGAATAAAAATGAAATTAAATTAATAAATATAATCCAGAATAAAAACTAAACAAAAGTTAGCACTTGGATTGTATACGAATTCCAACAAAAATAACTATAATTTTGAATAAAAATTAAAGAAAATTAGCAATTGAATTCTATACGAACTCTAAAGAAATTAATTGAAATTCGGAATAAAAAACAAAAGAAATTTTGTGTTAATCAAAGGTACTTTAATATCATGTAAACTAATAAGAAAATTCGTTGCACATATAATTAGCAGATTGCTTGAGATTAAAGAGGTACATGTGCATGCAGCTATATAATTCATGCAAGATGGAGAGTGATTATGTTTCCAAGAATCATAACAACTTATTATGCTTAATGATTTCTTTCGTCAAAGCTCATACTTCAATTACATTTCTCAAGTTATATTTTCCTTCTGTTCCTATTTATCATCCGTAGTGTTTGTGATATCTTGAAAAATATAAATAGTATACAAGATATATAAACATATTCTCAGATATCTTAAGTTATATTATTTGATACAACTCCGGCCATTTCAGTAAACAAGAGATAACCTTACAGGTAGTACTGGATTACGTGGATCACGCTTGCTTAACTTGGTTGTATACTGGTAGCTGCTTACTCCACTAGATTAGAGTGATCATGTACAGTTGTTGGGTTGTAACGAGGTAGCCACTCCTTTTTGAGAGGAACGAGTGGCTCGCTCCGTCAACGTTCAATCCAAGAAAACCAGCTAATTTGATGGGCCAGCTGAGTGGGCCAAAGACAATAATTTGATGGGCTGATCGGCCCAATCCATGAGAACGGCAACAACGCCCCGCGCGCCCTCCACCGTCCGATCAACATCGAACGTCAACAAGCCCCGCCCTGGTAACCTCGCCCCCTCCACTATAAATTCCCGCCCTCCACGGCCTCACTTCCCCTCTTCCACTCCTCCCAAAGCCCTAGCCGCCGCCACCGTACTGCCTCGCGAGCAACTCCGATGGCGGGCAAGGCGAGGGTCCGGCGATCGGGATCGACCTGGGCACCACCTGCTCGCGCACCACGTCCTCCTACGTTGCCTTCACCGACTCCGAGAGGGCCCATCGGCGATGCCGCCAAGAACCCCATCAACACCGTCTTCGGTGAGCCACTCTGCTGCCCTCCTCCCCACCCCAGATCTCTTCTCCTTCCTGCTTTATTGTTTGGTTTTTATTTTTCTGTATGTTAGATCTGTGGAGCTGAGGCTTATTAGTTTAGCTGCTGCTTCGATCTCTATTTAGGAACATAGATCTGTATGCTGCCTTTGGACCTGTAGCTCTGGTACTTGTGATTGCTTCAGTGGTACAGCATTCTGAGTCTGTTTTGATGTGATTTAGTGGTTGCTGCTGCTTTAGTTACTTAGATCTGTGGATGGTTACTGCTTAGTGTGCCAGGATTTACTAATTGGATCTGTCTGGATGCTTAGTTCAATCGACGTCAGCGAACACTTTTAAGTCTTTGTGCTGATAATTTACTTGCCTGCTTACTTAGATGTTCTTGGATGCGGGATCCTAGTTCATTAGCTTAACATCATTGTGCAATTATCTGTTGCGATAGTACTTGCTTAGGAATATCGTATTTTTAGTGTGTTAAATGCTGCCTTGCTGAAAAAGGATATGCCATTTGTGTCGTCTAGCTTTAAAGAAATTTCGGAGGGAGAAGTGATGATGCTTTATCCATTCCACATCTCTGCATCTCAGATGATGATCAATCTACGTCATTCATTGATTTTTATTTTTGGGGCAACAGTAGCTATGCAACAGTTAACCTATTTTCCAAAAAGGTTTGATTTGCATATTTGGAAGTTTTGAATCCAACAGTGTGCAACCTGTGATGTAAATAAACCCATTTACTGAACTTACAGTGATTATTCCAAACAAATCACCATCTTTCGGCTGAGGTTGTTAAATGTTATGGATGATTCTTTTTAATCCATATGGAAACTTTATGTAGTTTCTAATGCCATCTGGTATCTGACACATGGTATTCTTTTGTGACCATGCGTCTCGAAATATGGCATATAACAAGGGGGAACGGACCTTGCGACACTGGTTGCTCCCTGATGAGCCTCCAGTTACTATATAGCCGTTTACATGTTCTAGTTTGTCAAATTGGTAGCGCTTACTGCTTAGCATAACCTACCTTATGCTTTGGTTTTTGGGCTCTAGATCAGAATGCATATGAATCTGAACAGTATGTTGATCTAGCAATCGTGCAAGCTAATCTCTTATTTCAGTTGTAAGAATGGGAACAGCTCTTAACTTATTTTATTATAAGTGGTTCTCCATAAGTCTTAAATGTTTGTTGATGTTGCCTCCTGCCATATGTTGGATTTAAATGCTTGTATTCTGCTCTCAGAAGTTATTGGTGTTTGTCCCGGCATAGCAACTAGTCAAGTTTCTCTGGCTATACATGTCTAGGTCGATTTATATTGTTGATGTTCTTTATTTATTACAACTTTGCGTGTATCATTGTAGTATAAATTCGAATTGCAAGTACTGACAACAGTTCTCTGCAGATGCCAAGTGTCTCATTGGCAGGAGATTTACTGATGCTCCTGTCCAGAGTGACATTAAACTCTGGCCCTTCAAGGTTATTGCTGGACCTAGCGACAAGGGTATGATTGTTGTCCAATACAAGGGTGAGGAGAAGCAGTTTGCAGCTGAAGAGATCTCCTCCATGGTCCTCATCAAGATGCGTGAGATTTTGCTGAAGCCTACCTTGGCACCACCATCAAGAATGCCGTTGTCACTGCTCCTGCCTACTTCAACTACTCTCAAAAGCAGGCCACCAAGGATGCTGGTGTGATTGCTGGTCTCAATGTTATGCGTATCATCAACGAGCCGACTGCTGCCGCTATTGCTTATGGTCTTGACAAGAAGGTTAGCAGCATTGGGGAGAAGAATGTTCTCTTTCACCTTGGAGGCGGTACCTTTGATGTCTTTCTTCTCACTATTGAGGAGGGTATCTTTGAGGTCAAGGCCACAGCTGGTGACTCTCACCTTGGTGGTGAGGACTTTGACAACCGGATGGTCAACCACTTTGTCCAGGAGTTCAAGAGAAAGAACAAGAAGGATATCACTGGCAACCCCAGGTCTCTCCGGAGGCTGAGGACAGCTTGCGAGAGGGTGAAGAGGACCCTCTCCTCCACTGCCCAGACCACCATTGAGGGCTTTGACTTCTACTCAACCATCACCCGAGCCACATTCGAGGAGCTCAACATGGATCTCTTCAGGAAGTGTATGGAGCCTGTGGAGAAGTGCCTGAGGGATGCCAAGATGGACGAGAGCTCTGTTCATGATGTTGTCCTTGTTGGTGGCTCCACTAGGATTCCAAGGGTGCAGCAGCTTCTCTTCAATGGGAAGGAGCTTTGCAAGAACATCAACCCATATGAGGCTGTTGCCTACGGAGGTGCAGTCCTGGCTGCTATCTTGAGCGGAGAGGGCAACGAGAAGGTCCAGGACCTCCTCCTGTTGGATTTCACCCCCCACTCGGTTTGGAGACTGCAGGAGGTGTCATGACTGTCTTGATCCCGAGGAACATCACCATTCCCACCAAGGAGGAGCAGGTCTTCTCCACGTACTCCGATAACCAGCTTGGTGTCCTCATCTAGGTCTACGAGGGTGAGGGGACCAGCTATGTTGCCCAGATACCCTGATACGCGATACGGTGATACCGCGATTCGCCATTTTCCTAAAAACGATACGAGTGTGTGTGTATATAGATTAAAGATAAAAATAAGAAATTAATGAATTCTTATAAGGAATTGAGAAACCGAAACCTACATACATAAACTGCTCTACCGTTTTCTGTCAAAATGAAAGCAGTGGAGTCAACTTGCAGACAAAGCAGACAAGAAATAAGAGTACATGCATTATGAATCTAGTATAAGTAAAGTTGACTATTCCCTTCTATAATTTGTAACATAAAGCGCGAGCCAAGGGAAATCAAGTTTAATCTTAGGGCAACCTCAATGATGGAATATAGGATCTTTAGGATTTTGTAAATCACACCCGCCACGTCATGTGACCCCGCAAGAGCTTCATCTCTTGCCTATAAATGAGAGCCACAAGCCAGCAAATCAGTACACAGCTAAGACAAAGTGACTTCCTCCCTAATACTAAACTTCTTCCTATCAGGCTAGAGTTCATCAAGGATCTAAACCTGAAACTGGATCTGGCAGGATGTGCCTAGAGGATTTCAACACATTGCTGAATTGAGCTATAAGATTCCAACACAGGATGTGCCTAGAGGTGTCAGTAGCGAGTTTCCCACGGTACCCAACTTGAAAAGCGTATACACATTTAACTAAGCAGCACAGATCACATCATATTCCCTTTGTAAACTAACCATTTTCACCAAATGTAACGCGATGCTCAAATCCTAAAGAAGCAGTTGGATAATGAAGTGAAATAAAGCGAAGGAGGAGAAACTGATATGGGGAGGGGAGAAGGGTACGTAGAGCCAGGCAGGGGAGACGAACCAGAAGGCGGTGACATACGAGAATTGTTGGTGGAGGCCATGACGGCAAGCGCGACGCCGGCGAAGAGGAACTGCGCGAGGCGGAGGCCGAGCCCCTCGGGCGTGCCGGGCATCCCGGGCAGGTCCTTCATGAGCACCCTCGTGGGCTGCTCCATCGGATCCGTCAGCGGCGGCGCCTCCACCGGGTGCACCGTCGGCCGGCTCGCGAACATCTCCCACCCACCCCCGACCGGACGGACTCCACTCCTCCCCCACCCCCTTCCCACGGACTGGAGGAGACCATCGGAGGCGCGGCGGAGGTGACGGGCGGAGGCACGGTGACGGGCGAGGTGGCGGGCGAGGCAGTGGGTGAGGTGGCGTGCGGAGGGAGGCGTGAGGCGGCCAGCGAGGCAACAAGCGAGGTGGCAGGAGTCGACGGGCGGAGGGAGGCGACGGGCTAGGCGGCCGGCGAGGCAACGGGCAAGGCGGCGGGAGAGACTACGGGCGAGGCGGAGGCGGCATCCTGTGGACAGGCGGAGGGAGGCGACGGGCTAGCCGGCGGCGGGCGAGCGGAGGCGGCGTGGAAGTGAGCCGAGGCGGCGGCAGGGGGATTTGTTGCGTGCAGGCGGCAGGGTCTGGGGTAGGTTGGATCTGGGGGGGGGGGCTTTAGGGTAGGGTGGGGGAATATTAGGTTTAAAAGTATCGGGGAAGTATCGGCAAAGTATCGGGAATTATTTTCTTTTTTTGAAAAATCAGTAAATCACCGATAATATGTATCGGCGCGTATCGGGGCAGTATCCGTATCCGGTACAGTATTCGATACCGATACGTGAGTTTTGTGAAGTATCCGTGCAACGTAGGGGACCAGGACCCGCGACAACAATCTGCTCGGCAAGTTTGAGCTGTCCGGCATCCCGCCTGCCCCCAGGGGTGTTCCTCAGATCACCGTTTGCTTCGACGTTGATGCGGTTTGCTTCGACATTGATGCGAACGGTATCCTGAACGTCTCTGCTAAGGACAAGACCACCGGGCAGAAGAACAAGACCACCATCACTACCGACAAGGGCAGGGTGAGCAAGGAGATCTAGAAGATGGTCCAGGACGCTAAGAAGTCTGAGGACGAGGAGCACAAGGAGGAGGTGGAGGTTTGCGTCTTTTTAAGATGAGGTTTGCAAGTTAATTATAGTAGACACTATGCCGAATTTAGCTGTACTAGCCAAAATCACATACGACCACTTCTCTTTGCGTACTGTATCGCACTGCCCCGCTCAAAGCGGCTACGAGACTCTGGCTTATAGATTATTTTGTGAGATATCACATGCACTGTAGCAACTGTTTGGCTTATTTTGAGTAAAAAATTAAGAAAAAAAGGAAAAATAATAATAAAAACACCGTTATATCTTTTTGAGACCATGCAAATGCATAAGAGAAGAAAAAAAACCAAAAAAACCCAAAACAAATAGCCGAAAAGTTAAAAAAGCTAAAATTTACAAGCCCGTTGCTGAAAGCCGCTTTGAGCAGCAGGGCCACAACGGGCTAGCGGCAGATGAAGACGTGGCAGGTGAAGGCATGATCCGAAGCAAGAAAAAGAACGACAAAGTCACTGCTCAATTCGTACTCTCCCCCTCTTCCTATGTCTTATTTCTCATCATCCCCTGGAATAACACAGTCAAGCGAAACGAAAATATTGAAAATATTTCTTTCAAGAAAAAGAAGAAAGAGCACAAATATATTTAGACTCTACCATAAAGGATGAAAGATGGAATGAACAAGAAGAAACAAAGAAAACTACCTAACGAACAGAGCAGCCCAACAAATTAAGATGAAGTAGTTGTATTAGTTTACCTGCAGGTCCGGAAGAGCTGACAATGATATTTGTCTTCAATTTGAAGGAGAGATCTCTTTTTGTGTACTGCACGTACCATTTCCTATGATGATCTTCATCATTTGCATACACCTTCATTTGCTGGATATGTCTGAACTTGTCCCACTCAGGTCCAGATTGTCCGTCAGCTATGGAAGTGAGCAACTCTAGGCTACAATCTAGCTGCAAATACTTTGGGTTTACATTTGGCATGTATTCCGGGAGCATTTTCATGTCGTAGTCCTCCAGCACGAGTCTATGGAGTGCAGGCACACCCTCCAACACCTTCATCTTTGGGCAGATGATTGTGACAAGCTTTTGCAATTTGGGGAGATTAGTGATCCTCTCCAGGTCAGGGTTGAGAAATAAAATAAGCTCAACAATGGAAGGAAAGTTCTCTAGAGAGTTGAGGTGCTGGACGTTTTGTACAGATAGTTTTTTCAAAGCCCTTGCATGGGAGGCAAGGCCATGAGGAACACACCTCAACTTGCAACCTTCGATAAGAAGCTTCTCCAAAACAGGCATGGCTTGCACTTGCTCCTCCCACTCCCACTCCTTCCATTCCACCATTCCTATTAAGTACATCTCGCGTAGTCTCGGAAACGTAGCCGCCGCCTGGGATGAAGAGTGGTGACTATGGTAATGGTAGAGATGCTGTAGGAATTCAGACCCAACACGCTCGATGGCTGGAGCACGGCGGATCTGAAATTGCACCAAATAGGGGAGCTGACACAAGCCATCAGGGAGTTGAGAGCAGCAGGCCAGGTCATCCATCATTAGAATCCTCAAGCTCTTAAGGAGGGTCACTTCCGCTGCTGTCGACGTCATCCACATTGGGAGCCGCCGACCAAAATATCCTTCGATGTCAAGATAATCTAAGCAACACGGAGGGCAGAGCTCATCAAACACCTCCTCAATTCGTCTCTGCTCTTCCTCAGAGACTCCTCTCTCTTTGACCAGCCCATCATCTCCCAACCTACTTGTGCAATATAATCCCAGACGGGTAAGATGCACCTTTTCACCAAGCCTAGCCTTTGCGGCAGACGAGGCAGCAGATACATTCTCCAGACCCTCTAATCCAAGATTCATGAGCTTGGAAAGTGGCCCCAACTCTTCCAAACTACACCAATCACCATCCACATGGGCTTGAAACCCACTCACTTTCCTCAAGTCTGTTAGACCACGGAATCCCCTAGGCATACTATTTATACTTGTGCCTGTAAGGCTAAGATGGCGCAGCTGCCTCAGCTTTGTAATTCTATCAGGAAGTTTCACCAGACTTTGACATCCTTTAAGACTAATGTGCTGCAGGAATTTCAACTTGCCGATGTTTCCCGGTAATCTAGATATATCAGTTTGGTTCAAGGACAAATACCTCAAGTGCTTGAGTTGATACAAAGATTCAACCAATGCAGCACATTTTGCAGATTCAATGTGTAGAGTCCGTAAACTTGTAAACAGAGAATCACTAGGATCAATCTTTATATGGCCAACTAATATTAGTGTTCTTAGTGATTTCTGCTCTTGTAAAAATCTCCACTCAAATTCATCCGATCTTAATCCCTTGGCTTGTATAGACAACCTAAGAAACTTTTGTGTATCGGGTTTACTAAAAATATCAGTTTCTCCATTGTGAGCTACTACTAGTGCTTCATCCCTAGCCACATATTGAGCAAATAAGCGAACAACATCGTGCATGTTGCAAACACATTGATCAGTGTAACTTGTGTCTGGCTCAATAAGATTCCTCAATATTAACTCCTTATAGCACTTGCTTCCTAATTCTTCTAATTCGTCTGGCTTTCCTTGAAGAAATCCTTCACTAATCCACATGCTAACAATTATATCATCAAAGAACTCTGTATTTTTAGGGAGGAGGGAGTAGTGCAGAAAGCACGGCTTCATATAAGGAGGTAAATCTTCATAGCTTAAGTATATTGCGTAGTTTAGCTCTTGGGGCATTCCAGATACTGACCATATGGAATCATTCAGAACCTTCTTCCAATCACCTTGTCGTTTCTCCCTTTGGTTCAAGAGTCCTCCCATAACTTTTATAGCAAGCGGCAAACCATCACATTTTGCTATAATTTCCATTCCAATATCCTTTAGCATATCAACATCAGGTTCATCTCTCTCACTTGAGACTACCTGCAAGCAGTTTAAACCGGTAGATATAAGGAGTTGTCTAGGGAGCACTTAGTACAACAACAACAAAGTCTTGTATCCCAAATAAACTAGGGTAGAATAGGAATAAAATCTCAAAAAAAAAAAATGAAAGCCTTGTAATAAAACTAACAAGACTAAAACCTTAAGCTATACATTCTGCTATCTGAACCAAGAGGGTAAAACACCGTCCCTAAAGATTCTTATGTCACTATTCCGATACGTGGATCGCTAACTTTTATTCGCTCCTATCCAAAGCCAACTCTTTAGATACATTTCAATTCTTCAAGTCTCTTTAACTACTTCCTCCTACATGAGTACTATTTTGTTCAAAAGTACTTAAAATTTGAACCAATCAGCATCTAATGAATCTCATCCGTCTCCCTAAATCATTGCTTAAAAAATATAAATGAAAATAGCAAATATTTGACTTGTAATTTTGGAATCATTTGAAAGTTTTTTGAACTAAATGAAAGTTTTCAAATCAAAATCATTTGAAAGTTGTTGAACCGAAAGTTGTCTGAACTAGTTGAAAGTTATTCAAACATTTGAAAGCTTTCGAATCAGAATTTTTTTAACTAGTTGACAGTTTTTGGAATCATTTGAAATATTTTGAACCAGTCGGAAGTTTTTGGATCATTTGAAAGTTTTTTTGAACCATTTTGAGCATGAATCTTGATGAAGATCCGAAGGTCGAAAAATTGAGTAGATCTTGCTAGTTACAGGCAACACAAATCACTGGACTGGCCACTCAAACTGCAAGTAAAAAAGTACGGACCTGCTTCTTGAGCAATAACCAGGCATCGTCAGGCCCTAATGTGTCGATGTGGTGGTAGGGCTCCCTGGCTTTCATCCCTCGGGCGACCGTGTCATGTCTCGTGGTGACAAGGACTCGGCTGCCTGGAGCAACAACGTTGACCAATGGTGTTTTGAGCACAGCCTCCCATGCTTGTTCGCTCCAAACGTCATCCATCACCAGTAAGGTCTTTTGCCTGTTCAAGGCATCCTTGAGGGTTCGCTGAAGCGTGGCCTTTGCATCTCCAGAACGACGGTGTTCTCCCCCAGCTTCGGTGATGGCTCTCCTCAACAGCTCGGCCTCGTTGTAGTCTTGGTTGACGCTCAGCCATATCTTCTTGTGGAACTCACGTTGGATGGTCTCGTCGTTGAAGATGTTTTGGGCAAGGGTGGTCTTGCCGATCCCGCCGATGCCTACAACAGCTAAGACCATCATTTTGTTGTCTTCACGGCTGGTTCCCCCCTCAATTCTTGTCAACATCTCCACCAGCTTTCTTGTGTCCTCTTCCATCTTCTCCCCGACCACACCCGATCGGTCGAGCTCTCCTGACGACTCGCGGCTGGCAGATAGTCGAGAGGCATGCGCCCTGCTGCTACGGTCCTCGTAGGAACCGAGGTTGAGGAAGTTGAATACTGCACTCCGCTCCTTGATGTCGCCAAGCCTCTGGTTGAGCGCCTTGATGCGGCTGCCGATGTTGTGGGCGAAGAGGGGATTCCGCAAGCAGAAGAGCAAGGGGTTGAAGCACCCCAAGTCTATGCATGCGCCTCGCTGATCCATGGCCTTGAGTTGGCAGAGATCGAGGATGTCGGTGGCTTCGTACATGGCGCCCTTGAGCTCCCTCACCCACCCCTGCACACTCTTGTCGGTGATGTTTCTCCTATCGGCGTCGGCGAGGAAGTTCTTGAGGTCTTCGAGCTTGGTGCCCAACTTGTCGATCTCGCCGGAGACTCCGAACAGCATCCCGACCTCATCTTGTGCCCCCTGCTTGAGCAGATCGGTGACGTAGGATGCAAAAGCTTCCAGGACTATGGCCATACCTTCTCTACTTGCTAGCTGTTTCTCTTAATTTCTTGGTTTCAGGCAAGCTAGCTGGGTTGAAAGTAAAGGATTGGTTGTTAGGCAACAGAGTGTGTACCTTTGGTTTGTGATTAGCGATGCCCCCATATATCTGTAGTCAGTCGATCACAAAACTAGCTAGCTAGCGAGCCGGATTAATCTACGTACCTTTCTTGAAACGCCAGCAAAGCAACGTACCTATACATGTCTAGATAGATAGGTAGGTGGTTAAGATGCCTAGTTTGTTCCCCTGCATCGACCTCCATTGCTGGCATGCTACATGTCCCCTATTCTTATGTTTCTAGCTAGCTTTAACCTTTTGGCAGGGCAACTGGGCAACGAAGGGATCAATTCTTTTTCTTTTCTTTTCCTTTCTTTCTTTTTTTTCCTACACGTATGCACACTTCGAGTATCCATCTTCTTTCGCAGGGATGGAAAGAACGGCAAACAATCCTCTCTCTCTCTCTTTTTTACATTGAATGGCAAACAATTAAAATTTGAGCAGTGTAATGTAGTTTAGGCGTATATGCACTCAAATTATCTAAACTTATGGCTATCGATATCTTTTTTAATATTTGGATTGAATACATGAAATGATATGCACTCACTTTTATAATATTATTATTTTATTATATTTTATAAATGGGTTTTGATAATCATCTCCGGGTGTTTTCTTTTGGAAAAAAATCATCCAAATTCTGGAGCCCGGAGATCGATGAGGATGGAATTGGATGAAACGGGACCAACACGACAGACATTCATTTGCTGATATCACCATCCATTTTTCATCTGGCTCATCAAACAGTTCTTCAACCCGCCTAGGTGACACCTTTGCTCGCTTTGAACAACCTGTCATGTCCTAGTGTACCGGTGCACTGCATGCTGCCCCGCTCATTTTGGTTTCAACTTCTAGCTTCTGGCTTATTTTTCACTATTCATAAATTTCATCTTTTTCTGAACTTTTGGCTTTTTGCCGGTTCTTTTTTCCCATATTTGTTTGCATTATACGGGATGGGCTAATATGTTTTTTTATTTTTAATTTTTTAAATTTAATTATGCTAAATAAACCTCTGACAGCTACAGTGTTTTTTCAGCCAGCTACAGTCCTTTTCAGCCATAAGCCACTAAAAAAAGTCATTTTGAGCAGAGCGTGGCGAAAGAGCTAGCAGATACATTCTCCAGACCCTTAAGTCAAACCTCCCTAATCTGGGGAAGAAGTTCATTTTCCATTTGTTCCACAAAGGTCAAGATCATATTAGCTGCCCTAGTTTTACAATGCTATTTAGGGGGATGTACCAGACGATTACATATTACGATGCTAACAAGCTGCAAAAAATTCGTCTTGCCCATGTCTTCTGGTAGCCCACGTACGTATATTTGCCTCAGCTAACAACAAGCGCCTCAGGTGCTTCAGTTGGCACAGAGTCAAGCATTGTGTGAAAAATTGCAAAGGCTATATACAGTACCCATAGTCTTAAAAAAGAATACTAAATGAACCATCGGGATTGAACTTAATGTTGGCAAGTGATATTTGATATTCTTTTCCTGCTCGTTTCGGCTTGCTTATGGCTTCTGGCTTATTTTTCACTATTTATAAATTTTGTCTTTTTCTGTTTTTTTTTAGTTTTTTTGCCAGTTCTTTTTTCCTGTATTCCTTTGCATTGTCCGTGATGCCCTAACCTGTTTTTTTTCCTATTTTTAATTTTTTTAAAAAAATTATTTGTACTAAATAAGCCACTATCAGTTACAGTGTAATTTCAATCGCTACAGTGCTTTTTTTCAGCCGCTACAGTGTTTTTTTAGCCCAAATGAGACTTTGGCTCAAATGGAATAGAAATAGTTGGAAGAAATAGCTTTTGGAATAATATTTGACAAACAGTTTTTGAAAATTGCAGATGCGGAGGAGGCAACGGAGGCTGGCTGGCTACTTTTTCGAATCGGCTTCTGGCTTCTTCAAGTAGAAGGTGTAAGCTGAAGCTGTCATCTGGCACTATTTGGGGTATTCAAATCAGCTAGAGTTGATGGCTTTTGGCTAAAATTGAACAGTAACAACTAAAAGAAGTAACTTTTGAAATAACATTTGGAAAACGGTTTTTGGCAGACATAGAGGAGGCAATGGAGGTCGGCTGATGGTTTTTGGAAGTGGCTTAGAGAAGCCATTTTCAAAAGTTAAGGTGTTCAATTAAGCTTTTGTTTTTGATTTCTCCAAACATAAGCCAGAAGGAAGCCAATCTGAATACCCCTAAGATTTGGAGCAAAAGCAAGCCAGAGAGCCGCACCAGAAAAGTGATCTCTTTCTTGACACACAGGCAAAGCAATAGATAGCTAGGATGCCTTTCTTCCCTTGCCGCCACATCACCATTGCCGTGGATACAAATTTTCTTTTGCTCCTTTTTCCTCGTGCCTAGGCAAGAAAGGAATCCATCAGTTCTTTCCTTTCAAGTATTAATTCAGAACATGTAAATCAAGCAGATTTTGACCAAATTAATAAGGAATTAATCACTCACCGTGACTTTGTTTCCTTGCGCCGCCGCCCGCCGGGCTCGCCGATCGTGCGCGCGCGTCTTAGAATCTCTAATAATGGACTGCATTTCATCGAACAGTGCGGCTAGCTGGTGGAATGGACGACGGTTTCCCGTGCTTGGAGATCAAAAGAGTTGGAGAGGGCCGTGGCCTGCGAAGACGGAGCGGATTTTATGTCCTAAGACTGATTGCTTTAAAGCATGATTACTTGTTCTATTCTAAATTATAGAATGGTGTGATAGACCGGTCGTGTGGTAGGCACCTGAATTGTGAATCAAATATCCATCTCTCAGGTTAAGAATTTGGATGGAAGCCTGGTTGGTTCCAGAGGTTTTGATCAAACATGAAGTCAAGAAGAATGATCAAGGCATGTAAATTTAGAAACGACAAGCATGTGCAGACGACGATTTCGCCAAGCCAAGTGCCTATCAGCCACTATGGTGGTGGGTTCGTCGACTCGACGGTGTGCGGCGCCTCCCAACTCTCCGGAAATGGACCGGGGGAAACAGGCACGGAAACGGCGCGGTTCAATGGCTTTGTTTGTTCACGGAAACAGGCCCAACAGATTTATTTATGCTTGTTCGGCACGACGAAGTGTTAGAAATTATGTGTTTGTAGGTTTAGATGTTAGCTGCTTGTTACCGCTAGTCAGAACTGAATAGCATGTTAGACTTACAAGATACAGTTTGTTGAAATCCGCTGCCGACAATGAAGGCACGTCGCTGTAATTCCGGATCATGGATCCGTCGTGCTGTTACTGTCATATATAAAGAACAGATCCATCTATGGATCAACGAGTTAGGCAGAATTCTCTTCCCATCTCTAACTTTTGCATGGTATCAGAGCCAGTCGATTCACTCTGAGATCCAACCATGTCTGCCACTCCCGGATCTGCAGTCTCAAACAGTCTGCCTTCCTCTTCCAACCACTCTGGCATTCTGCCAACGCCATCGTTCAGTCACATGGTCAATGTGAAGCTCACGCAGGAAAACTACCTGCTGTGGACGGCACAGCTCATTCCCTATCTCAAGAGTCAAGGGCCCATGCGTTATGTTGATGGTTCCATTGTGTGCCCGAATCAAACCATCACCGTCACACCCACTGAAGAAGGAGGAGGTCGCCGAATCATCGTCAACCCAGAATATACTAACTGGTATCACCAAGACCAGTTTGTCCTAAGCGCCATCATCTCCTCTCTCACAGAGGATGTGCTTGGGAATGTTGTTGGCATGACAACATCGCACGAGGTGTGGCGTGCACTGAAGAAGATGTATGCGTCGAGCTCCCGTGCAAGGATCATGCAAATCCGCATGCAGCTTGCCACCATTCAGAAAGGAGAGCTCTCCATTGCTGATTACTTCCGCAAGGTGAAATGTCTTGCTGACACCCTCTCCACCATTGGCAAACCACTCGAGGATGAGGAGTTGATTGCATATATGCTGCGCAGTCTCGGCCACGACTACGATCCTCTTGTCACAAGCTGTTGAGATAATCCTGGCACGATCTTGCTTTTACCATCAGTTCAGCACTTTACTTATTTTTAGGATTGTGTACCAAATGCGTCTGATGCATGCATGTTCATGCAGAGGTGCTCCTGTTTTCTCGTTTTGATTCCGCAATGTTTGGTTTGTTTCCAAGTTGATGGTTGGTGCGTCTGTTACGGGATTGCCCAGCCAAGATTGTAAAGTTCTTCTTTATATAGAAATGGACTCTCAGAAAACGCTGCAACTTGCGGCACCAATTCTTTTGTATCTTTGAAAGTTTCAGAGCTATACACGGGTCTTCATCGACTCCGGCTTGGTCACGCCGGCGCTGAAGACAACAATTGGTATCAGAGCGTTCTGATTCCGGGAGCACGGTCAAGCAGTCGTCATGCCGCGTCATCGGTCTGCTTCGCCACTAAGGCAGTCTCGTGAGGAGACGGCGCCAACACCGGGGAGCAGTGGAGGCGGCAGCAGAGCGGAGCGTGGCCTGGTCATTCACCGGGTCACCAAGGAAGTCAGCACCAGTGGAGCATTTCCGACGCTCACCAAGACGAATTACTTCGACTGGGCGGCGCTCATGCGGGTGATGCTGCAGGCGCGCGGTCTGTGGGTTGCTGTGAGCACCGGCACCACAGACTTTGTCGAGGATCGAATGGCGCTTGAAGTAATCGCCAAGGCGGTCCCAACAGAGATGATGGGCGCCATCGCAAGTAAGGCAACTGCCAAGGCTGCCTGGGATGCAATCAGCACTATGCACGTCGGCGTGGAACGTGTGCGCAAGGCGAAGGCGAATACCCTCCGGCGGGAGTTCGACGGCCTCAAATTCCGCGACGGCGAGACGGTCGACGAGTTCGGCGTCCGTATCAATCGGATTGCACACCAACTCGCGGTCCTCAACGACAGCTGCACGGAGGAGGAGATTGTCCGCAAATTCCTCCAAGCACTTCCTCTAAGGTACGCGCAGATTGCCATGGCAATTGAGACTCTTCTCGATCTGAACGAGGTCTCCATTGAGGAGCTCATCGGACGGCTAAAATCGGCGGAGGAGAGGCATGGTCTTGGCGGTGGATCCGACTCCATCGCTAAGTTGAATCTCACTGAGGATGAGCTCGTCGCACGTGTGGCGGCGAAGATGAATTTCTCTGGCGAGGGGTCTTCAAGACAACCGAGAGGGTCGTCGTCAAGCCAGAGGCAAGGGCATGGCTCCGGGCGGAGCAAGGAAGCTGGAGCTCACGGCGGTTCCAGACCGCCCAAATCCTCAGGCAGCTCCGGCAATGGTGCGAACCCGATCGCCAACGATCAGTGCCGGTACTGCGGTAAAAAGGGGCACTGGGCCCGCGAATGCCGTAAAAAGAAGAGGGACGACGCGGCCCATACGGCCCACGCTGAGGAGGACACCGAGACCTCCTTACTGGTGGCGTCAGCAACAGTCGACGGCACTTTCCCCACTTCGTCCTCACCACGTGCGACGGATTCACCGGCGGACTCCTCCACAATCCACCTTCAGGAGGACAAGCTCTTTGTTCAGCTCGGCGGGAAGGGGGACGGAGACTACACCAGATGGATCCTCGACACTGGCGCAACCAATCACATGACGGGAGTGAAGGCCGCCTTCGCCGAGCTCGACACTGGAATCCGCGGCTCTGTCCGTTTCGGAGATGGCTCCGTTGTCGGAATAGAGGGGCGCGGAACGGTCCTCGTCACCTGCAAGACCGGCGAGCACCAGGAGCTGGGAGGAGTCTACCACATCCCCAAGCTCACCGCCAACATCGTCAGTCTCGGGCAATTAGACGAGGCTGGTTTCAAAATCCAGATCGAAGGCGGGATCCTCAAGATCTGGGATCAACGAAGGAGGCTGCTGGCGAAGGTCCAACGATCGCTAAACCGACTCTACGTGCTCGAGCTCAACATCGGGAAGCCAGTGTGTCTAGCTGCGCGGAGCACCGAAGAAGCCTGGCGATGGCACGCGAGGTATGGCCATCTTGGTTTCCAAGGGCTGAAGCAACTCGCCAAGGAGCAGTGGGTACGCGGGCTCCCGCAGATCGAACATGTCGATCAGATCTGCGAGAGTTGCCTCGCTGGGAAACAAAGGAGGCGATCCTTCCCGGCGGCAAGCACATTTCGAGCTTCGAATCTTCTGGAGCTGGTCCACGCCGATCTATGTGGGCCTATTACCCCGAAGACCCCCGGAGGCAAGCAGCTGTTTTTGCTTATGGTCGACGACAAGAGTCGATACATGTGGCTCGTATTGCTGTTTTCGAAGGACGAAGCTGCAGCGGCAATTGTGCGGCTCCAAGCGCGTCTGGAGGTGGAAGCCGGGAGGAAGTTGGAGACACTCCGCACCGACCGCGGTGGAGAGTTCACTGCCCACACTTTCAGTGATTACTGCGCTGAACAGGGGATCCAACGCCACCTCACCGCGCCGTACACGCCCCAGCAAAATGGCGTGGTGGAGCGGCGCAATCAAACAGTGCTCGGCATGGCAAGGAGCATACTGAAGGCGATGAAGATGCCCGGGTGGTTTTGGGGGGAGGCTGTCACAACGGCCGTCTTCATCTTGAACAGAGCACCGACAAGGAGTGTCAAAGGTATGACGCCGTTCGAAGCTTGGTTTGGGCGCAAGCCGCCAGTCCATTATCTTCGGACGTTTGGCTGCGTCGCGCACGTGAAGCGCACTGGGGGTCATCAGCGCAAGCTTGAAGACCGGAGTACGCCGATGGTCTTCATCGGGTACGAGCCGGGTTCCAAAGCGTATCGCTTCTACAATCCAAGCACCGAGCGCGTGGTGGTTTCGCGTGATGCGGTGTTCGACGAAACAAGAGCTTGGGATTGGAGCAAGCACGGCGAAGACCCTGGCGCGACGAACTCAGAGCCATTTCATGTCGGCCAGATGACAGTCACTGTACGCCAAGACACGGCAGTACAGGACGCGGGGTACGACAACACGCCCGGGAGCGAGGCGACGACAACACCTGCAACGCCTGGAGCTGCATCGACCACACCGTCAGAACTTCACACGCCTCGGTCAGCCTTGATTCTCGCTGAGGAGATCGAGTTCGTCTCTCCGCCGAGTGGGGACTTGGACCTCGACGGCGACCACGACGACGACGTGCCGCTCCGATTCAGGACAATGGAGAATGTGCTTGGACCAGCTACTCCACCAGGATTGGCCGAGCGCGATACGGAGGAAGACTTGCTGCTTTCTGTTGGTGAAGAGCCAAACACTTTTGAGGAGGCGCGTGGAGAGGAGTGCTGGCGCAAGGCAATGCTGGAGGAAATGGTCTCAATCGAGCAGAACGGCACCTGGTTCCTCGCCGACCTCCCACCAGGCCATCGCCCAATAGGCTTGAAATGGGTCTTTAAGCTGAAGCGCGACCAAGACGGTGCCATTGTCAAGCATAAAACTCGTCTGGTCGCAAAGGGTTACATCCAGCAGGCTGGGATAGACTTCGACGAAGTGTTCGCGCCCGTGGCAAGAATGGAGTCTGTACGCATGCTGCTCGCCGTGGCAGCGCATGAGAATTGGCTTGTACACCATATGGATGTGAAGTCTGCTTTTCTGAATGGAGAGCTTGGCGAGGAAGTCTATGTTCGACAACCGCCGGGTTTTGTCGCAGCTGGGCATGAAGGAAAGGTGTTGCGGCTGAAGAAGGCTTTGTATGGCCTCCGGCAAGCGCCACGCGCGTGGAACATGAAACTTGACAACAGTCTGCGCCAGCTCGGTTTCACCAGGTGCGTCAGTGAGCATGGTCTTTACACCCGGGGTTTGGGAGCATCGCGTGTGGTGGTAGGCGTCTATGTTGACGACCTCATCATCACCGGCTCATGCACAAAGGAGGTTGAAGCATTCAAGGGGGAAATGCTGCGCCTGTTCCGCATGAGTGATTTGGGCCTTCTGTCCTATTACCTGGGAATCGAAGTCAAGCAGAGCAAGGAGGGCGTGACACTTAGTCAAGCAGCATATGCACGCAAACTGCTGGAGAAGGCAAGGCTGGAAGAATGCAATTCCTGCCAGACGCCCATGGAGGCACGGTTGAAACTGAAGAAAGAAAGTGCAGCAGCAGAGGTTGATGCAACCATGTACCGCAGTTTGGTTGGAAGCTTAAGGTATCTGGTGCATACTCGACCCGATATCTCGTTCGCTGTTGGATTTGTGAGCAGGTTCATGGAGAGCCCCAAGCAAGATCATCTGACAGCCGTGAAGCATCTTCTGCGGTACATCTCTGGCACCATTGAGTATGGAATTGTCTACACCAAGCGTGAGGACAAGGGACTCTGTCTTGTGGGTTACAGCGACAGTGATTTTGGGGGAGACATCGATGACAGGAAAAGTACCACCGGTATCGTTTATTTCCTCAACGACATGCCAATCTCATGGCAGTCTCAGAAGCAACGGGTGGTGGCACTCTCATCCTGTGAAGCAGAATATATCGCTGGCGCGGCTGCAGCATGCCAGGGGGTATGGCTCGCACGGTTGCTGAAAGATGTGACTGGTTCAGTACCACAGCCGCCGAGTTTGAAGATGGACAATATGTCCGCTATAGCATTGAGTAAGAACCCCGTCCTACACGATAGAAGTAAGCACATTGATACGAAGTTTCATTATATTCGTGAATGTGTGGATGACGGGAAGATCAAACTGGACTACACAAGCACTCAAGAACAGCTTGCAGACGTCCTAACAAAGTCGCTCGGACGCGTCAAGTTCCTGGAGCTTCGCGAGAAGATCGGCGTTGTCAAACTCAAGTGAATCGTGCAAGGCTTAGGGGGAGAAATGTTGAGATAATCCTGGCACGATCTTGCTTTTACCATCAGTTCAGCACTTTACTTATTTTTAGGATTGTGTACCAAATGCGTCTGATGCATGCATGTTCATGCAGAGGTGCTCCTGTTTTCTCGTTTTGATTCCGCAATGTTTGGTTTGTTTCCAAGTTGATGGTTGGTGCGTCTGTTACGGGATTGCCCAGCCAAGATTGTAAAGTTCTTCTTTATATAGAAATGGACTCTCAGAAAACGCTGCAACTTGCGGCACCAATTCTTTTGTATCTTTGAAAGTTTCAGAGCTATACACGGGTCTTCATCGACTCCGGCTTGGTCACGCCGGCGCTGAAGACAACACAAGCATCACGACGCGAGCTGACGCCTATACTGTCAGCGATGTTTATGTGCACATGCTGAGCTTTGAAATGCGCCAAGAGCACAACAACACCATCATTCAGGTATCTGCTAACATTGCCAACAGGAACGCAGGTCATCGTGGTGGTGGAGGCCGGACTGGTCGAGGGCGATCCCGAGGTGGTGGTCGTTCTCAAGCCAGTCACAACAGTCAAGGAACACCGTGAGAAGTGGTGTGCCAGGTCTGTCACAAGGCTGGTCATGATGCTAGTCAGTGTTGGCATCGCTTCGACTGCAACTATCAAGCAGATGACACCACCAAGGTTGCTGCCATGGCGCCAAACGGCAACAACTACGGACTTGATCCAAACTGGTATCTTGATACGGGAGCAACCGACCACATCACCAACGATTTGGAACAGCTGACCACCAAGGAGCGCTACACTGGTGGCGATCAGATCCAAGTCGCCAACGGAGCAGGTTTGTCTGTTGCCCATGTTGGATACTCTAGCATTGCTGGTTCCATTCGGCCTCTTCGTCTAAATCGTGTTCTGCATGCTCCTAGAATTAACAAACATCTAGTATCTGTCCATAAATTAACCTCCGACAACAATGCAATGGTTGAATTTCATCCAAATTGTTTCTTTGTCAAGGATCAAGCAACCAGGAACACTCTTCTCACAGGCAGGTGTAGGAATGGCCTTTACATTCTTCCAAATAAACAGATCAGCCAGGCCTTGTTTTCAGCTAAGGCGACACAAGAGCAATGGCATCAACGGTTGGGACATCCAGCCTCTCCAATAGTTCTTGAAGTTTTGCATAAGAATAACATTACTGTAGACAATAGTGCTTCTTCTTCCTTGGTTTGTGATGCCTGCCAACAAGGAAAAGCACACCAACTTCCATTCAATTCTTCCTCTCGTGTATCTACAGCACCACTGCAAATTGTTCACACTGATGTTTGGGGACCTGCACTCCCATCAGTTAATAGCTCCAAATATTATGTCTCCTTTGTTGATGATTTCAGCAAGTTTGTGTGGATTTATTTATTGAGAAACAAATTTGAAATTGAGCATGTGTTTCTACAATTTCAAAAACATGTAGAACGTTTGCTTAACACCAGAATTCGTTCAGTTCAATCCAATTGGGGTGGAGAATACCACCGTCTTCACAGCTACTTTAGAACCATAGGCATTGAACATCGCATCTCCTGTCCCCACACTCATCAGCAGAATGGAACTGCTGAAAGGAAGCACAGACATATTGTAGAAACTGGTCTCTCCCTTCTTGCTCAAGCTCATATGCCATTGCGGTTTTGGGATGAAGCCTTCAACACGCTTGTTTTCTGGTTAACAGGATGCCCAGTCGATTAATTGGTCTTGACACACCATTGCATAAACTTTTTGGCTATGATTTTGATTACTCTTCCCTACGTGTGTTCGGTTGTGCTTTCTGGCCGAATTTGCGCCCATACAACGCTAGAAAGCTAAATTTCAGATCAAAACAATGCGTCTTCCTGGGTTACAGCTCCTTGCATAAAGGCTACAAATGTTTTGATCGATCCACCGGACGAGTGTACATATCTCGTGATGTTATTTTCGATGAAATGTCTTTCCTTTCTCAAAACAACCCACTGAAAACACTCAACTGCCTAACAGTTCAAATCAGCCAGTAATTCTACCTGTGCTGGTCAAGACCACCAAATATTCAGAACAGTCTCTTATTGTCCCTGATATCTCCTCTAGTGAACTAGCAATAGCTAGTCCTCACATGAGCAATGGTCAAACTAATCCAGAAGCTGACAATGATCATTTCAATAGTGTGTCTTTTGCAGGGTCACAAGACGACAGGATCATTAGTGAAGACTCAGTTCAGGCTAACTTGAATCCTGATGCAGATAAGCCAACTGAGACCGAAATTATCTCCTTATCATACAGGCAACACCCAATGAGAACTTGACTTCGTGACAACATTGTTCAACCCAAGAAGTTTACAGATGGAACAATTAGATACTCACGCTGGTTTGCAGGTACAGTCACCGACAAAAATCTGATTACAGGCTCTTCTGCTATCTCAGAGCCTCACAGTTTGCAGGAGGCTTTGGAAAGTTCAGAGTGGCGTCAAGCCATGGATTCTGAGTATGCAGCATTGATTAAAAATGAAACTTGGGATCTGGTTCCACCCAAGAAAGGGATCAACTTGATTGACAGTCGTTGGGTGTACAAAATCAAGAGAAAAGCAGATGGTTCGGTAGACAGGTTCAAAGCAAGATTAGTGGCAAAAGGATTTAAACAAAGATATGGTTTGGATTATCTTGACACCTATAGTCCTGTTGTCAAACCTTCAACAGTTCGCATTATTCTGTCTCTTGCAGTTTCACAGCAATGGAGTATGAGGCAGATCGACATACAAAACGCCTTCTTGCATGGAATTCTTCAGGAGGAGGTATATATGAAACAGCCACTGGGTTATGAAGATCCAAACAAGCCATCTAATTATATATGCCGTCTTAAGAAGGAACTTTATGGATTGAAACAGGCTCCAAGGGCATGGCATTTTCGTCTGACTAGCAAACTGCAAGAACTGGGTTTCATTGCTTCCAAAGCCGATACATCTTTGTTTGTCTTCTGTCGAGGGAATGTCACCATGTATATGCTGATCTATGTGGATGACATAATCATTGTGAGTTCCTCACCCAGTGCCACTGACAAGTTGATTAAGCAATTAATGACAGATTTCGTAGTGAAGGATCTAGGCACACTTGAATACTTCCTGGGAGTGGAGGTCAAACAAGAGAAGGATGGTATCTTGTTGTCTCAGCTAAGGTATGCCTCGGATTTGCTTCGAAGAGCAAACATGACTAATTGCAAGTCAATCTCCACTCCAATGGCATCTGCAGAGAAACTGTCTAAGGATCAGGGCATACCTCTCAGAGAAGCGGAGCAATTTCAGTACAGAAGCTTGGTCGGAGGATTGCAGTATTTGATCATAACTCGGCCAGATCTTTCGTTTGCAGTTAATCGAGTATGCCAGTTCATTCAGAGTCCTACTGATGTGCACTGGGCTGCCGTCAAAAGGATTTTGAGGTACGTGAGAGGAACTATTGGTCAAGGTCTGAAAATTCAGAGATCACTGACAACCAGATTGAGTGCATTCTCAGATGCCGACTGGGCGGGAAGTCCTGAAGACCGACGATCAACTAGTGGGTATGCTGTGTTTCTGGGCACAAACCTTGTGTCATGGAGCTCACGAAAGCAGGCAACCGTCTCAAGATCGAGCACAGAGGCCGAGTACAAAGCCATAGCTAATGTAACGGCTGAATTGATCTGGATTTAGTCTTTATTAAAGGAACTGGGAGTAACTCAATACCAATCTCCAGTGCTTTGGTGTGACAATCTCGGTGCAACCTACTTGACAGCTAATCCAGTATTCCATGCCAGGACTAAGCACATTGAAGTGGATTTCCATTTCGTTCGTGAACAAGTCGCACGGAAGGCAATGGAGGTGAGGTTCATTTCATCAAAGGATCAGCTAGCTGACATCTTTACTAAGCCACGTCTAGAGCTCCATTAATCTCAAATTGCAGCAATCTCAACCTGAGTTGTCCACGTTGTGATTGAGGGGGACTGTTAGAAATTATGTGTTTGTAGGCTTAGATGTTAGCTGCTTGTTACCGCTAGTCAGAACTGAATAGCACGTTAGACTTACAAGATACAGTTTGCTGAAGTCCGTTGCCGACAATGAAGGCACGATCCGTCGTGCTGTTACTGTCATAGTGTCATATATAAAGAACAGATCCATCTATGGATCAACGAGTTAGGCAGAATTCTCTTCCCATCTCTAACTTTTTCACGAAGTATTTCGAGAGGAATTGGGCTGTGTTTGCAGTTTCTTTCTTCTCCGCTGCAAGAGGCAGGCAAACCTTACTAGGCTTTTTTTTTTTTACTTTTAGCTTATACCTTTTAGCTGTGGTTTATATTTTTGGGATGTTCGTGAGAGAGTAAAGTAACAGAAATTCACGTACTGTTTGGGCCGATATAAATGAAGTTGCTACAGTGTGTACTATAATAAACTTGTAGACCCTATTTTGAAAAGACACTTTATTTAAAAGCTAGTTACTGTAAAAAAAATAGAAACACAGCTTTTACAAACTAAAAAGAAGAGACCATTCAGTAGTATTTCCCCCATTAATTTGTATGCCTTGAGGCAACAGCTGCTTTCCCCTTTTTCTTGCGCAGGAAAGGAAACTAACATGACACAAGATCACTCTCCATGGTGAACTCTTAAACTTGTTACCCAACGACCGATCTCAGAATCTGTGACCACCACCAACATGATGAGCAGAGCAATAACAATGAAAAGTAAGAAACGAAGAGAACCTCGTTTCTGCCTTTTGTTTTCTCTTTCATTTCCAAACAGAATGGAACAATAAGTTTAGTACCATCAACGTACTACTACACAGAAAAAATAGTGTAACGTGACCAAAATCATACTAGAAATGGGATAAAAATAGAGAAGAATGAGGCGCAAGCCCGGTAGGAAAAATATACAACTGTTATGAACCTGGATGTTGGAGGTGAAATCGCAGTCATAGTCGTTCATCACCGCCATTGGCCTGGTATATATCGGCTTACAGTCCACGTAGCACAGGTGTAGTTGATGTTCTGTTAGTCAGCCTCGCTGCACCACTTACCTCCACCAGATGGTGAGGTGTTTGGATCTGTAGACTGCAATGCAAACAGCATAATACACCCAAAAAGTCAGGGGATGCGGGGATAAATTTTAGCATCAAAATGCCGGAATAAATAAACAGTAACTGCACAGAACTATAGACTTGGGTAAACAGCATCGTAAATTCACTGGAGTACAGCCAGCATTTCTCCAATAAATTTTTTTAACTTGCGTCAGTTTATGACTCTGAATTGAGTTATGTATATTAACCGATTGATCAACAGAAAATTTTAACTATCAAGAGCCTTACGTGATCAATTGAGTTATGTATATTAACCGATTGCAGTTTCCTGGAGATCACATCCTTTATTCGTCAAACAAAGAAAATCGCAAAGTCTTGAAGAAGCAACTGTAGCAACTGTGTACCGGTGCTTTGAGCAACTAACTGAAGAGGACGATCCTCCGTGTCCCCCCTCCTAAAACATCTTCGTTATCATCAAACTGGCTGCATACATTAGCCGCAAAACAGGAGCATTTCTAGTCATCTTTGTTGGCTAGCAAATTAGCATGAACTAGAGACTGAGCGGGTGCTTATTCTAGCTTTTAAGCCCAAGTTTTTAGCTTATTTTATACTATGATTTATTTTTATACTATAATTGTTAGTAACTTTTTTAGTATAATTAAATTTAAAAAATAAAAAATTATATCACCATGAACTATATAAACGAATAAGAGAAAAAAATCCAAAAAACTTAAAAATTAAAATTAAGAAGCTAAGAACTAAAAGCTTTAAGCCTAAATAAACACACCCGTGGTGACAGAGATCAACTACCACTATTTTTTCGCGAAATCCCAAGAAAAAGGAAAAGGAATCCAAGATGTCATGCAATCCAAGAAAAAGAAAAGAAATCCAAGAAGCAGCACAGCACACAAACACGTGGGTTTCTACGGTCTGCTGGGTGGAAAGGCCCAATCCCACTCTTTTCGTGAAAACCCAAATGAGTCCATCGATGCCTCCCAAGCGCAAGTCTTCGGTGGCGATTGCGGCCCTGGCCGAGTTGCTGAGGAAGATGCGGAGCAAGGTAGCTGGCAAGCGGGCCGCCGGAGCCCCGTCGAAGATGGCCAAGGAGGCGGTGGTGCCGACGGCCAAGCTGAACGGGGGGAAGAGGGCCAGGAAGGCAGCAGAGGTGGAGGAGGATGGCGGTGCTGTTTCCAGCGACGGGAAGCGCGTCATCGTCGAGGCTTGGTGAGTGCGTGCGTGTGCGGGTGAGTTTTTTCTTTTCTTTTTGGGATTTTGGATTATTTTAAGGTGATTCCAAGTTTAAGGTCAGGACTTAGTGGGGTTTTTTTGGTGAATATTGGATGACCTACTTCTCAATGCGAGTTCATACTAGTACCCCATTGATGTATCGCATCTAGGGGCATCACTTCTAGTAGGGTTTTCATATATCATAACTAACAGTTATCAATTTTGTGTCCTTTTGACATTAGTACCATCTTTTTTGTTCTTCATTTATCATAGATCAAAATCAGGAATCATAACAAGACTGTGATATGCTGTGACAAATTTTGAAATAACAAGACTTACAGTACAAAGGACTTACTAGTAGTGTTACCATGAATTTAAAATACCTGTTGGTAATGTACGTACGAAGAAACATTGGATGATCTGGTTGCAGACATGGCAACATGAATTCATCAACTGAAGTAAGAAAAAGAGTGACAAAGTTGCCGCTCAATTTTTAGGAATTGTGGGAAACAACCTCTTTAATTTATATCCTCCCTTTTTTCTCATGTTCTTCCACTAATGCCATATTCCTCTTCGTCCCCTGAAGGAACACAACCAAGTGAAATGAAAAGGTTGGCAATATTTCTTTCAAAAAAATAAGGAAAAGTAGGAAATACATTCAGACTCAAGCATACAACTGACAGATGGAATGAACAAGATGGAACAAAGAAAACAAACTAAATGCACAGAGTAACCAAACAAATTAAGATGAAAGACTTTTGTTAATTTACCTGCAGACTGAGAACAGTTGACATCAATATTTGTCTCTAATTTGTAGGGGGGGTCTCCTGTGTACAGCACGTACCATTTCCTTTGATTGTCTCCATCGTCTGCATACGCCTTCATTTGCTGGATATGTCTGAACTTGTCCCACTCAGGTCCAGATTGCCCCTCAGCTATGGAAGTGAGCAATTCTAGGCTGTAGTCTATATGCAAATGCTTTGGGTTTACATTTAGCATGTATTCCGGGAGCGTTTCCATGTCGTAGTCCTCCAGCATGAGTCTATGGAGTGCAGGCACACCCTCCAGCAGCTTCATCTTTGGGCAGATGGCAGTGACAAGCTTTTGCAATTTGGGGAGATTAATGATCCTCTCGAGGTCGGGGTTCTCAAACACCTGAAGCTCAACGAGAGAAGCAAAGTTCTCCAGAGAGTTGAGGTGTTGCACATTGTATACGTCCAAACGTTTCAAAGCCCTTGCATGGGAGGCAAGGCCAGGAGGAATGCGCCTCAGTTTGCAACCTTCGATAAGAAGTTGCTCCAAGATAGGCATGGCTTGCACTTGCTCCTCCCACTCCCACTCCTCCCATTCCACCATTCCTATTAAGTTCATCATGTGCAATCTTGGAAACCCAGTCGCCGCTTGGGATGAAGGGTGGTGACTGTGGTGATGGTAGAGCTGCTGCAAGAATTCAGACCCAACACACTTGATGGTTGGAGCGCGGTTGATTTGAAGGAGCTGCAAACAGGGGAGCTGACATAAGCCATTCGGGAGTTGGGTGCAGCAGGCCAGGTCCGCCATTGTTAGAATCCTCAAGCTCTTGAGGGGCGTCGCTGCAGTCAACATCATCCATATTGGGAGCCGCCGACCAAAATATCCTTGGATCTCAAGATCATCTAAGCACGGTGCAGGGCAGAGCGCATCAAACACCTCCTCAATTCGTTGCTGCTCTTCCTCAGAGACGCCTTCTCCCTCTTTGACCAGCCCATCATCTCCCAATCTACTTGTGCATAGTAAGTACAGATCGATAAGATGCGCCTTGTCACCAAGCCTGGCCTTTGTGGCAGACGAGGCAGCAGATACATTCTCCAGACCATCTAACCCAAGAATCCTGAGCTGGGGAAGTGGCCCCAACTCCTCCAAACTACACCAATCACCATCAGTATGGGCTTGAAACCCGACTAGTTTCCTTAAATTTGTTAGACCACAGAATCCCTTAGGTATACCACTTGTGCCAATAAGATTAAGAAACGTCAACTGCCTTAGCTTTGCAATGCTACGAGGAAGTTTCACCAGACTTTGACATCCTTCAAGACTAATGTGCTGCAGGAATTTCATCTTGCCGATGTTTTCAGGTAATCTAGACGTATCAGTTTGGTCTAAGGACAAATACCTCAAGTGCTTGAGGTGATACAAAGATTCAACCAATGCAGCACATTTTGCATATTCTATGTGTAGAGTCCGTAAACTTGTAAAGGTAAACAGAGAATCACCAGGATTAATCTTTATATGGCCAACTGATATTAGTGTTCTTAGTGATTTCTGCTCTTGTAAAAATCTCCACTCAAATTCATCTGATTGCAGTCCTTTGGCTTGTATAGACAACCTAAGAAACTTTTGTGAATTGAGTTTACTAAAAATATCAATTTCTCCATTGTGAACTACTAGTGCTTCATCCCTAGCCACATATTGAGCAAATGAGCGAACAACATCATGCATGTTGCAGACCCATTCACCAGCATATGTTCTGTCTGGTTCTATAAGATTCCTCAATATTAACTGCTTATAGAACTCTCCTCCTAATTCTTCTAATTCATCCGAGTTTCCATGGACAAATCCTTCGCTAATCCACATGCTAACAATTGTATCATCAATGAACGGTGTATTTTTAGGGAGAAGTGAATAGAACAGAAAGCATTGCTTCAAACAAGGCGGCAAATCTTCGTAGCTTAAGTACATTGCATAGTTTAGCTCTTCAGGCATTTCAGATACTGACCATATAGAATCATTAAGAACCTTCTCCCAATCTCCTCGTCGTTTCTCCCTTTGGCACAAGAGTCCTCCCATTACTTTTACAGCAAGCGGTAAACCATCACATTTTGCTATAATTTCCATTCCAATATTCTTTAGCGTATCAACATCAGGTTCATTTATCTCACTTGAGACTACCTGCACGTAGTTAAACACATCGAATTAATATCAATTAGTATATTGGTAGTGGCTTGCGCCGATTTTTCCCTAATAAAAAAGAAAAGAAAACTAATAAAAGTCAGTGCACTAGTAAATTGAATTGTCAAATGAACCATAAAATTGTCCGTTAATTATTTAAAGCCGTGATCACACAGACAAATATCTTGAGACTTCTCTTTCGCGAGCACGCATTCTTATCACCGTGAAATTAATAACCATACACATAGTTAATGAGTAAATATATTTAGTGGCAGCATAAATTAATGAGCTGGCCACTCAAAACAGCAAGTAACGGGGTAATTAGGACGGATAGAGCTTCTCTACATACTGGAATTTGTGTGTCTCCCGTTATTATGCTACTCTATATTTTTCATACATTTTATAATATATTTAATAAGCAGATATATTTACTGGTAGCACAAATTAATGAGCAAGTAACAGGGTAATTAGGACGGATAGTGCACAAGAATAGTCTGCATTGGCCGGTGTCATCGGCGATTATGGTAATCAGCTAGAAATATCGGCTGTATCGGCCCCGTTAAAATTGCAAACCAGTTTTAAAAAACTTGTTTTGCATGAATTTTATCAAATACAGAATAAAATGTTTGCGGAATTTGTTTTAAAATATTTTGGCCGATATTTTCAACCAATTATCGGTGATTTTTGACCAAAATTAGTTTGAAATTCAATTTTGTTTGAAAAATTTTGGTCCGAAATTCTCCAAAAATTTTCCAATTATCGCTGATTTCGCTTGTAACGGCACTCTCCGGTAAAACAGTTACACCGGTATTGAAAACCCCTCATCGCACAGACAACCAAACTAGCTACCACGTGACTAACGTGCGCACCCACACCTTGTGCTTAGTTTCAGTAAATCTCCCGCTCACTAGCAAGCTAGTGCTCATTAATAAATATATATACACAAGACCAGTATTTCTTTTTAAAAATTTAACTGAATATCCGTGCTTTGCTACAGATAAAAAATCATACATCTCAGCACGTCAAGTCGATATTGTTAGGATTAGCCTGTCTTGCTCACGTCGTCGGCTTTGCCTCTGCACCCTAGGCTGTGCCGCATACCCGATATAACTATGTTTTTTTGTTAGATAATTTGTAGACGGTGGAATTTGTTTTTTGGTAGATTGTTTTTCTATTTTTGTTAGAGATTTTTAGGTGGTGCAAGAAAAGTTGGGAGGGGTAGATGAATAACAATATTAATTTTCTCTTTTAAGTAGAAGAGATGGAAAGAAACTCTGTCATTTGTTAGAAAAAGAAAGAGAATACAATTCTTAGGCCAAAAGCTAGTCCTTCTATGGAGGCGGATTTCTTTCCCGTAGGGGCATATGTCTGTATCCTATCCACCGTTCATCTATATTCGACATATGTGTAGGGATGCAAACGGATCGAATACGGACGGATAATGCCTCTACCATATTTGTTTTCATATTTTTTTGGATACGGATATGAATACGGGTAACTCAAATACGAATATTTATCGGAATATAAAAACCCCTTAAACTATACATCCAAAATTAACGAAAATACGTAAATAATTTATCTTGCCAAAATATTCATGAAATCTAAACACGCATAGTCTTTTCATCCACAATAAAAATATACTCGATAGTCGATCAGTACATAGCATAACTACATAAGTAATCGGGGCAGTTGCTCAATTTGCTATGTAATCGGGGCAATGCAATGTGTTTTGGCACGAGCTTTCGAATTTAGCCATGTTCTTAACCGTGTTTTTGTTTTTGCTATTTTTCTTTTATTTTTAATTAAATATTTTAAAATTTTGTTACAATATTATTTCATTCAAAAACAAAAAAAAAATCATTGCAGTGTAGAAGAGAGCCTTTATTAGACCCTGTAAAGGCTACGGCTCTTAGGCCAGTCTCAATGGAGGTTTCATGTCCCAGTTTCCAACACACTCATATTTTGGAAACAGTGCAGAAGAGTTTCATCCCCATGAAACTCTCTCTACTCCTATGAAACTTTTACCATCTCTCTCTTTATCAATACAGTGTCATGTCAGCGTATTTAATGCCCATGAAACTCCATGAAACCCCACTGAGACTGGCTTTATGAGTAATTAATAAAGCTCTCCCGTATCATTGAAAATAAAAAACATGTATGCATCATACTGACATTTTTTTCCTTTGCAAGTACTGAAGTACATTGTGACCTTTAGCCCATCTAGGTTGGAAACTTTGAATACACGACAATCGAGCTTAGAATGAATAATGGGCTGGGCTTATGGCATTATGGGCTGGATAATGGCTATTGGGCTAAAATCCCGAATATCCGTTTTCGTATTATCCGGATAATCTGTATTCGTATTCGATGGATACCAGGCTCACTGTATTCGTATTCGTATCCGATAAAAAAATCGTATCCGTATCCGATCCGACACAATCCGTATCCATTTTCGTCCGGATCATTCGGAAACTATCCGATCCGTTTTCACCCCTACATATGTGCACATATATCAAGGGGAACAGGAAATATGATTGAAATAGAATTGTGTACGCCCAATCGGCGAGCCGCACCAGGCGTCGTCCTCCGCTTGAGCAATGCAACCACTGTTCGTCCTCCGCCACACCGTGTAGCCGCCGAGCCGAGCCATGCACTGCTGAGCTCAGGCAACCCCGTGCTAGCCGCTGGCCACCGGATCTGGACCCGCCAGCTCGTCGAGCTGCCGTCGTTCTCGGCGTTGTCGACCCTGCCACAGGCCACCGGAGAGAGAGAGAGAGCAGGAGGAGATAGAGAGCGAGAGGAGAGAGGGAATAATCTGATACGAATTTATTTTGTACAAACAAAAAATAATTTTGCACAAACAAAAAATTGAACAAATAATTTTGTACTGACAAAAAAATTGTAAGATTAATTTTGTACGAACAAAACAATTTTCTATGAAAAATTTTGTACAACCAAATTAATTTTGTACAAACAAAATAATTTTGTACAAAATTTGAACAAATTAATTACGAATAATTTTGTACGAATAATCTGTGCTTCTAAATATCCTAAAAAGCAAAAGGCACAAATTAATTAAGAACACATCGAAGGCCTAATTTTAATTTCAACCGTCTGCTACTTCAATACTAACGATACAGTTTTAGGGTTTGTAAATGAACCACAAACTGAATAAATAAATAAATTGGTTAGAGAGAAAGTATAGAGGCATTGCTCATAAATAGATTAGTAGCTGACCTGCTTCTTTAGCAAGGACCAGGCATCTTCAGGCCCTAATTTGTCAACATGGTGGTAGGGATGGACTGCTTTCATCGCTCGGGCAACCGTGTCGAGTCTTGTGGTGACGAGCACTCGGCTACCGGGGGCACCGTAACTGAAGGGAGCCTTGAGCAAGTTGTTCCATTCTCTTGCACTCCACATGTCATCCAACACTAGAAAGAACATCTTGTTCCTGATGGCGTCGACAAGGGCCGGCACAAGTAGGGACCTATCTCGAGTCCCAATGCCAGGGAGGTCCCCGTTGGCGGCGGTGATGGCCGTCCTCAGCAGCTCTACCTCATCGAAGTCTTGTGTGATGCTCAGCCATATATTCCTGTCAAACTTGTGTTGGATGGCCTCGTCGTTGAAGACTTTCTTGGCGAGGGTGGTCTTGCCGATCCCACCGACACCCACGATGGCGACCACCATGATGCCATCATTATTCTCCTTATCTCCCTCCACCTTTGTCATGAGCTTCTCCACCAGCGCTCTAGTATCCTCTTCGATCTTCTCCCCAACCACGCCCGACTGGTCCAACACCTGATCTATCTTCCAGTCATATGAAGAAGGTCGGGCTCGGACCATCCTCTGGTCTTGGTAGGTCTCCAGTTTGATGAAGTTGAAACCAGCACCCGTCTTGCAGATGCCGTCTAGTCTCTGGTTGAGCTTCTTGATGCGGCTGCCAATGTCGTGGGCGAAGCGCGGATTCTGCAGACAGAAGAGCAAGCGGCTGCAGCAACCCATGCCTGCCGCGGAGGACACGCTCGGCGGTTCATTCATGGCCTTGAGCTGGCAGAGCTCGAGGATGTCAGTGGCGTTGTACATAACGTCCTTGAGATTCCTCACCCACCCCTGCACGTGCTGGTCGGTGATGCGCTTCCTCTCGGCGTCGGCAAGGTAGTCGTTGAGGCTCTGCAGCTTCTCCTTCAGGTTGGCGATCTCGCCGGAGACACCGAGCAGCATGCCCACCTCATCTTGCGCCACCTGGGCGAGCAGGTTGGCGACGTAGGACGCAAATGCATCCAGGACTGCGGCCATATCTGGATCTACTACTGTACCAGGCAAGCTAGGAAGGGTTGTAGCCTTGTCGGTAATTAACAGTGTGTGTTTGGTTTTCGGCGTTGCATGCGAAAAGCGTCGCCGCTTGCACTGATCCCATCCATTTGTAGTCTTGCCTATCTATCGCAAAGCTAGCTGCTCGGTGGATCGATGATGCCTGCCTTTGGCTCAAGAATGTTAGGTCTAGGTTTTCTTTAGGATCTCCTAGGTTAGATCTAGTGGGGTTCATCTCTAGTTCGGGTTCTTGAGAGATACCGAGAGGGAGAGAGGGGTACTAACCATCCGTGGTCTTGGCTGCGGGTGCAGAGGCGTCCGCCATGGAGTCGGTGGAGTCGGGAGTCGGTGTTGGTGAAGTCCGGTGACGGCGCTGTCCAGGGGCGGCGTGGCAGTGGTGCTTCCCGTCACTGGCTGCGCCCCCTCGCTAGATCGGATTAGGGTTTTCGGTGGGGTGGCGCTAGCTCCGTTCAACCTCGTTAAAAGAGCCGCCGGCCCCCACCTTTATATATGGCGCAGTGTGACAGGGGCCCACCAACCATTAGGGTTGGGCGCCCCCGATCAGGGCGCGAGCTCAAGGCCCGGTAGGCCGTTGGGCCTACCGGGGTGGAGATCATCCTAACATTCTCCCCCTTGATCTCAACTTATATTCTGAACTCTATACTTATCACTCATTGTTTTTCTCATTCCTTCACAGATCAGTGCATAGAGCGTGCCTCATCGTCACAGTCTTATGCCATTAGATTCAACAGCCACAATGTACTTCTCTGTTTTGAAATGAACTCTCAACTGGGCCCTTATTGTCCAGGAATCATAGGCTTTCCCATAAACCCATGCCGGCTAAATGTTCTCTGAACACATTGGGTGGTAAGCCTTTTGTGAGCGGATCCGCGAGCATCTTTTCTGTCCTTATATGCTCAAGACTGATTATATGATCCCGGACTTTATCTTTCACAACATAATACTTTATGTCAATGTGTTTGGCAGCACCACTTGACTTATTGTTGTGAGCATAACATACTGCTGGTTCATTATCGCAGTATAACTTTAGTGGCTTATGTATGTCATCTACCACTTTCAACCCGGGTATGAATTTCTTTAGCCAATTCACCTGCCCCGTGGCCTCATAACATGCTACAAACTCGGCATACATTGTGGATGATGTAGTGACGGTTTGTTTTGAGCTTTTCCACGATATAGCTCCTCCTGCGAGAGTGAATACATATCCGGATGTCGACTTTCTATCATCTCCCGCATAATCAGAATCTGTATACCCCACTATATGGAGTGAATCTGATCTTCTGTATGTCATCATGAGGCCTTTTGTTCCTTGCAAATAACGCAAGACTTTCTTTACTAATTTCCAATGTTCTATTCCAGGATTGCTCTGGAATCTGCCAAGTAACCCGGTGACAAACGCTAAGTCAGGGCGCGTACACACTTGAGCATACTGTAAGCTTCCGACAGCTGAAGCATATGGAACCATTTTCATTTGATCGATCTCATATTGGTTCCTGGGGCATTGAAATTCCCCATATCTGTCGCCCTTGACTATAGGAGCAGGTGAAGGCTTACAATTTTGCATACTATATTTCTTTAGAACCTTTTCTAAGTATGCCTTTTGAGATAAACCTAAAACCCCCTTAGTTCTATCTCGGTGAATCTCTATTCCCAGAACGAACGAAGCTTCACCAAGATCCTTCATATCAAAATTCGAGGACAAGAACTTCTTGGTCTCTTGTAATAGGCTAACATCACTACTAGCAAGTAAGATGTCATCCACATACAGGATTAGGAAAATGTATTTCCCATTCTTAAACTTTGCATACATGCAATTGTCCTCTACATTCTCCTTAAACCCAAAACTTCTTATTGTACTATCAAATTTCAAGTACCACTGCCTTGATGCTTGTTTTAATCCGTAAATGGATTTCTTCAGGCGGCATCCCATACGTTCTTTTCCTTCCACAACAAAACCTTTCGGTTGTGCCATGTAAACATTTTCCTCCAAATCCCCATTTAGGAACGCCGTCTTTACATCCATCTGATGTAATTCTAAATCATAATGAGCTACAAGCGCCATTATTATTCTAAAAGAATCTTTACACGAGACTGGAGAAAATGTCTCATTGTAATCTATGCCTTCTCTTTGCGTGAAGCCCTTTGCCACAAGTCGCGCTTTAAATCTTTCTATATTCCCTCTAGAGTCATGTTTGGTTTTGTAGACCCATTTACAGCCTACTGTCTTGGCTCCTTTAGGAATAGTTTCTAAGTCCCAAACACCGTTGGTGCTCATTGACTTCATTTCATCCTGCATAGCTTCAAGCCACTTGGATGAATGAGCGCTTCTCATGGCTTCTTCAAAAAAGGTGGGATCACCCTCCATTTGAAAATCCTCAGTTTCATAGACTTCGTAATCATTAGGGATAGCTGATCTTCTGACTCTTTGAGACCTTCTGAGTCCCTCGCCAGTTGACGCTTGTTCTGTGTGAGGCTGTTGTTGTTCTTCCTCTTGGGTGACAATGGGTTCTATGGGATCCTGAAGGACAGGTTCCTCATGTTCACTCATCGTTCCCACAGGAGAACTGACAACAGGTGCTGTCACTACAGTGTCTGGCACTGTTGGTGTAGCAACAACAGGCAGCGTGAAAAATGGTTCCTGAACCATCGGAGTGGGCACATGTACCCGCTTTTCCTCTAGGTTAATTTCTCGCGCTACTCTGCTCCCCCTGATCATCTCATCCTCCAAGAAGACAGCATGTCTTGTTTCTACAAACTTCGTATGTCTGTCAGGACAATAGAAGCGATAACCCTTCGATTTTTCTAGATAGCCAATAAAATGGCAGCTGACTGTCTTGGGATCTAGCTTCCCTATGTTTGGGTTAAAAACTTTAGCCTCAGCAGGACAACCCCACACACGTAAATAGTTAAGTGAGGGTTCTCTTCCCGTCCACAACTCATACGGTGTTTTGGGTACCGACTTGCTTGGTACTCGATTAAGAATATGAATGGCGGTTTTTAACGCCTCCATCCATAAACTTATCGGTAGCGTGGAGTAACTTATCATACTTCTCACCATATCCATTAAGGTACGGTTGCGTCTTTCAGCCACTCCATTCTGCTGAGGTTCGCCCGGTGTAGAGTACTGGGCAACTATGCCATTTTCCTGTAAGAACCTTGCAAAAGGTCCAGGAACTTGGCCATACGGGGTGTGCCGACCGTAGTACTCCCCCCCACGGTCGGATCTTACTATCTTAATTTTTAAATTGTGCTGATTTTCTACTTCAGCCTTAAATATCTTAAATTTATCCAATGCTTCTGATCTTTCTTTAATTGGATAAATGTAGCCATAACGCGAATAGTCATCTGTGAATGTTATAAATGAATCATAACCATCCACACTTATCACAGGAAATGGACCACAGATATCTGTGTGAATTATTTCTAAAATTCCTGCGCTTCGTTTGGCGTCTTTCTTTATTTTCTTAACATATTTTCCTTTTATGCAATCAATACATTGTTCTAAATCTGAAAATTCTAATGGCGGAAGAAGTGTTTTCTTAATCAATCGTTCTATTCTCCCCCTCGAAATATGGCCTAAACGACAATGCCATAATTTCGACGATGCATCATGATTTATCTTCCGCTTTTTTCTTTCATTCATAGACGAAGAGGTATTCTCATTCTCAATGGTTACATGATTCACATTCTCAGAAAGTGATAATAAATAAAGCTTGTCTTGTCGGAAGGCAAGACCAACACATTTATTATTAAACACAAGTCTGCATTTGCCATCACCAAAATGGCAATCATAACCATCATCATCTAATTTCGACACACTTATTAAGTTTCTGCGCAAAGAGGGTACATAAAGAACGTCTGAAAGCCTAAGTACAAAACCATCATGAAATTCTAAAGAGAGATCTCCAATGGCCTCGACTTCGGCTTCAATTCCATTCGCAACTTTAATTGTTCTTTCTCCTCTTTGTAGGGTCCTCCTCGTATGGAATCCCTGTAATGAATTGGCAACATGAACAGTTGCACCTGAGTCAATCCACCAAGTAGATTTTTCATAACTTAAATACAAGGATTCATCTATAAATGTAATGACATCCTTACCATTCTTCAACAGATGCTTCAGGAACTCTGGGCAATCCCTCTGATAGTGCCCCGCCTTCTTCTTACAAAATTTACAGGTGTCTTTGTCTACTGTAAATTGGTTGGGCTTATGAAACTGGGGAACCTTTCCCTGTGACTTAGAAGAGGAGCTACTATCCCACTGAGGTTTCCCTTGTGGTTTGGCATTAAAGTTCTTTCTTTTGTTGTTCTTCACAAGGTTTGCAAAGTCACCCTGTGAGGTTTTAAGCCTCTCCTCTTCTTGCACACACATTGCAATGAGCTTTTCTATATCCCATTTGTCGGGCTGCATGTTGTAATTAACAACAAAAGTGTCAAATTCTTTTGGCAGAGAAGCAAAAATCAAATGAATTAGAAACTCATCCTTGAGCCCCATATCCATGGAATTTAGCTTAGCTGCCGTAGTGCTCATCTTTAATATGTGTTCTCTTATTCCACCACTAGAGTATCTCTCATTCACTAGTTTCTTAATCAGCGTGCTTGCTGTGGCCTTTGAAGACCCAGTAAACTGATTCTTCACTTTCTGTAGATACTCTGTGGCAGTGTCACAGTCTGGGATGGATCCCCTTATTGGATCTGCAATGGTGGCCTTAGCCACCATCAGGCACTTGCGATTCGAGATGTCCCATTTCTTTTTCTCA
Source organism: Dendrocalamus latiflorus (assembly GCA_017311315.1). Lineage (NCBI taxonomy): Eukaryota > Viridiplantae > Streptophyta > Magnoliopsida > Poales > Poaceae > Dendrocalamus > Dendrocalamus latiflorus. The sequence continues at coordinate 825,645 of CM029642.1, forward strand.
AGATCATATTTCATTCTGACTTCTGCATGATCACGCTTTCGGGCAGTGAAATCAGCATCAGTCTCATTTTCTGCCCTCACCGGGTCCTCTGGCTCAGTAGGACACGGAGAGGTGAGGGCTAAGTCATTCTCGGACAGCGCAAGTGCCAAATCATACTTTTCTCGCCAGACCCGATAATTGTTCCCATCAAGTGCCGGGATGTGCGAGATGTATGCCATTGGGTTGAGTCCTGAAACAGTATCAGAAAAATGAGGAAACATAATAATATAATAATTGCATGCCTTGATTTAACGTTGGTCAAAATTAAAACATGCAAAATTCTTGTACACTAATTCTACATCACCGTTGGGCAGAAGATAGAATTAATGCATAAATTCATAAATAAATCAAATTATAATGTTGCTATCATCAACTTTGGTCAGAAAATAGCAAAATTATAATCATGAACTGTAAATAAACCATTCCTCTAATTTTAATTTTCCCGTTGGTTCCAATTAAAATTAGAGAAAAAACATAAAATTTAACTTTTGCAGCGGAAACTGTAATTATTCTAAAAATAATTCAATATTCAGAAGCATTATACTGAAACATCAATCTCTGGAAAAAAATGACACGTTGGTGCAAAAAATTACAGAGATTTTGGTGCAAATTTCATTGAAATACACTCAAAAATGCTTCTGAAATTAAATAAAACTCATTTTACTGTTCATCCGGCCAATTTGGCCTGCTCGGCCTGGCCCACGGCCCACGGCAGCCTGGCCCGTACGGCCGAGCGCGCACGGCCTGCTTCGCGCACGAGCGGCCCACGGGGCCGCGCCACACGCGCGCGCGCGCCCGCGGCCTCTTGCCGGCCCGCTCAGCCGTCCTCTCTGGCGCCTCGCGCACACGCCCACGCGCGCCGCACGCGCCCTTCACGCGCGTCTCACGCGCTCGCGCGGACGCCGCGCCTCCCCGCGCCCGGCCACAACCTGGGCCTGGGCCGGGATTTCCCGATCCCGCCTGGGCTCAAAGCCGGTCCAACCATCGCCAGCCGTCCGAATTGATCCGACGGAGGAGCGAGCGGATCGGGAGAGCAAAAACCTCCCCGCGCCGGCCGGAGACCGAAACCCTAGCCGTTCTTCTCATTTCTCTCCCTCTCCTCTCTCTCAGCCGCCGCAGCAGCGAAGAAGCCGACGGGGCGCGGGGGGCCATCGGACAAGAGGAAGAGAGCGGCGGCGCCGCCGTGGGTCCCCTCGCCGGCGCGCGCGTCCGCCCGAGAGTGGGGCGCGCCGCCGTCGAGCGGTCCTTTGGCGGTACCCGACCCGGAGCTCGTGCTCGTGGCGACGAGCGGCTGTTCTTCCCGCGTGCCGGCAAGGCGGCGGCGGGGTTTTCTTCCGCCGGCGACGACGACGGCGGCCCCGGTAAGATCCGGTCTATTCTTTTCTAGGGTTAGGGTTCGGCTTCCCTCTTTTCTTTCTTTCTTTTTCCCCATCTCAGATCTACGCCTAGGGGCTCTGATACCATTGTTAGGTCTAGGTTTTCTTTAGGATCTCCTAGGTTAGATCTAGTGGGGTTCATCTCTAGTTCGGGTTCTTGAGAGATACCGAGAGGGAGAGAGGGGTACTAACCATCCGTGGTCTTGGCTGCGGGTGCAGAGGCGTCCGCCATGGAGTCGGTGGAGTCGGGAGTCGGTGTTGGTGAAGTCCGGTGACGGCGCTGTCCAGGGGCGGCGTGGCAGTGGTGCTTCCCGTCACTGGCTGCGCCCCCTCGCTAGATCGGATTAGGGTTTTCGGTGGGGTGGCGCTAGCTCCGTTCAACCTCGTTAAAAGAGCCGCCGGCCCCCACCTTTATATATGGCGCAGTGTGACAGGGGCCCACCAACCATTAGGGTTGGGCGCCCCCGATCAGGGCGCGAGCTCAAGGCCCGGTAGGCCGTTGGGCCTACCGGGGTGGAGATCATCCTAACAAAGAAGCCTCATGATCCGATCAAAGTTGAACAAGCCAAGCCAAGTGGTGCTTTCTTGAAACGCCGGCAAAGCAGCAGATACTGATATTTCCTTTCATCTTTGGCGGGGCAAGAAAGGGATCGATCTGAATCAGCAGATACTGTTTTTGAAAGAAAGGGATCAGCAGATACTGATTCTGATATTTTTTTTCCGTATTCGTTTGTATTATACATATTAGGCTAACATATTTTTTATATTTTTAAATTTTTTAAATTTAATTATGCTAAATAAGCCTATGTCAGCTACAGTGCTTTTTCAGCTAGCTACAGTGTTTTTAGCCATAAGCCATGGGCTTTTAAGCCAAACCGATCACCACCTTTACTACATAAGTCTACTAATCCATCGCATGGAAATAAGTGTTTTGCATTAATCCCATCCATTTGTAGTCTTGTCTATCTATCGCAAAGCTAGCTAGCTTGGTGGATGGATGGCTGGGGTTTATTTTTTGGCTTTAGCTTTAGTTTATCACTTTCTATTTTAATAATTAGCTTTTAAATGATGTGTTCTTTTAAGTCAGAGTCTACAGATGATTTGTAGTGCATATTATACCGAGTTCAGTTACACCAGTCAAAATCGCTTACGATTATTTTTCTTTACGTACTGTTTCTTACGAACAGTCAGAATGCAAAAACTATAAACCAAAAGACATAATCATAGCCAAAAAAACCCACCCGATGCTTGCCTTGGGCTCAAGAAGCCTCATGATTCGATTAAAGTTGAACAAGCCAAGCCAAGCCAAGTGATGCATGAATGTTCCATATATCTTTCTTGAAACGCCGGCAAAGCAACAGATACTGTACTGATTTTTTTTTTCTTTTTGGCAGGGCAAGAAAGGGATCGATCCGAATTCCATGCATTTCGTTCATACTTGTACTGTTCCTGACAGTTGGGCCCCACTTTTTCCCAAGGTCCACGCAGAGGCGCTCCTTCCTCGACATCTCCGGCCGTCCCCTCCATCCAGTCCCCCGTAATCTTCATTCAAGGGCGTCTTCCCAATCCAATCCGGCAGTCTGCGCTGCGCTGCTGTCTAGAGTAGAGATGTGGCGGCGGCGGCAGGCTCTCCTACGCCGCCTCCTACGGTCCAGTGAAGATCGCGGCGCTGTCTCCAGCAGCGTGGGCCGGCGGCGGAGTGGCCTACTACGGTTCCGCGCCGGAGGGGAGGAAGGGAAAGGCGGCGCCTTTGCAGGTATCGTAGCTTTTGTTTGGGCCATCTCCGTAGGTTTAGTCTTGGTTCTCCTTTTCTCCCCTTCAAAGCAGATTTTGTGCGTTGATGCATTCTTTTCCGTATAGAAAGGTCCTAGCATGTGTCGATTACATACATGCCTGTCAAGCTGGCACGCTGGAATTTTCAGCGAGAGAACTCTTTATATGAAAGAGTCATTTCAGTGTAGGCTGCATCTAATTAATGTGAAGGCTCAGGTTCCTTGTTGGGTAATGCTTGTATCCAAATAATCGACATTGAGCTGAGGTATTGTGTGGATGTTGTGTTTGTGCAGGCCAAGGGCATGGCGGATAGGTTCCGTCTGCGTGCCAAGGGTGGTGACGGCGGCAATGGCTGCATCAGTCTCAGGCGCTCCAGGTCCGATCGCCAAGGCAAGCCTGACGGTGGGTGAGCAGAGCGCTTCCTAATATCTTCCCTGTTGCGCCGCCGGTGAAATTATCACGTCGTGCTACCACTACTTTTGGGGTGTATTGGCTTGTAGCATAATACGTACTCAGTTGTTTCTGTTGTTTCCTTCATGAAGATCAATGTATAAAATTCCAGTTTAGTTACTTTGTATTTCGATCAATCTATGACTCTTATATTCTTCATGCAAGTACGTTTCTGATCCTATTCATTTCAACCATCCAGTTAAATGTTAGTAGAAGCCTACGTATAACCTCTGCTAGTGTTAATTTATCTTCTGACTCTGCTGGTTCATGTAATTCTGTACGTTTGAGCTCCACATGCTGAAACAATATTCTCCCTGCCTAGTTGAATGCTTCTACGAGGCTCCTCTAGCGTTCCTTGATTCTAGCATGTCATACCAGTCTTCCTTGTGTTGCATTGATTTACTCTGTGTGTTGCATTGATTTACTCTGGCTGCAATTAGTGCAAACAGTTTAAGATCAGAGCTCTGAAGGTGAAGGTGGATCCGGAAAGTGCTGTACCTGGAGTTTCTGTTATAACTTATAACCAACCCTGAAAAGGTATCTCTACTGTGTTAAATCTTCATAATCATGATGAACATCACCAAGCTGTTGGTTTCTGTGATTATCAACCCTATAAGGGATTCTTTGCATCCCCTGCCTTTCTTCATGGTCATCAAAGTTATTTTCTAATTCTCAGCCACGCAATGGGCGTGTTGAACACATTCCAATTGACGTGCAAAGCACGCCACGACCATTCACAGCGATGAAGAAGCTCGACATGGATGAGGTCACCAAGGACATAGAAAAGAAAATCTCCTGAATCCACTCGGCCATTCACGGATGGATGGCACCGTTTTGTGGTGGAAAGCTTCGAGTAGGCTTGTAAGCCTCCCAAGTGTACCTGTGTGTATTGACATGATCTTGAACTGTTAAGGTAGCCATGGTGTGTCGATCCACTGGCCCGTTCTGTGTTAAATGTAGTTAAAAGTTAAAAACATGTCGATTGATCGTAGTAGTAGCAATGAAAAATGCTTTGGTGCCACAGAAGCTCCCTTGTGTTCGTTTTCGTTCTTCCCTCAAAAGACTTGGTTGGCTACCTACTCCGTCAACACAGCAAGGCTTTCCTAACTCTCTCAGTATAGTATCTGACAAGTGTTTTCGGCTTCCTTAACCATTTGGATGCTAACAAACCAGATATTCAAGTATCCGCAAGAAACAAGCACCAGATATTCAAGTGAGGCTACATACACAAATTAGCAACATATTAACTCATTCTTGCCATCAGAACAAATGATCTGACACAATAAACATTCGTATCTCTGTTTCTTTCTGTAGCATTGCATGAACTATCATAATGCTCAACAGCTTAATAAAGTCATAATACAAATCATAATCTCATGTATAAGCATAAACGGTAGAGCCAGCAAGCTACCCTTCCGTTGAATGCATGCTGATTATGGGCGTTACGCAGCGATAGCTTCCATTGAGTCGCCTCTCCTATCAATTTGCATGCATGTGTATCATTATGATTGTTGGATGCATTCTGATGGTACAGCAAGGTTTTGATGACATAGTCTGGCATCGCAATAGTTTCATACTTATATTCTTAATTCGCTCTAGCTCTCTGTTTTTTCATCCTCTACCATACCATAGATTAAAAATGAAAAATCATGATGATGAGGGGAACAGTGATGTGCTGCAAAAAATCTCAAAGAATACAAAGGTCTGGTGCGCGCGTACCAACGAAAGGCCTGTCAGTGCATGGTCCTGGTCTGGTTAAACTGGTTGGGGAAATAAAATGATCGAGGCAACTTCATTTTTCTGCAAGCAAGCATGCCTCTGACGGAAACTGTGTTTTTTGCCTCCTTGACATTATTGCCTTTCTCTCCTGTTCTTCAGATCAGAGTATGTCTCCAATTCCTCTTCATCCTCAAATGTTATCAAGAGAAATGAACGGCGGGAAAGAAATTCAGACTCTAGCATACGGATGAAAGATGGAATCAACAAGTGGAAATTAAGGAAACAAATTAAATGAACAGAGCATGCCAACAAATTAAAACGAAGCAGCTGTGCTAATTTACCTCCAGATATGGTAAAGCAGTTGATATTTGTATCCAAGTTGTATGGATCTCTTGTGTATAACATGTACCATTTCTTCTGATTGTCTCCATCACATGCATAGGCCTTGACATGCTGGATATGACTCAACCTTTCCCACTCTGGGCTAGATTTTCCGTCGGCTATAAAAGTGAGCAACTCTATGCTGCAGTCTAGCTGTAAATGCTTTGGGTTTACATTTGGCATGTATTCTGGGAGCGTTTTCATGTCGTAGTCCTCCAGCACGAGTCTATAAAGTGCAGGCATGCCCTCCAACACCTTCAGCTTTGGGCAGGAGCCGATGGCAACCGTTTGCAGCTTGGGGAGATTAGTGATCCTCGCGAGGTCGGGGTTCTGATATAGATAAAGTTCAACGAGAGAAGCAAAGTTCTCTAGTGAGTTGAGGTGCTGCACATTGTATATGGATAAACTTTTCAAAGCCCCTGCATGGGAGGCAAGGCCAGGAGGAACACGCCTCAACTTGCATTCATTGATACGAAGCTCCTCCAAGACAGGCATGGCTTGCACTTGCTCCTCCCACTCCCACTCCTTCCATTCCACCATTCCTATTAAATTCATCGTGCGCAGTCTCCGAAATGCAGCAGCCGCCTGGGATGAAGGACAATGGCTATGGTGATGGTAGAGCTGCAGGAATTCAGGCCCAACACGCTCGATAGCTGGAGCGCGGTTGATCTGAAGGAGCTGCAAATAGGGGAGCTGACACAAGCCATCAGGGAGTTGGTTGCAGCAGACCAGGTACTCCATCATTAGAATCCTCAAGCCCTTGAGGGCCGCCGCTGTTGTCGACATCATCCACATTGGGAACCGCCGACCAAAATATCCTTCGATGTCAAGGTAATCTAAGCAACACGAAGGGCAGAGCTCATCAAACACCTCCTCAATTTGTTGCTGCTCTTCCTCAGAGACACCTTCTCCCTCTTTGACCAACCCATCATCTCCCAATCTGTTGGTACAGCATAAAATTAGATTGGTAAGAAGCACCTTTTCACCAAGCCTGGCCCTTGCGGCGGACGAGGCAACAGATATATTCTCCAGACCCTCTAATCCAAGAAGCCTGAGCTTGGAAAGTGGCCCCAACTCTTCCAAACTACACCAATCACCATCCATGTGGGCTTGAAACCCACGTAGTGTCCTCAAATCTGTTAGACCATGGAAACCCCTAGGTACATCTTTTACACTTATGCATAAGGCTTAGATGCCTCAGCCACCCTAGCTTTACAATGCTATCAGGAAGTTTCACCAAACTTGCACAACCACGAAGGCTAATGTACTGCAATAATTTCATCTTGCTGATGTTCTCTGGTAGTCTAGATATATCAGTTTGTTGCAAGGACAAATACCTCAACTGCTTGAGTTGATACAGAGAGTCAATTAATGCAGCAACATTTGCAGATTCTATATGTAGTGTCCGTAGGCTTGATAAAGCAATCAACGAATCACCAGGTTTAATCTTTATATGGCCAATTGATATTAGTGTTCTCAATGATTTCTGTGCATGTAAAAAACTCCACTCTAACTCATCTGACTCCAATCCTTTGCTTTCTACAGACAACCGAAGAAATTTGTGTGAACTAAGTTTACTGATAATATCAGGTTCACCACTGTGAGCTACTACTGCTTCGTCTCTGGCCACGTACTGAGCAAATGAGCGAACAACATCATGCATATTGCAAACCCATTGGTCAGCGTACCTTGTATCCGGCTCTATAAGGTTCCTCAATATTAACTCCTTATAGCACTCACTTCCTAATTCTTCTGATTCATCTGGGTTTGCATGAAAAAAATCCTTCACTAATCCCCATGCTAACAACTGTCTGATTAGAAAACACTATATTTTTAGGGAGAAGGGAGTAGTGCAGAAAGCACGGCTTCATACAAGGAGGCAATTCTTCATAACTAAAGTATATTGCGTAGTTTAGCTCTTGGGGCATTTCAGATACTAACCATATGGAATCATTCCGAACCTTCTCCCAATCACATCGTTGCTTGTCCCTCTTGCACAAGAGTCCTCCCATTACTTTAACAGCAAGTGGCAAACCAGCACATCTTTCTATAATTTCCATTCCAATATCCTTTAGCATATCAACCTCAGGTTCATCCAGCTCACTTGAGACTACCTGCAAGCAGTTTAAACCAACAGATTTAAGCAGCTGTCTAGGGAGCACTTGAGTACTATTTTGTTAAGAAGTACTCAAATTTTGAACCATCGAATCAGGATCCAATGAATCTCATTGGACTCCCCAAATCATTTCTTAAAAGTTCTAAATGAAAATTGCGAAGATTTGAGTTGAAATTTTGGAATCATTTGAAAGTTTTTGAATGGAAGTTTTTCTGAATAAATTGAAAGTTTTCAAACCTAAATCATGTGGAAGTTTTTGAACCGAAAGTTGTTTGAACTAGTTGAAAGTATTCAAATCATTTGAAAGCTTTTGAATCAATACTTTTTTAACTAGTTGAAAGTTTTTTGAATCATTCGAAATGTTTTGAACTAGTTGGAAGTTTCCAGATCATTTGAAAGCTTTCGATTCGAAAGTTTTTTTTGAATCATTTTGAGCGTGAATCTTGATGAATATAAGGTCAAACAATTGAGTAATCTTGCTAGTTACACGCAACACAAATCATTGGACTGGCCACTCAAGCTGCAAGTAAAAAAGTACGGACCTGCTTCTTGAGCAATAACCAGGCATCTCAGGCCCTAATGTGTCAACACGGTGGTAGGGCTCCCAGGCTTTCATCCCTTGGGCGACCATGTCTTGTCTTGTGGTGATGAGGACTCGGCTGCCTTGAGCAACAGCATTGATCAATGGTGTTTTGAGCACAGATTCCCATGCTTGCTCGCTCCAAACATCTTCCATCACCAGTAAGGTCTTTTGCCCGTATAAAGCATCCTTGAGGGTTCGCTAAAGCGTGGCCTTTGTATCGCCAGGATGACGGTGGTCTCCCCCGGCTTCGATGATGGCTCTCCTCAGCAGCTCAGCCTCGTTGTAGTCTTGGTTGACCCTCAGCCATATCTTCTTGTGGAACTCATGTTGTATGGTGTCATCGTTGAAGATGTTCTGGGCGAGGGTGGTCTTGCCAATCCCGCCGACGCCCACAATAGCCAGGACCATCATTTTGTTATCTTCATGGTTGGTTTTCCCCTCAATTCTTATCAACATCTCTACCAGCTTTCTTGTGTCTTCTTCGATCTTCTCCCCATCAACACCCGACCGGTCGAGCTCCCCTGACATTTTGCGGCTGGCAGGACGAGAGGCACATGCCCTACTGCTACAGTCCTCATAGGAACTTGGCAGATGGGAAGTGGATTCCAGTGACATAGATATCCTGATGATACCAACAATTTTGCTTTCATTAAAATTAAATGAGCAAGAGCACACAAGATAGAAGTCTGAAAATAATATAAGATACGTGTTAGAAGTAAAACACCGTACCTGCAATCAGTTTGGTTGTTTGTATCTTTCCCCGTGTTCGTCTCAATAATTCCATGTCTATCTGAATCTACCTCCACATTCTCATATTGATTTTCCAGATAGGGTTGTGTAGAAAATGTGAGAGCAATCACCACACAGCCAAAGACAGGGGTGGCATTCTATTAATAGGCCAATAGGCACAATTACAGGAGATTACAATCCTCAATTAGAGGAGCTATTCTAGGCTAATACTATTAATTCTAATACCCGCCCGCAGTCGCAGCGGGAGGAGCCCGAACGCAAAGACTGGACCAAAACTCCTGGAAAAGCTGAGTCGGAAGACCCTTAGTCATGATGTCCGCGAACTGGTGGGAGGATGGCACATGCAGGACACGGACCTCACCAAGAGAGACCTTTTCGCGGACAAAGTGAATGTCGATCTCAATGTGCTTCGTCCGCCGGTGTTGCACTGGATTGGTGGACATGTATATGGCGCTGATGTTGTCACAGTACACCGCGGTGGCCGAAACAGGGGAAACATGAAGCTCCTGAAGAAGACGCCGCAGCCAACAACACTCAGCGACGGCATGAGCAACGGCACAGTACTCAGCCTCTGCACTCGAGCGGGACACCGTAGTCTGGCGTTTGGAGGACCAAGACACCAAGTTGTCACCAAGATAAATGCAGTAGCCGGACATGGAGCGCCGAGAGTCCGGGCAGCCGGCCCAGTCGGCGTCTGAGTAGGCAGTGGAGTAGGCAGTGAGAGATGTCACCGGTGAGAGACCGATGTGAAGACCAGTATCGAGAGTGCCCTTGATGTACCGTAAGATGCGTTTGATCAACGCGAGATGGGGTTCCCACGGATCATGCATAAAAAGGCACACCTGTTGGACAACATATGCCAGGTCAGGACGGGTGAGCGTCAGATACTGTAGAGCCCCTGCAAGACTCCTGTACTCCGACGGATCAGTAACAGGAGCTCCATCATGGCCGGAGAGCTTGGCATGGGTGTCAACCGGCGTAGCAGTTGGATGACACTCAGTCATGCCAGTGCGTCGTAGAAGATCCATGGTGTACTGTCGCTGGGACAAGAATAGGCCGTCAGAAGAGTGCGTGACAGAGATGCCGAGGAAGAAGTGCAGTGCACTGAGATCGGTCATGGCGAACTCTGAGTGAAGCTGACTGGTGATGCGTTGGAGAAGCGCTGTAGAGGAAGCGGTGAGGACGATGTCATCGACATACAACAGTAGATAAGCCGTGTTAGTCCGTTGATGAAGGATGAACAGGGACGTGTCGGAGGAGGATGTGACGAAGCCGATCCGACGAATGTAAGTAGCAAATCGCTGGTACCACGCCCGGGGAGCCTGCTTCAAACCATAGAGTGATTTTTGAAGAAGACACACATGGTCAGGATGAACGAGATCCAAAAAGCCGGGCGGCTGCTGGCAGTGAACCGTCTCATCAAGTGAGCCGTGGAGAAAAGCATTCTTGATGTCAAATTGATGAATCGGCCAGGAGCAGGAAGTGGCGATGGAGAGAACAGTACGGATGGTCGCCGGCTTGACCACTGGGCTGAATGTCTCGGCATAGTCGACGCCGAGCTGCGCGCTTTATAGCGAGCCAGTCTGCCATCGGAGTGGAACTTGTGCTTGAAGACCCATTTGCCGGAGACAATATTGGCCCCTGGCGGGCGAGGGACAAGGCGCCAGGTGTTGTTGTCTATGAGAGCTTTGTACTCGTCTTCCATCGCAGCGCGCCAATTTGGATCTGCGAGGGCACTGCGATATGTAGCTGGAACAGGAGACGCCGTGGTATGCTGAGCCGTCAGGGAGAAGAACTGCATGGAGGGGTCAGTAGTGGCCTAAGACCGCGTCACCATACGGTGGGATGTGGAAGTTGGGACAGTAGGTGGCACGGCTGGTGGTGCTGTCACATGTGGCCGTCTGGTGTATACCAGATGCACAGGCAGGCGGAGTGGTGTAGCAGTAGCTCCAGCGGCACCGGGGGGTACTGACGGTAGGGAGGACAGCGACCGCTCGACACCGGAGGGTGGAGCTATCGTTAAAGGAGCCTTCTCCGCTGACGACGCTGCCGCATGTGGCCGTCTGGTGTAGACCAGATGCACAGGCGGACGAAGTGGTGCGGCAGGAGCTCCAGCAGTGTCAGGGGGCACCAACGGCGAGGAGGGCAGCGACCGCTCGACACCAAAGGGTGGAGCTATCGCTGAAGGAACCTGTAGGGGTGCCATGATAGCAGTGCGGAGCTGCGACACAGCGAGATCATTGACTAGGAACTCCAAGTCGGTCTGAGTGACAGAAGGAGATCCGGGCAAAATATCAATGCTGGCAAACGGAAAAGAGCTCTCATCAAAAACAACATGACGAGAGATGATGACTCGGTTGGTGGCAAGGTTAAGACAGCGGTACCCTTTGTGCTGGGGAGGATAACCAAGAAACACACATGCCGCGGAGCGAGGAGCAAGTTTGTGGGCAGCAGTGGCAGATAGGTTGGGAAAGCAAAGACAACCGAAAACCCGTAGGTGACTGTATTGTGGGGGCTTGTGGTGGAGAAGAGTGTAGGGAATGGCGCCGTCGATGGCAGAGGAGGGGCATCGGTTGAGGAGATAGGTGGCAGTAGCTAGAGCCTCAGCCCAAAATTTGGGGAGCATATGAGCATGTAAAAGGAGTGTGCGGACCACATTGTTTATTGTGCGAATCATCCGCTCGGCCTTGTCGTTCTGCGGAGAAGTGTAGGGGCAAGATAGGCGTAAAGTGATGCCCCGAGAAGCAAAGAAGGATGTGTTGGCATGGTTCACAAACTCGCGGCCATTGTCAGCCTGAACCGACTTGAGAAAAGGCCGAACTGTGTGCTAGCATAGGCGGCGAGGTCGACTATGTGTTGATGAACATCAGATTTTTTTTGAAGGGGAAAGGTCCAGCAAAAGTGAATGAAATCATCTATGATAACCAAATAATATAGCGAACCAGAAATGCTAGCAACAGGGGAACTCCACACATCACAATGTATAAGCTCAAAAGGCGCAGAAGTGCGCGAATTGGATGTAGCAAAAGGTAGGCGTGCATGTTTGCCAAGTTGACAAGACTGGCACAGCGAGCGAGCTACATTATTACAAGAAATAAGCGAATGTTTATTCAAAGCATTGAGGGAGGCGACGCCGGGATGTCCAAGACGCTGGTGCCATAACTAGGAGGAGACGGCGAGGTGAGCGCTGGCGATGACAGGAGGGTTGGCATCACAAATGGTGTAGAGGTCGCCCTCACTATTGCAGCGAAGCATCACTTGTTGCGTCAAAGGATCCTTAACAGAAAAACCGAGAGCGTCAAACTCGCTGGAACAGTGATTGTCACGAGTGAACTTTTTAACAGAAAGAAGGTTATGAACTATATGAGGAACAACAAGGACATCATTAAGGAGAAATTTAGAGGTGGGTGTATGAAGAGAGGTGTGGCCGCTAGAGGTGATAGGGAGGCGAGAACTGTTACCAACAGTGACGGACGTGTTAGGGGGAGGTTTGGAGGACATGAGCATTCTGTCATTGGACACCATGTGAGATGTGGCGCCACTGTCCATGATCCAGCCGCCATGCCCTTGGACAACCATCTGGTTCAGCGCGGTGATGAGGCCCTGCTGGTCGCATGTAGGTGAAGGCGAAGCTGGTGCGAAGGCGGTGTGTGCTTGAGGCGGAGCACCCAGAAGGTCGGGGGCAGAGGAAGGGCGCCACTGGCCGCCATGGGAAGGCCACTGACCAGCACCAAGAGGTGACCACGGGTTGAAGCAGAACCAAGGCCCTGCTGGAGGTGGCATGCGCCCGCCCTGGAAGCCACCATTGTGCTGCTGATGGGCGCTGCCGTTGTTCTGCTTGCCGCGGCGGTTACGCCTGCCGCGACCGTCGCGCTTGCCAGTATTCGAAGAGGAGCCAGCCGAAGGCGTGGACGTCGTGGAGCAGCAGCCGGATTGGCTGCAAGCCGAGGAACCACCAGTGGCAAGAAGAGCCGTCTTGGTGGCGATCTTCGCCTCGTTGGCGAGGCGAGTCTCCTTGAGGGCAAGCATAGAACGTGCCCTGGCAAAGGAGGGAAACGGCGACGAGTTGGCGATGTCGTCGGCGGTGTTGGAGTAACGCGGATTGAGTCCACGCAGCAAGTTGAGGACGAGCTGGGAGTCAGAGACGGGGTGGCCGACGCCGCGGAGGGCATCGGCGAGGTTCTTGACGTGCTGGTTGTAGTCGGTGATGGACTTGGCTGCTGAGAAAGAATGGAACTCCTTGTTGTCACGGAAGAGTCCCTCGATCGCGACCCATAGATCGCGCGCGGTCTCGTCGTCAGCCATCGCGGAATCGAGGACGTCTTCGGCGACGGAACAGTAAAGCCAGCTGAGGGCGGTGGAGTCGGCGAGGGCCCAGGCGGGATCGTCCGGGTGCGCCAGGTCGGAGCCGTCGATGTGGGAAAGAAGGCCGAACTTGGCGCACATGGTCCGGAAGAACTTGGACCAGCGGGAGTAGTTCACCGTCTTCATGTCGAGAGTGGTTGGCACGTGAGCCTTGACGACAACCGTGCAGAAGGGGTTGAGGACGATCGGCGGCGCGTCATGCACTCCGGAGACGCTGTCGCTAGATTTGGTTGCAGTGGTGTCTATGGCGACGGCGGCGGCTGCAGAGGCAGCGGCGGCGGCTGCATCTTGAGGGGGGCGACATGACAGGGGTGGCGCAGGGGCAGGGGCGGCGCAGGCGGCGGATGTGTTTGCTCGGGGGTGGCGCAAGGGCAGGGGCGGCGCAGGCGGGAGGGGCAGCAGGGAAACCCTAACCCTAAGCCGAAACAGAGTAGGGGCAGCGGCGGCTGTGAGAAACAGAGGAGTGGCAGCGGCGGCGCGGGTTAGAAAACCCTAGAAGTAGAGGAGGGGCGGCGGCGGGAAAAAAATAGAGGAGGGGGCAACGGAAGATGCCCAGGAAGATAAATCTGATACCATGTAGAAAATGTGAGAGCAATCACCACATAGCCAAAGGCAGGGGTGGCATTCTATTAATAGGCCAATAGGCACAATTACAGGAGATTACAATCCTCTCAATTAGAGGAGCTATTCTAGGCTAATACTATTAATTCTAATAGGTTGTTCTTGCTCTTGTGTCGCCCTAATCTTTTTTCCTCGCAATTAAAAATCCAATCGACGTATTGTATGTTGACGATAGGAGTGCTTGGATGCTTGCTAATGGCATCCCTCAATACAGGTTTTGCTGCCGTTCGGTCGGATCCACCGACTAGAAGAGTGATTTCAACAGGTACTTGATGCTGGAAAGCACAGAGCCGTATTGCTCTGCTCCGTGGGCATTGGAACCTAGCTTGAGCCTTCGGACATTGGGCATAGCTCCTTCTTCAAAGGCCAGGCATGGTGCAGTACACATAAATTTGAGGTACTTGAGAATAGGGAATCCAGCCTTGTCAAAGACGATCCTTTTTACAGGGGCTGTCTGGACATACAGCGAGAGAGCAGTGAGGGAAAGCAGCCCTTTCAGGATGTCAATATCATTCATCGACAGTCCCCTAACTGCAAGCTTCAAAATGGAGAGCCTGTCGAGTTTCCTAATCCATTCGGGGAGGCTGGAAAAGATGCAAATGCGCGGCAACAACTCAAGTCTCCGAAGAAGGGTTGGGGGAGAGGACACGCTGCCTAAGCCATCACAGGAAATGCTCATGCTTGAAACCAGGGGCGGAGGGCCCGATAGGGCAAGGCTTGGCTTGGGCCAGACCTTGTTTTTTGGCAGCAGACCTCCATTACCCCATATACCCCCTATCCAATAGTGAATAGCCCAATAGCTAGTCAGTAAACCCTAGTCTCTGCTCGGTTGCTCCCTGTCTCCCTGGACCCTGGCATTAGCGCTGGGAAGGCGGCTCCGACGCTCCGTGGCTGGGCGCAAAGGGGCAGCCACCGGTGGACCAGCCTAGGCGTAGCCGGCGGCGGGCGGGCGGGCGGCAACCACGGGAGCGCAGCGCGCTGGGCGCTAGGAAGGCCGCTCCGGCGCTCCACGGCTGGGCGGCTAGGCGTAAAGCAGCAAAGGGGCAGCCCCCAGCCTAGGCGTAGCTGGCGGCGGGCGGCAGGGGCAGGGGTAGCTTGAATGGTATTGCTTTCGATCCGCCCCACCTCATTTTTTTCCCGTCCTCCGCCACTGCTTGAAACGCTGGCATCTGGAGTTTTTGTATGAGAGAATTCCGGTGCTAAAGTTAGAGATTTGAGTCTGCTGAGTTTCCAGAGAATTGTGCTCAGACATAGCATGTTATTCTCCAGATTGTCAGATAGTACTGTAGAACAGGTGAGACGAAGGTCACACAGATTGGTCAGCTCCCCAAGATTCAGCACATTTTCTTTGGAGTTACTACTGAGATTAAAATATCCTAGTGTCCGAAAAGATGTCATGCGGCCAATACCATAGGGCAGAGCAGTTTCACTCGGAAGACTGAGGTGCAACAAACGCGGCAAATCAGCAATGTCCGACGGAACTGCAGTTACTCTTCTTTCTATTTCTAGCGTCACCAGATCTTTTAGCCGTTGCATCTGTTGGTAGCCGTACACTCACATGGAATGCATTAATACGCAGATATCTCAGTCGAAATAGTTTCAAAATTTCAGTGAAATTGTAACTCTCATAGTCATGACCCCCATAACTGAAGAATAAGACACTACTACAGAAAGCCTAATACTAGACGGCCAATCATAGACGGTTTTGTCAAACCGTCTGTGATTGACACTAACATAGACGGTTTTAATTTGGACACCGTCTGTGTTAGTGGCGTCGAATAAAACGAGTATCACAGACGATTCTTATTTTTATTAAAAACCGTCTGTGATAATCTGGGATTATCATAGACAGTTTTTTATTAAAAATCATCTGTGTTGTGTAGACTATCACAGATGGTTGTTGTTAAGAACCGTCTGTTAATGTTCACAGACGGTTTTTAACAAGAACCGTCTGTGATGTCCCTTTGTCTGTCATATTCTGTTCATGATCAGAAGTTAATATATAAGTACACATTGCTTCTAATAACTTAACTACAGAACTACTGAGACAAGAGATCACAAATTAAAGTCAAATTTATTAGTTTCAATTAGAGGCAAATTTACTACAAAAGTCGCACAGGTAAAGAGTTTCCCAGATTGTAATCTTTTGGGCTTCGTACGTTTCTTCTTCGACTTTGGGACTTGGAGGATCAGCCACTGAATTCTCGAACGCCGTTAAGATTGTCCTTGTCTTCAGCACTTCCTCCTCTAGCCTGGGCAAATAATCAGCACCATAGCCCATAATGTCGTAGAGGATAGCATGAAAAGATTCATCAGAATCTGCCGTTTCTGCTTGATCTGCAAGGCTATCCACTTCTTCCGCTTTGCGCACATTGTGGAGAAGAACCAGGGTAATGGCTGTTTCCCTTTCTTGGGCGGCAGCGAGACGCCTCCGTCGACGGCGGATGATCAGGTCGAGCTGACGAATGCAAGAAAGTCGGGGAAGGAGAGCAGGGTGTGTGCGGAGAAGCTGCTCCAGATGCAAATTGCTGGCCGCCTGTGTAAGGTTCCGGCCGAACAATTCTTGATGAACAGATGAGAGGAAGGAGATGATCACAAGAATAGTAGAAGCCATATTGTACGTACGTAGAAGAGACTTGGATTAGGCGCGCATATTTAACCTTTAGCACAGACGGTTCGTATACCCAAACATTAATGATATAGACGCTTTGTATAACGATCGAGAGACGTTAATTAGACGATCGAAACACGAAGCGTTCTGATGTGAAGCTTATGACAGACGGTTTTTTTATAAAAAAACCATCTGTAATAATATTTACATATATACTAGCTTCGGTCCTACGTTACGTACATATATAACAACTTAGTAATAAAATCTAGATTAACTAATTATAACGGCATACATCCAGCTTCGGTCCTACGTTACGTACATATATAACAACTTAGTATTAAAATCTAGATTAACTAATTATAACTACATATATACCGGCCACATTTATTATATTGAGACTTAATTTGCTAGCTCAATTCATATTACAAACACAACAGCTATTATATAACCAACAATTTTGCAAATTAACCATCTTCAATAACCACTCATGGATAACTTAGACCTAAATTGTAATGTAGTTAAAGAAAAAATAAATTTCATTACTAACCATATCTACAGCAACCAGGAAAGTCTAAATCTTAATTCAAAGCTCAATCTCTGCCTCTTCCCACCAAATTAACTGGCCTGTAATCGCCTAGCTTCCTTCCGAGTGAAAAAGTGCGCAGCAGTGGCTAGATCTGGATCGAAATGAAGATAGATGCAGTTTGAGCAGCGCAATAAATGCCTTAGCCATTATCACGGACGGTTTTAACTAAAAACCGTCTGTGAATGATCACAGACGGTTTTTAATTAAAAATCGTCTGTGATAACCAGCTTATCACAGACGGGTTTTTATTAAAACCGTTTGTGATAAATATTATCATAAAAAACCGTCTGTCATAAGCTTCATGTTAGAACGCTTCGTGTTTCGATCGTCTAATTAACGTCTCTCGATCGTTATACGAAGCGTCTATATCATTAATGTTTGGGTATATCAACCGTCTGTGCGAAAGGTTAAATATGCGCGCCTAATACAGGTCTCTTCTACGTGCGTACAATATGGCTTCTACTATTCTTGTGATCATCTCCTTCCTCTCATTTGTTCATCAAGAATTGTTTGGCCGAAACCTTACACAGGCGGCCAGCAATTTGCATCTGGAGCAGCTTCTCCGCACACGCCCTGCTCTCCTTCCCCGACTTTCTTGCATCCGTCAGCTCGACCTGATCATCCGCCGTCGACGGAGGCGTCTCGCTGCCGCTCAAGAAAGGGAAACAACCCTTACCCTGGTTCTTCTCCACAATGTGCGCAAAGCGGAATAAGCTCTATACGCATTGGAGAGACTGATGGATAGCCTTGCCGATCAAGCATAAACGGCAGATTCTGATGAATCTTTTCATGCTATCCTCTACGACATTATGGGCTATGGTACTGATTATTTGCCCAGGCTGGAGGAGGAAGTGCTGAGGACAAGGACAATCTTAACGGCGTTCGAGAATTCAGTGGCTGATCCTCCAAGTCCCAAAGTCGAAGAAGAAACGTACGAAGCCCAAAAGATTACAATTTGGGAAACTCTTTACCTGTGCGACTTTTGTAGTAAATTTGCCTCTAATTGAAACTAATAAATTTGCCTTTAATTTGTGATCTCTTGTCTCAGTAGTTCTGTAGTTAAGTTATTAGAAGCAATGTGTACTTATATATTAACCTCTGATCATGAACAGAATATGACAGACAAAGGGACATCACAGACGGTTCTTGTTAAAAACCGTCTGTGAACGTTAACAGACGGTTCTTAACAACAACCGTCTGTGATAGTCTACACAACACAGACGGTTTTTATTAAAAACCGTCTGTGATAATCCCAGATTATCACAGACGATTTTTAATAAAAAAACCGTCTGTGATACTCGTTTTATCCGACGCCACTAACACAGACGGTGTCCAAATTAAAACCGTCTGTGTTAGTGTCAATCACAGACGGTTTGACAAAACCGTCTGTGACTGGCCGTCTAGTATTAGGCTTTCTGTAGTAGTGAAAGATGCTGACACGATGGCCATTTAGATTGTGCGGTATATGGTATCGCAATTGTACACAAAGTAGTTTAAGATCTAACTCAAGTTCTAACATCACAGGACAACCATAGTATAGTTTAGCAGTGTGACACCTTGTCTGTCTACTTGATAACTAGAGTTCGACTCCCACCAATCCGTATGGGTTGGGTGGGTTATTTGTGTCAAATGTTTCACTTTAGTTGTCCGGGATTTGAACTAGTGACCAGTGGATTATGGGCCTTAAGATGACTACACTAGCCAATTGCCCCCACCGTTTAAAAAAAATCCTAGAATCATAGGATCTTCTGTGACTATACAGGAATGTATCAATCTTAATCCCACTCTGATTTCCAATTAGGTTAGAATCCTGATTCTAGTCATAAAATCAGTGAGAATCACAATTCTGATTCGATCATAACTCCGATTTGTACTCCAGAATCCGGCTTAGCTTATATTCCAAAGGTCATACTTTTGACATATAAACTCTGGTTTTAGAGATCATATATGACAATGGATTTATTTTTGTTTATTTGCAATTACATGGAAGACGTATACGCACGAACACCACACACAGGGGCTGAATCAGGCCTCGGGCTAGGTGGGCTATAGCCCGAGGCCTGGAAACCAAAGCCCATGGAGAATATAAACTTGGGTGTGAAAGACTAACCTTAGCACACACTTGGAAAGAGGGGGGCTAGGGATAAATCCACGAGCTCACAAAATTCCTACCAAAGAGCACTTACGTGTGCATAAAGGTGGGCACTAGAATTTTAATCCTGGTGGGTAAAGTTGTATACCCACAACTTCACCATCCCATCAAGAGATGGCTCCCGACAACGGATTTCGGTGTTACCCCATTTCTTTTTATAAGGCATATTTAGACCAGGCACAGGAGTAAGGAGATTATAATATCAAGAGACTGTAGATGGGAAGGACTATGATATCCTTGTGTTAATGCTATCAGAATGAGAGAAATAGAATAACTTGTGTGATGGTTTACTCATAAATGTTGAAGAAAGAGGGAATATAAATGAGGGTAAAAGTGAGCAAGAATCATTAAAATCGCTTGCATGTCTTGATTTGAAACAAGATTGGAAAAAATTACATGTCTAATTTATATGGGTACAAATTCTGACAATATATTTTGGTCCCCATATTAACAACGCTGTTGATCTCTTTTGATGTAGATAATAAAACATGTGTTTTTATTAGATTTGATATAATCCATTATTCTATTATTTGACTCTGCCAGAAGAAAATTTGATTAGACTCAGATCCCATGCAGCTTTGACTAACATGTTACATGGGGATTATCATCTGGTGTTACTTGCCAGACTTGCAGGATCCAGAGATGATTCTACGGTGTTCAGACTGTCATGGAGATGATTCATCTTGGACTTTACAAATAAGTGACAGGCAATAAAGATGATGAAGTACTATTTTTGTGGTGTAAGTTTCTGCTTTTTTGTAGTTTTCGTGCAAAGATATGTCTCCTTCCGGTGTGTATCGGTGGCTTTCTGTTGTTACAAAGTTCACCGTGTTGTCGGATACTCAGATTTGATTTTCAGAAATTGCACCAGTCGATTGTGTTAGGGTCCTGTACTGTTTATATCCAACTCTATCATTTTTGTTTTCGATTCAGTTTTCGTACGAACAATATTCTTGTACTCGCTACAATTTTATACAAGGTTGTCAGTATTGCAATTCGCATAACAAATTTAGAATTTCTAGAAATTCTCATAAAATTAGACATATAGGAAATGATATGTTCTACATGTCTGTAAAATTCTAAGACCAAACTCGATCATATTTGTGAGATACAAAAAATACAAATATTTACCAAAATAATGAAAACACTATTCCAACACCATTTCATAAAGCATTTAACTTTTTCGTATCCCACATATGCGGTTGGGTTTTATTTTAAAATTTTGCCAAGATGTAGAATATACCCTCCCTACATGTGATTTTTTTTAATTTTTAGAAATTTCTAAGATTCACATTTTCACCAGTGATTACCCCAGTCCTGACACTACGTAGGATCCGTATTATGAAATAATGGCCCAGATATTATGGTCTACCGAATAGCCTTTTTCCACTAAATATAACATATTGTACTAGCCAGGGCTTATTGTGGAGCTAGCAATGATACCCCTTGGGTAACCACAATCGATTGGGAAATTTGCTAAACACTCAACTTGGCCTTTCTAACAAACTCTCGAGACACAAAAGAATAGGTAGCACCGGAGTCGAAAAGAACAAGAGCTTCACATGAGTCCACTAACAGGGTACCTGTCACCACGTTAGGTCGACCCGCGGACTCAGCAGCAGGCAGTGAGTAGACTCCAGATAGTGTCGGGGCCGCGAGAGCCCTGACGCTCTGCTATGGCAGCAACGGGACTGGAGGCGGTGTAGCATGTTGGAATGGAGAAGTCGGTGCAGTATGCCAGTAATACCCGGTGGGTGGAGCCCAGGAAAGAGGAGGCTGCAACACAAGCCACATGCGTAGGGCTTCGAATTGCCTCTCCATGTGGGTTTTAGCTCGCCAGCCACGACTTGCAGCCGGCCAGCCACCCCATACTACCAGGACAATCCTCTTCCCTCCCCCTTTCTACTCACATTTTGTTTTAGCTTCTTCATTTTGCTTGCCTCTATACTCGGGCACACACACGGTTTGGGGAAACCTATGGGTGGTCGCCGCGACGGGACTTGCCGGCGACATATGCCGGGGAGCAGACCAAAGGCACACGATGCCCCTTTAGGCTCGCCGCTTGTCTCGTGCCATGAGTAGGAAGGGTAAGAGTTGGGGGCCTACTTGATGATGGCTAGAAGTGAAGGCAGTCGTTGACGAAGGTCGTGGGGGTGTGGATGGCGAGTGCAACAGCCTTCCCTTGTCGTTGCCGATGAAGTTGGCTTGCTTTCGTAGTCCTGGCTCCTCTCCTTCATCTTCTCCTCCTTCTCTCGCTCTTGTCTGGCTTCGTCTTCCTCACTACCTCTCTTTGTGGTGGCTCTAGCTAGTATGGTCGTGCTTGGTTGAGAGGCTCTCTCAGTTGGCTTTGTGGATGAGCGCCACTTGCTCTTGCCGTGGGTGAGAGGGAAGAAAGGAGAATGTTGGGAGTGTGGCTTCTGTGGCAGGAGTGACTGCGATTTGGGTCAAATGGCCATGACTCTCTCTCTGTGTGTGTGCATTGCCATTTATGCCCTTCCCTTTTAGCCTGGGCTGAGTATGTGCCTCATGGACCTTTTGGTCCAAAGTCAGCTCTACACTATTTGGTGCTTTGTCTATTGCGGCTGGTAAGTCGGTAAAAGGTAAGAATGTAATTTTCTGCTGGATGATGAGAACCCAAACGTGAGATGGTGCCGACCGTCCCTAGATAGTCTGGGAACCTCTGAGAGCGCTATGTTTATTCGGCTTTCTAAAAGCCAATGAGTATGACAGCAAAGTTCTTCTTTATCCCATTTATTCTCCCTTGGATTGTTTCCATTATTCACATTACTTCTTTTTTGCAATTTAGTGGTATTACATTCTACCCCCCTTAACAGAATTCGACCCCGAATTCTGGCATTCAACAATCCGCACGGAAGAACAAAATAAAATGAACTACACATAACATAACATTAACTTATACCTGTGGAGAACAAGTACAGGTACCTCTCGCGCATGCGAGACTCCAACTCCCATGTCGCTTCTCGCTCAGATTGATGTGTCCAAAGCACTTTAATATATTTTATCGTTTTATGCCTCAACACCTTCTCTGATTCCTCCAGAATCCAAATTGGACGGGACTCGAAGGTGAGGTCTTGCTTTATGGACACTGGTTCTAACACAATCTCATGCTCTTGATCTCATAAGTACTTTCTCAGCATAGATACATGGAACACATTATGCACTCCTCGCATGGAGTCAAGGAGATCCAAGCAATATGCCAACTTTCCAATCCATGCCAAAATTGGAAATGGCCTGATGTACCTCGGGCTAAGCTTCCCTTTGGTACCAAATCGCACTATGCCTACTCTCAAGAGCACCTGATGCCCCACTTAGAACTCTAATTCTCGCCTCTTGACATCTGCATAGCTCTTCTGCCTACTCTGGGCAGCTAACAGATTCTGTCTAATTTTTGCCACTCATTCCACTGTTTGTTGGACTCAATCTGAGCCTAGAACAGCCTTCTTGTCCACTGCATCCCAACACAGTGGCGATCTACACTTTCGCACATATAGAACCTCGAATGGCGCTGCTCGAACACTGGAGTGGTAGCTGTTGTTATAGACAAACTCTGTAAGTGCCAAATGATCCTCCCAGCTACCCTTCCAAGACAGAACACAGGACCTCAACATGTCCTCCAGTTTCTGAATGGTGCATTCAGACTGTCCATCCGTCTGCGGGTGGAAAGCAGTACTGAACTGGAGTTTCGTGCCCAGAGCTCCCTGCAAGCTCTCCCAAAACTTGGAGACAAACTGAGTGTCTCTGTCCGAAACTATGGTCTTAGGCACACCATGCAACCTTACTATTTCTCGAACATAGATGGGTGCCAACTCACTCGCTGAGTTCGTGGTACGAATGCGGATGAAGGATGCTGACTTACTGAATAGATCCACCACTACCCAAATCGCATTCTTACCTCGCTGGGTACGAGGTAAGCCGACTACCAAATCCATAGTGATATCGTCCCATGGCCGCTGAGGAACCTCCAAGGGCTACAATAGCCCATTAGGGCGCTTGTATGGTTCATTACTGAAGTGGTTAGGTTGAATTATTATGACTTATGGTTAAAATTTTATTGTAGTTTGTTGAAATTACATTGTAGCTGATGGTGTCTTATTTGGCATAATTAAATTTAAAAAATTAAAAATAGAAAAAGGGTTAGCCCAACACGTGTAATGCAAACAAATACGAGAAAAAAGAACCGGTAAAAAGGCTCAAAAAATCCCAAAAATTCAAAAAAAGACGAAATTTAGTAATATTGAAAAATAAACCGGAAGCAAGAAGCCAAAGCCGAAATGAGTGAAGCCAGAATCATGATTTTATTAATTTTTTAAAGACTATATATTTTGTAAAAAATAAATTATGTTTCTAAATATTTAAGTCTACAGTAGATTTTTTGAATTTAATTATATAATTTAAGTAATTTTTGAAACTTATTTAATTATTTTTAATAAACTAATAATCTAAAAATGCAATATGTCAAAGATAATACTTTTTTTACCTTAGAACAATATGTAGACAACAAAACAATGTAAATTAAACTAGTACAACTTAAACTAGAAATAGGTAATTTCAAATTTTGTATGCTAATATAGTTTGTTGTCAGGCTCACGATCCTACTGCAATCCTACCCAATCCTAACCATTCTATGAGTAGGATCGCGATCTATATCAACTACCTCCGGTAGGATCGTACGATATTATGATATGTGTCGTTATATTGACAACCTTGGACGCGCCACCACTGATTCCTCTTCAAATTAGATCTAAATTTTATTTTTGAATTATGTTTATAGTTACAAAGTGTTCTCCTAACATTCTTTAATTTCTAGCACAAATTTTCATCTAGATGGCCTAAGGGTTAGCATCTAACCCTATCTTTATTTATAGTCTAAGATACAAACCATGATCTTATCTCTAAGCTCAAGAATTCCTAATCAATTCTAATTCCAACAAATAAGGTACCCGAAACCCCTATGGAACACGAGTTTTTTTTACTTTTTGTAACATATCATCCATCTTTAATCTCCACGCGCCCTAATTCGAGCCTGACCATCTCCTCCAATATCCTCGACCCTTTAGGCTATGACTTCGCCCAAGCCAATTCCTAGTCCTCGCCATAGACTACAATCACCTTCGAGTTACTCTGCACATACAAAGACCAAAGCAATATCTTTTCTTGGCACAAGTTCTTCCCAACTTAACTGATATAAGTCCACGCACGTCACATACCTAAAATAACATCAGTAAGCAATATCGTCAATTATTCATCACAAATTATTCTAGACCAACGCTGTCAATTATTCATCATAAATTATTCTAGACCTAGCCATATGGTCTAACAAAATTTATATGGACGACATAATTTTTTATGACTCTTCTAGTGCTTTGGTGCCCAAATTTTTTAATACAACAAGGGAATTCGAGATGAGTATGATAGGTGAGCTTACGTTCTTCCTTGACTTTCAAATCAAGCAATCGAAGGAAGGCATCTTCATTCATCAAAAGTACACCAAGGACCTTCTTCAGCACTTTGACATGGGAAGTCACAACTCCCATGGCCACTTCTACAATTCTGGATACTGATGAGGATGGTGAGCTCGTGAACCAGAAGGAGTACTGCAGCATGATCAGCTTCCTCTACTTCACCGCTTCGAGGCCGAACATACACTTTATTATGTGTCTGTGCACTCAATTTCAGGTTTTCCCTCATGCCTCTTATCGTCAAGAAGTATACCGCATCTTTAGGTATCTTTAAGCTCCTCTTGACTTTGAACTCTAGTATTCTTCTGCTTCCTCGCTTTCTCTTCAAGCATTCTCATACACAGACTTTGCGGGGTGTAGGATACATAGGAATAGTACCTTAGACATCTGCCATTTCACATCTATCACTTCTTAGGCACATCTCTTGTCTCATGGTCATCTAGGAAATAATGTTCTTTTACACAATCCACTGCTGAGACAGAGTATGTAGCTGCTGTTATTAGTTGCTCTCAGATTCTCTTGATCTTATCTACTCTACAGTGTAGGATCAAGGATAACCAACTAGACGAGGTTGATAGAAGGTTTAAAATTTTTCTTTGCCTTCTAAGTAATTTTTGCAATTTTAATATGGCAGAAATTTGAAGCAATTAAAACCTATACAATTGTAGTAAATTTAGGGCACCAACGTTTTGCATAAATCTCATAAGGGGATTCAAGCACTAAATCGCTCTTGTCTGCCCTTAGAGTTTTTTCCCTGTCGCGCCAGGATCACGCTCGCGGCACAATCGAGCTGGTACAACGGGCGCGACTTGACAGTGATTAGCGCGAATGTCACGAACTGACTACTAATGTCTCATGAAGTCTCATGGTTCATTACTTTTCACTCAGTTTCAAGCTAATTTTGAAGTGTTTCATACAGTTTGATCCCGAAGTACCATTATTTTATCCAAGTCTCATGGTGTTTCAACGTGTTTCATCCAAAGTTGTATGGAATTTCATTGAGTTGTATCGCGTCTAAAGGAGTGTCAACGTTTTGCATAAATCTCATAAGGGGATTCAAGCACTAAATCGCTCTTGTTTGCCGTTAAGAGTTTTTTCCCTGTCGCGCCAGGACCACGCCCGTGGCACGGTTGCATTGGTACCAACAGAAATTCATCTCATTTCGTTCCAGCAATGCGACATACATCCATTCACCAGCGCTTTTTGCACGCATCCGACCCCGGTGTGAACCTCACTGTTGGGTGTTGGCCTAATGTCCGTGCGATCACACAGTTTATGGTGTCGAGGCGTTAGCTGCGTGGGAGCCAGTGCACCAACAAGGTCCCTGAGGACCATCTCGTCCGGAAGCCTGGCATCCACATCCTCCTCGTCCTCCTCATCATCATCGTCCTTTCCGCTGTCCTCATCCGCGCCACCCTCGTCCTCGCCGCTGTCCTCATCCGCACCACCCTCCTCGTCCTCACTGACCTCCTCCTGGTCCTCCGAATTGTCGTCGCATGAAGACGAAGCGGATATCGTAGCATCCAAGGAGCCACTCCATGCAGGGGCAGGTTGCACGTTGTACTTGCCGCCCTCTTCCTGGTCCTTTGGATTGTCGCCGCATGCGGCCGAAGCGGATGTCGTAGCACGCAAGGAGCTACTCCATGTCGGGGTAGGTTGCACGACGGGGCCTGCCGCCACCGCGCAGTTCATTTTTGCGGCCAATCGTCGGCATCGGCATTGAACCTTCTACAAGGTTTACCAAAAAAAGAGATTGAAGTTTAATACAACAAAATAAATAACATGGTTAGTAAAACGCTATGTGATGTAAATGATGAAATTAAAACTAGCATAGGAAATCTGTTCTGCCATGGAAACTATGTTAGTAGAGATCAATGCATTAAAATCGGTACGAAAGCTGCAAAGGAACGACGGTAGGTACCCTTACTTGTGAAGATTAAGATCTGTCGAGAACACCATTGGCATCGTGGCCTGAAGCTTCCCAAACTGCCGCATGACCCGATGGGGCAAGTGGTACTCCACCATATGGAAGAAGATAAGCGGTGCGAGCGTCATCCACAAGGTGATGTCCCGCTCGCACATCGGGTTTAGCTGCATTTCAAAGACCTCGTCACGGGTGTATGGCAACCACGTGACCTACACCAGATGTATAAGACAGTAGCTATGGGATCATTGTTCGAAGACAGTAGCAAGCAAAGAAACTTATGAGGTATGTACATGATCCTGCATGATGACGTCGACCATGTTTGTATACTCGATGTACCGCGACATCGGGCGCCCAGTAGGTGCAATGATGGAGCTTTAAAGGTAGGCTACCGTTGGTCTAGACGCAGGGTCCTGAAGGGGCCATCCCTACAAGGAGATAGATTTCAGTTGCATTTTTGTTGAAAGGTGACATCTATGACGAATGGAATAAATGGTTACCTGCAAGGGAGCACGAGTGGGCTGACCCACGGGGAAACGCTCCCACATCCATATCAGCAGGAGGTATACACATCCGCCCAAGTTGCTGCCTGCACACTTTGATTGGCACGCGTCACACAAATGCCGATAGAGGCATACCAGTGTGGCAGAACCCCGGTTGTAGTTCCCTGCTGTCGCTAAATTTGCCAAAATTGGCAAGTAAATCCAGGAGATAGCGTTCCCAGTACTGTCTAAGAACAAGGAGCCAAAAAGATGCCAAATCCATGCCCGTGCAAAGCGTAGCACTATTTCCTCATCTGCGTTCGGCGGGCACACATTGAACTGTGCGCAACCAGGACTCAAGCACCGCGGATGGTCAGTTGTCCTTTGAGTCCGCAGGTGGGTCATCCGGTCGAACTCCAAGCCACACTCCTACCTGGTCTCTCCAACCCATGTTGTTAATGTCCCAAGTTACTGGCAACCCGTCTATGGGGAGGCCGAGAATCATGGCGACGTCTTGCAACGTGATGGTCATCTCGCCTGACGGTAGGTGGAACGTGTGGGTCTCCGAGCGCCACTGGTCCATCAGTGCGGTAAGCGCAGCACCGTCCATATGGGGGAGCCCGTTGATCACTATCCGCGCTAAAGCAAGTAGACCGGCCTGGCGGACGTGTGGTTCGTACCTCTCATCTTAATGTAGAGGGATGTGGATGCGAGGGCGAAGCGGCTGGAGTTCTTGCAGGAGAGATATGCAAATGAATTAGTAAAACAAGAACACAGTCAACAAGTTGAAAGCATGACCGAATAGTATATCAGCAAGTCTAACCAGACCCTCGTTGGCTATGTGGTGCGCACGGTGTTTGTCATCGTACTCCAAGAGAAGCAACGCGTACTGATCATGCTGCAGCATCCTACATTGCAGGACCTGAGTTTTGTAAGATGACATGAGGTACAAAACATTATAGAAAATGCGAAGGATGCCGCAGTTCATCTTACAAAACTCATGTCCTGCAATGTAGGATGCCGCAGCATGCACAGTACGCGTTGCTCCTCTTGGAGTACGATGACAAACACCGTGCGCACCACATAGCCGACGAGGGTCTGGTGAGACTTGCTGATATACTATTCGATCATGCTTTCAACCCTTTGACCGTGTTCTTGTTTTACTAATTCATTTGCATATCTCTCCTGCAGGAACTCCAGCCGCTTCGCCCTCGCATCCACATCCCTCTACATTGGGATGAGCGGTACGAGCCACACGTCCGCCAGGCCGGTCTACTTGCTTTAGCGTGGATAGTGATCAACGGGCTCTCCCATATGGACGGTTCTGCGCTTATCGCACTGGTGGACCGGTGGCGCCCAGAGACCCACACGTTCCACCTACCGTCAAGCGAGATAACCATCACGCTGCAAGACGTCGCCATGATCCTCGGCCTCCCCATAGACGGGTTGCCAGTAACTGGGGACATTAACAACATGGGTTGGAGGGACAAGGTGGGAGTGTGGCTTGCAGTTCGACCGGATGACCCGCCTGCGGACTCAAAGGACAACCGGCCATCCCCGGTGCTTGGGTCCTGGCTGCGTGCGCACTTCAATGTGTGCCCACCGAACGCAAATGAAGACACAATGCTACGCTTCACACGGGAATGGATTTGGCATCTTTTTGGCTCCTTGTTCCCAGACAATACCAGGAACGCTATCTCCTGGATTTACTTGCCAATTTTGGTAAATTTAGCGACAGCAGGGAACTACAGCTGGGGTTCTGCCACACTGGCGTGCCTCTACCAGCATTTGTGCGACGCGTGCCAATTAAAGTGTGCAGGTAGCAACTTGGGCGGATGCATATACCTCCTGCAGATATGGATGTGGGAGCGTTCCCCCGTGGGTTGGCCCACTCGTGCTCCCTTGCAGGTAACCATTTATTCCATTCGTCATAGATGTCACCTTTCAACAAAAAATGCAACTGAAATCTATCTCCTTGCAGGAATGGCCCCTTCAGAACCATGCGTCTAGACCAACGGTAGCCTACATTTAGAGCTCCATCGTTGCACCTACTGGGCGCCCGATGTCGCGGTACATCGAGTATACAAACATGCTCGACGTCATCACGCAGGATCAGGTACATACATCATAAGTTTCTTTGCTTGCTACTGTCTTCGAACAATGATCCCATAGCTACTGTCTTATACATCTGGTGTAGGTCACGAGGTTGCCATACACCCGTGACGAGGTCGTCGAAATGCAGCTAAACCCGATGTGCGAGCGGAACATCACCTTGTAGATGACGCTCGCACCGCTTATCTTCTTCCATATGGTGGAGTACCACTTGCCCGTCGGTTCATGCGGCAGTTTGGGAAGCTTCAGGCCACGATGCCAATGGTGTTCTCGACATATCTTAATCTTCACAAGTAAGGATACCTACTGTCGTTCCTTTGCAGCTTTCATACCGATTTTAATGCTAACAATTAGATGCCACGTTTTCTATGCATTGATCTCTACTAACACAGTTTCCATGGCAGAACAGATTTCCTATGCTAGTTTTAATTTCATCATTTACATCACATAGCGTTTTACTAACCATGTTATTTATTTTGTTGTATTAAACTTCAATCTCTTTTTTTGGTAAACCTTGTAGAAGGTTAAATCCCGATGCCGACAATTGGCCGCAAAAATGAACTGCGCGGTGGCGGTAGGCCCGTCGTGCAACCTACCCCGGCATGGAGTGGCTCTTTGCGTGCTACGACATCCCCTTCAGCCGCATGCGACGACAATCCAAAGGACCAGGAAGAGGGCGGCGAGTACATTGTGCAACCTGCCCCAGCATGGAGTGGCTCCTTGCGTGCTACGACATCCGCTTCGGCTGCATGCGTCGACAATCCGAAGGACCAGGAGGAGGGCGGCGAGGACGAGGAGGAGGGTGGCGCGGATGAGGACAGCGGCAAGGACGATAATGATGAGGAGGACAAGGAGGATGTGGATGACAGGTTTCCGGACGAGATGGACCTCAGGGACCTTGTTGGTGTATCGGCCCCCACGCAGCTGACGCCTCGGCACCATAAATGGCGTGATCGCACGGACATTAGTTCAGTAAACATCGTCGAGGGCACGCGAGGCCAACACCCAATAGTGAGGTTCACACCGGGGTCAGATGCGTGCAAAAAGCGCTGGTGAATGGATGTATGTCGCATTGCTGCAACAAAATGAGATGAATTTCTGTTGGTACCAGCACGACCGTGCCGCGGGCGTGGTCCTGGCGCGACAGGGAAAAAACTCTAACGACAGACAAGAGCATTTAGTGCTTGAATCCCCTTACGAGATTTATGCAAAATGTTGACACTCCTTTAGACGTGATACAACTCAATGAAACTCCATACAACTTTAAATGAAACACGTTGAAACACCATGAGACTTGGGATAAAATAATGGTACTTCGGGATCAAACTATATGAAACACTCCCAAAATTAGCTTGAAACTGAGTGAAACATAATGAACCATAATGATACATGATGAAGCTCCATGACACTTCAATGATTACCTCAGTGGTCTTTGTAGCCCTTTGCTCCTGTCGCTCACATGACCACCGTTCGCACTCTCCTTGTTGTGGCTTTTGTTCGATAATGGTCTCTCAATTGGACATCAAGAATGCATTTCTCAATGGCGAGTTAAGTGTGGTCTACATGCAGCCGCCCCCTGGGTATTCTGTTCCTAAGGGTATGGTTTGTCGCCTTCGTCGATCTCTCTATGACCTCAAGCAAGCTCCTCATGCCTAGTTTGATCATTTCTCTTCTGTTGTCACTGCAGCCGATTTATCTACCGATGATCATGATCCTGTTCTTTTTACTCACAATTCACCTCGTGATCAGGCGTTTCTCATTTTGTATGTTGATGATATGATCATTGTTGAAGATGATTCTTAGTACATCACTTTTGTCAAGAAGCATCTTCATGAGCAATTTCTTATGTTTGATCTAGGTTCTCTTCACTACTTTCTTGGGATTGAGGCTATTTCTACTCCTGAGAGCTTTTATTTGTCTCAAGAAAAGCATATCTATGATCTTCTTGATTGTACCTATCTTATTGATCAGCGCACCGCTGAGACTCCTATGGAGTTTAATGGTCATCTTCATCCCACTGATGATGAGGCACTTACTGATCCTACTCGCTATCGTCATCTTGTTGGGAGCCTTGTTTATCTTGGTCTCACTCATCCTGACATTTCGTACCCTGTGCATATCTTGAGTGAGTTTGTTTCTGCTCCCACTCAGCTTCACTATAGTCATCTTCGTGTTCTACGATACCTTCATAGAACTATCTCTCGTCGTCTCTTTTTCTCTCGCTCCAGCTCTTTACAACTCTGGGCATATTCTGATGCCACCTGGACTATAGTGATCCCTCTGATCGCCAATCTCTATCTGCTTATTATATTTTTCTTGGTGGTTCTTTCATCGCTTGGAAGACTAAGAAGCAGACAACAGTTTAAACTTCTTCACAAAAGCACAGACTAGCACAGCTTATATCTCTCCAAACTTTCATGTTATTGAACCACCATAAGCAGAGGCGGACCCACAGGGTATGCCGGGTGGGCCCCGGCATACCCTGGGGCCCAGCCGGCTCCCCTCTGCCGTTTGTGGACTTCTGTGTAGGTGTGGACGCGTAGCTTGTGTTTGTTTGCGTGTTCTCGGTTTGAATATTACTGAGGCAGAGCGAAATGGATCGTGCAGGATCCCTCGACCGTGCGGGCGCAGCCTGCCCATCTGAATCTCAGCACGGCATGCTCGGCCCATGAATGTGAACGCGAGCCACGCGCTCTGCATGAATATTCTCCTGGGCCCATGAAAAGAGGCGAGCCCAACTGGAGAGATACTATTGAGTCGTGGCTTCTCGGGTACGTATGGTTTGATTATAATCCAAATTCCACCTAAGAAAAAAAGGGACAATGTTTACTAGTTATAATCACAATGCTAATTATCATTTCAGGATACATTTGTGGGTGGCATTGACACTACTGCTGTCACTACAATTTGGATGATGTCCGAGCTCATGAGAAACCCAAGGGTAATGCAGAAGAGCTGAGGTGTGCAACTTGGTGAAAGGGTATTTTCTGCAATGGTTTTAATGAAAAAAAGTTAAGAAATAAGATAAGTGATAGTCTTTTGGATGATTATCTAGTCACATTCATTGAGCGAGATATTTTCTTTGAAGTGGATGAAGATGATATAATCGAGACTTTCATGTCCTTTAGAAAGCGTAGGCCAAAAAAGTCAGATAAGTAGCTTTGTAAGTCTCTTTTATGTATATTTGAGACTATTAGTATAGTGTTTGAACTATTTATAGTGTAATTTGTGCAAGTTTTCAACTTTTGAATTTAAGACTTATTATATTATTTAGTGCTTGTATACCGAATTACGGTGCAAATTTTACAATTATTTACCGAATTGGCAAATAGTTTTACCGAATTGCATATGAAAATTTTAGTGTGGCATACCCTTTGGTAAAATCTTGGGTCCGCCACTAACCATAAGTTTAAGGAGTGTTACATGTGCATTATACCTGTGTATTTTCCCTGTTGTATAAGGGTGTATATATGATTACCTATACGTATATATATACTGGCCCATTGGCCTTATGATGAATACAAGCGCTATTCGTCACAATTCAGATATACAAGGCAAAAGATATACAACCCATCGAACTTCCTGTTGGGCATGAGCGGCGTGCCCTTGCCGCTGCTGACGACGCGGATCATCCCCTCGTTGAATTCCCTTGCCTCCTGCACCCCGACGCCGACCTGGCCGGTCTCCGCCTGCGTGGGCCAGCCCGCCTCCCCGACGGCGATCTCGACGTCGCCGTAGCCGAGCCGCTTCATGGCGGTGTAGATGGCGTCCATCTGCGCCTCGAACATGCTGGTGTAGTTGAGCCTGGTGGCCGGGTCGTAGACCCCGCGGGCCGCGGTTGGGGCGGAAGAGCGCGTAGTCGAGCGTCTCCGGGCGGTAGCTGAAGTAAGGGTAGGGGTTGACCATGAAGGGCGAGCCAGTGTCGCGGTGGAACTGGAGCATGGGACGGAAGAGCTTGGTGTCGTAGCCGGCGCGGAAGCGGGCGTTGGAGGGGATGCCGTCGGAGGGGGCGAGGATGCCGAGGTAGTGCGGGGTGGTGACGCGGACGTGGGAGAGGCCCTCGGCGCGGAGCGCCTGGGCGAGGCGGCGCATGGCGGGGAGGAGGGCGAGGATGAGGCCCCTGTCGTTGGAGAGGAGGATCTCGTTGCCTGCGAGGAGGAGGGTGACGTTGGTGGCGGGAACGTAGGGGGAGAGGTTGGCGCGGACCCACTGCCTGGCGGCGTCGAGGCCGGTGGCCTTGTCGGCGAGGGCGGGGAGGGCGGAGTTGGGGAGGGAGACGGCGAGGGAGACGGGGGTGTTGGCGAAGGCGGAGATGAAGGCCGGGTTGGCGTCGATGAGCTTGACGCGGTTGATGGTGGTGCGGGTGGCGAGGAAGGAGGCGACGGCCGCGGGGGAAGGGAGGTTGTCGGCGTTGGCGCCGTAGTTCACCCCGACGGGGAGGGACGGGACCGCCGCGTCTGCCGCGCAGGCGGCGACGAGGAGGAGCAGCAGCAGCAGCAGCATGGGGACGCGGTTGATGGATCGCCTCTGGGGAAAGGGAGAGGATTCATCAGTTTGAAGGAAGGCAGGCAGGCGGCCGTTGCTTCGGGCTTCAAATGAATTGATGGTTCTGCCTTTGATGCGCTGACAGGTGTTGAAAGCAGCGGCTTCAACTCAGCTTGACCCTGTTCATATTAAGCAGAATCGACTTATCACCTTCCAACTTCTATAAACCGCTCTCATCAACCATTATTATTTATCAATCACTATTGTATCATAATTCTATAAGTCATATAGCGATATAAATATTATAATGCTTTTTATTGTACCGTCATAAACAAAAGATATTTATCGGTTATTTTTATCCGCTACTATTATTCATCAGTCACACCTAAAAATCATTACTGTTATAAAAAAACGAATTGGAGATCGTATGTCAATTTTCACTTTTCAACTGATCTAAGTAGCACTCTTTTATAATATGATTAATTATATATCCTATAAATTTAGTTACAAGAGACGAGCAGATGATTAGCCATCCGTAAAAGCTAACATACACAGGCCTTTCCGTGCCTTTTTTTCCCACACTCTCTCGGATTTCTGTGTTTTCGGGTTTAGCTTTGCTTTGATTTGTACGCCATTCCAGTCATGGGGTGCGCATCTCGAGGAGGACTAGCCTACTCGATGGGATTGGGAGACGAGACGACGGAGGAGAAAGGGATGAGCTCCCACCCATACGCAACCGCGCTACATGATCCTCCGGCCGGCCCACGAGGAACAGCCAGGCCCAACGTGCAATCCTCAAGATAAATCAATCCCACGTCCCTATTCACTTCACGTAGATCGATGTTGCAAATCAAGTCCCAAGTATGCACATCATTAATTCGTTACGCTGAAAAAAAAAGATCGGGTATTCATTAGTGAAATAACTAATTCACTAATGAATTTAACTGGGATGATTGAGCTTAATTTAACTGGGATATCCATTTATTTAATTTTTGTTAATAGATTTATGAAATGGATGTTTTTGTTTCTGAAACAAATGAATGTAATATATATATATATATATATATATATATATATATATATATATATATATATATATATATATATATATATATACATATATATAAAATACTGTGTTGATTTGAAATGGATATTCTTATTTTTGAAATAAATGAATATGTGATGCATATATATACTGTGTTGATCTGCTTGCTTCAGAGAGCATGACTAGCATTTCTTGAGGCTAACTAACAAATAGAAATAGGTTTAGGAATAAAAAAGAATATCACAGACGGTTATTAACTCGTAACTATCTATCATAGTTGAGTAATACAAACGGTTTTTAGTATAAATCATCTGTGATATATGGTTTATCACAAACGGTTTCAACTAAAAAGTCTGTGATATTAATATATCACAGATGGTTTCAACTAGAAACCGTCGTCTGTGATATATTAATATCACAGACGTTTTTAGTTGAAACCGTCTATTGATAAACCATATATTACATACGGTTTCTACTAAAAACCATAGTAATCGTCCGTGATAGTTGAGTAACACAGACAGTTTTTAGCAGAAAAATGTATGTGAAAGTCTGCAGACGGCTCAAAAGCATTTGTGATGATCTCGTATTATTACTGACCCATAAACTCAGACGGCTCACGAAACCATCTGTGATGACGTTTCTGAACTGTCTGTAATGACCTTTTATGTAGTAACACAATACAACTAACCCATGGCTTCCATGCCATGTACAAACTCAAACCACTCAAATCCACATATCACTATTCCGGCCTATGGTCATACGCCACCGGTCAAACTGTCAACTACCTGACCGGCCTAAACCAACTCAAAACCTTCCTGGTAATAGGGGAGCAGTCTGACCACTTGCACATGAGCCAACCATACGGTCCAACCGACAACACACATCCGGTCTAACCACACATGCTGAGCGATCTGACCACCACCTCCAAGCGGTTAGACCGGTCCAGCATATTGGTCAAACCGGTTACACTGACAACAAACTTGAATTTTATCAAATTTTATAAAATCGAAATCCAACTCAACAAATGTGTTGATTATTCATCACGAATTGATCATAGACCTTCTCGCATGCTTCAAAAGATTTTAAACAACCCTTGTAATCTCCCTTGAAATTAGGATCCAACACCGCTTGCTAACCAGTGATGGACTATTCGTACAATACGTCGGATGATTCGTGCATGCATCACTCTTCTGTTCTGTGTAATAACAAGTACGAGCCAAAGGAGGCCGGTCTCCATTGAACAGATTTGGCCTCCATTTGGTCTAGAGACAAATTTTAATAAGATTCTGTTTATATTGGTTCTAGTTTATTTTTAGAGCTAATCTTTGGTCAAAACACGGATAACCAATTTGGTAACCAAATTTTGGCCAGACCAAACTTTGGTAAGGTTTATGGGGTTTTCGGCCAAACCAAACTTTGGTAACGCTTGTGAGGTGAAATTTGTGATCAAAGCAAACAGGTAAGTTAACCACTAACCTGAGTGCTACCTGCCATGCCTGACAACTCTGCAATATTTGCAAGCAATTCACAACCCTGTCATCCACCACTTATACCAGCGAACAATCATCTGCTTCTCGTTGGTAGCATAATCCGATTCAAGACAAAAAGAAAAACTGTCGTGACATATATGGTAGCAGCTAGACATCCTTGCTCGAAATTATTGAGACAAGCCCTAAAACAAAAAGTAGCAGTAGAAGAAATTATTGAAAGAAGGGCTCAACTGTAGCGCACAAACAACAACGAAACAAGGAGGCTTCCTGTGTAATCTGCTCTTCCTGTGTAAACAACTGTAGCATCTGATCCAGATTGTCATCATACATCCTATCCGAATTAAAACCATAGTCGACATCATCCGGCGATATATCGTTGACTTTGTTGACGATGTCATTATTACTATCTTCCTGTGTAATCTGCTCTTCATCATGACTGATCCAACGTATATTCCCCTTTTTGAAACCCCTTGAATCAAGTGTGCTTTAATCTGCGCTTGGTTCTTAAACATCTTGAGATTATCGCAGACAATGCATTGGCAGTACATGTATTCTACCCCCTTATTCTATATATGTAGCAAGAATAATTAATTACATTGAGTTAATTGTAAATAGACTACGAATTGGTTAAACCTTAAACCATGCTAGATGTAGATAATCCTCTCGATATCTACATCAAGTTAGATTTAAACCTTCTTCAATTCTCCCTTTTCCAAAAGCTAGATCTAGATCTAAAATATAATACAATTAGAAGCATATTACTAACCATAGATAGTCAAGAACAAATACATCTACAATCACTCTTGCCAAATTCACGGTCTCCTTTCACCAAATGGTCTCAAAACCCCACCTCCTCAAAGCATGCAACAGCCAGCTGTGAGAACACATCTGTAATTTAAGACAGATCTGTCAACGGGTCTGTGCAATTAATAGGTGAAACTATCATAGACAGTTTTTATTACAAACCATTTGTGAAAACTTCATTATCACAAATGGTTTGTAATAAAAGTCGTCTATGACGTTTCATAGATGGTTCTTGATAAAAACCGTCTGTGAAGTATCACAGATGGTGCTCACCATGAATCGTTTGTGATATTATTTCTTTATAAATGGTTTTTAGTGCTAACAGCAATACAAGCGGTCTCTAAACCTAAACCGTCTGTGATTGTATTTAATACTGATGGTTTTGGTAAACTGTCTGTCATGATACGTCTAATATTAATTTTTTTGTAGTAGTATTAGTATCTTTTTTCGAAAAACTAAACTGAAAACGACAAACTCAAGAGCAATATATCAATATCTCTATCCATCCATCTATATATATAGCTCCTGCAGGAGCCCCCGGATTAATCCTAGGAGGAAAAAAAAGCTAGAAATTACAATATTAATTGGAGAAAAGAAAAATGTTAGAAATTCCCATATTAATCATAGAAAAAGAAAAATCTAACGCCTCAACCGGAATTTCGTATGTACAAATATATTTGGAGGCAAATTGGTGGCAAAATATCTATATTAACTAAAAGCTCCAGGGCCCCAGTTTAATCCTAGAAGGAAAAAAGCTAGAAATTATAATATTAATCGGAGAAAAGAAAAAAATGCTAGAAATTCTCATATCAATCATAGACAAAGAAAAATCTAATGCCTCAACCGGAATTTCGTATGTACATATATATTGGGAGGCAAGTTTGTGGCAAACAAAGAAGAGTCCATGCATTGGCAAATAATATTACGAAATCCATTT
Organism: Dendrocalamus latiflorus; assembly: GCA_017311315.1. Classification (NCBI taxonomy): domain Eukaryota; kingdom Viridiplantae; phylum Streptophyta; class Magnoliopsida; order Poales; family Poaceae; genus Dendrocalamus; species Dendrocalamus latiflorus. The sequence goes on from CM029642.1 coordinate 863,926, forward strand.
GTATCACATATAGAACTCCTATATGCTATGCAACCATGAGTCCTAATAGAATAAAAGTACAACTCTGACAAGGAAAAAATTAGTATTCTTGCGTGTACACTACGCATATATCCCAATGCAAGTTCTTCTGTGTTAGTACCCAAAAATTAGTAAAGAAACAACATAGTGCTACCATAAGCATGCTAATAAAATTCAACATTCAAATGCAATATTTTTCATTCATATATAAAAAAAATTTACATATTCAAAATCCATTGATGCCAGGTGGATAGCTACCCCCTTGGTAGAAAATCCTACGTGTGAGATCTTTTTTTTCACAACTTTTGGTTCATTTCTCATGTACCAACCCGATAACATGTGTTATGTGTAGCTATTGTTGGACCGACAATGGTGAGTGGGGGTTGAATAGGAGCCCAAATTAAATCTGTGATTTTTCTTAATCTTTTTCAAGGAGAAAGCAACTCTTCACTTCAATAGCTATGGGAATCTATGAAGACCAGAGACTAATCATCCATAAGGAAAGTTCCATGAAAAACTAGGCCGAAAGAGGCAAATCTTCCGTAGGTGGTATAATCACAGTGCACAGGACAGTATGACCGGAGTTGGTGGTCTAACCAGAGGTCAACAAGCGGTTTGACTAGTCTCGAGCGGTCTGACCGCAAGCCATCGGGCGTTATAACCGACCTAGTGCGGTCTAACCGGTCCAGGGTGGTCTGACCGTCTCGTCTGGATAGAGTCGATTTCAGCACTATTTCAAATCAAAAAATCGACAAAACCCAAACAACAGCCAACCACACCGGTCCGACTGGCAACCCATAGCCAATGTGACCGCACGTGCCAAGCGGTCTTACCACCACCTCCCAACGGTCTAATTGGTTTCACATACCGGTCAGACCAGTTACACTGACAACAAACCTGAATTTTGCTAACTTATGTAAAATCAAAATCTAACTCAACAAATGTGTTAATTATTCACCATTAATTGACCTTAGACCTTCTCACATGGTCCAAAAGATTTGAGACATCCCATGTAATTTCCCTTGAAATTTGGATCCAACACTGCTTGCTAACTACTGATGAACGATTCGTACACTACGTCGGATGATTCGTGCATGCATCCCTCTTCTGTTATGTGTAATAAAAAGTACGAGCCAAAGGAGGCCAAGCAAAATTTTGGTCTCCATTGATCAGATGTGTGATCGTTTTGGCTTCAGCTTCTGGCTTTCGGCTTATTTTTCACTATTCATAAATTTTGTCTTTTTCTGAACTTTTGGCTTTTTGTTGAGTTTTTTTGCCGATTCTTTTTTCCCGTATTTGTTTGTATTATACGTAATGGGCTAACATATTTTTTATATTTTTAAATTTTTTTAAAATTTAATTATGCTAAATAAGCTTTTGTCAGCTACAGTGTTTTTTTAGCCAGCTACAGTGCATTTCAGCCATAAGCCACCTAAAATAAGCACAAATGATCACCACCGCCATTTGGTTTAGAGCCAAATTTTAATAAGATTCTGTTTATATTGGTTCTAGTTTATCGTTAGAGCTAATCTTTGGTCAAAACTGTTGGATTAATTGGGATTGGCCCATTTTAATTTAGCAATTAATCAAATGAAATTCCTAGGCCCACAACTAATGCTAGGTAGAATTTTGTTTAGTCCCATATGGAGAATTGAATGGGAGTTACACCACTTTAAAAGGTGGAATGTGGTAACCCCCTTGTGGAATTGGAGAGAGCCATTACACGCGCGCGCTCGCTCGCTCGCTCGCCGCGCCGCGCCGTGCGGTGCGGTGCGGTGCGTGCGTGCGTGCGTGTGCGTACGTACGTACGTACGCGCGCAGGCGTGTCGGGTGCGGGCGCGTTTTTCTTTATCTATTCGAAAAACGAAACGCACTGATGGCTGCCAGTAACGGTGCACGATTATGGCTGTGGGTAATGGTTGCTGTTACTAGTGAATAATGGCTGCAGTTACCAGTCTCTTCGTTTTTGCTGTTTCAAAAGAGGGCTCTCCTCTCCATTCCAATGGGATACAAAAGAACAGAACTATCTCTCTGTTTTTGCTGCTCTCAGCAATCTCCGGTCCAGAACCTTGCGCGCACAAGTTTCTGGGCGAGTAGGCCTCCGGAACTTCGTCCGTTTGTGTACCTGCACGGGTAGGCGGGCGATCAAGTTTTTGGGGAGCGCATCAGCGCGACTACTCAATCTGTGACGTCTTCTTCCTGGTGGTGAATCGTTCGCGGGACTGCACTGCGAACATCTTCCTGTACCAAGCTTCTTCCTGCATCACGCCTTGATCGACTACATCGAATAGGCCATCATGACGACTGATGGTAACGGCGCCTCCGGTGTCTCCGGCACTGGCCCCGCCCGAGGGTATAATCCGAAACCTTTTCTGGTGTATTTGTTTCTGTGCGCTATGAATATGTTAATTGATATTTCTGTTAGCTTATTCGTTAGCGAATATAAATACGTCGATGATAGATCACTCATGCTTGTTTATGTCATGTTTTATATGCTGAATTTCTGGATTAAAATATGCCGAAAATTGACTAGATTTCCAACAAAAACACGGGTAACCAATTTGGTGAGCAAATTTTGGCCAGAGTGCCAGACCAAACTTTGGTATGGTTTATGGAGTTTTCGGCCAAACCAAACTTTGGTTTATGAAATTTGTGATCAAAGCAAACAGGCCCTAACTGAGTGCTACCTGCCATGCCTGACAACTCTGCAATATTTGCAAGCAAATCACAACCCTGTCATTCACCACTTATACCTGTCGTTGGTAGCATAATCCGATTCAAGACAAAAAGAAAAACTGTCGTGACATATATAGTAGCAGCTAGACATCCTTGCTCGAAATTATTGAGGCAAGCCCTAAAACAAAAAGTAGTAGTAGAAGAAATTATTGAAAGAAGGGCTCAGCTGTAACACACAAACAACAACGAAACAAGGAGGCTTCATTTCTTTTGCTGTTTCTTTTTGTATTTGTACATAGGAATGGAATGATAACAAGTTAAAGCACCGCTGCATCACTACTAGTCTACAGGACCAAGAAATTTTCTTGTGACGCGCGGCAAACAAAAGGCAGAACCGGGATAATATATGGTAAGCAAGCACCTCTTCTACCTTACAAACAAAGCAGCATCGCTGTCAGACAAGAGTAGAGAAGAATGAGGCGCCCCGTCAGGCGACGTACTTGCAGCTCCCGTAGCCTGCCCACACCACAAGCACAACAACAACGACATGGTCAGTTGGTTCCAATAGATATGATCCAGTGTCAAGTCCAAAAAACATCCATGAAAGACACAATTGTTATTCGAGAAGTGTTGATGATAGGTGCAGACCAGGAAGCAGACACCAACTGTTACCAACTTACTTGGGTCATTGGATGTGACCACGCCGGTGCCCTTGAAGTCGCAGTTGTAGTCGTGGCGGCCATTGGCCTGGTAGTAGGCGTTCATCACAAACGCAGCATGGGACTGCACGTTGTTAGGGTCAAAGAACGCGCCACCGCTTTGTATCGGCTTACAGTCCACGGAGCCACAGGCGTAGTTGACGTTGTTCTGCAAGTCAGTCTCACTCGCACCGGCCTTGGCGACGCACCACTTCCCTCCACCAGACGGTGAGGGGGTTGGTGTGGGGTTAGGAGTCGGGTTGGGTGATGTATTTAGCGAAGGGTTTGTTGATCCAGACTGCAGTGCAAACAACATAATAATTAAGACACCAGCAAATGTCAGGTGATACTGGGGTGAATTTAAGCACCCAGAATAAGTAAACAGTAACTGTACAGAACTACAGACTAGGTAAACAGCATTGTAAATCCACTCGACAACAACAGGAATTTCTCCAATCAAAAAATTATTGCATCAGTCTAATACTCTGATTGAGTTATGCATATTAACTGATTGCTCGACAGACAATTTTAACTGTTAAGAGACTTACAGAACGACTGTACATATTACTGTGCATTTTATTTGACAAAAAACACATGTTCCATGGATTGGCGCCATCCAAAACAGGGCATGTACAAATTGGTTGTCTCCCTAAGATTCTTGACTAGGCCCCACCATAATGCTGAAAAATACAGATAGCCCCCATGTTCTCCACATGGTCTACTTTCCATAAGCATCATCAAAAGCAACTAGCTGATGCCTGCCTCACTCCTTCTATTGGAGAACTAACTCCACATGCACGCCACAATTTATAGTTCAAGCAGAACAGAGAATTAAAAGGTTCAAAAGATCAAAACGGCAATGCATGCATAAGAATTTAGGATGGGATAGGAGATGACACCACACGAAGCAATGTTAGAAACGGCACTGCTCCATCCAGCGGGCTCCTTCTGTAACGGCACCCTATTTGTTGCTAGTGCGAACCTACTGACTCATCCTCTTCAGAACTCAGAAGGTAAGCTAGGCATCTTGGTAAACCATATAACAAGGTTGTGGGTCTGCTTTTAGTTGAGCTTGAGACACAACTGCCAGAATCTTAAGCCCACAAAGCGCTAATCCGACTATCAGACGATGACGACGACTTGAGGTAGAATGGCGCTAAAAGGAGGGCACCAGTTAGAGGAAGGAACGGATCTAGAATAGCCGGCCTAGGAAAGAGACCAGAGCTAGGAATCGGAGACTTGAAAATATTTCTTTATTATTCATTGCTTGATGATAATAAATACATGTTGTCCTTTTTATAGGAATAACTCACTTGATCTCTAAGAAACAATCTCTATCTCTAATAGATAGAATATATTTATAAGATAGTAAACCCATATAATAAAAAAACTAACTATTCTTATCTCTATCCTAAATAATCTGATTTTATCATGCGCGTCTACTACAGTACTCACACGCTTACTACAGTACCCGGGGTGCTCACGCTCGTGAACAGTGATTCAGCGTGTGATAGCTTCTCCCCCCTTAGGTGATAGCGTCTATTTAGATCATATTTGATGATATGTATTACCCACTTTTTAAACTCCGTTATAACATATGAGCAACTTACTAGTATATAGTATTTTGGGACTTTTCTCGTGTACATGGACACTTTAAATTTTGTGATGCAAATTAAAGTCGTAAAGTCGTACCCATTAATGTTCATGGTAAAAATGCCCATCAGGTGTGCATGCACTGTTCGATGAATTCTCTAGCCAACACATCTAACAAATATATTCAATCTCTAAGTTCCACATATAGGTGCTGCCGCTATATAATGTGCTTCAAAACAGTGAAAATATAGTAGAAAACCTGTGAAAAATACACTATTTTTTCTAAAAATTATTGTGAAATTCTTGCGCTCTAAATGACTCAAAGCAACGTCAATTAGTAACGCAAGCAAGCACATGCACAGTCGCACATGTACTTCCCATGCACCCACATGGCACGGGCTAATTAACACTAGGATCGAGAATGAGCACCGGAGACCTTGCTGCTAGCTTAGACTCTTCTTTTTAGCTTTTAAAAATTATTTTTCAATTTTTTATAATAATTAGTTTTCAAACAAAATATCTTTTTAAAATGAGATCTACAAATTAATTATAATATACACTATTATAATTTTATTTATATTAATCAAAACTACACATAAATTTATATTACTTTGTACTTTTTCTTTTACCAGCAAGAGTCATATAGCACAGCCATAGACCGCAGGAATAAAGTACATGTAGCCAGCTCTAATTAATTTGACCAGGCACGTGTGGACTATCGATAAGATCTAGTAATGGATTGTCGAATCGATTGATTCCAACTACTCTTAAAAAAAGAAAAAAATGGCATGCAGACGCAGCTAGCTTGTCAACTTGCTGGTACGGCTCATGCTAATTATGATTATGATGGTTACGTGCCAAACAGTATAAATAAAGCTACTAGAGAATCGGTTGGGTGGCTTTTTCTGAAGCCCTGTGATCGTGGGAAAACATAAGTTGTTTTGGAACTAGCTACCTTTTCCCAAAAAATTAGTCGTGCCTTCCCTGTGAGACTTAGGATATATCTTTACACCCCCGAGGAGGCAGATTACAAGAGTGATCTTATCTGGGTCTACACTTACAGAAACAATTATGTCATTTTCTTTCCTTAGAGTTACATGAATACCTCTATCTAGGTCTATATACGTAGAGGTAAGATTGATATTTCACTGTATAACAGATCTATGATGAGTTGATTGTACCATGTTACTGGTGTTCCAGGCCGAGTGGGCATCAATGGGGCCATTCCCCAATAGTAACCTCCCATAATTGAAAGGACGCGTTTTTGTGGACCGAGATCATACCTGGAACTCCTTGGCCCCTCCATTCCCTCGGGCCATTAAAGCCTTGATGTTTTTGGTCGAGTGGCCTACTAATCGCGCTGGGGCTCATGATCCACGCACGCACCTGTAATACACGGATTGGATGCCCAGAGCAACTGTTGGGCTACTGGCCGTGCACGGGATCCAACACTGCTTGCTAACCAGTGATGGACGATTCGTACAATACGTCGGATGATTCGTGCATGCATCACTCTTCTGTTCTGTGTAATAACAAGTACGAGCCAAAGGAGGCCAAGCTATACTTTGGTCCCATTGAACAGATTTGGCCTCCATTTGGATCTAGAGCCAAATTGTAATAAGATTCTGTTTATATTGGCTCTAGTTTATTTTTAGAGCTAATCTTTGGTCAAAACACGGGTAACCAATTTGGTGACCAAATTTTGGCCAGACCAAACTTTGGTAAGGTTTATGGAGTTTTCGGCCAAACCAAACTTCGGTAACGCTTGTGAGGTGAAATTTTTTATCAAAGCAAACAGGCCAAGTTAACCACTAACCTGAGTGCTACCTGCCATGCCTGACAACTCTGCAATATTTGCAAGCAAATCACAACCCTGTCATTCACCACTTATACCAGCGAACAATCATCTGCTTCTCGTTGGTAGCATAATCCGATTCAAGACAAGAAGTAAAACTGTCGTGACATATCTAGTAGCAGCTAGACATCCTTGCTCGAAATTATTGAGACAAGCCCTAAAACAAAAGTAGTAGTAGAAGAAATTATGGAAAGAAGGGCTCAGCTGTAGCACACAAACAACAACGAAACAAGGAGGCTTCATTTCTTTTGCTGTTTCTTTTTGTATTTCTACATAGGAATGGAATGATAATAAGTTAAAGCACCGTTGCATCACTACTAGTCTACAGGACCAAGAAATTTTCTTGTGACGCGCGGCAAACAAAAGCCAGAACCGGCATAATATATGGTAAGCAAGCACCTCTTCTACCTTACAAACAAAGCAGCATGGCTTAAGACAAGAGTAGAGAAGAATAAGGCGCAAGACCGGCAGTAACAACCCTCCAGCGCTGCCGTGGCTCGAGCCAGGAGGTGGACTCGAGGCTGGTGCACCTATCGGCGCTCCCGTCAGGCGACGTACTTGCAGCTCCCGTAGCCTGCCCACACCACAAGCACAACAACAACGACATGGTCAGTTAGTTTCAATAGATATGATGCAGTGTCAGGTCCAAAAAACATCCATGAAAGACACAATTGTTATTCGAGAAGTGTTGCTAATAGGTGCAGACCAGGAAGCAGACACCAACTGTTACCAACTTACTTGGGTCATTGGATGTGACCACGCCGGTGCCCTTGAAGTCGCAGTCATGGTCGTGGCGGCCATTGGCCTGGTAGTAGGCATTCATCACAAACGCAGCATGGGACCGCACGTTGTTGGGGTCAAAGCACGCGCCACCGCTTTGTATCGGCTTACAGTCCACGGAGCCACAGGCGTAGTTGATGTTGTTCTGCAGGTCAGTCTCACTCGCACCGGCCTTGGCGACGCACCACTTCCCTCCACCAGATGGTGAGGGGGTTGGTGTGGGGTTAGGAGTCGGGTTGGGTGATGTATTTGGCGAAGGGTTTGTTGATCCAGACTGCAGTGCAAACAACATAATAATTAAGACACCAGCAAATGTCAGGTGATACAGGGATGGATTTAAGCACCCAGAATAAGTAAACAGTAACTGCACAGAACTATAGACCAGGGTAAACATCATTGTAAATCCACTCGACAACAACCCGCATTTCTCCAATCAAAAAATTATTGCATCAGACTCTGAATTGAGTCATGCATATTAACTGATAGCTAGACAGAAAACTTTAACTGTTAAGAGCCTTACAGAACGACTGTGCATATTACTGATGCATTTGATTTGACAATAAACACATGTTCCATGGATTTGATGCATTTGATTTGACAACTAGCTAGATGCCTGCCTCAGTCCTTCGATTGGAGAAGCAACTCCACATGCACACCACAATATATAGTTCAAGCAGAACGGAGAATTACAAGGTTCAAAATATCAAAACGGCAATGCATGCATAAGAATTTAGCATGGGATAGGATGGAGATGACACCACATGAAGCAAAGTTAGAAACGGCACTGCTCCATCCAGCAGGCTCCTGCTGCAACGGCACACTATTTGTTGCGTTGAAAAGTCCCCAAAATTCAAAACCAAAAATTTTCTTGATTTTTGCTGCATTTTTTAGTGTTTTCTGGAAACTTTCCTTTTTGGGAAAGTTCCCCTCGCTGCCGCCTTCCTTTTTCGGCCGGGCACCTCCTCTCTCCGCTGGCGCCCCGCCTCTTTCTGCTTTCTTCACTCCCCGGCGCTCGCGCCCCTCCCCGCTAGCGTCTTCCTCCCCTTTCCGCCTCCTCTCCTCCCGCAGCGCCTCCCCGCTCCCTCCTACCGCTGGCGCCGCACCAGCTCCCTGCGCTCGCGGCTGCGCCTGCGCCCGCGGTCGCGCCTGTCCCCGCGCCGCCCCGGGGTCACCTCGCGCCAGTGCCGTCCCGACAGCCTCGGTCCGAACGAGCAAACGTCCTCACGCCGCGTCGCCGCTCTCCTGTGCCCGACCCCACCTGTCAGCCGCCGCTTGTCCCCTCCGCCGCGCGGGAGCACGCCCTCGCCCACACCCGCAGCTCACCTGCTCCCGTCGCGTCGCCACCCCTCTGCACAGAGCCGTACGTCACCCCCCCCCCCTTCCACTGTGCGGAGGAGACGCCCCGACTGTTCCCGTCACTCCTGTCGACCCCGGAGCCCGAGCCGTCGCCTTCTCCCCGAAGCCTCCCCCCCTCGGGTATAAAGCCCCCACCTTGGCTCCCTCTTCCCCCTTTGCTTTCCAAGCTCTCCCACCGCCTTCAATCCCCTCCCAACACTCCAGAGCACTTCCCTGAGCCGCCGATTGAAGCCCCGCCGCCCGGAGCTCCGCCATTACCGCCTTGTGAGCCGGCAATACCCCGGAGCCGATCTCCCTCTCCTCTCCTTCATTCTTCAATTGCATTCGCCCAGGGCACCTTCACCCACCCCTAATCCCTTTGCCGTTCTCCTCTGGCCAGGTGAAGCCCCGAGGAACCCCAGCGACGAAGCACCCTCCCGGCCGCCGCACCCTCTCCGTGGCCAGCACACTCCGAAGCTCCTCGACTCACACCTCCGCCGCCAATGTGAGCACTTGGTCCCCTTGAACGTGTAGCCGCAGCCGATTGAACCATCTCGCCGCCGGTGACCTCCCTTGCCGCCAAATAGCCGAGACACTCCCTTCTCCCTCCCGCTCTCCCCGTTGATTCCCTCACCCTCCAAAGCCCTGAAATGGATTCCCCTCGCTCCCCTCTCTCTCCTGGTGCCCTTGATTGCCGACGACGTTCCTTCCCGCGCCCGGACCGCCGTCGTCACCGCTGCCCTGCCTCGGGTGCACTGTAGCGGCTGGAGGAGGAAGACGACCCCTCCCCCGCGGCGTGGCTTTTCCCCGCCCGTCCATCTCGTCTATAATATCTAAACTCAGCCGTCCGATCCCGCCGTACCGCTTCGCCACCGCCCTTGCTCCGCTGCCGTCCGATCTTCCCCGCTCCTCATCCCGCCCATTCGCTCCGCCCCCATCCGGTCGTCCACTCGAGCCACGCGTCGCTCATCCGAGCCGCGTGAGCGTGCGTGGGAGTGGGCCGCGCCGGCCTGCTCCGTCGCCCGAGCGCGCGCGGGCCCCGCGTGGGCCGCGCTGGCCTTTGGCCACGCGGGCCGCACAGTGCCAGGCCACGCTGTAGCGCTGGGCCGGCCTAGTACTGTTCATCTGATTTTCCAGAGGCTTTTCCAATTTCTAAAATCCCAGAAAATCCAAATAAATGCTAGAAAATCACAGAAAATCCCAAAAATTCCCAAATTTCACCACTTTGCCCCAAATAATATGCTGGACCCATTTGTGACCTCCATTCCACCAAAATCATCCCAGATAAATTCCTAAAATTCCTCATTTGGAGATTCATGGATTAGTCCCAAGTGCAGTCCTAGGATCCAGACGCTTCTTCGTACGAGCTAGCTGAGATCATCCGGATTGACGGCAAGTCCTAAATCCTTTGATCATGTTGTATCCCATGATGTTTTAATTATGTTAACATGTTATTTGCATTGAGCTAGTTCTGAAATGTTAGTTCGAAAATAAAATAAAATGTTTAGAATGACCTGTTATGTAGTGAATCCTACCACTGTCAAATGCCCTGTTAAATTTGTAGCCATGCCTTTGTAACCCTAGAAATAATTATCTGTTAATCTAGATAACTGTAGGTTATTATTATCATGCAAAGTGTTACACTAATAAGGTTGTTGCTGTGGGCCAATAAAATTTGGAAAACCCGACTCTAAGGTAGGTTGGTATGGGACACCGTATCTTAGAGCGGAGAGTGCCGGCGTGCACAAGATAGGGTAAGGGTTGGGGAAGAGCCGCGAGACGGTCTTTGCCCATCTTTTACCCTAGGTTTGGAGTAGGGTAACGGTGGATGGGAAACCGCAAGACGGTCTACGCCCACCGCTTACCTTAGGTTGGGTCGCGGGCCTGGCGAGGTTGCGGACCATGCGAAAATATAAGGACTGAAACCCTTACGCTGAGCAAATGTCACAGTGATCGCTCAACCACAGGAGTTGACTTGTCAACACTGATCTAGTAGCTGCTCAATTCGATTGAAACTTTACAGGTATGGAGGAGGAGGATTAGCAGTGAGGTTAGGCAGGCCGTGCTGCGGGTGCCTAACAACGGTAGAGTTCACTCGAAGCGGACGTTGTCTTCTCTTGTGTGTGTGTGTGAGCAAGACCCGAGTGAATTCTACCGAGTAGAGCCTATAAAAAGAATTGAGCAGTGAAACGACCTGGCTTTCTTATCTCTTTAGCGGGAGTTAAGGGATCGTGTGGGTAAAGCTGAGCAAACTCTGCAGAGTCAAATAAATGGTATTCGAATACGCCGTGCTCCCGGTTATTGGAGCTGTGTCACTTGGGTGATTCCAGCAGCGAAGCTTAAGTAGTTTTGTACATGCTTTAACTTGGTTAGTTGGTTAATTAACTTTTGTTGAAAACCCCCTGAGATCTTAAGAAGTAAGTTTTGGGTCCGTCTTATTAAAATGTTTGCAAATAAAACTGCATCCACCAAAGTTAATAAACCAAGTATACTCCCTTCCTTTGTAAATCCGTGCATGTAGTAAGATAGAGTCCCTTTGGGACTTGCTGAGCCGGTTGTTTGGCTCACGGCTTGCCTAATCCACTCTTTAGAGGATCAAGACGAAGGTGAAGGGCTCCCCGTTGAGGAAGTCCCGGAGGATCTCTTCTTCGACGAGGACCCGTGGCTTTAGGTCTTCGCCGCGCTCGAAGCGGATTCTGGAAGTCTTTTGTAATGTAATTATACTTTGGGCTTGCACGCCCCGCTGTCAAAAACTGGATGTTAATCCATATATGAAATATATGCTGGACTTTTGTTGTAAGCATGCAATGGTATACTCTTGCGCGACACTCCATAACTGTTCATGCTTGAATAGTTGCGGAATAACGTGTCCGTACGCACCCCTGGAAACGGGGGCGTTACAAGAAGTGGTATCAGAGCAGACTCTTTGACCGTAGGTTGGGACCTAAGGCAAACTAGGTAGCGATTTTATCGCAAAACTTAATTTAAGCCATAAAAAGGGTTTACGAAAAATATAAGTATTATTGTTATCTTTTTCCTCTCTTGTGCTACCTTCTCTATCTTAATTTACTTTTGCTTACGTTTTACTTTATGCAAAATGTTTACTGCTTTACTTGTCTAATTTCGAAATTTCGTTTCCGGCAGGTGGTGCACTACATTTTCTCCCGCCCCGACCGTATGGATGGATGGCCCCGCAAGTTGTGGGAGATGCGACGATACCTTGGAGCGACAGGTTGCCACAGTCCGGTGTTCCACGCTGTGGGACGCTTCCGTTAGGACCAGTTCTACGAGTATAAGGCGTGGGTGACTCTCGAACCTTTGCCTGTCCGCCCAGACCTGAAGCGGAGATTCATCGCCAGACGGATGAACGAGGACGACGCCGTGCAGGACGCAGCCCAGAAGGCCGCGCTGTACCTGAGGGACTACTACGACTTGGAGCTCTCAGGCTCCCCCTTCGACCTGGTGCCGCAGCAGCTCCGCTCGAGGGTGGCAGTTCCTCGGTTTGGAGAGGGTGACGATCCCCGCCTTGCGGGCATCGCCGTCCTCATGGCAGAGCAGGTGGACTGCTACGACCGAGCGATTGTGGAGTCCAGAGACTTGCACAGGCAGCTGTGGGACGCCCGTGAGCAGGTTCAACACCTCCGGGAGTCCCTTCTCCGCTATGAGGCCATAGAGGCAGGCGAGGCCTCAGACTGCGGAGAGTCGCCCAGTGTCCAGTCCTCTTGTTCTACGGTGCAGTCCAGGCGCAGGCGCAGGATGACTGTGGCGTAGTACCGTGCTAGGTTCCGCCCCGCAGCCCCGCTTGCCCTCCCAGCACCGGGGGACATGGAGGAGTAGATGCTGATCGCTAGTTTAGCCTGACCGCCTACTTAATGTAAATTTATGTTCATTAATCCTTTATGTTGTTTGCCTAATTATCAGTATGTTCCTCCTGTGTTCAAAGCTTTCTTCTGTCTCCTTTCGCTCTTGTTCTTACCTTATTCGCCCTATACTTACCTTGAAAATTCGATATCTTACTTATCTAATCTGGTTTGCCAAAGCCGCTGCAAAGCTAATCTCAAATTCTCAATTGGCAGATGGACCCAAATCAGCAGAGTAGTCAGACCAACAGGCAGGGTGCACCTGCCACAGATCAAGCGACCCTCGCCAGTGTGATAGCAATGTTGGAGCAAAATCGTTACCAGGGAGAGCAGAACATCTTACGAGTGTTAGATCAGCAGGCCCGTCTACTTGAGCAGATTGCAACCAGATCTCCAGGTATCCAAGGTGGAAGTAATGCTCCTCGGGATGGTTCTCCAATTTCCACCCGATGGGCAGACTTTCTGAAGACACGTCCACCAATCTTCTCCACCACAGCTGACCCTATGGTAGCTGAGGATTGGCTTGTGGACGTGGAGAGGAAGCTTCAAACAGCACAATGCGATGACAAAGAGAAAATGTTATACGCACGAGCGATCAGCATCTACTCCTCCATGTCCCCCGGTGCTGGGAGGGCAAGCGGGGCTGCGGGGCGGAACCTAGCACGGTACTGCGCCGCAATCATCCTGCGCCTGCGCCTGGACTGCACCGTAGAACAAGAGGACTGGACACTGGGCGACTCTCCGCAGTCTGAGGCCTCGCCTACCTCTATGGCCTCATAGCGGAGAAGGGACTCCCGGAGGTGCTGAACCTGCTCACAGGCGTCCCACAGCTGCCTCTGCAAGTCTCTGGACTCCACAATCGCTCGGTCGTAGCGGTCCACCTGCTCTGCCATAAGGACGGCGATGCCCGCAAGGCGGGGATCGTCACCCTCTCCAAACCGAGGAACTGCCAACCCCGAGCAGAGCTGCTGCGGCACCAGGTCGAAGGGGGAGCCTGAGAGCTCCAAGTCGTAATAGTCCCTTAGGTACAGCGCGGCCTTCTGGGTTGCGTCCTGCACGGCGTCGTCCTCGTTCATCCGTCTGGCGATGAATCTCCGCTTCAGGTCTGGGCGGACAGGCAAAGGTTCGAGAGTCACCCACGCCTTATACTCGTAGAACTGGTCCTAACGGAAGCGTCCCACAGCGTGGAACACCGGACTGTGGCAACCTGTCGCTCCAAGGTATCGTCGCATCTCCCACAACTTGCGGGGCCATCCATCCATACGGTCGGGGCGGGAGAAAATGTAGTGCACCATCTGCCGGAAACGAAATTTTGAAATTAGACAAGTAAAGCAGTAAACATTTTGCCTAAAGTAAACTTAAGCAAAAGTAAACTAAGATAGAGAAGGTAGCACAAGAGAGGAAAAAGACAGCAATAATACTTATATTTTTCCGTAAACCCTTTTTATGGCTTAAATTAAGTTTTGCGATAAAATCGCTTCCTAATTTGCCTTAGGTCCCAACCTACAGTCAAAGAGCCTGCTTTGATACCACTTCTTGTAACGCCCCCGTTTTCAGGGGCGCGTACGGACACGGCATTCCGCAACTATTCAAGCATGAACAGTTATGGAGTGTCACACAAGAGTATACCATTGCATGCTTACAACAAAAGTCCAGCATATATTTCATATATGGATTAACATCCAGTTTTTGACAGCGGGGCATGCAAGCCCAAAGTATAATTACATTACAAAAGACTTCCAGAATACGCTTCGAGCGCGGCGAAGACCTAAAGCCACGGGTCCTCGTCGAAGAAGAGATCCTCCGGGATTTCCTCAACGGGGAGCTCTTCACTTTCGTCTTGAACCTCTAAAGAGTGGATTAAGCAAGCCGTGAGCCAAACAACCGGCTCAGCAAGTCCCAAAGGGACTCTATCTTACTACATGCATGGATTTACAAAGGAAGGGAGTATACTTGGTTTATTAACTTTGGTGGATGCAGTTTTATTTGCAAACATTTTAATAAGACGGACCCAAAACTTACTTCTTAAGATCTCAGGGGTTTTTCAACAAAAGTTAATTAACCAACTAACCAAGTTAAAGCATGTACAAAACTACTTAAGCTTCGCTGCTGGAATCACCCAAGTGACACAGCTCCAATAACCGGGAGCACGGCGTATTCGAATACCATTTATTTGACTCTGCAGAGTTTGCTCAGCTTTACCCACACGATCCCTTAACTCCCGCTAAAGAGATAAGAAAGCCAGGTCGTTTCACTGCTCAATTCTTTTTATAGGCTCTACCCGGTAGAATTCACTCGGGTCTTGCTCACACACACACACAAGAGAAGACAACGTCCGCTTTGAGTGAACTCTACCGTTGTTAGGCACCCGCAGCACGGCCTGCCTAACCTCACTGCTAATCCTCCTCCTCCATACCTGAAGAGTTTCAATCGAATTGAGCAGCTACTAGATCAGTGTTGACAAGTCAACTCCTGTGGTTGAGCGATCACTGTGACATTTGCTCAGCGTAAGGGTTTCAGTCCTTATATTTTCGCATGGTCCGCAACCTCGCCAGGCCCGCGACCCAACCTAAGGTAAGCGGTGGGCGTAGACCGTCTCGTGGTTTCCCATCCACCCTTACCCTACTCCAAACCTAGGGTAAAAGATGGGCAAAGACCGTCTCGCGGCTCTTCCCCAACCCTTACGCTATCTTGTGCACGCCAGCACTCTCCGCTCTAAGATACGGTGTCCCATACCACCCTACCTTAGAGTTGAGTTTTCCAAATTTTATTGGCCCACAGCCACAACCTTATTAGTGTAACACTTTGCATGATAATAATAACCTACAGTTATCTAGATTAACAGATAATTATTTCTAGGGTTACAAAGGCATGGCTAAAAATTTAACAGGGCATTTGACAGTGGTAGGATTCACTACATAACAGGTCATTCTACACATTTTATTTTATTTTCGAACTAACATTTCAGAACTAGCTCAATGCAAATAACATGTTAACATAATTAAAACATCATGGGATACAACATGATCAAAGGATTTTGGACTTGCCGTCAATCCGGATGATCTCAGCTAGCTCGAACGAAGAAGCGTCTGGGTTCTGGGACTGCACTTGGGCTTCCGGGATCTCCGACACTAGCGCAAACACATAAAACAATTAAATCCAGCTTGAGACTAATCAAGCGAGGGGAAATAAACTATTTAAAAAGGAGTAAAATGCATGAATCTCCAAATGAGGAATTTTAGGAATTTATCTGGGATGATTTTGGTGGAATGGAGGTCACAAATGGGTCCAGAATATTATTTGGGGCAAAGTGGTGAAATTTGGGAATTTTTGGGATTTTCTGTGATTTTCTAGGATTTATTTGGATTTTCTGGGATTTTAGAAATTGGAAAAGCCTCTGGAAAATCAGATGAACAGTATTAGGCCGGCCCAGCGCTACAGCGCGGCCTGGCACTGTGCGGCCCGCGCGGCCCGCACGCACGCGCGCTCACGCGGCTCGGATGAGCGACGCGTGGCTCGAGTGGACGACCGGATGGGGGCGGAGCGAACGGGCGGGATGAGGAGCGGGGAAGATCGGACGGCAGCGGAGCAAGGGCGGTGGCGAAGCGGTACGGCGGGATCGGACGGCTGAGTTTAGATATTACAGACAAGATGGACGAGCAGGGAAAAGCCACGTCGCGGGGGAGGGGTCGTCTTCCTCCTCCAGCCGCTACAGTGCACCCGAGGCAGGGCAGCGGTGACGACGACGGTCCGGGCGCGGGAAGGAACGTCGCCGGCGATCAAGGGCACCAGGAGAGAGAGGGGAGCGAGGGGAATCCATTTCAGGGCTTTGGAGGGTGAGGGAATCAACGGGGAGAGCGGGAGGGAGAAGGGAGTGTCTCGGCTATTTGGCGGCAAGGGAGGTCACCGGCGGCGAGATGGTTCAATCGGCCGCGGCTACACGTTCAAGGGGACCAGGTGCTCACATTGGCGGCGGAGGTGTGAGTCGAGGAGCTTCGGAGTGTGCTGGCCACGGAGAGGGTGCGGCGGCCGGGAGGGTGCTTCGTCGCTGGGGTTCCTCGGGGCTTCACCTGGCCAGAGGAGAACGGCAAAGGGATTAGGGGTGGGTGAAGGTGCTCTGGGCGAATGCAATTGAAGAATGAAGGAGGGGAGAGGGAGATCGGCTCCAGGGTGTTGCTGGCTCACAAGGCGGCAATGGTGGAGCTCCGGGCGGCGGGGCTTCAATCGGCGGCTCAGGGAAGTGCTCTGGAGTGTTGGGAGGGGATTGAAGGCGGTGGGAGAGCTTGGAAAGCACAGGGGGAAGAGGGAGCCAAGGTGGGGGCTTTATACCCGAGCGGGGGGGAAGGCTTCGGGGAGAAGGCGACGGCTCGGGCTCCGGGGTCGACAGGAGTGACGGGAACAGTCGGGGCGTCTCCTCCGCACAGTGGAAGGGGGGGTGACGCACGGCTCTGTGCAGAGGGGTGGCGACGCGACGGAAGCAGGTGAGCTGCGGGCGTGGGCAAGGGCGTGCTCCCGCGCGGCGGAGGGGACAAGCGGCGGCTGACAGGTGGGGTCGGGCACAGGAGAGCGGCGACGCGGCGTGAGGATGTTCGCTCCTTCGGACCGAGGCTGTCGGGACGGCACTGGCGCGAGGTGACCCCGGGGCGGCGCGGGGACAGGCGCGGCCGTGGGCGCAGGCGCAGCCGCGGGCGCAGGGGCAGTGCGGCGCGTGCGCGGGAGAAAGCGGGGAGCTGGTGCGGCGCCAGCGGCAGGAGGGAGCGGGGAGGCGCTGCGGGAGGAGAGGAGGCGGAAAGGGGGGAGACGGGGGAGGAAGGCGCTAGCGGGGAGGGGCGCGAGCGCCGGGGAGTGAAGAAAACGGAAAGAGGCGGGGCGCCAGCGGAGAGAGGAGGTGCCCAGCCGAAAAAGGAAGGCGGCAGCGAGGGGAACTTTCCCAAAAAGGAAAGTTTCCAGAAAACACTCAAAAATGCAGCAAAAATCAAGAAAATTTTTGGTTTTGAATTTTGGGGACTTTTGAGTGCAAACCTATTGACTCATACTCGTAAGAACTCGGAATGTAAGCTAGGCATCTTGGACAAGGTTGTGGGTCTGCTGTTAGTTGAGCTTGAGACACAAGACTGCCAGAATCTTAAGCCCCTCTCCTTTGCTTTAACGTAGCTTCTTATAGAAGCACCAAGCTATAGCAGTTTCTTCGAAGAAATAAGAGTTCCACAAAAAAAATGTAGCACCTGAAATGTATTCAGATATACAGGGCAGAAGCTATACAACCCATCATAGCAGGACCGACCGACAGCAAACTAGATGGGTGCTGCCCCCCACAAGCTGTATCCATATCTGTTTCATTCAGCATAAGCTGTGGTATCCACTCTAACAGGATGTAGTGTGAATAAGAGATCGGTTTAGGGTGTGTTTGGTTGCTGGGATGGAGTGGGATGGGATGGGATGGGGATGGGATGAAATGCTTCCACAAAAAAAGTGGAATCACATGGTCCAGCATCTAAGAAGAATATTCTCTAAATTTGCACAGGTTCATCCCACTTTGGACCATTCCATCCCACCCCATCCCTCAAACCAAACACGTGGATAGGCTTGGTCAAAGGGACCATCCCATTCCATCCCACCTCATCCCAGCAACCAAACACACTAAGGCATGATACCCTGAGTCATTCTTTCAGTTATTCGATTCGTTGCCAAATCCTACAAACTCTCTTGGTAATAGATGCAATATGCATTTTCTTCTTGCATGATAAAAAAAACCTCCCACTAAACCCATGCGATGTGTGCTACTAGCATCCAGAAATAACTAGATGCAACTCAACACGCAAATCACCCAACCGCTAGGCTCTTAACCCACTAATTCACTAAGGAAAACATGGTTGTAAAAGCTGAGAATTGCCAGCAATAGCACCTCATCACATATTTGCCAGCATATGCATGTGGATCTTAAGCAGAGTTTAGGCAGAGGTCCCACCAGCATATCTAAAGAACACAGACGTGTCCAAGGCTTCACAACATCGGCTACCGTCACTGGATCCATCAAGAAAAGAAGCCAGTTGCGGCAGCATTCTTCTGACAACTAGATCAAGGATGAGACGAAAGGAGCAAAAGTTGGAACCGGAAATACCCCCTTTCCAGAGAGGTCGGTCCATACATCATCGCTACACCTTTTGGCAATGTAATGTGAACCTTACCTACCAATGTACTATTCGCATGGGGAGAGGTTTTGCAGGCAGTAACCGTGGACCAGCTTAGATCGGCAATGCCACAGTATAATCTACGAAAGCACAGCGATTTCAACCAAATCGCACCACAAATAGGATGTGTGTAGTAGCAATATAACAAATCAGAGAGTGAAAGTAGGATGTACTTACCGAGCCTTGGCGGAGGAGGCCGACGTCGTAGACGGGCGTGAAGTCCGGGTTGAAGAGGCCAAAATGCCTCTCGGCGATCGGCCCCGGCTTGAGATCCTCGTCGAAGAGGGAGAAGACGTACGTCTCGAACTTCCTGTTGGGCATGAGCGGCGTGCCCTTGCCGCTACTGACGACGCGGATCATCCCCTCGTTGAATTCCCTTGCCTCCTGCACCCCGACGCCGACCTGGCCGGGCTCCGCCTGCGTGGGCCAGCCCGCCTCCCCGACGGCGATCTCGACGTCGCCGTAGCCGAGCCGCTTCATGGCGGTGTAGATGGCGTCCATCTGCGCCTCGAACATGCTGGTGTAGTTGAGCCTGGTGGCCGGGTCGTAGACCCCGCGGTTGGGGCGGAAGAGCGCGTAGTCGAGCGTCTCCGGGCGGTAGCTGAAGTAGGGGTAGGGGTTGACCATGAAGGGCGAGCCGGTGTCGCGGTGGAACTGGAGCATGGGACGGAAGAGCTTGGTGTCGTAGCCGGCGCGGAAGCGGGCGTTGGAGGGGATGCCGTCGGAGGGGGCGAGGATGCCGAGGTAGTGCGGGGTGGTGACGCGGACGTGGCACGTGGGAGAGGACCTCGGCGCGGAGCGCCTGGGCGAGGCGGCGCATGGCGGGGAGGAGGGCGAGGATGAGGCCCCTGTCGTTGGAGAGGAGGATCTCGTTGCCGGCGAGGAGGAGGGTGACGTTGGTGGCGGGGACGTAGGGGGAGAGATTGGAGCGGACCCACTGCCTGGCGGCGTCGAGGCCGGTGGCCTTGTCGGCGAGGGCGGGGAGGGCGGAGTTGGGGAGGGAGACGGCGAGGGAGACGGGGGTGTTGGCGAAGGCGGAGATGAAGGCCGGGTTGGCGTCGAAGAGCTTGACGCGGTTGATGGTGGTGCGGGTGGCGAGGAAGGAGGCGACGGCCGCGGGGGAAGGGAGGTTGTCGGCGTTGGCGCCGTAGTTCACCCCGACGGGGAGGGACGGGACCGCCGCGTCTGCCGCACAGGCGGCGGCGGCGGCGAGGAGGAGGAGGAGCAGCAGCATGGGGACGCGGTTGATGGATCGGCTCTGGGGAAAGGGAGAGGATTCATCAGTTTGAAGGTAGGCAGGCAGGCGGCCGTTGCTTTGGGCTTCAAATGAAACGGACCATTAATGAATTGATGGTTCTGCCTGTGATGCGCTGACAGGTGTTGAAAGCAGCGCCTTCAACTCAGCTTGACCCTGTTCATATTAAGGCCCCGTTTGGCACAGCTCAGCTTCACTAGTGAAGCTGTTTTTTTTTGTTTCAGCTTCACGAGCAGCTTTACCGGTGAAGCTAAAGCTGTTTTGGAAAACTATTTGGCAAAACAGCATCACCAACAGCTTCATGCATGGCTGAGAGAGGGCAATTGTCCAAGATGCCCCTGTCTACCTGACTTGTTCTAACATTTGGAGTTGTATGTTTGTATATGGTCATATGAATTAAAAAATAATATATTTGAATGAGTATGAATTAAAAAATAAAAATTAAAAAAATTAAAATTAGTGCGAACGGGAGGAGAGGAAACAGGCGTGGGGACCCAGTGGCAAAGTGCTGTAATTTCTGTCAACTACAAAGGCAGTGGTTCCTAGAACTGTGAGCCTGAGGAAAAGAGCTGTGAAAAGCTACTATTTTCAGCTTCACCCCACCCCATTCCCTTGTGAGAGCATGATTTAAGGAGCTTCATCCATGAAGCTGTTTGCAAAAAGGGTGTTTGGCAAAAAACAACTCACAACAGCTCATGAAGCTGTTGGTGAAGCTGTACCAAACAGGGCCTAAGCAGAAGTCCGGTTTCTATGGGCACTGCTATTTATCAGCCACTATTATATTATAATTTTATATGTCATGATAGTCTAACATCTGCTCATTTGGGCTGAAAAACTATGGTTATGGCTGAAATTGTACTGTAACTGACTGAAATTACAATGTAGCTGATGGTATCTTATTTAGCGCAATTAAATTTAAAAAATTAAAAATAGAAAAAATATGTTATCTTATTATAGACAATGCAAACAAATAAAGAAAAAAGAACAAGTAAAAAAGCTCAAAAAACCAAAAAGTCAAAAAAGATGAAATTTAGGAATAATAAAAAATAAGGTAGAAGTCAGAAACTAAAATTAAAATAAACATAGTCTAAAAGTTATAGTGCCTTTCATTGTACCGTTATCAATAAAAACTATTTATTAGCCGCTATTATTTATCTGTTGTTTCTATCTATTATTACTATTTATCGGTCTCACCAAAAAAACCAAAGTAATATAGACGGGCCTTTCTGTCCCTTTTCTTTACACACTCTCTTAGATTGCTGTTTTTTTGGGTTTTTCTTTGCTTTGATTTGTACGCCATTCCAGTCATGGGTGCGCATCTCGAGGAGGTCTAGTCTACTCGATGGGATTGGGAGACGAGACGACAGAGGAGAAAGAGACGAGTGCTTTCAGGAAAAAAGAAAAAGGATTAATTGATAATTAGATGAGAGTTGAGTGGCTGTCCGCGCAAAGTTGGCGGTGGTGACCGGATGCTGCACGAACGGCCGTGCAACTCGGCGATTTTCGGGGGCCACACAAACCACCTGATGCATGGAGATCGCGCGGTGCGTGCCAGGACGTTGCGAGCAGCTAAGGACATGTACAACCCACGGACAATTTGCTGTCTGTAAGAGCATCTCTATCCCACTAGTCATTTCTCCCTTTTTATTTTCTAGGATGAAGAGGCTAGCTATTATTTGCAGCTCTCTATTTGAGTATTCATTCCAATCGCCTAGCTATTCTCCCTCTTTAAATGGTTTAAATTTGTGGGCTGAATTATTTTGGGCCTTCCTTTGTTGAATCGGGCCAATTGTTTTGGTGGCCCAGCTGCTGCCCAGGTATTTTATACGTGAGGTTGCACAAATTGATTCCTATTAACCCTGCAGCACTTCACAAGATAAGTCAACAATCCAAGCAACAATGCAGTACACCATTCACAAATTGGTTCTCTGAACATATATAACCATACATCCAACAAACATTGTCCAGTTCACAAATCTCAAAAGCGCTACATCTGATCGCAAACAGTTTTACAAAGGAAATTAGAGCATCCTGAACATCTCATCCAAAGAATTTTATCCGTTCAAATTTCATGAATTCATGAACATGAACTACTATGCTACTCTTTCAATCATAAACTCCAGATCAAGCTAACAGTTTTACAAGGGAAATTAGAGCATCCTGAAGTAGTACTGGTAGTGGTGGAAGTAGAACTAACCCTAGGCCTCTTGTTTGTAGTAGCGGCAGAGCAGTCTTTCTCTGATCACTGCAAGAATTAACTGAACCATTAGTAAACCATGCAATAAACCACAACATTTGCAGTGACAGTCAATAATTGACCATGCAAGAAACCAACACAAGCAATCACTGAAAATGTTTAACATACCCAACATTTAGCAAATACAAGCATCCTACACCAAGAGGATAAGATGCGTAAAGTGACAAGCTCCGCACAAATCAAACCAGAATTTGTGAACAAATAAGGTAATTAAGGAGCACAGATCAAACCAGTTTTTGGGAGCAACAACAAGTGAGCAGGGTGTAGAGTTCATACGTGCCTAGAAATTCAGTAGTTCAACTTGCCTAGAAATTTCCCAACCTAAATTAAAAAATCTATAGTTTACAGCAAGAGCCTCACACATTCAAATTACACAATTATGAACAACTGGGCACAGACCAGTATAAGCAAAATTCTATTGGAACAGAGTACTAGTCAGGCAGCAACTTTGAACTTTGAAGGCGAAAAGAATTGACAGTAAGCATTGAAATTACCAGTGGGGAGAGGTGGGAAGAGGCTGGGGAGGCCGGCGGGGGAGGGGCGGCGCGGCGGACTAGTGGAGGGGGCGGCGGGGGAGGGCCAGCGAGGGGCGGTGGCGGCGCGTCGAACCAGTGGGAGGGCCGGCGAGGGGCGGTGGTGGCGCGGCGGACCAGTGGGAGGGGGCGGCGGGGGAGGGGCGGCGCTCGCCGGCGAGGGGCGGTGGCGGCGCGGTGGACCAGTGGGAGGGGCGGCGCGGCGGACTAGTGGGAGGGGGCGGCGGGGGAGGGCCAGCGAGGGGCGGTGGCGGCGCGTCGAACCAGTGGGAGGGCCGGCGAGGGGCGGTGGTGGCGCCTTCGATAGCTAGCCTCCGGAAGGAAAAAGCCAGCGGGTAAAATTGAAGAGGGGGATAAAAGATGGGTTGGAGTCCATTTTTTAGGTCATACTAGCTAAATATACAATAAAGAGCAGGATAAAGAACCGGATGGAGATGCTCTAAGGTGATGTCATATCACATACAGACGACTAAATAGACAGCGTGTACAATGGATTGTCTATTTGATTGTCTGCTAGTTATTTAATACTTGCATGTAGCCATAATGCACTACTGAGATCCTATTTTAACAGAACATCCATGGCTGCAAGGAATTAAAATGGGAGACTGAGAGCAGCAAATAAGGTTCACATACACATGTACTGAACTAAATATTGTAGTCAATATACCTTTGCACATAGCTATATACACATGTCCCTACACATACACATGTACTGAACTAAATATTGTAGGCAATATATATTAGCATTTCTTGAGTTGATCAAGATTATTAGTCTAAACTATAATGAGTACTCTAGAAAGTTAGTAAACTGCATAGATTAAATTGTGTTATCAGTTATTCGCAGCAGGTTGGAACATCACCATGAATTAGCAGCAGTCGGCAATAACTTAGATTACAGGCCTGCAACACTCAGTACTAGTTGGATCCACTGGCGGAGATTTTGGCGCCATCTCGCGCGTGCGCAGCTGGATCCGCGAGCGCGTCGACTGGGGACGACGACCCGTACAACGTTGCTCCTGGCATCGCGTTCGCCTGGGAGCACGCGCCGTTGCCATCGTCTCACGAGACGCCGACCTCCATCTCTCTCTTCATTGATGGCTGCTCGCGGAGGTCTTTTTTACAAAAATAGCACGACGCAGACGGCTCCCCGGAGCGCGTTGTACATGCCCTAATACCCGCTCAAAACGGGTTACTCTTCTAATTTCTGACTTATTTTTTATTATTCAATAATTTCATTTTTTATTTTTGGTTTTTTAGTTTTTTTTGTCAGTTCTTTTTTCCGTACTCGTTTGTACTGTTCATGATAGGCTAACATATTTTTTTTTCTATTTTAAAATTTTTTAAATTTAATTATGACAAATAAGTCACCATCAGCTACAGTACAATTTTCACCAAATAAACTTTTCATCAATAAGCCACTAAAATAAGCCATTTTAAACATGCTCTAAGTGGCCCAAGGACGTACGGAGTTCCCACCCATATGCAACCGCGCTACACGATCCTCCGGCCGGCCCGCAAGGAACGGCCAAGCCCAACGTGCAATCCTCAAGATAAATCAATCCCACATTCCCACGTCCCAATTCACTTCACGTAGATTCCTTCATTTGCACACCGAATTCTCGACCGATCCACCATGCAAGAAGATGCGTGAGAGGCTCTCTGTTGGCGTGCCAAATTACCATATTTTTATCCACGGACATCTTGCAAAAGGCTCGGTAAAATAATGATTTAATCCATATTTACGCTTATTTATGTAATTATTTTCATATATATTGTGTGTTGATATGTTTTGCAAGAAAATCACCAGAAACAGAAGAAATAAAGAAAATGGGAAAATGGCATCGACAAGCGACCAGGTTCACTAGCCTATACCAGCCGGCCAAGCCCAATACCATCCGGACTTGAGGACCACTCTACTGCGCATGTGTGCGGCGTAGCCTAGCCGACCAACCGACCTAAGGAAAATAACAGTCCTGCTTATTTCGGTTCTAGATTTTAGATTCTGGTTTCTAATTCTCTATTCCTTAAATTCATCTTTTTTGGTTTTTTGTATTTTTTTAGTTTTTTATTTTCTTTATTTCGTATTCATTTACATTCTCCGTGATGGGCTAACTTATTTTTTAAATTTTTTAAAATTAATTACACCAACTTATTTTAGTCGAATTGCGCACCTAGAATACTCCAGTCGAAATACTACAATGACGATATCGTGCGCTTGCAAAATAATTGGCCCACCAGCCTAAGCGTGCTTGGCCGCCGGTGCTCGCCCATCTTCTCCTCCTTGGCTTTCGCGTCACGCCGCAGAGCCGCCACCCACTTCGGTGCTCCGCCTCCACAGGCTCCATCGTCGCCTCCTAGCACCACCGCACAACCTTCGACGCCGTCCGCCCCACGTCTACCACATGCAGGAGCGCCTCGTTGCAGTCTGGCTGCGGTGACCAGGGCGCGAATGACGCGAGACTCTCAGCGTGACGGACAGCGAGGGCGGGCAGTGCAGCAGTTGGGTCGTCCTTGTTTCTGCAGCGATATCGTTACTATTGTAGTTAATTGGGCTGGCCTAATTTTATTTCAATTAAATCTAATAAATCCCAAGGCCCACAATTAATGCTAGGAGTAATAATCTTTAATCCCACATGGGAAATCAAGAGCAGATTGACTCAACTTAAATGGGTGGAACTAAGTTACACCTGTTGTGAAGTTGAAAAGGGTGGAAGGTGTGCTACACACGAGTTGAAGATGGCATTTAGTGGTTTGTCCGTTACTAGTAACTGACACTTTGATGGTGGCTGTTACTGGTGATTGATGGCACATGATGGCTTCCTCCCTCATGCGACACTTATAAGAGCTCTTCTCCATTGTTCCTCAAGATGCGCGCTGCTTTCTCTGCTTCCCCGTCCCAGCTCCTGCGCGCATAGGCGTTTGGGAGAGCAGGCCTCTGGAACCACATCCAGCTATGACATCTGCACGGATAGGCGGGCGATCAGGTTTTGGGGAGCGCCCAGCACGACTGCTCGCTTCTGTACACGACGTGATCAGCTACTTCCCAGCGGCATTCCAGTACACGGCAAGTATGACTACTTCCAGAAGGCCGTTCGAGGGACTGCACTGCGTACCTCATCCTGCACGACTGAGATCGACTACATCGAACAGCTGCTCATGTTGACTGAGCAGAACGGCGCATCCGGTGCCTCTGGCACTAGCCCCCGCCTCTAGGTATAACATTTTGTCCTTGATCTTTACAGTACTGTTCTTAGAGTTAGTTGCACTGTTTAGTGTTCTAAAAATGACTAGTACTAGCACAACACTTGTCATGTTTTAAATTGGTAATTTCTGGATTAAAATATGCCGTAATTTGCCTAAATTTCTAACAGTTACAGCTGGAGTTGGCGGCCAGCCACGGGGCAACACCGACGCAGGGGCCATGAGCATAGGGTCCCCGACGAGCTTCTCGGTGAAGCTTTCGAGAAGTCAGTCGTAGCTTTGGTGCTTCGATTGTCGGGACTGCGCCGTGTCGCGGCGGTGCTGCTTACCTTGAGGACCTCCCACCACTTGTCTTGTCTGCCTCGATGCATGAGTGTGAAACTGACGGACACGACGACGACTTGGAAGTCTTTCGAATGCAAACAAATGGAAGAGAAGCAGCGACGACTCGAGTCGTCTTTTCGTGTGACCCATGGCTCGTTTTCCTCGATCCTTCGCTTGCTGGTCTTATGCTAATTTCCTTACGCTAGGAACCTAGGCACATTAAAACAAAGAAACAAGACATGCATCATTATTTTGTTGAAAGGGCTTCTCTTTCTGACTTTAGGGTATGTCCAATGATAATTTATGAGCTAGCTCTAAGCATATTATTTTATATTTTAATAGAAGAGAGAAAAGCTATCTCTTGATTAAGAGCTAGTCTCATGCACACATTCCAAGGTTATATTTGCACCTCTAATATGAGCAATGCTTATGTTTTACTACAAGGACTAAGTATTGGATTATCCACCATGCGTGGTTAATCTGCATATGGTTTACCTTACCATGCAGGTGATCGATCGAGTAGCATGCGGGGAAGAGAGCATACCATGTAGGAGTGTCCGCTGGATGATTGGGTCGGTGAGCCTGTGTAGCCGAGCGTCAGACTTATGCAATGGCTGCTACTGGCTGATTGTTTCAGGTGGTAATTAAACAACCAATGAGATGAGAAACCTATCAGTTTTCATTCAGTATATGCGTGTAGCAATAAAGATCACTTGGCCCTAAGCCTACTTGATTTGAGGAGAACAGCGTCGACGTAGGAATTGCAATTTTCTTCTCTTGCTTGGATCTTTTACCTTTGCTTTAGTAAAATGTCACTAAGTAATCCAGTCAGATTAGCCCTCATAAACTGAGTTTGATGTGCGGTGAATTTCATGGCAACGACGATGCCTTACTGCTAGGACAAGCAGTACAATTATGCAAGTAGAGTGATCCAACATATCACATCCATCAACAGTCCAAAATAATCCACCTAGTGCTAGTTAGTACTGTTTTTGCTTTATGGCACATGCACGCTGTCGTGAAACAAAGGCTGTGAGGACAAACCATTTACTACACGCCAAGGCCAGGCCAGCTTTTGGCTTCTTATTATTGATGCAGCCTCTATGCATGTGTCAGTAGCTGAAAATATTTGACAAGAGTTGCATGTGTTACTTCAAAAAACATTTCTCTCCCTCTTTTACAGAAAGTTTGAATATTTTTTAAAATACAGAGTTAGCTCCTGGACAATCTACTTGGATGGCATTTGTTAAAACACGTCGCAAACTCCTGATTGGGCTTTAGAAACACTATGAAATTGTGCTCATTCACGGTTCTGATTTCTGAAGATAAGCACATGCATGGTTCTCTTCACATGCAGTTGAAAGGTGAAATTAAGCCTCTATTGCATCGTCATCCTTGAGCCAAGCAAGAGTAAGTTCTTTTCAGTTTATAACTTCTCTTAAATAAATAAGACTATTTTTTTATCATCATTTCGAAATTGCTTATTAAGATAACATTTTAAAAACAATTTATCAGTTTTCAATTTATTCTTATAAACACTTATACTTAAAAAACTATAAACCATAACTATAAATCATAGCAAAAAAAACCCTATCACATCGCCATTGATCCCTTAGCTTTAGTAAAATATTAGTCGGAGTGTAGGACCAGTAGTCAATAATACAAGTTAAGTGATCCAAATATCACATCCGTCCACAGCTGGGGCTAGGGCAACTAGCACTAGTAGTACTGCTTTGGCTTTATGCCTTATGCACGCTGTCGTGAAACAAGCCTGTGAGGACAAGCCATTTACTACACGCAAGGTCTCGTAAACTTTTGGCTTCCCAGAGGTGGTGATCATTTGAGTTTATTTTGAGTGATTTATGATTAAAAAAAATACTGTAATTGATTGAAAAAATACTGTAACTGACAGAGATTTATTTATCATAATTAAATTTAAAAATTAAAAAATGTAAAAATATGTTAGCCCATCACGTATAATACAACAAATACGGAAAAAAAGAACCGGCAAAAAGCTCAACAAAAAGCCAAAAGTTCAGAAAAAGACGAAATTTATGAATAGTGAAAAATAAGCCGGAAGCTAGAAGCTGAAGCCCAAATGATCACCAATATAAGTATTTTAAAAATTAAGTTTTATTTTTAATGTATTAAACCCATTCCCAATTAATAACAAAGATCTACGTTACATTAAAAACAATAAAATAATAATATTCTCTCTCAACTATATTTTATATAGTTATTTAATACTCATATAAATTGTTTAATGTTTTGAATCGACTCCTAAGTAAAGCTCAATCTATACATTTTTTTTGTTGGAATCGACTTTCTAATATATTGAATCAATTTAATACCTTCTCTCTTCATTTGAACCAGCTAAAACACAACATTAGAGATGGTCTTATTATTGATGCAGTCTACATGCGTCAGTAGCTGAAAAAATTTGACAGGAGTTGCGTGTTACTTCAAAAAAAACATTTCTCCCCCTCTTCTACAAAAATTAAAAGCAAGTTTAATTTTTTTAAAAAATACAAAATTAGCTCTGGAGAGTCTACTTGAATGACATTTGCTAAAACACATTGCAAACATAGACAGTCTACTTGACGACATTTGTCAAAACATATTGTAAACTTATATTTAGGCTAGGGGTGTTCAATTTGATGATAGATTATGGCTTTTTTTACTGTAGCTGGTTTATTTTTTACTATAGCTGAGGTAGCTTATTTGGCGTAATTAAATTTTAAAAAAATTAAAAATAGAAATAATAAGTTAGCCTATCATGGACAATACGAAGGAATATGAAAAAACAAAAACCCAAAAATTCTAAAATATCAGAAAAACGAAATTAAAGAATAGTGAATTAAAAACAAAAGCCAGAAGTTAATTATCACTAGAACGATCGGGACCTTAAAAACACTATGAAATTATGGTCACTCACGGTTCTGAAGAGAAGCGCATGCACCGTCCTCTTCACACGCTGCCGAAGGGTGAAAAAAGAACCACTTTTCAACATAGTAGTTTCTTAATTAATTTCTATACGTTGTTTTTAAAAATTACTATAGAAGTCATTTTAAGTAGAATATTTTCTCAGTGTGAATACCTCTTACTCTATTAATCCCTTTTTAATCAGCTAAAAGCTAAAAACCACATCAATTTTAAACATGCTTAAGCGAGTGCGAAATCGGGCGGGAATTCTGTTAGATCTGGACTTGATTCCATCGGTGACGGTGACCCCTAAAGAACAATACTCTCGTGTAATGGAATATAGTAAAATGTAGATCTCTGTGGCCTGCGGGATAGTACGCTCCAGCTATATATGTACTAAAATAGAAGACTTAATGGAAAATCAATTTGGCTTGGACCGAGAGTCCGAGACGATGTAGCATGCACCGCGCCAGATGTGATGGATCGAGACACGAGACTGGCCCACATAATTTGATTTATGTGCACCATTGGTGCATGCATCAAGGATCATTCTGCAAACTATAGTCCATCCTATCTATAAATATAATCTCTACTCCCAGAGAGCGCTGCGCAAAATCAAGAGAGCAATCAGAGCTAGCTAGCCACCCACATATCGAGATTCGAGAGCGAGCAATCGAGCCATGGAGTTGGTGACGGGTGCCATGGGCAGCCTGCTCTCCAAGCTGGGCGAGTTGCTGGAAAAGGAGTACAAGCTACAGAAGGATGTGAGGGGGCAAGTCCAGTCTCTCTTACGAGAGCTTAAGATCATGCATGCCGCTCTCCGTAAGGTGGCGGAGGTGCCGCGTGAGCAGCTCGACGAGCTAGTCAAGCTCTGGGCACGCGACGTCAGGGAGCTATCGTACAACATGGAGGACGTCGTCGATACTTTCCTGGTGCGTGTGGAGGATGGCTGTGAGGCTACGCCTAACCCGAATAGGCTCAAAAAGCTCATGAAGAAGATGGGCAACTTGTTCAATAAAGGCAAGGCCCGCCATCAGATCGCCGACGTGATCCAAGACATCAAGAAGCAAATCCAAGAGGTGGCTAACATGCATGGCAGGTACACGCCCGCCAATATTGTGGCTACGCCTGCAGCCTCGACGCCTATCGATCCTCGTCTCCAGGCTCTGTACAGGAAAGCGACAGAGCTCGTTGGCATCTACGCGAAAAGGGATCAAGAGCTCATTAAGATGTTGTCTGAAGGGGACGATGTGTCCAAGAAGAAACTCAAGATAGTCTCCGTTGTTGGATTTGGAGGGTTAGGCAAGACCACTCTTGTCAGAGCAGTGCACGACAAGATTAAAGGAAATTTTGATTGCTCGGTTTTTGTTTCCGTCGGTCGGAATCCTAGCGTGAAGAAGGTTTTCATAGACATCCTCCTTGAACTCGACAAGAAAAAGCACACGAAGGAGGTTGATCTGACGGTATTCGATGAAAGGATGCTCATTGATGAAATCCGAGAATTCCTTAAGAACAAGAGGTACGCATCACCTATCCAATGTTAGTCAAGTATTTGGGGTTGTACTTCCAAATCAAAACTGATGGTGCATCTTATCAGCACACTATGGCACACCATCGAACAAATTTGAGTTGGCACACCCAAACAAGTTTACAGACCAGCTTATAATTTCATTTCCATATATGTTTCCTTATTACTACAAACATATCTAATTATAAATGAGTAGTGTATTTACTTCTAGATGTTTTACAATAGAATTTGGATATGTTGTGCACATTGTTAATTATTGACATTTAGAAAATAAAGTAATGTGGTCATGCTCTCGGGAAATGCAAAAATGCATGCACATGTGGGTACATGCACTATCTTGACCCTTAAAACTTCCTCAAGATTCGTGCGCAGGGTATTCAATGGTTAGACGATGGGATGATGGTTTGAATTTAGAAAGTTTCTGTTAATCTTGAGGTATATTTGATTATGGTGATAGTACATATATCCATATGTACCGTACATGTGGATAAATCATATTCTTTGTTGTGAGTTGGGTCCTGATGAAGGAGTACCGAACAAGCAATAGATCTTTAAGTCACATTAAAGTCCTGTTTGAAATGTGAGTATTTCGCAGGACTCTTGCGGGAACTATATTATTACCTGCGAAGTTACGCAAAATTCTTACGTTCAAAATAAGCCCTGCTAAGGTTAAGTTTATGACTTCTGATTGTATTTGATTGGGGGTATTTCTAAGCTAGCTGTAAGTTGGTTGAACCCTGGTATTGGTTTCTAACCTGGACGGCCCATTTGGAACAAGGAACATGTAGCAGCTCCTCCCAGCCTCGAGCCTCCTCTCTTCTGCTCTTCAGGCTTCGGCGCAGGAATATACATGAACGAACCAGGGCACACGGTGCCTAGACCCGCCAGGGGCTTAATTAGCGGCCAGGTCACGAATTAGTGGGCGAATTGGCATTTTATCTCTCGAGATGGATCTCACCGTTGTGATATTAAAAGTTTTGCAACTAGATGTATTGCTACATGATCGTCGATCCCGCAATTCGTATGTCTGTTTTTTCCCATGCATCTTAAATCTCTAATTGTTTCGTCCAGCACTTTATTGCCGATTGATAATGCCATTTTTCGATTCTGGAGTTTGGCATGCATGCTTCTAGCTTGTTTTTATACATACGCTAGACAGGTTTTCTGATTCATGGCTCTTAGCCTTGTCATGTGTATAGACCTTCCATTAATGCTCTCACAAAATGATACAGGTACCTCATCATAATTGATGATATATGGGATGAAGAAAACTGGAAATATATCAAGTTGGCCTTTTCTAATGGGAACAATCTTGGCAGTCGTCTAATCACGACAACCCGCAAAGGCAGTGTCTCTCAAGCATGTTGCTCTTCTAGTGATGATGAAGTTTATAAAATGGAACCTCTTTCCGATGATGACTCACAAAGGCTCTTCTATCAAAGAATATTTTCGGATAGGAATGGATGTCCTCCTGAATTCGAACAAGTATCCAAAGATATCTTGAAGAAATGCGGTGGGGTACCATTAGCCATCATTACTTTAGCTAGTCTTTTGGCTAGTAATGGGCAGATAAAACCAAAGGATGAGTGGTATACTTTGCTTAATTCTATTGGTCGTGGACTTACAGAAGGTGATAGTGTTGAGGAGATGCAAAGGATATTATCTTTTAGCTATTATGATCTACCTTCTCATCTGAAGACTTGTTTATTATATCTAAGTATATTTCCAGAAGATTCTGTGATCGAAAGAGATAAATTGATATGGAAGTGGATAGCTGAAGGGTTTGTCCAACATGAAAAAAAACTAGCCTATTTGAGCTCGGAGAGAGTTATTTCAATGAGCTCATAAATAGAAACATGGTCCAGCCAGTATATATCTATTGGAGAGACAGCGTAGTAGCTTGTCGTAACATGATATGGTGCTTGATCTCATCTGTGCCTTGTCAAGTGAAGAAAACTTTGTTACTATATTGGATGGTACCGAGCAAAGTAGGCCTAATTTGCAAAGCAAGGTTCGCAGGCTATCCCTCCAAAATAGCAAGGTAGATGAAACCACACCTCTTGATTCCGTGTCACAAGTGAGGTCCATTACGGTCTTTACACCTGCTATTAATCTAACGTCGCCCCTTTTGAGCTTTCGTGTTTTACGTGTATTGGATCTGCATGCATGTGATCTTCGGGGGAGTATTAACCTTAGGCATGTTGGGGATTTATTTCACCTGAGGTACCTGGATCTATCACATACACGTATCCGTGAACTCCCAGTAGAGATAGGAAAGCTGCAGTATTTGCAGGTGCTGGATGTAAGTTACAACGACGATCTAAGGGAATTGCCGTCGACTGTTGTTAAGCTGAGAAGATTGATGTGCCTACTAGTTCTTTCCAGCTGTGGGATTAGTTTTCTGGATGGGACGGGGAATTTGACATCCATGGAAGTGCTGCACATGCTCAGGCCGTGCCCAAACATTGTGAAAGAGCTACGGAATTTGACAAGACTGAGGGAGCTCACGATTTTCTTCTTTAGTGGTTTGAGCTCTAAGGAAGATTTCGTCAGTTTTGTGGAGTCTTTAAGCAACCTGCGCAACATCCAAGGGCTAGTTGTCGGTGGTGGTTCTGAATCCATAGATCTCTTGAGGGAACGCTGGACGCCCCCTCGACACCTCCGCAGTTTTGTCTTGGGCCCAAACGCCGAATTTTCTACACCACCAGCATGGGATCCCTTGCTTCTCTCGGACCTCTCTGTGTTAAACATCACTGTCAAGGAAGTGCGGCAAGAGCACCTGCAGCTCCTTGGGAGGTTGCCATCTCTTCGTTCACTCTACATATATAGCAAACACCAAACGCAAAGGTCGCTACTTGTCGGTGCTGATTGGTTCCGATGTGTGATATTCTTCCATGTATTTTGTCAACCAATCGGGCAAATAATGTTCCAACGAGGAGCTTTGCCAAGGGCTCAAGATGTTCGGTTCCTTCTCCATGTGCGGACGGCAAAAGATGATGGCAACAGTGATTTCGACTTGGGCCTGGGGAACTTGATCTCCCTCCGTCAGGTCCATGTCTGTATTGGTGGTGAAGGAGTCACATATGAGGAGGTCAAGGAAGCAAAGGCTGCGCTGAGGCACACAGTCAATGCCCATCCCAACCATGTTGTAGTTAAATTTCCGCTTGGTTTCTAGCTTCATGATGTAGTTGAATTTAAGCTCGTAAAACTCTCTTAGCTCTGAAAATTTAAGCCTGTAAAACTCTCTTAGCTCTGAAACGAGACGTCATGTATGCCTGCTTCAATGTTTCGTATTATGTTTCTCGAATAAAAACGCTCAAGTTATCTTTGCAGTAAAAAGAATGCAATGCAATGAAAGGACACATGTAGTTTCCTCCTTGTTAAAAAAGAAAAAAAAGTGTCTTATACATGGGGCTTGGATCGCTGATTCTAGCACTGGAGTAATGCAGGCCATGGGCTAGGGACAAGTTTACCTGACATACAGCAAACCCGTGTGGAATGTTTGGGGTTATGCAGGCATTAACAATCATATAAAATCTTCAGGTGTTCAACATGTCCATATATCCAATCATAGAATTGAAATGCAGAGAAAGTCAGATGGCAACTAAGGCCCTGTTTGGATGGACTAGGACTAGTTGTTAGCTAGGACTAGTTGTTAGATGACTAGTAGTTAGCTGGCTAAAGATTAGCCTAGTCCTGTTTGGATCCAAGGACTAATAAGTGCTACTATCTCAGTGCAAAGTCTGTTATACCCCTATGCATGGTGGTCTGGGAGGGTTGGCGTGGGTATCGACGTCTTTTTTCCATCCAGCTGGTCCTTTAGCCCTCATTAGCTGGGTTTGATGGACTAGTTGGCTAACAACTAGTTGGGGCTTTGGCTAAACTTTAGCCCACCCATTAGCCCTCCTGTTTGGATCCTCAAGGGCTAAAGTTTAGCAACTAGTTGTTAGTCCAAGGGATCCAAACAGGGCCTAAACCAAACATATTATCTGGTTTGGTAAAACACTTACCTACTGTAATAGTCTCTTGGCAGGTAAACATCCCTGAACATGGCCAAAACTTTCGAAAGGAACTCGGAGATCCTCAGGTCTGCAAAAGTTGTGAAAACCATAAGGACAGAGCTAACCACCTCTGAGATGAAACACGGTCAGGTATAAATGATGGGTGGTGATAGGTGCGGTCGGAATTCGTATACCTGCAGCTTAGTGGAATGTTACGGACCAAGAAGCTTACAGCACCTTGCTCCTTCCTTCCTCCGTGCCCACCGTATCCTCTCCTAGGGGAGGGCTTCTTCCCCTGCCACCATATCCCCTCCTAGGGGGGCTATGGTAAGGGGGGCTGTGCCTCCTCATTGCTCTCGGTAACTGCACAAATATAGATTGCCACTGATCAAAATTCTGTGCCCACACAGTTGATTCACCCCCAATCCATACATACGCGTCCGGCAACTAAGAATTACCAGTACATGTTAGAATGAAAAGATACGAAATAACTTCATCCATGAGAGAAGGATTAACTGACTAAGGGCGTAAAAAATGCGATGAAATCAGGATAAGCTCTCAAGTGTAGTATTTCTATTTCCGCAGCCAAGAAGCCAGCTTATCAATTCAAGATGTGTAATGAGATGTCCCCCATCAACAAGAACCAAGTTTCACACAAGACTGTGAATTGAGAAGCATACCACCTCGGCAGTTCAAAGAAAGGGCGGATTTTGTAAGCAAAAGGGAACACATCTTTCTCAAAGAATCAAAACCAATGCATCTAAGGCTCGTACTAAGCAGATAAATCAGCGAGACCGCTAAAAAAAGGAAGACAGGATCCCATGACCCTAAATACATCAGCACGGAGAGAGACAGAGATAGAGAGAGTGAAGTGGAGGAGTTACCGCGGTGAGCAGCCGCCGCCTTCGGTGCCGGAGACGTGGATGGAGCTAGGGCAGGAAGAAGAGAGCACTCGGGGTTGGGGCTTTTATTGGGCCTTTAGGATTGGAAGCACAGGACGAATGGGCTTCCTTGGTGGGCTTACATTTTTTACTAAATGGGCTTCCGCAACATGGCCTCGCTACGTACGTATGTACGCTTCTGCCATCTCATCCATGCACTGACCTGACTGACAGTAGGGGTGCAATCGGATCGGATATCTCCCGACCGACCGACCGACCGGATAGTTTCGGATAGGATTCGGGGAAAAATCTCGGTAACCGACAGATTTTGTCGGATACGGTGTCGGAATCGGATAGTCATTTTCGGAATCGGTATCGGATTCGGGAGAGCAGTTTCCGACGGATACGAGAATATCCGGAAATTTTTTCGGTAATATCCGACATATGCAATCGGTATTATCCGATACCGTCCGTCCGCGGTGCGTCGGCCCGGCCCACTTGCGCTCAGCGCTCACCCCGTCACCCCGGCGGCCCGGCAGCGGCAAACTCTAACACCACCCG
Source organism: Dendrocalamus latiflorus (assembly GCA_017311315.1). Classification (NCBI taxonomy): domain Eukaryota; kingdom Viridiplantae; phylum Streptophyta; class Magnoliopsida; order Poales; family Poaceae; genus Dendrocalamus; species Dendrocalamus latiflorus. The sequence goes on from CM029642.1 coordinate 900,395, forward strand.
GGACCCGGCTCCCGGCTCCGCAGTCCATACTTCTTTCGCAGACAGCACCGCATCGACCCTAACCCTAACACGGCGGCCTCCCTCGTCCCTCCATCCAGATCCAGCCGACCAGCCGGCACGGGCGCACGGCGGCCTCCCCCGACCCGCGAGCCCCCTCCGCCTCTGGCCGGCACGGGCGCACGGCGGCCTCCCCCTACCCGCGAGCCCCCTCCGCCTCCGGTCGGCACGGGCGCACGGCGGCCTCCCCCGACCCGCGAGCCCCCTCCGCCTCCGGCCTCCAGCGCGAGCTTCCCCTCGGCCCGTGCCCGGTGCCTCCCCTTCTAGCCTCCGACGCCGTGTGCCGAGTGCCGACGCCCGGGTATGTGCCATGAGTATGATGACTTGATGAATGATGAGTATTACTGAGCCAGTGAGCCATGACCCATGACCATGAGTATTACTGGTAGATGAATAGATGATAATGTTCTGATGCATATGTGTTAACTGTTATATGTCACTGCTGTGCTGTATATGTCAACATATAGTTGCCAACAACACTTTGAGCCTATGCTGTTATTCAAGAACTAGGCTGTTATATTACTGAGCCATGAGTATTACTGGTAGTTGATATATGTCACTGCTGTTATATGTCACTGCTGTACTGTGATTCTGTGAATGTTGTTAACACTTAACTGATATATATCACTGCTTAACACTGCTGTACTGTGAATTTAGTATGTGTCATAATTTAGTAATTAGTATGTGTTCTGATCTGATGCATATGTCACTGCTGTGCTACTGTGCTGTGATTTGAATAGAATGGAAACTGGAAGTGGAAGTGCAACTGCTGCCGCAGTTAGTGCAAGCATCAATGCACATAGTATGAATGCAGTGGCAGTGGCACCAATAGGAAGTGATGAAGTGGCAGCAAATACATTCCGAGGACACGTCGTGACTCGCAGCACTTTGGAGGCCATGAATCTCTACACGTTTGTCGTTTTACTTTTACCTTTGTCTTCTCGCGTGTTATCCGATGAAATATGGTTACCGTATCGAATCCGCTCCGTATCCGTTCTGTATCCGTGACCGATACTATCCGCGTTCGTATTCGTATCCGACTCTATCCGTGTCCGACTCCGATTCCGAGAAAAAATATGGTATAGGATACAGGATGAGCAGTTACCGATCGTATCCGATCCGATTGCACCCCTAACTGACAGTGACTGTACACAGTAGATATATACTTATCGTAGGAGTCGTACACCTACTGGTGATGTTCATGGATGAAAGTGCAGTACAGTGCAGTAGCACCCCTCCAACACATGAACAAGAACATGCGAGTGGGCCTGCTCTTTTATACTGAGCTTTATAACTTTTAGTTTTTAGATTGTTCGTATGAAAGGTTATAGAGTAACAGAAACTTATATACGATTTTTATCGATATAAATGAAGTTGGTATAGTGTGTACTACAATTAATTGGTAGATCCTACCTTAAAAAGACATTTTATTTAAAAATTAGTTACCGTAGGAAAATCAAAAGCAGAAGCAAAAGTTGAAAAAGAAGAGGCCACTAACTTGCGCATAACCATACATGCATACGCACACGCGTGCATTGGCCAAATCAAGAGAAATTAACTGCAATTGCCTGTCGCCACAAATTGCAGAGACCAGCTCTTCTTCAAAGGATTAATCAAAGCATCCAGGGGGCAGATAGAGCAGAAATCTGCAACTCTGCTCTTTGTATGGTCTGCTTGATGAACTCAGAGGGTGCAGTCATGCAGATACAAGTTGAAATTTCTTCCACACAAAAACAAAAGAAGAAATTCCCTCCTCTTCCTTCCTCTCTCTTAATTCCTTGGTTAATCGCGTCTGAAAAATAAAAGGGTGTGTATAGATATCACTTGAATATTTTCTTTCTAACTATCATCCAGATTTGAGACCATTGGATTAGAGATCCAACGGCCTCTTTTTTTGGAGGGGGAGATTTTTTTTGAGTAGAAGGAGATTTTTTTGAGAGGGTGGAGGAGAATTCATGACCATTGAATTTTTTAACCCAATGGTCACAAATTTGGATGATAAGAAGAAAACATCCGGTGATATTTATCAATACACAAAATAAAATCAGACGCGGAGGGCGATGTTCCAGGAGGTGGAGGAGCGGCTGTCGCCGGCGGCGACGCGGAAGGAGAGGGCCTGGCCGACGAGCATGGCGTTGGCACTACTACAGAAATCATCATCACAGACGGCTGAAAAACATCATCACAGACGGTTATATGAACCGTCTGAATTTATGGGTCAGTGATAGTCGAAGGTTATCACAGACGGTTTTTGAACCGTCTGTGGTGTACATATCACAGACGGTTTGGAATCAAAAACCGTCTGCGATGTATCAATATGACAGACGGTTTGGAATCCAAAACCGTCTACGATATATCAATATCACAGACGGTTTTTAACTAAAAACCGTCTGTGATATTTATATATCACAGACGGTTTTTTATTTCAAACCGTCTGTGATATTGATATATCGAAGACGGTTTTTACTTAAAAACCGTCTGTGATATTGATTTCTACCCCTAAATCTATTTCTGTTTATTGGCTAGCCTCAGGAAATGCTAGCCATGCCCTCTGAAACAAGCAGATATATACATACAATTCACATGGGAAATCATTTCACATACATAAAACATCCAATTCACATCTCAATTCATTTCACAAACATAAAACATGCACTTCACATCTCACTCATTTGACAAACATAAAACATCCATTTCACAAAGCAAATAATTGAAATGAAATAAAATATCCATTTAGAAATATACAATTACAAATCCGGAGTGATAAGAGCAATAAAAACTCATGGTGCGCAGTGGAACCGTCCTTCTGGCTTTATAACTTGAGTCAGCAAAAAGTACGCTAACTCTGATCGAATTCGGGCAAGGTCAGGCTGTTTCAATGCAGATGATGAGATAAATGCAGCCTGTCGATAGGAATATCAATGTGCGTATATATAACATGATAAGTATGAAGTAAATATGGGAAGATTGACAAACCTTGGGATTGGTAATCCTCGAGGAATCGAGGAGTAGTTCCATATGGTGGCAAACGTAGTAGCCACATGTGTTGCCCGACGGCTGCTGGTGGCACTGCAAAAAATAGAATGTGTCAATTCAAGAGGCATTAATTACTACAAACTGTTGCATAGGATTAATTAATGTGTAATAGCGAATACTTTAAAATCTCGAGCATGTGTCAGGCCTTTGGCCCCTGGCTTGGAGTCACCTCCCTTTGCAACGTACATCTCGAACGCCCTACGTGATTCGAAAAGATTAACCTTAGTCATTCGGAAGGAAAGAAAGAGTACAATATAGGTATGTATGGAGAAAATGTACTTACGTATCGATTACTTGGCTGACAAGTGTGAAGTCCGTTTTATTCTTATTTAGGGAATCAAGGTAATATACCATGTTCCATTTTGGTACAATCACTATTAAAATCCAATGATAGTTCTCGTTGTAGGGCATAAGTACATATTCATCAGTGCGGTAAGCCAGCAGTCCAGCTGCAATGTACCTCTCGACGAAGGGTCTATCCTCGTCGATGGTATACTTGGCGACCATATGTGGGTCCAATAAACCAACCGATGCTTTGGATGCCCTAGCTTTAGTCAGCATGTGGCTACATATATACACAAGAAATCAACAAATTATATGAAATTTATCGGTATGACATGAACTGAGACTGTGATTGTACACACTTACAGCGTCCAGCATCGCATGAGAGAGACGTCCAGAGTGTTGAGCGTGTAAAGATCAAATAAATCATCAAAGTTGACTACGAAGACACCGTTTTGCATATTGTGCTGTAAATCACTCGGCAAGAATTTGATAGAGATACTTGAGATCCGCTCTTGCTCTGGTTTATTGGACTGTTGCATGTACCACATGTGCAATTGCATGCAACTATATGCTAGGCGTTGGAGGGCCTTTTCCTCGAGCAACGGCTCGCCAAGCACGAATTTGCGAGCTAATGGCATGTACGAGATTTCATCATTGGTCTTTGCTTTGCTTTTGCCCTTGCTGCCCTTGCTGCCCCGACTGTAGCTCGACTTTACAGGTAGCACCGGTGGTGGAAGTTGCACTTGTTCAGGTAGCGGTTCCGGTTCCGGTTGCCCTTGTGGAGAAGGCACCAGTGCACGTTGCTGATCTGCCACCGGTGAATAAGCCTCCAGGCAGATATCACTTTTGGGCCACTGGATGAAGGATCCAATGGCTTGCCCTAAAGTCATGAGCTCGTCGTTGGTGGGCTTTGGTAGTGGGACGACCTCAAAATTGGTGTTTACCCCATCTACTGACACTTTTGCGAAGCCTGTTGCTAAAGGTTGACTGTGCACCCTGGCCTCGATACCAGACGGATATGCCATGCCCCACGCAGCGCTCAAGGCAACGGAGGCATATCTTACTTGGAGCGTGCACTTCGTAGGCTCCTACATAACGATACAAAATTAGCTACTCAATTAATAGGCATATCAATGGAGCAAGCATTCGAGAGATAATAATTATTACCAGGATGTCTGTCGAGACCCAAATATACAAATCCGGACTCTACTGTGTATGCTGCACTAGTCCAGGATCACGCTAGTGCACACAGAGCAAACAAAGACAAATATCATCCACATCTCGATATTCGAAAGAAAATCCAAATTATATTAATAACCATCAGAGTACGACCTTATGGCCAAGCTTACAATTATTAGTCTGAAGGGCTTTAAAGAAACTAGCAGCGGAAATCCAAAATTAAGCGTAGTAGCCACTCGACATGCCCACAGGCAATCGAGTGGAGAACGAAGCCTAATCCGCGAAGTCCTCGTAGTAGCCTCCTTCTAGCAACTCCTGCTGATCTGGTCCCTCCTCCTCAACTGAGCAACATGGGCATAAAGCCGTGAGTACATTGGTACTCAGCAAGTCGTTTGTAACAAATGAATGCAATATAATATGCAAAGCTTAACAATGGATGGCTGAAAGGTTAGTTTTGCATAAAACAGCAATTTAGAGTAAATATGATAAATAGATTGAAAAGCAAATTTAACAACAGACACTAAGTAAATAAATCAAAGGAATTGAGTAGACCACAAGTGAACTGACCATTCACTTCCCATCTCAAACCAACCAAAATTTCATAAAGACTCTACCCCTCGTGTGAAATCACCGAGCATTGTCCATGACCGAGGACACGGCTATTCGAATAGTTTACACTCTGCAGAGGTTGCACAACTGTACCCACACGATGTGATTAGCCTCAGCTTAAGGAAATCACAACAAGGCTTTTACAATGGTCCATCTCCACCTGATCCCACTCGCTAAGGATTCGCCGTCGAGTAGGGTAACCCCCTAGTCGATAATTGCCCCCTCTTGCGCCACACAACATCAGTAGTAAAACCAAAGTGGAGACTTCACAAATTATTATGCCAGGTCTATCCCATACTAGACATGTGGTTTGCACGATTAAGCTCAGATCAATGGCGCACAAAGTTAAGTCCTTAACAATTACCCAGGCGAAGCATCCACATCCCAATGTGCATCCTGCACCCCCTTTACTGCACGATCATTCGCCCAAGTGAAAACCAATTTTGTATAACCAACACCAATGACACTACCCATGCCATGGCAACAAGTTTTACAATCCGTGGTTAACCACCACATTCAAGTTTACCATTAAATCAAGATTAAATAACCACATGTGATGATAAACCCAACGTGCTAGTAATAAGCATGGCTAAGCATTTCAGACGTATGCCCATGTGACAACTATTATTGCATCACTAAATAATTACCCATCCTATGGTGACAATATAATCAGGGTATTCAAATTATCAAGGAGGGATTAATCAATTTGGACAATAACTACCAATACAAGGGTTTTATAATAAAGTAGCAATGCATGATAATTTAAAACAAAGTAATACATAATAGATTTGAAAACTAGGTTCAACATGATCAAAGGACACGACTTGCCTTGGCCTTGCTCAGCTGAGGGCTCTTGATCTTCAAATCCAACTTCCGTTCCCTCGAACACGCGATCTAACGAGAGAGAAAACGAGACGAAAAGAGAAAATAAATTCAAATAAAATTCAAATAAACTCCAAAAACTTTCAAACCTGAACCAAAAGGTAGAGCTCAATTTTAGATGAATTTAGAAAAAAGAACGGGGTCAATCGGAGCTAAGACGAGGGAGAACGGGCTCTTGGAAAATTGGATTTTCTGAAAATCGGAAAAATTGGAAAAGTGCACTGTGCTGTGGACCGGGCGCATGGGAGGCTGGGTCTACGGTGGGCTCGGCTCACGGAACAGTGCGGGCGGCGGCTGCTGACGCAAGCGGCTAGGGCTGACGTGGCAGACACGTGGCGACACGTGTGCGCCCGAGGCTGACGTGGCTAGGCTTGCGTGGCTGGCTGACGTGGCTCGGTCTACGGACCAGGGCTGACGGGTGGGCCCGGCTTGTCAGCGGAACGGCTCACGGTGGACTCGGCGCACGGGAAGACGAAGCGGCGGGGTTGCGTCAGCGCTGACGCTCGCCGGCGCGGGAACCGAGGGGACGCGGGCGCGTCCGCGGCGATGACCGGGCGGCGGCGGCAGCTGGCCGGCGGGGTGCGGGGGAGCTGGCCGACGACGAGGGGTTCGGGCGGCGGGGCTCACCGATGGCGGCAGAGACGGCGGTGAACGGCGACCGAGCGTCGCACGAGACCGGTGAGGACGACGGCGGCAGCGGCGAGCTCCGGCGACGGCGCTCCGGCGAAGAGAGGCGACGAGAGCGGCGGCTCGGGATGCGAAAGACGAGGGGGCGCGGCGGCTTTTATACCCGGGAGGCGAAGAGTCCTGGGCGGCGCGGGCGCGGAATCCGGGCGGGAGACGGCGAGGCGGCGGTGAGTTCGCGCCGGACACGGGGAAGGGAGTCCGGGTCGGGGACGACGCGCCTGACAGGTGGGCCCCACCTGTCGGCGGCGCGGGCGAGCGAGCGGCCGGGATGCGGGGCGCGGGCGCTGGCGCGGCGGATGACGGCCACGTGGCGCGCATCCGAAGGGGCAAGGCGGGCGCGGGCACGGCGTGGATTGGCGACGCGTGGCGCGGGCGGAGGGGCGCGGGTGCGGCCTGCTGGGCTAGGCCGGCTGGTGGGTTTCGGCCCACTGGCCGGTTGGGGAAATTTTTGGGGATTTCTTTTTTATAAATTCATTTAAATCCTTTTGGGCTCTAGAAAATAGCAAATAAATCCAGAAAGATCCAGAAAAATTCCAATAAATTCCTTGGGACACAAGGAACTCAAATAAAATAACTTTGGCAAATGTTCATGTTCGGATTAATCATATTAAATCCTTTTAACTCATAAAAATTCATTTAAGCTTTTAATTAATTCCAGAAAAATTCAAATGGTGAATTTTATTTTAAAAGCTTCAAAAATACTCTGAAAATCAGGATGTTACAAACCTCCCCCCCTTAAACGGAATCTCGACCCCGAGATTCTAGCTCTCTAAGGAATAGGTTTGGAAACTCCGCTTTGAGATCCTCCTCGCTTTCCCAGGTTGCTTCCTCCTCTGAATGATTGCTCCACTGAACTTTGCAAAAACGAACGACCCTTCTTCTGGTGACACGCTCTGACACTTCCAAGATCTTGATGGGATGCTCTTTATAGGACAGATCCTCCTGGAGATCCACAGCCTCAATTGGCACTGCCTCCTCTGGCACTCGCAAGCACTTCTTTAATTGAGACACATGAAACACATCATGTATCCCGCTCAAGTTCTCAGGTAGCTCTAGCTGATAGGCAACTTCTCCCTTGCGCTTCAAAATCTTGAATGGCCCCACATATCTTGGTGCTAACTTTCCCTTCATTTGAAAACGCTTAACTCCTTTGAAAGGTGTGATCCTGAGATACACATAATCATTGGGCTCAAAGCTTAAATCTCTTCGGCGAGTATCAGCATAACTCTTCTGTCTGGCTTGAGCTGCTTTCAGCCTTTCTTGAATCAAGCGCACTTTTTCTTCAGCTTCCTGCAAACACCCTGGCCCAAATATCTGCCTTTCTCCTGTCTCTTTCCAATTGAGAGGGGTCATACACTTCCGACCATACAAAGCCTCAAATGGTGACATCTGCAAGCTGGCTTGGTAACTGTTGTTATAGGAGAACTCTGCGAAAGGTAGGCAATTGCCCCACTTGGCTCCGTGATCCAAAACACATGCTCTCAGCATATCCTCTAGGATCTGATTTACACGCTCTGTCTGGCCATCGGTCTGTGGGTGGTAGGCTGTGCTAAAATTCAGATGAGTACCCATCGCTTCGTGGAAACTACCCCAAAATCGTGAAGTGAACTGTGATCCACGATCCGACACGATCCTCTTAGGAACTCCATGGAGACTCACAATTCTAGACATATACAATTCTGCCAACTTATCTCCAGAATATGTGGTTTTGACTGGAAGGAAATGGGCTACCTTTGTCAGTCGATCCACAATTACCCATATCGAGTCATATCCTTCCTTGGTCCTAGGTAACCCGGTGATGAAGTCCATGCCCACATCTTCCCACTTCCACTCGGGAATTTTCAACGGTTGCAACAATCCTGCGGGTCTTTGATGCTCTGCTTTCACTCGCTGGCAAACATCACATAGCGCTACATACTCCGCTATTTCTCTCTTCATACCTGGCCACCAATACTTATCCTTGATATCTTGATACATCTTGGTACTGCCTGGATGAATTGAATATAATGACTCGTGTGCCTCCTTAAGCAACAATTGCTTCAACTCTTCCTTATTGGGTACGCACAATCGCTTCTTGTACCATATGATACCCTGATCATCCTCCACAAAACCTGTCGCTTTTCCTTCTTTCAATCCAACCTTGATCCGCTGGATATTTTCATCCTCTGGTTGCGCTTGACAAATCTGACTATCCAAAGTCGGCTGCAAGTCCAAGGTGGCTAACATCCCTTCTTCAACCAACTCCAAGCTGAGCTTTTGAAATTCCTCGTGCAATGTTGGTTGACTCTCCTTGACCATAACCGTGTTGCAATACACCTTCCTGCTCAACGCATCTGCCACTACGTTGGCTTTTCCTGGGTGATAGTGGATTCCAATGTCATAGTCCTTTATCAACTCCAACCATCTTCTTTGCCTTAGGTTAAGGTCCGATTGGGTGAAGATGTACTTCAAACTCTTATGATCCGTGTAGATCTCACATCGGTTACCCATCAGGTAATGACGCCATATTTTCAAGGCATGCACAACTGCTGCTAACTCCAAATCGTGCGTAGGGTAATTCTCCTCATGTGGCCTTAACTGGCGCGATGCGTAGGCTACCACTCTTTTGTCTTGCATCAATACGCATCCTAAACCCTTGCGAGATGCGTCACAATAAATCTCAAAGTCTTTCTGGATATCTGGCAAAATTAGGACTGGCGCTGCTGTCAGACTTTCCTTTAGCTTCCGAAAGCTCTTCTCGCACTCTGGCGTCCATTCAAACTTCTTTTCCTTTTTTAATAGCTGGGTAAGAGGTCGGGCTACACTGGAGAACCCTTCTATGAATCTTCGATAGTAACCTGCCATTCCTAGGAAGCTTCTGACCTGGGTCACTGACGTGGGTGCCTTCCAGGTGAGCACATCTTGTACTTTCCCTGAGTCAACGGACACTCCCTCTGCTGTCAACACATGACCCAAAAAGGCAACTTCCTTCATCCAAAATTCACACTTGCTGAACTTAGCATACAACTTGTGCTCCCGCAATCTTTGCAATACCAATCTCAAATGCTCCTCATGCTCCTCCTCATTCTTGGAGTAGATCAGAATGTCATCAATGAACACAACGACAAACTTGTCCAAGTAATCCATGAACACCTTGTTCATCAGGTACATAAAGTAGGCTGGGGCATTGGTTAAGCCAAAGGACATCACGGTGAACTCGTATAATCCATAACGAGTTGAGAAGGCTGTCTTGGGTATGTCCTCCGGTCGAATCCTCATTTGGTGATACCCCGATCTCAAATCAATCTTGGAAAACACTCCAGCTCCTTTTAATTGATCGAACAGATCATCAATTCTGGGCAACGGGTACTTATTCTTGATAGTAACTTCATTGAGAGCTCGGTAATCCACGCACATACGCTGGCTACCATCCTTCTTCTTGACGAACAATACTGGTGCTGGGTCTAACATATCCTTTATCCAGTAACTCTTGTATCTGCTTCTTCAATTCTGCTAACTCATTGGCGGGCATTCGGTAAGGTCTCTTGGAAATTGGCGAGGTGCCTGGTGCTAACTCAATTGCAAACTCCACTTCTCTTTTTGGTGGCATCCCGGGGAGATCATCGGGAAAAACATCGGGGTATTCTCTGGCAACTGGTACTTCATTTAGGGCAATCCCTTTACTTTGGCACACCATCACTTTTTCTGGTTGCTTCATGTCGGCTTCAAATCTTACTTTGCTTCCATCGGGACCGTCCAAGGTGACTGCTCGGCTTCCACATTCCAACACTGCTTGATGCTTCTTGAGCCAATCCATACCCAAAATTACGTCTAACGACTGGATATTCAGCACAACCAAATCTGCGGAGAACTCTACTCCTTGGATGGCTATCCTAACTTTGGGGCATCCTAGGTTTGTACTCATCTCAGAGCCTGGGGATTGAACCAATAAAATGGAACCAAGTGCAACGACTTCCAACTTATGCTTTAGAGCAAAACTCCGAGAAACAAACGAATGTGAAGCTCCAGAATCAAACAAAACTGTGGCAGGTACTGAATTTACTGGGAACTTACCGATCACCACATCTGGCGCTGCTTGAGCCTCCTCCATGGTGACGTGGTTCACCTGGCCACGCATCACGGTCTGCGATCCTTTGTTGGGTTGATTTGATCCTTGAGGTGCTCCGCGTCCTGACCCTGCTGCAGGGGTACGGTCTGGTGTGGCTCCCAAGTTGAAGCGAACTGGTGTCAATGCGGTATTCTGCGGGCATTTGTTGGCATAATGTCCCGTCTCATTGCATTTGAAACAAGTGACTGCTGACATGGGCTTGGTAATCCTCTGCTGTTGGCTTCCCACTGGATTTGGTTTTGGTGCTGAAGAAAACTGACGGGGAGCTGGTGCAGGAGTTTTGAATCCCGACTGCTGAGGAACTCGAGCTGGCTGAAAATTGCTGAAGCGGGCTCTCTGAGCTTGGTGCATCTGAGATCCTTGCTGCATCATTCTTCTCTTGCGAGATTCTTCCAACTCGCGACGACTTTCCTCAATGAGCATTGCTTTGTCCACCATGTTTTGGAAACTGGCATAATCATGTCCCACTACCTGAACTTTCAATCCTGGGTTCAATCCTTTCTTGAACCTCTTCTGGCGAGCATCATCTGTGGCAACATCTTCTGGAGCATAACGGGCCAATTGAGTGAACTTGTTGAGATATTCACTCACGGACATGTTCTTCTGCTGCAACTCCCGAAATTCTTCCTTCTTCATTTCGATCACCCCATCCAGGATATGGGCATGACGAAAAGCTTCTGCGAACTCAACCCAAGTGATACTCTCTGGATCCTCATGAGCGGCACAATAATTTTCCCACCACTCGGCTGCAGCACCCTCAAGCTGATGGGCTGCATACAACACCTTCTCGCGATCTGTACACTGGGCAAGGTTAAGCTTCTTTTCCACTGAGCGCAGCCAGTCATCGGCTTCTAATGGCTCAGAAGACCGTGAATAGGTAGGAGGCCTTGTTCTCATAAATTCTGCAAACTTGGACTGCTGGCGGACTGGGGGAGGCATGGCCATTTCTTGATTCTGCAGATTCATCATTGCGTTCATATTCTGCATCATGGTATTCATTAATTGGGTCTGGGCAGCCATGAACTGACTCAAGGTCGGATCTAAACCAGCCGGATTCGCATGCTGCTCTGGAGTTGCTTGGTTTCCATTACTGCCTTCTGGATCTTGGTTCATTTGACCGCGTCCTGCGGAGCTCCGGGTGTCAACCATTTCTGCTCTGTTCTGAAGGAAACGACCATTTGTTGAGAACTGACTCTTCAAGGCTCAATAGGTAAGAGGGAAAAGCAAAGGTAAGTGGTAAACTCGTCTAAGGGGGTAACTAATGGCAATCTTAAAACTAAGCAAACACTTAGCCGAAAAGGCTAACAAAAGAAGCAATAAACTCCACAAAAAGACTTTTGACATGACTGCATCATAATGCTAGAAGCAAAACTGCAGCTCACATCACACCCAACGGCAAATAAGAAGCAAAACGTTCTATACGATGCTAAAACTATAACAGGGTTCAAATCTAACGACTCCTAATCTTCATGGAAATCTCCAATCTTGTCTTGACATATTGGGCGCTTCCTTGATCCAAACTTCACAGCACCGCTTGAAGAATTCCACGCAAATCTTCACTTGGGTTAGGGGAGACTCGAGACATCTAAGGACATTATAGGGATAAGAAGTCAACTTGAATTTTGAAAACAATGTTTCAGAGGAGGCAAGGAGTAAAATTCCTAAGAATGAGGTAAGAATAAAGAATTACTAGACAATCATTTGGTTGATTTGTTTTAGAAAATAAAATTTGAAAACTTCGCTAATTCGACCAGTCTATCTAGGGCTTCGTCCTGCAGTCGATTTGGCTCTGATACCATCTCTGTCGAGACCCGAATATACAAATCCGGACTCTACTGTGTATGCTGCACTAGTCCAGGATCACGCTAGTGCACACAGAGCAAACAAAGACAAATATCATCCACATCTCGATATTCGAAAGAAAATCCAAATTATATTAATAACCATCAGAGTACGACCTTATGGCCAAGCTTACAATTATTAGCCTGAAGGGCTTTAAAGAAACTAGCAGCGGAAATCCAAAATTAAGCGTAGTAGCCACTCGACATGCCCACAGGCAATCGAGTGGAGAACGAAGCCTAATCCGCGAAGTCCTCGTAGTAGCCTCCTTCTAGCAACTCCTGCTGATCTGGTCCCTCCTCCTCAACTGAGCAACATGGGCATAAAGCCGTGAGTACATTGGTACTCAGCAAGTCGTTTGTAACAAATGAATGCAATATAATATGCAAAGCTTAACAATGGATGGCTGAAAGGTTAGTTTTGCATAAAACAGCAATTTAGAGTAAATATGATAAATAGATTGAAAAGCAAATTTAACAACAGACACTAAGTAAATAAATCAAAGGAATTGAGTAGACCACAAGTGAACTGACCATTCACTTCCCATCTCAAACCAACCAAAATTTCATAAAGACTCTACCCCTCGTGTGAAATCACCGAGCATTGTCCATGACCGAGGACACGGCTATTCGAATAGTTTACACTCTGCAGAGGTTGCACAACTGTACCCACACGATGTGATTAGCCTCAGCTTAAGGAAATCACAACAAGGCTTTTACAATGGTCCATCTCCACCTGATCCCACTCGCTAAGGATTCGCCGTCGAGTAGGGTAACCCCCTAGTCGATAATTGCCCCCTCTTGCGCCACACAACATCAGTAGTAAAACCAAAGTGGAGACTTCACAAATTATTATGCCAGGTCTATCCCATACTAGACATGTGGTTTGCACGATTAAGCTCAGATCAATGGCGCACAAAGTTAAGTCCTTAACAATTACCCAGGCGAAGCATCCACATCCCAATGTGCATCCTGCACCCCCTTTACTGCACGATCATTCGCCCAAGTGAAAACCAATTTTGTATAACCAACACCAATGACACTACCCATGCCATGGCAACAAGTTTTACAATCCGTGGTTAACCACCACATTCAAGTTTACCATTAAATCAAGATTAAATAACCACATGTGATGATAAACCCAACGTGCTAGTAATAAGCATGGCTAAGCATTTCAGACGTATGCCCATGTGACAACTATTATTGCATCACTAAATAATTACCCATCCTATGGTGACAATATAATCAGGGTATTCAAATTATCAAGGAGGGATTAATCAATTTGGACAATAACTACCAATACAAGGGTTTTATAATAAAGTAGCAATGCATGATAATTTAAAACAAAGTAATACATAATAGATTTGAAAACTAGGTTCAACATGATCAAAGGACACGACTTGCCTTGGCCTTGCTCAGCTGAGGGCTCTTGATCTTCAAATCCAACTTCCGTTCCCTCGAACACGCGATCTAACGAGAGAGAAAACGAGACGAAAAGAGAAAATAAATTCAAATAAAATTCAAATAAACTCCAAAAACTTTCAAACCTGAACCAAAAGGTAGAGCTCAATTTTAGATGAATTTAGAAAAAAGAACGGGGTCAATCGGAGCTAAGACGAGGGAGAACGGGCTCTTGGAAAATTGGATTTTCTGAAAATCGGAAAAATTGGAAAAGTGCACTGTGCTGTGGACCGGGCGCACGGGAGGCTGGGTCTACGGTGGGCTCGGCTCACGGAACAGTGCGGGCGGCGGCTGCTGACGCAAGCGGCTAGGGCTGACGTGGCAGACACGTGGCGACACGTGTGCGCCCGAGGCTGACGTGGCTAGGCTTGCGTGGCTGGCTGACGTGGCTCGGTCTACGGACCAGGGCTGACGGGTGGGCCCGGCTTGTCAGCGGAACGGCTCACGGCGGACTCGGCGCACGGGAAGACGAAGCGGCGGGGTTGCGTCAGCGCTGACGCTCGCCGGCGCGGGAACCGAGGGGACGCGGGCGCGTCCGCGGCGATGACCGGGTGGCGGCGGCAGCTGGCCGGCGGGGTGCGGGGGAGCTGGCCGACGACGAGGGGTTCGGGCGGCGGGGCTCACCGGTGGCGGCAGAGACGGCGGCGAACGGCGACCGAGCGTCGCACGAGACCGGTGAGGACGACGGCGGCAGCGGCGAGCTCCGGCGACGGCGCTCCGGCGAAGAGAGGCGACGAGAGCGGCGGCTCGGGATGCGAAAGACGAGGGGGCGCGGCGGCTTTTATACCCGGGAGGCGAAGAGTCCTGGGCGGCGCGGGCGCGGAATCCGGGCGGGAGACGGCGAGGCGGCGGTGAGTTCGCGCCGGACACGGGGAAGGGAGTCCGGGTCGGGGACGACGCGCCTGACAGGTGGGCCCCACCTGTCGGCGGCGCGGGCGAGCGAGCGGCCGGGATGCGGGGCGCGGGCGCTGGCGCGGCGGATGACGGCCACGTGGCGCGCATCCGAAGGGGCAAGGCGGGCGCGGGCACGGCGTGGATTGGCGACGCGTGGCGCGGGCGGAGGGGCGCGGGTGCGGCCTGCTGGGCTGGGCCGGCTGGTGGGTTTCGGCCCACTGGCCGGTTGGGGAAATTTTTGGGGATTTCTTTTTTATAAATTCATTTAAATCCTTTTGGGCTCTAGAAAATAGCAAATAAATCCAGAAAGATCCAGAAAAATTCCAATAAATTCCTTGGGACACAAGGAACTCAAATAAAATAACTTTGGCAAATGTTCATGTTCGGATTAATCATATTAAATCCTTTTAACTCATAAAAATTCATTTAAGCTTTTAATTAATTCCAGAAAAATTCAAATGGTGAATTTTATTTTAAAAGCTTCAAAAATACTCTGAAAATCAGGATGTTACAATGTCGTCTACCGGAAATCTGCCCTCGCTTTGCGCCGGATTGGACGCACAACTACTCGGATGGTTGCGCAGGCTAGCTAGACCAGTAGCGGCGGCGGCGGCCTGCTGATTTTCTGTAAATCTCCGCACCTCATCTCTAACATAATCAGCAAGCTCCTCTCTAAGAGATGCCTTGATCTCTTCTCGTAGCTGTGCCTCGCGATCAGCTTTGCTTCTCTTCCTACGCCGATACTGGTCAGAGTCATCTTGGAAACCATGTTTCCAAGGAACATAAAGCCCAAGGCCTCTCGTACAGCCTGGGTGCTCCTTGTTTCCCAAGGCAGCGGAGAGCATATCATTCTCCCTTCTTCCCTGGAATGATCCCAGCGTAGATTCAACACTCAGCTCTTCCTGCAAGAACACGACATGTCATTTTACTTCGTAGGAGGTTGTGGAGTAATTACAAGCTACGTAGTTCGTTCGATATCTTACCAAGCGCTGGGACACTTGCTGGTTTGCAGGGTTTCGAAAGGAGACGTCCCCCGATGTCGTTGTAGATGACCTTGCTCTAATCTAATTTCGAGCGCGGTCATCCGGGATATTTGAAAATGGCGGGGCGATGTCCTGCTGGGCTGCCAGTTCATCTTCCCTCCTCCACTGCAGGATTTTACCCGCATACCCAGCTGTGCCAAGTCTGTGGGGGTGGGTGTTTTTTGCCTGGAGGGCCTTGTGCGCCGCACTTGTACTTTTGAACTCGTCGGTAATCTTCATCGCCTTGAACTGTTCCCATTGTGATTCCAAGAATGGGTATATATGATAAGGCGTTTCGTCTGTCTCCACATATTTCTTGACAAGCGTGCTCTTGAAGTTCTTCCATGCTTTGCACGCCGCTAGTAAGGTTTGTCGTTGCACAGCGTCTTGATGTTCTTCTGGGATCTCAAACGACGCCAAAATTTCTGTCCACAACTCTCTTTTCCAAGTCGGAGGCACGTCCTTCCACGAATTGAATGTGATCTCAATTCGTTCTCGTGCAACTATGCCGATCATTCTTCTCCATGCGCTTACTGCTTTGTCAGGAAGGAGAGGCACCCCAGATACATTGACCTGTGTGATGGTAAATCGGCCCTCAGGCTTCTTCGATAGCCCTCTTCCTTGGCGTTTTGCTTTTGGAGCGGACTCCTCCGGCGAAGATGGTGAAGAATGAGTGGAAGACATGTTGCTCAATTTGTGTGTCTATTGGGACAAGATGAGGAAACATGATGCTCAATGTTAGGAAGAGAGGAGAGGAGTAGACAAAATCTAACCAAATCAACCCATCTGATTGTTCAAGATTCACTTATCCAAAATATGTTCGAGATGATATCATCAATCCATATATATCAATTAGCCTTTTGCTTTCTATGTTTGCAGTTTGCTTATGCACCTTTAAAAACCACTATATTACTTTTCTAGCAAATTAAGACTAGGCTATAATTGAGTACATGTAACTCTGGTTGTGCTTTTTTGGCTTTGTATGATCTCTGGAACAACATAGCTTTAGTGCATGCTTTCCCCAAACATTAGCGGTTGTTTCAGTTCATTGTGCTTAGTGTAAGCTTTGCATACAAGGGCGTAGTACTGCATCAACAAAAGATTTAAGTATCAGATGTCACCTTGTCTGTCTCCATCATCTCTTCAATATTCTGAATTTCTGATCTCAGTAATAAAACTCTGGTCCTAAAGGCATCATCATCGTCCTCTGCTTCCCTAATGCTTGGTAATTACTTTACAGTTTGCTATAGCTATATGCAGGAATCGAAGACTGATAATTGTTTGATTTATTTACGAGTATGAACATATATGTTTTGCTTGATACATCATGACACAAGATCCTAACAGCCCTAGACAAATCGATGTTTATTATTCAGTTTGAGCATCCTAACAGCCCTAGACAAATCGATTCAAAATCTAACCAAATCAGTTTGAGCCCTATTCAGTTTGAACATATATGCAGGAAAATTGATGTTTATTATTCAGTTTGAGCATCCTAACAGCCCTAGACAAATCGATCCAAAATCTAACCAAATCAACCCATCTGATTTGACTCAGAAAAAAAACAAGGGGGCACAGGGGCGGTTACCTCGGAGGGACGGGCTCGAGGCCTCGGGGATGGCGGCGTCGACGTGCTCGGGGAGGCGGCCGACGAGGGGCTCGGAGGAGGAGGAGGAGGCCGACGAGGGGCTCGGAGGAGGAGGCGACGACGGAGGAGGAGGAGGCGGCGGCGACGGGCTCGGGGGCTCGGGGATGGCGGCGTCGACGGGCTCGGGGAGGCGGCCGACGAGTGGCTCGGGGAGGAGGCCGACGGCGGCGACGGAGGAGGAGGCCTACAGCGGCGACGGAGGAGGAGGAGCGGGAGAGCCGCGAGTTTAGATGTATATCACTGCAGGCGGAAAACCCTAGCCAGAGGGTATATATAGCGGGATTATCATAGACGGTTCTACACTTTAGAACCGTCTGTGACATTATTATCACAGACGGTTATAAATATGGAACCGTCTGTTATAATAATATCACAGACGGTTCTAAAGTGTAGAACCGTCTGTGATAAGCATTTACACCCGCACCAACCAGCTGCATTACAACACCAACCAGCTTAAATGCCAACATACAACACAATATATTTCTTCACACATTTGCCACATACATCACACACATGCATTGTTGTATACAAATATGCCAATTCACATATACATGACACATATACATCATTCTACTTGCTTATTTCCTTGCCAACATATAACACAATGTATTTCTTCACACATTTGCCACATACATCACACACATGCATTATTGTATACAAATATGCCAATTCACATATACATAAGACATATACATCATTCTACTTGCTTATTTCCTTTAAAAATTAGCCCTTCATGATGATCAATGCGTACGTAACTAGTTTCGTCGCGTTGTTCGTCGTCGACCCTTATGCCTTTTCCAAAAGGAGGTAACTCGTCAAATTGATTGTATTCTTCCTCGTCCACTACATTCTCTACTCCGACAATTCTCCTTTTTCCATGAAGAACTACATGGCATCTCTTATTTGCCGGGTCGGTTACATAGAAAACTTGAACAACTTGGTTGGCGAGTACGAATGGTTCGTCTTTGTACCCGACACGTTGCAGGTCCACGGCAGTGACACCGTACTTGTCAACCTTCACCTGTGGGAGATGCACCCAACGGTAGCGAAATAAGGGGATCTTGAACAACACGTAGTCGAGCTCCCAAATCTCTTCTATGAACCCATAGTACGAGTTTCTCGACCCATCGGTACTGAACGCATCTATGCGGACACCGATGTTCTGGTTAGTGCTCTTTACATCCTGAGACTGTGTATAAAATGTGTACCCATTTATGTCATATCCTTACCATGTCACAACTGTAAATGTTGGCCCTTTTGCCAACCATGTCAGCGTCTCACTTGGCGAGCTCCTAGCGATTTCCTCCTTCAACCATTGGTTGAACCGACTGTTGTGTTGCCTCATGATCCAAACATCCGGCCGCTCCAGATTCTGTTGCCGAAGTACATTCTTGTGCTGGTCGACATAAGGCGCCACTTCAGTCATGTGTTGCAAGACCGTGAAATGGGCTTGAGTATACGTGTCTATATCTGCAGTGATTGCTTTCCTTCCGATAGTTCCGATACTTTTCAGCCTCCCCTCATGATGAGATCGAGGCACACCTATCGGTTGAATCTGGGCCATATAATCGACACAAAACTCAATAACCTCTTCGCTTGCATAACCTTCGACGATGCTGCCCTCCGGCCGAGATCGATTCCGTACGTAAGACTTGAGAATTCCCATGAACTTCTCAAATGGGTACATGCTACGTAGGAATACGGGCCCGCACATTTTTATCTTCCACACAACATGAACAATGAGATGGACCATGATGTCGAAAAACGAAGGAGGGAAATACATTTCAAGATGACATAGAGTCATCACCACCTCGTCCTGCAAAGCATCTAGTCCTTCGGGATCAATGACCTTCTGAGCAATTGTGTTAAAGAAATAACATAACCTCATGATTGTCTCTCGAACTTTGATCGGCAAAATATTTCTAATTGCAATAGGGAGCATCTGTGTCATCAGCACATGACAATCATGAGACTTCATGCCATTTAACTTCAAATCTTGCATCGAAACAAGTTTCCTCACGTTGCCGGAGTAACCAGACGGAACTTTGACACCATGCAAGCACTGGCACAGTTCTGTTTTCTCGGCCTTGGACAGAGTGTAACACGCAGGGGGAAGGTACGTTCGTCCATTATCTGTTGTCGGTGCTAACTCAGGCCTGATGTCCATATCAGCCAAGTCAAGCCGTGCGTTGACGCTGTCCTTTGTTTTATCACGAATGTTCAGTAAGAGACCAATCAAGCTGTCATATACATTCTTTTCTACGTGCATGACGTCGATGCAGTGTCGAACATCTAGGTACTTCCAATAAGGTAAGTCCCAAAATATTGATCTCTTCTTCCATCTAGTGTTCTTCTCATGAGCCCTCAATTTACGTCCCTTTCCGAGGACAACCGGCGGTGACGCATGTAGACAGTTTTGCGTGAGTGTCTCAGCCACACACTCTCGGTACCATCTAAACAGTGGGTACAAGCTTTGGCACCTTTAGTACTCTGGCCCGATAGGTTACCAAGGGCAGGATAATCATTTATGGTGCAGAACAATAAGGTGCGCAAAGTGAAGTTCTCTCGTTTGTATGCATCCCATACCTGTACCCCTTCGTTCCACAGTACTTTTAGATCTTCCACCAACGGTGCTAGGTACACATCGATATCATTCCCAGGTTGCTTCGGCCCTTGGATAAGTATCGACAGCAAGATATACTTTCGCTTCATACACAACCAAGGAGGAAGGTTATAGATGCAGAGAGTCACGGGCCATGTGCTATGTCTGCTGCTCATGCTACTGAAAGGATTCATTCCATCTGTACTCAGTCCAAACCTAATATTCCTTGGTTCTGCACCGAAGTCTGCAAAACTCCTATCGATGTTTCTCCACTGGGCGGAATCCGCAAGGTGTCTTAGCATTCCATCCTTCTTCCGCTCCTCCGAGTGCCAACGCAACAGTTTTGCCTCCTTTGGATTTGCAAAAAACCTTTTCAAACGGGGAATTATAGGAAAATACCATGCCACCTTAGCAGGAGGTCCTTTCTTCGCCTCTGTTCCCTCACCGTCATCTGATTGATTGTTACGTTTGTATCGGGATGCGTTGCACACCGGACATACATGCATGTCTGCATACTCTTTACGGAAGAG
Source organism: Dendrocalamus latiflorus (assembly GCA_017311315.1). Classification (NCBI taxonomy): domain Eukaryota; kingdom Viridiplantae; phylum Streptophyta; class Magnoliopsida; order Poales; family Poaceae; genus Dendrocalamus; species Dendrocalamus latiflorus. The sequence continues at coordinate 921,233 of CM029642.1, forward strand.
GATACAGTCGTTCGGACATGCATGCATTCTTTCTATTTCCATTCCCAATGGACAAAGAACCTTCTTGGCTTTATACGTGGTTTTAGGCAACTCATTTCCCTCCGGAAGCATGCCGGCTAAAAGACCTAGCAGTGCTGTGAAACTCTTGTCGGACCAACCGTTGCTTGCCTTCAATTTCAACAGTTCAAGCACGGCCGACAACCGCGTGTACTTTGACCTGCAGCACGTGAACAAAGGTTTCTCCGAGTCCTCCATCAAGCCCCGGAATTTAACATACTCTCTCTCATCATAGTTCTCTTCTACATCGCGAAGCATCTGATCCAGATTGTCGTCGTGCAACCTATCTGAATTCGCACAACAATCGACATCATCCGGCAGCATATCATTCACTTCACCGGCAATGTCGTCCGGCGGCATTTCATTCACTTCACCGGCGATGTCATCCGGAGGCATTTCATTCACTTCACCGGCAATATCATCCGGCGGCATATGATCGTTGACTTCGCCATGACTGGTCCAACACGTATAACCCTTTTTGAAACCCCTCCGAATCAAGTGCGCTTCAATTTGCCCTCGGTTCTTAAACATCTTTAAATTCTCGCAGTCAGTGCATGGACAGTACATATATTCCACCCCCTTATTCAACATATCCTCCTCGGCAGCTCTTGTAAAAGCAGACACGCCATTAATGTACTCTTCACTCACACGACTAGCGGCATACATCCAGCTTCGGTCCTACGTTACGTACATATATAACAACTTAGTATTACAAATTAAATTAACTAATTATTACTACATATATATCAGCCACATGTATTATATTGAGGCTTATTAATTTGCTAGCTCAATTCATATTATAAACACAACAACTATTATTGCAAACTATCTTCAATTAATAACACTCACCAATTACTTATATCTAGAGCATGAAATTCATTACTAACCAAATCTAGAGCAAATTTGTAATGCATGCAAAGAAAAAATGAAATTCATTACTAACCATATCTAGAGCAACCAGAAAAATATAAGTGGCTTCAAAGCTCAATATCTGCCTCCTCCCACCAAATTAAGTGGCCTGAAATCGCCAAGCTTGCCTCCAGAGCGAAAGAGTAAAGCAACCAGCTAGATCTGGATCGAAATGAAGACAGATGCGGTCTGAGTAGCGCAATAAATGCCTACTGCCATTATCACAGACGGTTCTTAATAAAAACCCGTCTGTGAAGTATCACAGACGGTTTTTTATTAAAACCCGTCTGTGATAACCAGCTTATCTAAGACGGTTCTTAATAAAAAACCATCTGTATTAATCTGGGATTATCACAGACAGTTTGTAATACAGACCGTCTGTGATACCGAAGTATCACAGACGGTTCATAGGTAAGAACCGTCTGTAATATTCATTTTCCCCAACGCCGCCAATATAGACGGTGTCCATATTAAAACCGTCTGTGTTAGTGTTCTTCGCAGACGGTTTGACAAAACCATCTGTGATTGGCCGTCTACTATTAGGCTTTCTGTAGTAGTGAGGACTGCCAGTTCTGGCCCCAGTTGCGAGACATGGGCAACCACCCCGTGCCCCCCCCGTCACGCTCGCCCGCACCACGTCGCCGGCGCCGGCCACGTTGGTGATGAGCACCAGGTTGAAGTACCGAGACCCGTTGATGGTGAACCGAATCCCGCCGGACCTGCGGCAAGCCACCCTGCATGTAGATCATTATTACAAGCTTCTTTTTACTGCTGCATGTAAATTGTAAGAGTAGAAAATTGCACTACTATCGATAAGCTAGCTAGCGAAGTCATGTGTGTCATTTGAGCACGAAACGAAAGGAGTACAAGACGATGCGATGGGTAGGTGACGTACCTCCTGTAGGTGACGGGCACGACGCCGGCGCGGTACTCGGCGAGCTTGAGGAACATGGGCATGGCGAGGTCGAAGTGTGGCCGCGGGGGGTTGCACCAGCCGCCGTCGTCGGAGGGCAGCGCGTAGTTAGGCGGGCAGAAGTTGGTTGCCGTGACGACCACCTGTTAGAATTGATCTCAGGGGATCTGGCCCAACGGCCAAATCCCCTCTCCCCTTAATCGCGCCCTGATCGGGGGCGTCCAGCACTAATGCTGGTGGGCCTCTGTCGCATGCGCTATATTAAAGAGGTGGAGGCCGGGGCGGCACACATCACGAGGTTGACCGTGCCGCCGCCAGCTCCACCAAAACCCTAACCGATCGTGGGGAAGCGCTCCAGCGACGGAAAGCTCCACCGGCTCCTCTGCCTCTCCAGATCGCCGCCGCCAGGACTCGCCGCCATCCGGGACACGCCGGCCGCCAGAAGCCGCCGCCTCTCTTCATCGACCGTCGCCGATGGCCACCTCTACTTCTTCCACGACCGACGGTTAGTCCCCTCTCCCCTCTCGGTAGAACACCAAGAACAAGAACCCTAGTCTAGAGAAAAGGAACGAATAGACCCCGCTAGATCTAACCTAGGAGATCCACGGGAGTAACATTGGTATCAGAGCCAGGTTAGTGGTAGATCTAGAACGGGAAAAAAAAGAACGGGGATCCCCAACCGAGAAATCGGCAAAGAAAAGAAAGAAAGGGAAAAAGGGAGGGGATTGGGCTGACCGTGGGCGCCGCCGCCGCACTGGGCCGCCGGGGCAGCCGCCTCCCGCGTTGTGCCGCTGCCCCGCTCCGGCCGCCGGGGCAGCCGCCTCCCGCGTTGTGCCGCTGCCCCGCTCCGGCCGCCGCGCCGCCTCTGCGCGTCGCCATGCCGCTGGGCCGCCGCGCCGTCGCCTTGCCGTGGCCGCTCCGCCTGCGTAGCCCGTGCGCGTAGGCGTCGCCGCAGCCCCGGCCGAGGCTCCCCGCGGGCGTCTTCGGGCCCCGTCGCCCCGCTGCCCCGCGCCCGTCGTCGAGCGGGCGCCGCGTGCCGCCGCTGTCCCTCCCGCTGCGACGCGCCGCCGTCGCCCCGATTGGGGCCGCCGCTGCCGCATCTCGCCGCTGAGAGCCCCCTCCCGCCGCCCGTTGTGCGCCTGCCTCCCCTCTCCCGTGCGCCGCCACCGTGGCTGGCGAGCCACAGCCCCGCTTGGGCGTCGCCGGAGACGCCGCGCTGAGGCGCCGTGCGCCTGCCCCGCATCCGATCTGGGGGCGCCGTCGCCCGTGCTTTTCGGGAGGTGAAGGGGCAAATGAGTTAGGTTTAGGGTTTTGGGGGGGGGCGGCAGTTTTGTTCGGCGGAAAATACTCTTGGCCGTCCGATGGAGATCAATGGCCAGGAGTAAAGGGGCCACTGCTGGGCCGTTTCGGCCGGGCCGCGCGGGCAAGTTGGGCCGAGCCGGAGAAAGAAAAGAAAGAGAGAAAAAAAAACGGCTGCGTGCTGTTGGGCCTTGGAGCGCGCACGCGCTCAGGCGCGCTGAGAGGGCCGGCTGGGCCGCGGCCGAAGGATTGGGCCAAATAGGCCGTTTGAACAGTGTTTTGTTAAATGAATTTAATTGTTTTCAGAAGCATGAATTTGAATGAAATTTGACTTAAAATCTCTGTAAATTTTGCACCAACGTGTTATTTTTTCAGAGATTAAAAGTGCACAGTATAATGCTTCTGAATAATGAATTATTTACAGTTTCCGCTGCAAAAGATATTATTGATTGATTTTTCATCATTAAATTCGAACCAACGGGAGAATTTAATTTTGAAAAAAATAGATAATTATGATATTGTTATTTTCTGACCAACGTTGATAATAACAATATTATAATTTTTAATTGATGATTTTTATGCATTATTTCTATTTCTGCCCAACGGTGATGTAGATTTAATGTATAGATAAAATTGATTTAAATTGTATGTCGTATTTTGACCAATGTTGGAAATAAGGCATATAATTTTGCTGTTAACAGTATTATAATTTTAATTGATGATTTTATACATTATTTCTATTTCTGCCCAACGGTGATGTAGATTTAATGTGTAAACAACTGTATGTTTTAATTTTAACCAACGTTGAAACCAAGGCATGCAGTTGTTGTTATTATGTTTAATTGTTCTCATTGTATATGAATTGTGTCGCCACACCGTGTCCCACAGAGCCTGTGGCACCGGTGAGGAATGAAAATAAGGATGATACTGCATGGCAGAAAAGACAGAGGGATCATGCTCCCTTACAGATGTCTTATGACCTTGAGCATAAGAAATGGACCACAGCCAACAAGAAGTGTATGGCTGTGATAAAGAACACAATTGAGCCTGCAATTATGGGCTCAATTGCAGAGTGTGACACTGTCACAGAATATCTTCATAAAATAAAGAGTCAGTTCACTGGCTCTTCAAAGACTTATACTACACAGCTGATGAAGCAGCTGGTAACAGAAAGGTATTCTGGCAGTGGAAATGGCATAAGAGAGCACATTCTTAGAATGAGCAACTAAAAGAAAATTAAACCGATGGATTTGGCTCTCAAGGATGAGTTCCTTATTCATTTGGTTTTTGCTTCTTTGCCAAAAGAGTTTGACATTTTTGTTGTCAACTATAATATGCAGCCCGAGAAATGGGATTTGGAAAAGTGCATAGCTATGTGCGTGCAAGAGGAGGAAAGAATCAAATCCTCACATGGTGGTTCTGTGAACTATGTGAGGGATAACAAGAAAAAGAATTGATTGCAATTTTGAAATGGCAAGTGTGAAATAATGTTTAATAAAGAATGTGTTGGTCTTGCCATTTTACAGAACGAACTTTATTTGTTGTCATTATGTGATGATGTGAATGTCGTATGCGATAATGAGAACGTCGCGTGCGAGAAAGTGATTGAATCCTCGTCTCAAATGTAAACAGAAAACGAAAGAGAACTCATAATGAATCGTCGAAATTATGGTACTGTCGTTTAGGCCATATTTCGAGGGGGAGAATAGAAAGACTTGTTAAGAATGAAATTCTTCCTCTATTAGAGTTCTCAGACTTAGAACAATGCAGAGAATGCATTAAAGGTAAATATGTAAAGAAAATTAAAAAAGACGCTAAAAGAAGCACAGGAGTTCTACAAATTATTCACACAGATATTTGTGGCCCTTTTCCTGTGAAAAGTGTGGATGGATATGACTCGTTCATAACATTCACAGATGATTACTCCCGTTATGGATATATTTATCCAATCAAAGAAAGAAATGAAGCCTTGGATAAATTCAAGATATTTAAGGCTGAAATTGAAAACCAACACGATTTAAAGATTAAGATAGTCCGATCTGATCGTGGGGGGGGAGTACTACGGTCGACATACCCCATATGGACAAGTTCCTGGACCTTTTGCGAGGTTTTTACAGGAAAATGGAATAGTGGCCCAGTATTCTATGCCGGGCGAACCTCAGCAAAATGGAGTAGCTGAAAGACGCAACCGTACCCTGATGGATATGGTGCGAAGTATGATGAGCTACTCCACACTCCCATTGAGTTTATGGATGGAGGCGTTGAAAACCGCCATTCATATTCTCAACAGAGTGCCTAGTAAGTCGGTGCCCAAAACACCGTACGAGTTGTGGACAGGAAGAGTTCCCTCACTAAACCACTTACGTGTGTGGGGGAGTCCTGCTGAGGCTAAAGTATTTAACCCAAACCTTGGGAAACTTGATCCCAAAACAGTAAGTTGCCATTTCATTGGCTACCCTGAAAAGTCAAAAGGTTATCGTTTCTACTGTCCAGACAAATACACAAAGTTTGTAGAAACGAGACATGTTGTCTTCTTAGAGGATGAAATGATGAGGGGGAGCATGGTAGCTCGAGAGATTGACCTTGAAGAGAAGCGGGTGTATGCGCCCACTCCGATGATTCAAGAGCCATTCTTCACACTACCTGCTGTCGCTGCACCGATGGTACAAGACACTGTGGTGCCAGCACCTGTTATTGTTCCTCCTGTGGCAACAATGAATGATAATGAGGAACCTGTTCTTCAGGATCCTATAGAACCTATTGCCACAGATGAGGGGGAGCAACAGCAGCCTCAAACAGAAGATGTACCAAATGAGGAGGCCCCGAGGAGGTCTCAAAGAATAAGAAGATCAGCTATTTCTGATGATTATCAGATTTATAATACAGAGGAATTTCAAATGGAGGATGATCCCACCTCATTTGAAGAAGCCATGAGAAGCGAAAATTCCTCAAAATGGTTTGAGGCCATGGAAGAGGAGATGAGGTCCATGAAGACTAATAAAGTCTGGGACTTGGAAATTATTCCTAAAGGAGCCAAAACAGTAGGCTGTAAATGGGTCTACAAGACTAAACATGACTCCCAAGGGAATGTAGAAAGACATAAAGCGCGACTTGTGGCAAAAGGATTTACGCAAATAGAAGGGATTGATTACAATAAGATATTTTCTCCAGTCTCATGTAAAGATTCCTTCAGAATCATAATGGCATTAGTAGCACATTATGATTTAGAGTTACATCAGATGGATGTAAAGACGGCATTTCTTAATGGGGATTTGGAGGAAAATGTTTACATGGCACAACCGAAAGGTTTTGTCGTGGAAGGAAATGAAAGAATGGGATGCCGCCTAAAGAAATCGATTTATGGGTTAAAGCAAGCTTCAAGACAGTGGTACTTGAAGTTTGACAGTACAATAAGGAAATTTGGGTTTAAAGAGAATGTTGAGGACAACTGTGTTTATGCAAAGTTTAAAGATGGGAAGTTTATCTTCCTAATCCTGTATGTGGATGATATCCTACTGGCTAGTAGTGATGTCAGTCTGCTACTGGAGACAAAGAAGTTTCTGTCCTCAAACTTTGATATGAAAGACCTCGGTGAAGCTTCGTTCGTTCTTAGGATCAAAATTCACCGGGATAGAAACAAGGGGATATTGGGACTGTCACAAAAGGCATACATAGAGAAAGTCTTAAAGAAATTTGGTAGGCATAAATGTAGTCCATCACCTGCACCTATAGTCAAGGGCGACAGATATGGGGATTTTCAATACCCCAGGAACCAGTACGAGCTCGATCAAATGAAAGCGGTTCCATATGCTTCAGCTGTCGGAAGCTTACAGTATGCTCAAGTGTGCACACGCCCTGACTTAGCATTTGTTACCGGGTTACTTGGCAGATTCCAGAGCAATCCTGGAATAGAACATTGGAAATTGATAAAGAAAGTCTTGCGTTATTTGCAAGGAACAAAAGGCCTCATGATGACATACAGAAGATCAGATTTACTCCATATAGTGGGGTATACAGATTCTGATTTTGCGGGAGATGATAGAAAGTCTACATCCGGATATGTATTCACTCTCGCTAAAGGAGCTATATCGTGGAAAAGCTCAAAACAAACCGTCACTACATCGTCCACAATGTATGCCGAGTTTGTAGCATGTTATGAGGCTACGGGGCAGGTGAACTGGCTAAAGAAGTTCATACCCGGTTTAAAAGTGGTTGACGACATCATGAGACCACTTAAGTTGTACTGCGATAATGAACCCGCAGTAACGTATGCCCACAACAATAAGTCAAGTGGTGCTGCCAAACACATTGACATAAAGTACTATGTTGTGAAAGATAAAGTTCGGGATCAAATTATAAGTCTAGAGCATATAAGTACCGCAAAGATGTTAGCGGATCCGCTTACTAAAGGCTTACCACCCAACGTGTTCAGAGAACATGTAGCCGGCATGGGTTTAAGGGAAAGCCTATGATACCTGGACTAAAAGATGGCCCAAAAAAGATTAAAGTAACTATTTCAGAACAGAGAGGTGTATTGTAGCTGTTGAATCTATCGGCGATTGACCGTGACGATGAGACATGTTCTATGCACTAATCTGTGATGGAATGTGTAAAGTCAAAAGTAATTAAAGATAAAGTAAAGTTTGAGATCAAGGGGGAGAATGTTAGAATTGATCTCAGGGGATCTGGCCCAACGGCCAAATCCCCTCTCCCCTTAATCGCGCCCTGATCGGGGGCGTCCAGCACTAATGCTGGTGGGCCTCTGTCGCATGCGCTATATTAAAGAGGTGGAGGCCGGGGCGGCACACATCACGAGGTTGACCGTGCCGCCGCCAGCTCCACCAAAACCCTAACCGATCGTGGGGAAGCGCTCCAGCGACGGAAAGCTCCACCAGCTCCTCTGCCTCTCCAGATCGCCGCCGCCAGGACTCGCCGCCATCCGGGACACGCCGGCCGCCAGAAGCCGCCGCCTCTCTTCATCGACCGTCGCCGATGGCCACCTCTACTTCTTCCACGACCGACGGTTAGTCCCCTCTCCCCTCTCGGTAGAACACCAAGAACAAGAACCCTAGTCTAGAGAAAAGGAACGAATAGACCCCGCTAGATCTAACCTAGGAGATCCACGGGAGTAACACCACCGACGGCGAACCGGCGCTGCACCACTTGCCGGACTGGGCGTCGCAGCGGAGCTCGAAGCAGGCGCCGCAGCTGACGCCGGAGTTGAAGAGCGCCGTGCTCAGCGCCGCGTTGTTCACGCCGTACCCCTGGCTGTACAGGTTGCCGTACCCGCAGGCGCCGCCTGCATAGCATGCCCACAGGCCACCGGAGTACGTTGAGCAAAATGAACAGATAGACATCGTTAGCTAAGTATGGCTAGGTGCGCACGTACGTACCCATCGTGCCCGAGGCGTCGCTGCCGCCGTAGAAGGTGGCGTGGGCGCTCTGCCAGGCGCCGCTGGTGTAGACCCCGGGAATGCGGGCGTCGGCGGGCAGCACCGCCATTAACACGAGGAGAGCTCGCGGTAGGTGCATGGCCGGCAATGGCATACGGTCGATGGCGCGTGGCTTAATTGGCCTGTGGAGAACACGCTGACCACTGAGTGATAAGGGAAAGAAAGCAATGCCAGGAGGATGAGGGCGTGTCTATCTATATACAAAGCTGGGATGGAGGAGGCAAGCTTGAATTGAAGTTGGGAATTGATAAATATTATTCAGATATTTTGTTCCAGATTATCATCTAGATTCTGATCTTTGGACATGTACGAAGATTTGTATAAATTCCTATTCTGAAAAAAAGATCGTTGAATTTTTAATTTAACGGTCACAAACTTAGATAGTTGTTTAGAAAAAAACTTCTGAAGGATGGCTCGACACTCATTGAAATTTTACCATTTACCTCAGAATGTGGGGGCACCGATCGATCGATTTCGCATCTGTAAGGAACCTCTCACAAGCTAGTCACCAAGCCAGCTCTCATGTCTCTCTAGAAATTAAGGTAGGTGCATGACTCTTAATTACTGTTATACAATTAATTTTTACCATTGCAATAGGTAATTAGTAGCTAGGATCGAGTGAGAAAACAAGGTACGGATGGCATGCAAGCATTTGATGGCGATGGGCTCGAGTCTGAAGATCCGAATTTCTTTGCTTCCATGGCAAGTATATGCATGCATTGACCATCTTCTTCTTCCTCAGCTCTATACGTACGTGCGTCATTCGTTCACACATGCATCCATTTATCGTGTTGTCTGTCGACTGCCGCGCAGCTAATTAACCACGGGCACCGACACCAGGGGTCTTAAGATTTCCGGTTACCATCCCAGATGGCCGGGATGAAATACTAATTTTAAGATGCTCTCATACAATTTGATTGAAAATTTTTCATTGAAACCTTTTATTTTTTTTCTATATGTCTTTTTCTATATAAAAAATATATACATAAATTATGCTATAAAAAGTTAATTTTGATGAATTTTTTATGAAACTCATTTTGAAGTATCTTATAATCATATTAGAGTATACTAAAAAAATAAATAAATAAAATAATATTATTTAAATGGTATATAAAAAATAAGAGAACATACTCGCGCGCAGAAGTGTAGAATCTTTTTTCTATATAATAGTGCAATCAGATCAAGCAAGCTAGCTCTCTCTCTCGTACTACCACTGTTCAGCCGGGGTACCGGGTACCTTCATTCTGTTACTGACTGGAGGACAATAATCCAGCTTACTAGCGTACTTATCGTCATCGCGAGTTTCATTCGTTAGTTAATTATTCCTTGGCTAGCTTGGGTGTGACACGTATGCAGGAAAAAGAAAGAGGTAGCTACCATAAAAGAAGATCCAAAATTATATTATAATATACTATTATTATTTGAGAAGTGTGAAAATTTTAAATTTATAAATTTGTTGGTATTTCGGATGACCTACAGATCTAGTGGTCTAACTGGCAACAGGTGGCGGTCAGACCCGCCTCCCATGGTGGTCTGATTGGCCAGGGCAGGCGGTCTGACTGACAGTGGTTTTTGACCTCAGTTGGAATTTGGAAATTAGGAAGTTTGGTTATGGTGTGAGTTGGTTTGACATAGGTCAATGTATATATGTTGCATGACTCATGTTACAGTTAACGTGAGTAAAGTTGTGAAGAAGCTATGCCTGAAAACGAATTCTTTGTGTTTAGATGTGCAGAGTCGTTTGGAATCAACTATAGTCAACGGCGAGGCTCGGGATTACGCTCATGGAGGAGCTAACCTCAGAACGATCAAGGTTGCCGAATGAGATGACTAAGCTCAGGCATGGCATGAGAAATGCGAAAAATATTAAAAGTAAGTTCGAGTGACGGGTTACACCATATAACTTGGTCGGTCCAAGTGAAGCGTGGTCTGGTGGAACCGAAACAAGAGAGCCTTGGCAACATATGGTAAGCTAGTGATGCACCTATACGTGGCAAGTATGATAATTGCTTGTAATGAAAGATGAAGACCGGGTCAAGAAAGATATTTTGGTAAGTTGACCAAAATACTAAAACTATTTTGGATCAAAACTGCCGTGCTTGAGAGGGTGGTTTAGGTCAAGGATAAGATGAGAAGATCAAGTTGGATCAAGACTAAGAATTTAGCGGATTCGAATTTATGTGCTTTGAAAAGTATACATAAGTGCAGTGTGTAAGTAAAACTCATGTTATGTGGGGTTAGCAGTTCCCCCATACATGCTAAATGGATAATATCCGCTAGGATTAGATAGGTGCTAGTTGCTCTATCTATTTAACGGGTTGGGATGGAGACTTGCTAGTTAACCATCTAACATTGCACACTGAAACCAAGTGTTCTAGGGTTAGAGAAGTTGAATATTGTGGGTTGCTCTCTTGTCCTCCAAGTGGAGTGGTTATAAAATTTTAATCCTTAAGTAGCAATACATCAAATTTTATTCATCTCATATGGATCCATCTTGTATTGATTGATTTGCTCTTGATTTGGTTGGTTTTGATCAGCTCTATCCCTTCTTGATCTTGCTATGCCAAGAATGTGTAAGAGGTGGAGATGACCCCTGAAGATCAATCCCCCATCCATCTAGGTATCTGGCTAGCAAGTGTTTGAAGTAACCTAGTTTGCTTGGATTTGACCATCTTGAGTGATTTCTTGATCTGAGTATTTTTGCCTTGGTTTCATTAGTGTTCATGCTTGTTGTAATATATGGGAATATATCTAGAGCTATCTTGACTATCATCTACCAACAAGTAAGTCATGTTAATCATTTTTTATTTTAGCCTGTGTTTGGTGCAATCTTGCTTAATCTTAAAAAAGGTTTGAGTTTTGACATGGATTCTTGCGATCCTTGGTTAAAATAGGTTTCTGAGATCTTAAGTAAAATGTGTGCAAAATTTCATATCATTTAGACTTATATTTTTGAAGTTGCACTAAAAGTTGGATCGCATTAGACTAATTTTCAATTACTAGAGTAGGGGGCGGTTTGACCATCACCCCCTAGTGGTCAGACCGGTGGAGCTTCCTAGTCATACCGGCCCATGGTAGAGGACTGACCTCCATGTTGCAGAGGTCTAACCTCCATGGTTTTTTTGCCTTTTGAAATTTGCTTTTCTGAGCTAATTATTTAGGGTTTTGGCTTTCAGTTTTAATCTTAATAGCTTGTAGCTATTTTGGTGAAGATTCAGATAATACTTAATGAAAATTTGATCAATACCATTCACCTCCTTATATTGCCTTTCCATCCTAGACTATCAATGGATGAATGGACCAAGCTGTGTATCTCGACCAAAAACAAATTCAAAAGCAACAAAGGTAGCACTGAAGATGCATGACCTAGCTTGCACTTGGCCGGTGGGGTGTACGCATATATGCATGGTCACTGCTGCTCGCAGCAGCTGGTCAGTGGCTAATGGTGATGGCTTCATATAATATGCATGCGCGTTAGTTGTAAACCCGTCTTAACAGCTTGAGCTGGAAGCAGCACGGCCAGATGGACATTACGGCGCCGAAGTACCCAGGGTCAGCGACACTCGTACCAAACTCACCTGATGGTCTAGCAGGTTAATTTGCCTGCATCTGTACGCATGCATGAACAAGAAAACGCTAATGCATGCCCCAGGCTCGTTTAATTCGATGGATGTGTTCACCTTTGAGTTCGGAAAACAAGAACAGAAAGAACAATGACAGCACGATTAATTTTACCCACGTGACACGTGTTCAAAACCAGAAAAATTATAATGTAAAATCTACATAAATAATCAATCTAACTTTTGTTGGTGAGGATCAATTCGGTCATTGGCTAGAGAAATAAGATGCTAAATTCCTATGCCTACGATTCATAGATTGATGCTGGATATGTTTGGAATACATGAATTTCATATAAAATATTTCAATTACTGCAGGAACGGAAAAATATAGGCCCCGCGAGATTCAATGATCAACCATGAAAATTAACTTTGTTGCGGTACATGAAAGAAGTGGATTACTAGCTTTTATTCGTACTTGCAAGGGGTAATCTGATATGACAATATGTTTTTTTTATCTGAACCTATGATTTTTCTCAGTTACTCGAGCAAAGCTCCCAATACTGTACAAGAAAAACACCAATCATATGTCTCGCTCCAAATAACTTCTGCTTGTGATTTCTAACTTCTGAAACACGTCATCTTCTTAATTTTATTTTCTTAACTTTTTGCTTTTTTTCTCTCTATTATTTTGCATGGTCTGTGATTGCATAACTTTTTTTATTATTTTTAAATTTAATTACTTAGAAAGAAGATAACAATCATTATAATATATTTTCAGTTGCTATAATCACTACCGGAAAGCTCCTATATACCGAGTGTCCTAAATTTTGCCGAGTGCAATCCATCGGGCACTCGGTAAAAAACAACTTTGCCGAGTGCCTTAATGGAAACACTCGGCGAAAATAAAACACTCGGCAAAAATATCTTTGCCGAGTGCTGAAGATTAGACACTCGGCAAACTAAGATCTTTGCCGAGTGCTAACACGAAAACACTCGGCAAAAATAAAGCACTCGGCACCAACCGCCGTCCGTTAGATGTTAGCCGCCGCCGTTAGACCTTTGCCGAGTGTCTGGAGCTGACACTCGGCAAAGAGATCTTTGCCGAGTGTTTTGTTTGCGGCACTCGGCAAAGAAATAAAAACCTTTTCCTCTCCTACCCTTCAAACTTTTTCTACTCTCCACATACAAAATATGGTACTCCATGTTAAAATTTGGTATATTTTTGTATTTGTTTGCTATATTTAATTAATTAATTGCATTTCAAGCAATTTTTTGAATCAAGTCAAATTTGAACTGCAAGTGATTCAAATAATAAGAAAAAATGAGTAGAAAAATGATATTCATGTTATTCAGCCCGGTTTGAGGCCTTACCTGTTAAATGAAAAGGAATTTCGAACATCTTGTTCAGGAAACACGACCACAAACGTGTGGCCGAATGGTTTTTAAATTTTAAAAAAAGCAAACGAAGTCTGAAAATCATGAGATTTGTCAAGATGTCATGATATTATACGTGGAGGATGTGGTAAAAAATTTATAAGATTTCGCATAAGTTGTCACGTACGATGCTTACAAACTGAAGCAATTATGATGAACGAGCGTAGAGTCAAGACGGATCCGGTAAGATTTGGAGTCAAAGTGACGGTCGAATTGTGGTTTGACTACAAAACTTTTTGTACAGGCAATAGACAACAGAGATTGTTTCATGTGAAATTTTGGTAATTTTTCGGATCCATTTGATAATTTTAATTTTTAAACTGCAACTGCAATTATAGAATTTTACTTGATATAAATTGAATTTGAGCTATAACTGCATGAAATAATGGTCTAATATTTGTAGAAGCATCGAATATGCATTGTTGAGTGAATTTGACAAGGCATTTTCGAAGTACATTCGAACAAATTTGTAAAACACGCTATGGAAAAGGTAGAGAGGAAAGGGAGTTTTATTAAAAAAAATGGAGGGGTTTGCCGAGTGCATTGTGGGAGGCACTCGGCAAAGAGGAGGGGTTTGCCGAGTGCCCGATCGGGGGCACTCGGCAAAGATGGAGGCTACGGGAGTGCATTGTGGGAGGGGTTTGCCGAGTGCATTGTGGGAGGCACTCGGCAAAGAGGAGGGGTTTGCCGAGTGCCCGATCGGGGGCACTCGGCAAACAATACAAACATAAAACTTAATAGTTTCCCCGCGGCCGCGCTCACACACGCAACACCCGCGCCCCGCACGCCCGCCGCCGCCCCGCCCCCGCACGCCCCGCACACCCGCCGCCGCGCTGCACGCCCGCCGCCGCCCCGTCCCGCCCCCGCGCGCCCCGCACGCCCGCCGCCGCGCCCGCGCCCGCCCGCCCCGCACGCCCGCCGCCGCGCTGCACGCCCGCCGCCGCCCCGCCCCGCCTCCCTCCGCCCGTCGCCTCCTGCCGCCTCCGCCTCGCCGGCCGCCTCACACCCTCACCTTCGCGCGCCACCTCGCCCGCTGCCTCGCTCGCCGCCTCGCCCGTCACCGTGCCTCGCCTCCGCCCGCCGCCTCCGCCACGCCTCTGGTGGTCTCCTCCGGCCGTCGCCTCCCGCCGCGCCTCCGGTGGTCTCCTCCGGCCGTCGCCTTCGGTGGTTGCCTCCGGCCGTCGTCTCTGGTCGCTGCCTCCGCCCGTCAACTCCTGCCGCCTCCGCCTGGCAGCTGGGCCGTCGCCGACCCCTCAACTGCTCCAGAGCCTCCAGTATTCCCCTCTACTTACTGCTAGTGCTAGATGCTACATGATCACCACATCTGAATGATTTCAAAATTAGTAAAAGCAGCGTGCCCCTAACTATCAAACTGATTCATGTATGCATACCACAGCGGTTATTGTTCAATCTAGGATTGCTTTGGAGTTGGGCTTAGTTACAATGTGATTAGGAGGTCATGGCAGCTATTAAGGTTATGGTCCATAATCTATTTTCATGTTAGTGATTGCTCTGATCTTTAGTAGTTTATCCCCATTGTCATGATATCTCTGTTTTCTTACTGCATGTCTAATTGTCATGATATCTCTGTTTATCCCCATTGTTATATTTTATGAAAGATGCTATTGCTATACTGATTGGTATATCACTTTGTTATTGCTATATCACTTTGTTGAATGCCATTCTCTGATTGGTCGGCCCAGTTTATTCTCTGGTTAGGCGTAACCTAGTTAGGCGTCTCCCGTTCGAAAGAGATACGGTTGGAAATATGCAGATCTTTGCATATCTATAACCGTATCTGTTTCGAATTGTCCACGTTTTTTGGACAACCCGAGGATGCGTAGATGGGGTTAGTTTCCATGGTCTACTCCGATCCGTGACAGAGTTTCGGCAGCATCTCCCTGTTGTTCTCCGGATACACAATCTCCCTGCCAGGACGTGTATTTGGAGAACAGCGGGGAGGTGCTGCCGAAATTCTGTCTCGGATAGGAGTAGAGCATGGAAACTAACCTCATCTACGCATCCTCAGGTGGGATTAGGACCTATCTTTACCTATTAGATAGGAGAAAGATCGTGTAGATGCATTTGATTCTTATATTACTCCCTGATATGTTAGAGGATGGATGACCGTGAGTGGATGTACACGGGCCGCTCAAGTCAGGGTTCGTTGTCCGATGAATGGATTGAGAAGACCGATGCTTTCTTGGAACTAGCATTTGCCAAGGTTAAAGGAGCGCGTGCCACTTAGTGTCCCTGCAGCAGATGTGCAAACACGCGTCGGCAAACAAAGGAGGTCATGGGTAAACATCTTTGCAAGTTTGGATTTACGGCAGACTATACCCGGTGGATCTACCACGGTGAATCCGATCGTATGAGAGAGGAGGTCGTGAGACCACGCGTCGAGGATTACGATGCTGATGGCGGGGTAGGAGACATGTTAAATGACTATCATGAAGCACACTTCGCTGAAGGACGTAGGGAGGAGGAGCCAGAGGCAACCGCAAAGGCGTATTACGACATGTTGTCTGCGGCACAGAAACCCCTTCACGGCCAGACGAAGGTTTCTCAACTGGATGGCATTGGACGCGTAATGGCCTTGAAGTCCCAGTTTAGCTTGAGTCGAGACGCCTTCGATGCTATGTTGACAGTTTTTGGCAGCATGCTTTCGGAGGGTCACATTCTGCCAAAGAGCATGTACGAGTCAAAGAAACTCCTTCGTGCACTTAAGATGCCATATGAGCAGATACATGCTTGTCCGAAGGGGTGCATCCTATTTAGGAAAGAACACGCGGAAGCAAAGTACTGTGGAAAGTGTGGATCCTCTAGGTTCCTGGAGGTGGACTCTGGTGATGGTCAGAAGAGGCAGCTTGCGATCCCCGTGAAAATCCTACGGTACCTTCCGTTCATACCGAGGATCCAACGGCTATACATGACCGAGGAAACCGCGAAACAGATGACATGGCACAAAAATGGACGTCGATACAATCCTGAGAAGCTGGTACATCCATCCGATGGTGAAGCATGGACCCACTTTGATGTGATTCATCGTGAGAAAGCTCTAGAGGCTCGTAATGTACGTGTTGCGCTGGCAACAGATGGGTTCAATCCTTATGGAATGATGGCCGCCCCATACACTTGTTGGCCCGTGTTCGTTATCCCCCTCAATCTCCCCCCCGGCGTCCTCTTCCAACGACAGAACATATTCTTGTCGTTGATAATTCCTGAACACCCGGGGAATAATATGGGTGTGTTCATGGAGCCTGTGATTGATGAATTGGTCCGTGCTTGGGAGGAAGGGGTATGGACATACGACCGAGCTACAAAGAGAAACTTCAAAATGCATGTTTGGTACCACTACTCCCTGCATGACTTCCCGGCGTATGGGATATTCTGCGGCTGGTGTGTTCACGGGAAGTTCCCATGCCCAGTATGCAAGGCAGCTCTGAAGTTCATTTGGTTGCTGAAGGGTGGCAAGTATTCGTCGTTCGACAAACATCGACAATTCCTCCCTCTTGACCATGCATTCAGACGAGACGTCAAGAACTTTACGAAAGGTGTCCTAGTTATAGACCCTGCACCGCAGATGATGACCGGTGCCGCGGTTCGTGCTCAGATAGATGCTCTCGAGGTCAATCAAGAAGAAGGTGGTTTTGTGGGATATGGTGAGCAACATGCATGGACTCATAAGTCGGGCTTGTTGAGGCTCCCCTATTTTGATGACCTTCTTCTTCCACATAACATTGATGTAATGCACACTGAAAAGAATGTCGCCGAGGCACTTTGGGCAACAATCATGGACATTCCTGATAAGACAAAGGACAACATTAAGGCTAGAGTGGATCTGGCAACGTTATGCGATAGACCAAAGCAAGAAATGAAGCCTCCTAGAGGCGGCAGGACATGGAGAAAGCCTAAGGCCGAATTCGCCTTGACCAGGCCCCAAAGGAGGGAAGTACTACAATGGTTCCAAACGTTAATGTTCCCTGATGGGTATGCAGCGAATCTGAGGAGGGGAGTGAACTTATCTACTATGCGAATCAATGGGCTCAAGAGTCATGACTACCACATATGGCTTGAGCGGCTTCTTCCGGTGATGGTTCGAGGCTATGTTCCTGAGCATGTCTGGCTAGTGCTGGCAGAGTTGAGCAATTTCTTCCGCCAGCTTTGTGCCAAGGAGTTATCTCGGACCGTGATTGCAGACTTGGAAAGAATGGCACCTGTGTTGCTCTGTAAGTTGGAGAAGATCTTTCCACCCGGCTTCTTCAATCCGATGCAGCATTTGATTTTGCACCTCCCGTATGAGGCACGAATGGGGGGGCCCGTGCAGGGCCGTTGGTGCTATCCAATTGAGAGATGTCTAAAGGTTCATCGAACTAAATGTAAAAATAAATGCAAAATTGAGGCTTCCGTTGCAGAGGCATACATTTTGGAGGAGGTGTCAAACTTCACAACAACGTACTATGGTGACAACCTTCCTAGCGTGCACAATCCACCCCCTCGTTACAATGCTGGTGAAAATGAATCGAACCTCAGCATTTTCCGAGGGCAACTCGGAAGTGCAAGTGATGCGACCCCCAAGACCTTGAAACATGAAGAGTGGCGCACTATCATGCTATATGTGTTGAACAACCTTTCCGAAGTGGAGCCGTACATGCGGTAAGTTGTCAACAAACTTGTTCTCGAGTAGTCACTATTCTGCATCCAACCTCCTTGTTTCTCGTTGGTGCAGGGAATTTCATCATCAATTCTGGCGTGAATCAAGGGAACCTACCCCGCAGGAAGCTGAGACCCTTCTTAGCCAGGGTGCGGGAGCAGGAATGCCCGATTTCATTTCTTGGTTCAAACAGAAGGTACTGTCCAATTTAGCTCGTACTTAGTTTGACATTACAAGTTGCTCGTACGGCCGAATAATATAACGAACTATCTTGCTTGAGCTTGCAGGGCCAAACCGATGCGTCTATGAGTGCCGAGTTGAGACAGGTTGCCGATGGCTGTGCCTATAGGGTAAGCTCATTTACCGGTTATGACGTGAATGGATATCGCTTTCACACAACAAGACATGAGCAGAGTCGGCCCAATCGAAGAACCACAAATACCGGAGTTTTTACGCCTGGCCTTGATGGGGTCGAGTATTATGGAATAATTGAAGAAATATACGAACTCACGTTTCATGGTTGCAAACCTCTTAATCCTGTCATATTCAAATGCCATTGGTTTGATCCTGAAGTAACGAGACGGACCCCTAATCTTGGGCTAGTCGAAATTCGACAGTCATCCGTCTTACCAGGAGACGATGTGTATATTGTGGCTCAACAGGCCACGCAAGTTTATTATCTCTCATACCCATGCCAAAAAGACGACCGTCTTAAGGGTTGGGATGTTGTGTACAAGGTATCGCCACACGGTAAACTACCTGTCCCAAACAATGAAGATTACAACTTTGACCCAAACACATATGACGGAGAGTTCTTTCAAGAAGAGGGGCTAGAAGGGAGTTTTGAGATAGACTTAACCGAAGCGATCGGAATGGAAGTAGACAATGAAAGGGTTGTTGACGAGGACGCTGGAGATGAGGTTCAAAATGTGAAGGACTTAGAATTACTTCAGCGATTACATTTAGGCAATGACAGTGATGGCAACATTGCTCATTCGAATAGTGTTGATTATATGGATATGGCTGATACTGATGATGAGACTTATGATCCAGCTAATCCCGATCATGATGATTATTTCTAATACATGTAATACTTTGTTATTTTCTAATTATGTTTTGTTTATTTTGCATCTTTTTCTAAGTACGACTTGTTTATCTGTGCTTATTGGTTTACTCTTTTTAATTGCAGGTGATTGAACAAAGATGGTGGGTGGTATGAGGAACGTAAGGTCGCTTTACCAAAGACGGCCCGATGCAGCTGAGCAGTCGGGGAGCAGGAGTAGGAGGAGCGGGAGGAGCAGCAGGAGGAGCAGGAGCACTCTTGAGAGGGAGCGGGAGGAGGAGCGGGAGGAGGATCAGGAGGAGGAGCGGGAGCAGGAGGAGGAGCGGGAGCGGGAGCAGGAGGAGGAGGAGGAGGAGCAGGAGGAGGAGCGGGAGCAGCAGGAGGAGGAGGAGGAGGAGCAGGAGGAGGAGGCGGCAGGGGGTTCCGCTTCCTCTGGTTCGTCGGGTGTCTGGTTGCGAGGTCCCTCGACCCTCCCGAGGCGACCGATTCCTCTTGAGAGACGCCCGCTGATTCGACCCACTGGGGCTAGGTAAGTAACTTTAGATGTTATCACTACCTTTTCATTTGATATGTTGAAAATCACAATAGAAACTAATAATTTATCTTAATCACTTGGGCAGGGGTTGGACGCTTGTGGCTGCAGGTGATCACAAACGCCATGTCAATGGCACCCTGGGTCTTTTGTGCAGGCTACACTTCCCTGGCCTGGTTGCGTTTGGCGGAGGGCAGGAGCCGGCCTACACGTGGGACCACTACGTCGCCTTCCCCGATTTACCAGATCGGGATGGCAGGGTATTCGCCAACAAGGCGCAGCGGGTGACGGCCGAGCTGTGGGTAAGTCTTCCTCGCACTACATTGCTCAATACATCGCATTCATTGGACATTCTTGAAATAATGACTGGATACATCGTGTCTATATGCAGGATTTCTTCAGATGCCAGGATGGATATGAGGCCAAGGCGGCTAGTGTGGCTCACAAAGCCTGTTCTAAACTCGTGAAGGACATGCATTACGAGGCGCGCGTCCAGGCCATCGTAACATACAACGCTACCTACCTTGGAGTGAAGATCAACAAAACTCAAGCAAGAAACATGAGGCTGACCCGGGAAGAATACATGCAGGTAAATATAGAACATTAATACTGATTTTTTCTGAGATTAAGTACGCTTAATTTGATCTTCTTATATGTCATATACTTGATGACGTGTAGGTGCCTCCGTGGTGGTGCGCCCAGCATCTCCAGTGCTGGGCACAGATGGTGGACAAGTGGTGCGCCGCCGAGTGGGAGGAGACGCACAACGCTTGCCGGGAGCGGCGTTTGATGATGCCAGGTGCACCACACCATCAAGGCAACCGTAGCCTCGACGAATTCGCGGCTACATGGGTACGCGAATTCATTTCTTTATTATAACGCTCAATTCTGCATAATTTCTAATCATCTTGCTGTTTTTTTCGCAGTCGTCGTCACATGGTGGCCAGCCTTGCTCCCAGTTCAAGGCATGGGCTTTGGCCCACAAGGGCAAGGCGACGTCCGACGTCGACTACAACCCGGAGGACCCGCCCTCGGTGTACAGCAATGCGACCGTCCACAACCGCCTCAGTGAGTACACATCGATGGCAAGGGCGGTCCATGGGCCAGAGTACGATCCGAGCACCCAGGACCTTGATGGAGAAGTCGTCATGAGGGTGGGAGGAGGCAAGAAGCATGGGCGGTACTGGATTGGCGACAGCACACTCGACACGGCCACTACTCCCACTCTATCCCAGATTCGAGCAAGGAGCACGAGCTCAAGCCCGGCCATACGCCCACGGCCGGACACTGCACAGTCCCGGATGGAGGCACTCCAGGTTATTTCTGTTTTATTCGTCGTTCATTAATTTTTACATACGTTTGCTTTGCTTTGTAACATTGGGGTGAAATATTGTAGGCCCAACTGGAAGAAGAGAAGAGGCTACGGGAGGAGATGGAGGCGAGGATGGAGGCCGATCGGCAGAGGAATGAGGCCGAGCGGCAGAGGATGGAGCAGATGTTTCAGTGGATGCAAAGTTTTGGCGAGAGGATGGGTCAACCTCTGCCACCGGAGCTATTCCCTCCACCTCCTCCTGCAACTACTCCTGTGAGTTTCTAGTGGAGTATGAATGTTTAAGTTTGTATGTTCCTACCTTAAATCTTGTCTCACACATGCAATCTCTTCTCCTTTGTGCAGAATCAATCGGCGGCTTCGAATAACTTGCCTCATGACCCACCACATCAGTCGGGGTGACGTGCTTTGTTGATGATACTTGTGGTTGATGTTTATGTGAATATTGTGATTGATACTTGGTTTATGTTTATGTGATACTTTGTGACTTGTTTGATATACTTGTGGATGATATATTGTGGTTCTACTTGGTGAATGATTGTGAATGACTATATGTGATATATTGTTGATATACTGTGGTATATTGTGACTTGTTTGAGTGGGGTGCAATAAACAATTAAAATTCTGGGCATTCTGGGCTACTTTGCCGAGTGTTACACTCGGCAAAGGGATGCTTTGCCGAGTGTCATGGTAAAAACACTCGGCAAAGTAACGTTTCTGGGCATTCTGGAACGTACTATGCCGAGTGTTGTTAGTTTGCCGAGTGTCATTGTAAAAACACTCGGCAAAGTAACGTTCCAGGGCATTCTGGGAACGTACTATGCCGAGTGTATTTACCATGACACTCGGCACAGATTAAATCTTTGCCGAGTGTCTTCACCATGACACTCGGCAAAGGTTAAATCTTTGCCGAGTGTCTTCACCATGACACTCGGCAAAGGTTAAAAGCTTTGCCGAGTGCCATTCCGTCCTGGCACTCGGCAAACGACGCCGTCACCGTGTTCTCGCCGTCCACTCTCCTTTGTTTGCCGAGAGTCGTTTAGGCACTCGGCAAAGACTTTGCCGAGTGCTCGAAAAAAAGCTCTCGGCAAAGATTTTTTTGCCGTCAGAAACTATGGCGTGTGAGATATGCCGTGGGTGGCACTCGGCAAAGACTTTGCCGAGTGTTTCTCGTGCTTTGCCGAGTGCCACCGGCACTCGGCAAAGCTGCTGAACCCGGTAGTGAATGTTTTTTAGTTAGAAGCTAGAAATTGCGTTGAGCACTAATCCATCATGCATATGAACTGCAGAAATAAGCATCACCCAATTGGCCAATTCGGAGTGTTAGCGCAAGCAACCGAAGAAGCACGAGTAACATCTCTCCGCACCACACTGTACTGACATAACTCGAGCAAAGAGGTGACACAACCATGGTAACAGGTATTCGCACTTGGCTCAATAGCTTGACGCCGCGTGCCATAGGACATGGTTGGAAACCGCGTCCACTCAGATAGTAAAGGCATCTCCAATGGTTATAGCTAACAACTAACTATAAGACTTCCACATCATTTATATAGTACACACTAAAGCTAGCATTCTAAATAACTATCTATAAGGATAACTATTTGATGCTTACATGCACACACAGAATTTATAGAGGCTGCCTCGTTTGGCGTTATAGACTAGTGCTTAAGGAAGAGCTAGCTCGATTTTTTTCCATACTCTCTTTCCTCCACATAGGATATATGCTGATGTGTACATGCATATAGCTAGCTGACTCAGACCATTGGAGATGCCCTAAGGGCAGCTTGCCTCTCTCTCCTCTTGTCTCTCTCTTCCACATAGGATTGTGTTGACATGGATTTCGCTAGAGGCGACCTAGTCAGCATTATTGTACTTGCTCTAAGGGTATGTACAACCCACAGACGGGTTGCTGTATGTAAGTTCTTTCCACTTTACACACAGACAATTGAACAGACAGCTTGTACAATGGGTCGTCTATTTGACTATCTGCAAACTATTTAATACATGCATATAGCCATGATCAAGCATGAATATGATTCTTGTACACCATTGTGTTGCTTCTTGATACAAAACAGATCAAGCATAAATAAGATGAATATAATTACAATATTTTTTAGAACTATCAATATAAATGATATATTAATATATATATAATAGTTTTTTTATAAATCAAATAAAATATTATAAAGATGATGCTGTTTGTGGGTTGTACATGCCCTAAGATGCCACCCAAGCCCTCATTCACGCAATGCATGGTATCTTTAAATTGACCGGCAAACAATTTTAAAATTCAGCCCTTTATTTTTTTCATTTCAGCCCCTATTTTCTTTCTATTTTATCTTACAGAAAGAACCCTAGAAGCAGAAAAACTATTACACATACATCCCTGCTTTAACCCATCTCACGGCCTCCTCGAGACCTCGACTAATATAATGCGTTGCAGAGCAGCTGAGCTTTCGTTGGATGGCATGTGCAAGGGTGTGTCCATCGAGACCAAAATCAGAAGAGGCCTAGCCTATAATGGGCCAAATCTACGTTCTAGTCCATTTGTGATTTGTATGACAAGGAAAACTTCTTGCATGCATCCAATCTACGTTCTAGTTCATTTGTGATTTATATGACAAGGAAAACTTCATGCATGCACGTATTGCATGGTGTACTAGTAACTCCAATAATAAAGTATTGCATGCATGCACGTATGCATGTATATACTTTCTTTCGTCGCTGCAAATATCTTCGTATCTTACAACACCATTCGTCCATGGATGGCTGCACCTGTCTAGTCGGCCGATAAAACTCACCTACATCTCGCTGAGAAACCACTCGATCGGCCCAGCCCACTTGACTGCATGCAGGTTTCCTTTAAAAAAAAGAAACAAAGAAAAAGAGGGGAAAAAAGGCTCTGCAATATGCATGCAGGCGTTGTACTTAGCATCGATATCGTCTGAGGTACAGCCTGTTGCGATTTTGGGTCTATCCCTTTCAGCTTCTAAAAGGCTATTTTTAGCTTTTTTATAGTAACTAACTTTTAAATGGAGTATCTTTTTAAGATAAGGTTCTACTAGTTAATTATAGGACATACTGTACCAACTTTAATTATATCAGTAAAAATCGCATATAAGTTTCATGTCTCGTACGAACAACCTAAAACCATAAGCTGCAATCAAAAGCCATAAGTTTCAGCCAAAAAGAACAGACCTTCTTGTGGAGGTAAAACTGCTTGACCACCATGAGGCTGGTTGGTATCTTCTTGTGACGCAAACGCATAAACTGAAACCACCCTTTTCATTTTTTTCTCATTTCGCAATTGTGATTCAGAATAGTAGATAGGGAACAATGCATGTATCGCTTCCCCTGGTACTTCGGTATGTGTCTTGGCCTGCTTCTTACTTTATTTTTGTTCCCAGGCCAAAGATTGACTCTTCCGAGTCATCGCCGCTTCCTTTCCGTTCGTTTGCATCCGGAATGTTAAGGAGCTATCACTGGTGACTAGTCCAATCGATTTCTCTGCTATGCAAAACTAGATCAATCACAGAAAACAGAAATAGTAGATTGAAAACACAGAGAGATAAAGAGAACTCCTGTTCTCTCTATTCCTTTCTTTTCTAATTCCGTATACAAAATAGCCAATAGTACTCGCTATTTATAGCCTAGTGGTGAGGTGCTCACCATGGGCCAAGACTTCAAGTACAGGCCCAGGTTTTTTAACATGAAAGACTTTCAAGTCGTTATCAAATCTATCAGTTTTAGACTTTCGGTTTGTCGAGAGACATGTATGTCCTTGCGAAAAAAGGGGGAGATAATATGAAACGGGATGCTAGTTGAATAAGTCAAGTTTTAAGGTCACTAACTCATATAACGTTTTCAAGTTCTTGAATAAGTCCCCACTCCAAGTGGCTCTGGCTTTCGACTATTGGTTTTTAGTTAAAATTATACTATAGCAGCTATTAATTTTTAAGTCATTCAAGTAAAGAAAAATTAGGGAAAAACATTATTACATCTTTACGGACAATGTAAAGGAAAAGAGGAAAAAAAGTAAAAGTAAAAAAAGGCTAAAAAGCAAAATCACCGAAATTAAGAAGCTAACTTGTTCATTCCGGTTTTTGGCTTCTGGAAGCCGAAAGATAGAAGCCTAGGCCACTTAAAACGGGCATGCATAGTTAACATACATTGCAAAATTTTGTGCTAGATTATTAATCACGCTTGGAAATCAAGATGAAAAACCGAAGGCAATAGATATAACAGAAGAGAAGTGGGAAAGCAAGCTAGAAGCATATGTACTGTCCGATTGATACAAAGCACCACTCGGAAAAGCAACAACGATTGTCTGATGGATTTTTTCTTGCCAGGTCTCCCTCATTCCAAATTACTAAGCGACCTACAATACTGATCGAAAGTGTACATGCTATTCGATCGAGGGGAAATCTCGTGAGCCACACAAGTAACACACTCGTTGTCGTGTGCTTCTATGTACTACAGAAAAAGGTTCCCTTGAAAAATTGCCAGAACCGTCGTTGTAAGCTTTGCTTCGAATCTGAATTAATATTATGTACGGAAAATGTTGTTGAGAACTGTACATATTACCGCCATATGGCCAAAGTTGGAAGCGTGCCCGGGGTCGAGATAGCCTTTAAGACGAACTCCCCGATGGTCCTAGAGGCCGAGATAGCTAGCAAAAGGATCGAAAGATGGAAATATGAAAACAAAATATCCTTCGACTCGCTACTGCTGGATAATCGGTTCCCTTCACATCGACTCAAAAAATTGAGCTGAGAATCACTCGCGGCCTTAATTAAGATTGCCTCCATTGCAAACCTCACGCTCTTTCCTTTCTCTTGGGCTCATCGAAGTGGGCCATTTCCTTCAAGGGCCCACATGCGACATTCTGGACTTCCCACCCACCAACATTCTGGCAGGATATCCAGCCTAGCCTCTGATTCCGGGTTATAAGATATTGTGGGTCCAAACAGAGTCTCCACTAACCCACAATCTGTTGAAGGCTAGCCTAGCTTTCGTTTTGCATGGCACATGCAAGGGTCTCCATCCAGCCGAAAATCAGTAGAGGCCTTGGCTATATCTTGGGCCAAATTGGGTCTATTAGCAGTTTTCAGTCCATTTCCTTTTAGCTTCTTTTATGGTTTATGGTTTTGTCTTCTCCAAAAGCCGAAATAAATGACTGGCTTCTCCAGGTGGCTTTTCAAAATCGCATCTTCAAATAGCTTTTTGAGTCCAAAATAGTATGTACTATTCATATCGGTGTCTTTATTCACCATTTTCTCACAAAATATAGACAAAAGTAATTATCGGTAGCCCAAAATAACTGAGCCTTCGTGCCATAACCAATCTTCGTTCTAGCCCATTCGTGGTTTGTATCACAAGGAAAACTTCATGCATGCACGTATTCTATGACGTACTAGTAATAACTCCAATAAAGCAGGGGCGAATCCATGGGGTAGGCTTCATCAGACTGAAGCCTATCCTTCACTGGTTTGCCAACCCCCCCTCTGCGGCGAGCCAGCGACCAGCAGTCACTGGCGACGACGCCGACGAAAGAGCTGTCTGAGTAGAAGGTACGGAGCAGGGGAGAAGAAAGGCCGAACTGCCGAAGTAGAAATACAGGCCCACCGCCCACTGGCCCACACATCCAGTACATGCTGCCCTGTTCAGCTTCGTGCTCCCAAATTTCCCCCAAATCCGAAAGACCAAAATCCCCATTCCCTTATCGAGCTCCCGTTCCCCCAAATCCCCAAATCCCCAATCAATTGATGACAAGATCTGGTTCCATTCGCCCCTGGCGGGGACGCCGGTCGCCGGATCCGGAGGGGGGGCCGGGGAAGGGCCAACCAGCCGAGGCGGAGTCGTGCCATCATGGGGACGCCTGGGCGGCTGCCGGCTGGGCCTGAGCGGCGGAGGCGCAGAGCCGGGCTGCCGGGGCGGGGTCGCGCCATCGTGGCCTCGTGGGGAGCCGGGGAGGCGGGAGGCGCCGTCGCGCCGAGGCTGGGAGCTGGGGAGGCGGGAGGCGCCGAGGCTGGGACTGGGAGCCGAGGAGGTGGGAGGCAGGGAGGCCGTCGCCGGTCGTGTGAAGCCGTGAAGTGAGTGTGTGAACTGTGAAGGCCGTCGCCGGTTGCGGCTTGTAGGTTGCTTTTAGGCTTTAGGCGTGTGAACTGTGAAGTGAAGCTGCAGCTGCTGCGGGCCTGCGATGCTGCTGCTGTTATTTGGATTGGTTTGGAGCCTTGGACGGTTGTCGGTTGCACGTTGCCACTTGGTACTGGAGTACTAGACTATTGGTTGTCAGTTACCCGTTGCCGCTTGATCCATTGATGATGATGCAAGCTAGTGGTATGGTTCTTTTATTTTAAATGTTCATGATCATATAAGTAATTAGATACATTTTGCTATTGTATCACTAATTTTTTTAATTTTGATGTACAGATTGTTACCTACCGGAATCATATTTACATGTTTTAGGGATTCACTTGCCATTAGCAAGGTACCTCCATTGTATCTCTTTTTTTTCTTTGCTTTTATTCATGTATGAAACTATGAATTTGATTGCACAAGAATACAAAACTATGTTTGTTACAAATTAGTTTAGTCAATCAAGGTGTAAAGATAACAATTCTAGGAAAAGCTTATGATCTGGTAGAAGAATGTATATTTTTTTAGCCCACCCTTATTTTTTATTCTAGATTCGCCACTGCAATAAAGTATTGCATGCATGCATGCAACATGCGCGTATGTATGTGCTTGCCACACCATGCATGCATATACTTGCTTTCGTGGTGCTTGAAATATCTTGGTATCTTTCAACACCATTCGTCCGTGCATGGCTGCAAGCACATACATACGCTCAAGTATATGCATGCATGGTGTATATACAAGTCCATGACGTGAGTATATGCATGCATGGTGAGTATATGCATGGTGTATATACAAAGTCCATGACGTGAGTATATGCATGCATATTACATGACGTGAGTGCTTGAAATATACTCACGTGAGTGCTTGAGTGCTTGAAATATCTTGGTATATGCATGCATCATGTCCCATCGGCCCATAAAAGCCCACCACGCCTCGCTAGGAAACATGCTGCCCTCTGCTCTCAAGAAGAGGCCTAGCCTACATCTTAGCCCAGCTCTCTACTCAGACCTCGTCTAAGGTACAGCATGTTGTGATTTCTTGTGATGGAAACGGCAAACTGAAAGCACTCCTTTCATTTTTATTTCTCATTTCACCATTGTGATTCAGAATAATAGATAGGGAATGATGCAAGTATCGCCTCCCCCGGTAGTCCAGTATCTATCTTAGTCTCCTCCTTAATTTCCTTTTTGTTTGCACAGCGAATATCGACATCCAAGTTATCGTTAGCTACTTCTTTTCGGTTTGTTTGCACCCGAAAGATTTTGAAGTCATGGTCGTCATCTTCGTATCCGTCTATTTCAGACTTTCAGCATGACAAATGAGTCATAAATACGAAAAGAGACACTACTTGAATAAGTCCAGTGTGCAAGGTCGCTTTCTCGAATACATTTCAAAGTTCGCAAATAATAAACATTTCAAAGAGTACATGCTATTCGATTGAGGGTATTGTTAGCCACACAAGTAACACTCCCACTGTCGTGCACTTCTTGGATGATGACCTTGACGTCCGGGTGAAGGAGTGGAGGAAACAGGTCCTGGAGCTCTCCTATCACATCGAGGACTGCATCGACGACGGTGGAATCTAGGTGCATTTCCAAAAGCGCATCCATATGCCAAATTGTTTTGTGGACTACATTGCTCAAAACATTTTGAAATGACGACGAAATAATAGAGACGTTGAACACTAACAAAAAATAAATAAAAGAGTTGTATATACCCAGCTATCTATTTAATTCCAAAACCAATAAGCATATTAAAGTAATATGATCCAAAATTAACATTTATATATGGGGTAGCTCTATTTTTTTTAAAAAAAGCTATGTTGATAGCTACAGTACAAACATTTCTTTAACCTTACAATAACTTATCAATCTCCAACCAATTACACATATTTCTACTTCTTATCACTCGCATAAATGTACAAAAAGGGTACAAGGGTGGAAGTTAAAAAAAGTATATGTAAAACGCAAAAGATTGAATATATGTACCGCATACCCGGCCTTTATTTGATCAATTTTATTGAAAATTCCATTTAATAATATGTTGTGAATTATATGACGCTTTGGTATGTGTCTTGTCAACCATTTAAATGAAACCTTAAATTAACCAAGTAACCAACCAAACCCTTCCTATAAAAGCACGCAAACCTTGAAAGATGAGGTGACTCTGCATATTATCAGTCTAGTCGTAAATTCTACAAAAGTGGAGTACTATTCTGCAATGTGGATATGAGTGCAAAATCTAAAAAGGTGGAGGGCGTGAATTTGCAACTCCGTAAGGCCAGTCTCAGTGGGGGTTTCATGGTGTTTCATGGGCATTAAATACGCTGACATGACACTGTATTGATGAAGAGAGAGATGATAAAAGTTTCATGGGAGTAGAGAGAGTTTCATGGGGATGAAACTCTTCTGCACTGTTTCCAAAATATGGGTGTGTTGGAAACTGGGACATGAAACCTCCACTGAGACTGGCCTAATTACAAGGGACTTGGGGTTCAATTCCGTGAAAAAGGTCAACTTAAATAGCAGCATGCATGATGTACCTCGGCGCCCGTCATTCTCTTGCACTTATTAAATAGTTATTATAGCTAATGAGGGATCCAACAGCTCACGGACCCTTACGAACTAATTAAATAGTTAACTAATCAGCTATTAGTATAAGATACAGCCAATCGCCACCTAGACAACAATAAATTTGTTCATGTACTTAATTGATACTCCCTCTATTTCTAAATAGATGTTATTATAGAATCATGTATATAAACAGATCATATTACCCTCCCTCTTTAGCTCACTTGTTGCAACAGAAGAGAAGTGGGAAAGTAAGCTAGGAGCATTATTTGTAATGTCCGATTGGTACAGAGCACCACTCGGAAAAGCAACAACGATTGTGTGATGGATTTTTCTTGCCAGGTCTCCTTCGTTCCAAATTACGGGGCGATTTGCAATACTGATCGAAAGCGTACATGCTATTTGATCGAAGGGAAATATCATTAGCCACACAAGTAACACTCCTAATGTCAAGTTCTTCTACATACTGCCGAAAAGGCTCCATTGGAAAATTGCCAGAACGGCTGTACGAACGGCGTTCCGCCATGCCACCACCACCGTGTGCCGCAGCCGCCGCGGCGCCGATGCCAGTCGCCACCACCGTCGGCCGCAGCCGGCGCCAGCCGCCACCGCACGTCGCCTGCCACGCGCCGCCGGCCACGCGTGCCGCCGCGGCTTGTCTGAGGTACAGCTGTTGTGATTTGTTCTTGTGGAGGTATAAACGCTTGGCCATAAGGCTAGTTGGTATCTTCTTGTGACATAAATGGCAAATTGAAACCACTTCTTCCATTTTTTCTCTCATTTTGCCATTGTGTTTCAGAATAGTAGACAAGGAACGATGGAAGTATCGTCTCCCCCGGTTGTCCGGTACATGTCTTAGTTTGCTTCTTGTTTTTCTTTTTGTTCGCACGCCAAAGATCAACTTGCAAGACATCGCTAGATGCTTCTTTTCCATCCGTTTGTGCCCAAGTGGCTTCAAATCATCGACGTCGTCTTCATATCAGTCTATTTCAGGCTTTCAACCGGTCAAGGGGGTTATAAATATTAAAAGGGACACTACTTGAATAAATCCAGTGCAAGGTCGCTTTCTCGAAAACATTTCAAAGTTCTTGAATGAAAATAACCAGTTTGGTCATAACCGCTTGCAACCTACAAGAGAAAAAATCCATGCGTAACAAGAAGCTAATTAATGCTCAAACAGACTAGTGTGAATACCTTTGTAAACTACTCTTTCATTCTTTTCTATTTGTTGTTTTAGAATGTTCGTAATCCATCTTTTAAAACTTTTATCACAAATATATATAAAAGTATTTAGACTTGTCACGTGAAAATTACACTATACGTCTGCCATAAAAAGTGCTTCTAAATCATTACACAACCCAACCTTCAACTACAGTGTAATTTCAGCCAGCTACAGTGAAATAAGTCATAAGCCACAACCCAACCGATCACCACCTTAAATCATTTCTCTCTCTTGTGACCTATGGCTTATCCAAAGAGAAATTATTTGATGGGACAAGACATTATATTGCTCCATCGGCATGTTTAATTAAATGTAACAGAGATGCATTATCAATAATAACATAGATGCAACACCAATAATAGACAAAGCCAACTCTATAAAATGATAGGATGGATTTCAGTCCAGAATCTTAACACAGACACGAGGGTATGCCTTTCTTTCTCTTAGCATGATGGAGACATTTACCAAACCACATTTATCACAAGTGAACAAGCCGCTGCTGAAAAATTCAAATAAAGTGATATGGCTTGGCTTCATTTAGGGTATATTCTTTTCCTCGGAAGTTAATGGTTTTTGTTTTTTGCTACAGTATCTAACTTTCAAACGAAATATTTTCTCAAGACGGGGTCTACAATTTAAACGATGTACACATTAAAAACCCAACATCTGTAATAGACAAAATCGCAAGTGAGTATCTCTCTATCCGTAATCTGTACCGTAAACAGCCAAAATTCAAAAATTTTAGCCAAAAGCCATAAGCCGCAGCCGTTGCCAAACAAACCCTTACCTGCTCATTTTGGCTTTATGATTTCATGCTTATTTTTTACTATTTATAAATTTCGTCTTTTTTTGTTTTTGAGCTTTTTTGTTGGTTTTTTTTCCCGTATTGGTTTGCATTGTCTGCGATGAGCTAACCTGTTTTTTCTATTTTTAACTTTTTTAAATTTAGTTATGCTAAATAAGGCACCATCAACTACAGTATAATTTCAATCAACTACAATACAATTTTAATCATAATTAAGTTTATTTCAGCCCAACCGGCACCTTACCAAACACGGAGGCACAGGTTCAAAGCACATGGGAACAATTTTTAATGAAACAACCTGATAGCCTATGCATGGGCCAGGGACATGGACAGCCAACGGACGCTTCACCATTCATGCATGGCCCAGGGCATGAAAGTCTGCCTTCTAATCGCTTGTTTCCTTGGGCATGAAAGTCTGCCTTCTAATCGCTTGTTTCCTTGAGCCCAACTGTAAATTAGCCAAAGCAAGAAGGACGAACCAGCATTAAGGTCAAGGGTGTGAATTTAATTAAGAAAAGGGAGAGTGCAAATATGCAAGCACAGTATTTTGGGGAAATGCAGGTCTTGTCCCGTGAAAGTCTTAATGTATCCGTGCATTGGTCCAAGCGGCTTCAAAACTTGTGGCTGAGTAAAACAGCACCACAATCAACCTAACCCTTCTCGCCAGGAACCTTGCAACAACTCATTATCGTGTTTGAGAAACTCTCAGACGTGTGACTATTTTGTGCTTCTAACCTCCGCCGAAACATTAATTACATGTCTCCGTCCCACAATAACTATCACCCGGTCGGCCCACATTACTTTACGCGTAGGAGGAGCATATGTTCGTAATAAGCCCTCTGACGAACCACATGACACTTTATTTAAAGGATGCACCACATGACACTTTTAATCAGATTGATGCATCGATCAAACAACAAAGACTCCGACGGACTCGCTCGGACCTCCTATTTTTCTCTCCAGCCGGTCTAAGATCACGTCAGATCTGCTAAGCTAGCTATATATAAGCTGCCCTCGCGACCCCCACGCAGCAAGCACTACCACTCCCACCACCACTAGTACGAGAAAGTAAGTTACCTACAGATCGAGACCATGGAGTTTGCAACGGGGGCGATGGGCAGCCTCCTCAACAAGCTCGGCGAGCTGCTCAAGGAGGAGTACAAGCTGCAGAAGGGTGTGAGGGAGCAAGTCCAGTCTCTCTCACGAGACCTTGAAATCATGCACGCTGCTCTCCGCAAGGTGGGGGAGGTGCCGCATGAGCAGCTCGATGAGATGGCCAAGCTTTGGGCACGCAACGTCAGGGAGCTGTCATACGATACGGAGGATGTCATCGACACCTTCCTGGTCCGCGTGGAGGATGGCCGTGAGGCCACGCCCAAAACGAAGGGGCTCAAAAAGCTCATGAAGAAGATGGGCAACTTGTTCAGCAAAGGCAAGTCCCGCCATCAGATCGCCGACGCAATCGAAGACATCAACAAGCAACTCCAAGAGGTGACTAACAGGCATGGCAGGTACCCGCCATCAGTACCTGCAGCCTCGACGCTTATCGATCCACGCCTCCAGGCTCTGTACAGGGAAGCGACAGAGCTCGTTGGCATCCATGGGAAAAGGGATCAAGAGCTCATTAAGATGATGTCCGAGGGGGACGATGTGTCCAATAAGAAACTGAAGATAGTCTCTGTTGTTGGATTTGGAGGATTGGGCAAGACCACTCTTGTCAGAGCAGTGTACGACAAGATTAAACAGCGATTCAATTGCTCGGCTTTTGTTCCGGTTGGTCGGAATCCCGATGTGAAGAAAGTTTTCAAGGACATTCTCCTTGATCTAAATTGCACAGATTCCAATGTGATGATGTTGGATGAAAGGCAGCTCATCAACAAACTTCGGGAATTCCTTGAGAACAAGAGGTATGAATCAACCATCCAACCATAGCCACCACCTTACGTTGATGAGTGTTTTTTTTTTGTGATTGCTATTTAGTGAACATTCACCACTTAGCTAACTACTAATTAACAACTTCTTTCTCTAGTCTTATTGAATTGAAGGTTAGAAATTTTGACTTGAAAGATGTAAAATCCATGTTGAAAGATTAAAATTTCAAGTTGAAAGTTTAATTTTTTTGAGTCCAAGGTTTCACTACCTAGGAGGTGTGAATACTTGAATTGCTAAGTTTGAAGGTTGGACATAAGTTGAAAGTTTGAATATTCAAGCTGAAAGGTACAAAGTCGTATTGAAAGTTTAAATTTTAAATTTTCGAGTTGAAAGTTTCAGTGGTCAAATAGTGTTAATAAGTTAGTTAACTAGTAACACAGAGGCGCTTTTTTAGCTGCAGTAGTCGTACAATAATGTATACATTCTAATATTCCGTTGAAGGCTTTAGAATAATAAATGCTTCCTTTGTGTCACCTACGCCGACTTAAGTACATTGTACTTTATCAAGTGGAGTATACATCTCTGAAACATATATGTTGTGCCAATATTCAAGCCCATATATAGTTACAATAATTGAAAAATGTTTGGATGTTAAATGTCCACATAACTAGCAAATCCATATCAACTAAGTATTTGGGGGTTTGAACTTTCAAATCAAAATTGGTGGTGCATCTTATCAACACACTATGGTATACCATCGAACAAATGGTGCTCAGTTGGGCTTATTCTTGGTGGTTTATGGCTGAATTTATACTGTAGCTGGCTTATTTTATACTGTACCTGATGGTGGTTTATTTGGCTTAATTAATTTGAAAATTTTAAAAATAGAAAAAACATGTTAGTCTATTACAGGCATTGCAAACGAATATGGGAAAAAATAAAATACAAAAAAGCCCAAAAGAGGTTAAAAAAAGCTAAAAAAAAGACAAAAAATTGGAATAGTGAAAAATAAGCCGTAGCCAATAAGCTCAAGCCCAAATGAGCACTCCCGCCCTCGCAAAAAAATTTGTGTTGGCACACCCAAATAAGTTTACATGCCAGCTTATAATTCCGTTTCCATACATGCTTCCTTATTAATATAAACATGTCTACTTAGAAATGAGTAGTGTATTTTCTTCTAGAAGTTTTACATTAAAATTTGGATACGCTGTGCACATTGTTAATTATGTATATTTAGAAAATAAAGTAATGTAGTCATGCTCTCGGGAAATGTAAAAATACGTGTATATGTGGATACATGCACTATCTTGACCCTCAAAAGATTCTCAAGATTCGTGCACAGGGCATTCAATGGTTAGAAGATGGGATGATGGTTTGAATTTAGAAAGTTTTGAGTAACCTTGAGGCATATTTGACCGTGGCGATAGTACATGTATGTATATGTACGTGTGGATAAATCATATTCTTTATTGTGAGTTGGTTCTTGGTGGAATACCAAACAAGCAATAGATTTTTTAAGTCACATTAAAGGCCAGTTTGAAATGTGAGTATTTCGTAGGACTCTTACAAGATCTATGTTCTTACCACAATTATATTCAACCCATTAGAGTTGTATAACAAGTACATTTTCTATAGGCACTAGAGTTGTATAATAAATAAAGTGTGTTGCAACTTCTAGTCGCACTATTGCGTGAACAATTCTGCTAGTTCTAGCACATGATAAATCAAAAAAGAAAGCAAAAAAGAGTGATATCCTTTTGTTTCTTCTAACATACTTTGATTTTGAAGTTCAAATTTTAAAGGGCGACACAACACACCATAGGCTACACCAAGATTTTTGTTATGTTGGTTTGATGACCAAAGCAAAGCAAAATTCTAAAATCAGGGA
Organism: Dendrocalamus latiflorus; assembly: GCA_017311315.1. Classification (NCBI taxonomy): domain Eukaryota; kingdom Viridiplantae; phylum Streptophyta; class Magnoliopsida; order Poales; family Poaceae; genus Dendrocalamus; species Dendrocalamus latiflorus. The sequence continues at coordinate 956,938 of CM029642.1, forward strand.
GCATGTAGCACTCACAAAGGCCAGGCAGCCTACGCCAGGGGCTTAATTAGCGGCCAGATCGCGAATTAGTGGATGAATTGGCATTTTTATCTCTCGAGATGGATCTCACCGTTGTGATATTAAAAGTTTTGTAACTAGATTCGCAAGTCTGATTTTTTCCTCATGCATCTTAAATCTCTAATTGTTTCATCCAGCACTTTATATTGCCGATTGATAATGCCATTTTCCGATTCTTGAGTTTGGCATGCATGCTTCTAGTTTGTTTTTATACATACGCTAGTTAGGTTTTCTGGTTCGTGGATCTTAGCCTTGTCATGTGTATAGGTGTTCCATTAATGCTCTCGCAATTGATACAGGTACCTCATCATAATTGATGATATATGGGATGAAAAACTGTGGGGAGTTATCAAGTATGCTTTCTCTGATAGGAACAATCTCGGCAGTCGACTAATCACGACAACACGCAAAGGCAGTGTCTCCGAAGCATGTTGCTCTTCTAGTGATGATATAGTTTATACTATGGAACCTCTTTCTGATGATGACTCACAAAAGCTCTTCTATCAAAGAATATTTTTGGATAGGAATGGATGTCCTCATGAATTGGAACAAGTATCCAGGGATATCTTGAAGAAATGTGGTGGGGTACCATTAGCCATCATTACTATAGCTAGTCTTTTGGCTAGTAATAAGCATATAAAAACAAAGGATGAGTGGTATACTCTGCTCAATTCTATTGGTCGTGGGCTTACGGAAGACCCTTCTGCGGAGGAGATGCGAAGGATATTATCTTTTAGTTATTATGATCTACCTTCTCATCTGAAGAATTGTTTATTATATGTAAGTATATTTCCAGAAGATTCTTTCATCGACATAGATGGATTGATATGGAGGTGGATAGCTGAAGGGTTTGTCCAGAGTGAAAAAAAACAAACTAGCTTATTTGAGCTCGGAGAGAGTTACTTCAATGAGCTCATAAATAGAAGCATGATCCAGCCAGTAGATAATTATTGGGAAGGCAACACAAGAGCTTGTCGTGTACATGATATGGTGCTTGATCTCATCTGTGCCCTGTCAAGCGAAGAAAACTTTGTTACTATATTGGATGGTACAGAGCAAAGCACGTCTAATTCGCAAAGCAAGGTTCGCAGGCTATCCCTCCAAAATAGCAAGGCAGATGAAACCACACATCTTGATTCCGTGTCACAAGTGAGGTCCGTTACTATCTTTCCACCTGCTATTAATCTAATGCCACCACTTTTGAGCTTTGATGTTTTACGTGTATTGGATCTGCGTGAATGTGATCTTGGGGAAAGTAGCCCTCTTAGCCTTAGGCATGTTGGGAATTTATTTCACCTAAGGTACCTGGGTCTAGCAAATACAGGTATCCGTGAACTCCCAGCAGAGATAGGAAATTTGCAGTTTTTGCAGGTGCTAGATGTAAGACGCAATTATGGTCTATGGGAATTGCCATCGACTGTTGTTAAGCTGAGAAGATTGATGTGCCTACTTGTTATCGAATTCATAAGGCTTCCGGATGGGATGGGAAATCTGACATCCATGGAAGAGCTGCACTGGATCTCTACCGATGGGTGCCCAAACATTGTGAAAGAGATGCGCAATCTAACAAGACTGAGGAAGCTCAAAATTGAATTTGGTCGTGGTGGGATCGCAAGAGAGTTGGAGGAAGCTTTCGTGGAGTCTCTCTGCAACCTGCACAGTCTCCAGAGTCTAAATATGGGTGGTCATTTTGGATCCATGGATCTCTTGGGGGAACGCTGGGTACCCCCTCAACATCTCCGCAGTTTTCGCTTGTGGATGCCTGAGGGATTCTCTACACTGCCAGCATGGGATCCCTCGCTTCTGTCGGGCCTCTCCGAGTTAGAGATCCATGTCAAGGAACTACGGCAGGAGGACCTGCAGATCCTTGGGAGGTTGCCGGCTCTTCGTTCTCTCGAGATATACAGCAACCACCAAACGCAAAGGTTGCTACTCATTGGTGCTGATTGGTTCTCATGTGTGATACTCTTCCACGTAGATTGCAAGCCAACCGGGCATTTAATGTTCCAACAAGGAGCTTTGCCAAGGGCTCGAAAGGTTGAATTCCCTTTCGATGTGCGGATGGCAAAAGATGATGGCATCGGTGATTTTGACTCGGGCCTGGGGAACCTACCCTCCCTCCGGAATGTCAGTGTCACAATTTTGCGTGACAGAGCCACAGATAGGGAGGCGGAGGAAGCCGAGGCCGCGGTGAGGCACGCAGTCGACGCCCATCCCAACCATCCCACCATTCACATTTGGGAGAGAAGTAACACGTGAATTGGTGCGTGTTGCCTACTGCACGAGCTGGAATACGAGGGTTTGTGTGAATTGGAGCATAGCTTTTCTTTTTCTTTTCATTTATTAGTCGCATTTTTCCCATTGTTGTAGTAGCCTAGTAGGTATGTTTCTTCCTCGTGTTTCATTTTTTGTTCAGTATTGCTCTATTAGTATTTTTTTAATTTTTTACAGAATATTGTAGTAGGTCATTTCCCCTCATTTTCATTTTCCCCACTATTGTTCTATTTTTTATTTTGATCAGTGGAACAAATGCTAATGATATCATTCTGCTTCGTCTAAATATATATACAAGTAGGTTTTGTTTTAAAGATATCTTCTTAACAAAGTTTCAAAAGAATGGTGAGTTGTGTTAGGAAACTGGGCCCATGGCCGTAGTCCTGACATATTTGGGCACCCCACCGTAGACTATAAATAGGGAGCCATACCTGAGAAGTACACATGAATGAAAAGCAATAAAGAAAGACCAGGAGTTCTCTCTATCTCTCTGTGTGTTCAATCTATTCTTCTGTGATTGATTCGTTCTTGTTCTAAACAAAGGAATCGCTCGGACTGGTCGCCAGCGACGGTTCCTCAACATGTTATCATCGAAGCACAGATTGATTTGCTAGATCGCCTTGAATCTGTATTTTCTTTCGCATTCTAGATTGAATCTCTACGGTGCAAATGCGCCCTAATCTACCGCAAGCAGACTTGAAGTCACCGGCACAATGCCGATCGGTAGATTGTGAAACGGGGTAGATGTTGATTGCAATGTAGATTAAAAACGATGCAAATCCGCCCCAAATCTACCGCGAGCAGATCTGAAATCGCCGGCACAATGTCGATCAGTAGATTGCGAAACGGGGTAGATGTTGATTGCATCGTAGATTGAAAACAAAAATTTTGCATGGTTTTATTTATTTTGCATGATCACTACACGAGAAATAGAATTTGGCATGATCTTCTCTAACTGGTCATTGCACAAAAGAGAAAAAAAAGGATGGGGAAAAACAGACGTCGGCCTGAAGCCGCCAGGGAGCCGCCAACTCCACCATCGATCGACGCCCACTGCCCGCATGTGGCTGGCCTCCCATCGCCGTGGATTACCGGCCCGAAGCCGCTGTTGACCCTGCCATCGGCCACCGGACAGGTTTGCGCCCGCATGCGCCGACCTCGACCGCATGCCCCGCATGGCACTGCTGGCACACAGCCGCCTCCATGCACGATGCACAAGCGTCGGCCTTGATCTCCACGTGAAGGCGCGCGCACATCACCAGCCCACCACCCACGCCGCGGCCCGCAGCCGCCGATTCCCGTGCAGCACGCCGGCTTACCCACCTCGGCCGCGCGCCGCTCTACCGGATCTGCTGCGCCCCGGTCTTGCGCACGAAGCGTCGGCCGCCGCTGGACCCGCAGCAACCTCCTCTCCGGCCTGTAGCCGGCCCCACCTTAGCCTTCCCGCGCCGCTCCGGCCCACACTGTCGCCGCCGCCCGAAGCGGCTTCCCCGTGCTCGCTGGCTCCCACTCGAAGCAGACGCTTGGGCTATGGCATCGCCGCTGGCCCCGCCGGCTAGCCACCCTGCAGCCACACCTCCCAGCACGCCTCCCCGCACGGAGCGCCGGCGTATGAACCGCACCGCCCCATTCGCCCGAGCGGCATCCCGTGGCTGGAGCTGCCGCCGCTTGGCCCCGTGTCATGTGCGCCGTCTCCGCTCCCGCTCCGGTCGCCGATACACGGGCCCCGGTCGCCGCCCGCCACGCACCGGCACCACCGCCTCACGTCCACCCGCCTGAGCTGGCAACTCGGGGCTGGTGCTGCCGCCGTTGCCACTTGGAAACGGGCAAGGGGAAACTCTACCAAGGGGGCGGTTAAGGGGGCTGGGTGGGCCGGCTTGGGGGTGGGCCGAACCAGGCGAAAGGAGTGGGCCGTGCGAGAAAGAAAAAAAAGGGGGAGGAGGCCCGAACCGGGGGGCGAATTTTGCAAAAAAAAAACCCTCCGGTTTTTCGTAATATTACTGATTGGTCCTTAAACTTTTAATTTAAGTCCCGAATTTTAAATAAAGGCCTCGGTAATTCCAAAAATTGCCGATAGGCCCTCGGACATACGTATAGGTCCAGAATTTTGCAGAAAACCCCTTAGTAAATCAGAAAATTGCGCGAATTTTTCTCTGAACTGAAAATTTACGTAAAAACCCCCTGGAATTGCAGAATTTGCTAAAATTTTATATTTTAGCATAAAAGGGCCTCGGGAATCCGAATTTTGCATTATTTTTAGCAATTAAAGCATATTTATTTTTGCCATTATTATTTCTGTATTTTCTGTATTTATTTACTGTTTTGGTTAATTGTAATTACTAAAAATTGCTTTTAATCATTGAAAATAGCAGTGAAATTTATAGGAAATGCATAGAAAATTCTGGAACATTGCGAGAACCTTTTGTACCATTTATTTACCTACAGTAAATTATTCCGTGCATGTCTACCAGTTGTAGACTTATACACATTTAGATGACTAGCATCACGAACTGGGAGTGATGAACTCCCAGTATGGCCTAAACTATCTGACGTAAGCATCCGATATCGAGATTATGCTCGGAGCCAGGAAGCTCCGCATGGCTATTGTGATTGGCGGACTGAATGACGCCCAACCCACACCTAAGAAGAATGATCAGGCACTTCATTTTCTCAGGCACCACCTCTGCCTCACTCTCAAGAATGAGTATATGGCTGAGAAAAGCGCACTAACACTCTGGACCGCACTCAAGAAGCGGTTTGAGAGGCTAAAGTACTCCATTCTTCCTCAAGCAGAGTGAGAGTGGATCAGACTGAGGTTTGCCGATGTTAAGATGGTCGGGGAGTACAATTCTGCCTTGCACAAGATTTGTACTAGTCTTTAACTCTGTGGCAAGCAGATCACAGATAAGCAGAAGACCGAGAAAACCCTATCCACCTTTCACCCCATGCAGTGCAATCCGCACGCAATTATCATCATGACAGCTATAAGGAATATGCTGAATTGATTGATATGATGCAGGTTGCGGAGGCTCAGGACAAAGTTCTCCGCAAAGAACTAAGTCACTCAGCCATCTGGGAGCTCCACTGGCCGTGAAGCCAACGCCAGGAGCCACAAGGTGCGAAAGCCCTTGATGAAGAAAAGAGGAAGGAAGGGTAAGGCCGCAGCCCAGAAAGGCAAATCATATGCTCCACGTAAACATAAGGCCAGCAAGCAAAAGCGGGATGGTAAAGGGCAGTCTGAAGCCCACTTTGCAGCAGTTGAGGGGGAGCATGTTGAGCAGCTGCCTGAGTTGATGGAGGTTGAACCCATCCCGACAGCAGCACCCCTCTCGACCTAAGAAACTGCTACCGCCATGATTTCTCTTGAAGAGAATGACACCCCCGAGAAAATAGCATAAGTCTAGTGCACTGAATGCATTTCGACTTTAATTGACACTTATTTTGTGTGGAAGAATATGTTAGAATTTGCATGGATGGTACTTAAGATTTGTTGTTTTCTCGTGATGGTTGGATGATATTTGAAGAATTCATTTATTTATTCAGTTTATGATGGCATGATATGTTCTGATACTGGAGTATTTTATTTATGTGTTGATTGCCTTCTCATGCATGTTAATAAAATACCATATATTAGAACACGTGTAGCGCCCTATAAAGGAAGTGTCCTTAGCCCGCAGCAGCACAACAAAAAGAGAGACTAAGTATTTTCAGTCGATACGTAAGAGCACGGGCAGCCTTACGATAATCGCCGGAAGCGATGCATGTATATTTGGTTCCGGAAGGGCCATAATGGGCACAACTGTGGTCATTGAAGAAGCCTTATTGTACCCAGAATCGAGTAAAACTCTCCTAAGTTTTAAGAATATCCGCGCAAATGGTTTCCACGTTGATACTGAAGAAGAGTACGGTAAGAAATACCTGCTCATTATGAAGCGCGAAGAGAACGAAAAGAAAAAGTGTATTAGAAAAACTTCCTTCACTAGAAACTAGGCTATATTATACCAACATTAAGGCACCTGCAGAGTACACTGTCCTGAAGATAATATTTAGAAGCTCTGAACTATTCTGTCTCTGGCATGATAGATTAGGCCACCGGGGTCTTAGGATGATCATAAACAATTCCCAAGGGCATAATATTAAATGTGAAGAATTTCCCGAATCATGAAGATTTTGTGTGCCCTGCATGTGCCACCAGAAAACTAATTACTAGACCCTCCACTCTAAAAGTGAATGATGAAGTCCCTGCATTCCCGGAACGCATCCAGGGAGACATTTGCGGTCCCATTCAGCCTATCTCAGGGCCATTTAAGTATTTTATGGTGCTCATTGACGCTTCCTCGAAGTGGTCATATGTGGGTCTGTTGTCCACACGAAACCACGCATTTGCAAAATTGATCTCGCAGATCATTCGCATCAGAAATGTGTTCCCTGATCATCACATTAAGTTCATAAGAATGGACAACGCCAGAGAATTTACTTCAAAGGCATTTGATGATTATTGCATGGCGATGGGAATTGCAGTTGAGCACTTTGTACCACATGTCCATACCCAGAATGGTCCGGCAGAGGATTTAATTAAAAGAATTAAATTTATTGCCCGACCCCTCTTGCATAAAAGTAATTTGCTAGCTACATGTTGGGGACACGCAGTCCTTCATGCAGCAAATCTCATCAACCTTAGACCTTCGGCCTACAACATCCATTCACCTATGCAACTAGCGCAAGGGTCAGAACCGAAAATTTCCCAACATTAGGGGGGAAATCAACCTCTTGATGAAGAATGTCGGGAAATTATGTGGCAAGCCACGGGAATCCATGCAGATGATCCGCGCAATAGAGAAGTCCAGAAGACAATAGAAGTCCAGAAGACAATTGATTTGCAAGCATTAGCAAATCAACTGCCTGATCACTTTACTAATTTGAAGAGCGTGACTAAGTCGCATGTGCCAGCACGCACTGCACTGGAGAGAGTTGAAATACCAAAGAAAGCAGAAGGTATCCCTAATCTCGTCCAGAGGCCTTCGAAAAATAAAAAAGAGGACGAGAACTCCGGTTCCTCGAATCCTTAGTAACCGGGGACGCCTGGCGAAAAAGGATAAGAGGGATTTATCACAACCGATCACTGAAGTCCCCCAGAATGAGAAGGGGACCCAGTTGAGACCTGGCACGAGTATGACACCTCCAGAAGAGGGCATACCGGATCTGAATATCCCCGTCGGCATGGATATGTGCGCACACATCGGAGCCAAAAAACTAAAGGGACTTGCCACCGTAATTGAAAGAAGCGACGCGCAAGGTGAAGCTCCAGAAGAAGCAATCGCTCCAGAAGTAGCAACTCATGAAGAAATAGCTATAAATTATGTGCACACGGGAGAGTCCCTGAACAAGACAATAGCTAATATCGATATCTACTTTGCAAAGAAAATTGCCTGCATCATCGATCTTGATCCCGAGCCTACATCGCTCGCTGAATATAAGAAAAGATCAGATTGGGAAGATTGGAAGAAGGCAATAGCAACTGAATTGCTGCCTCTATACAAAAGAGAGGTGTTTGGGCCCGTATGCCGCACGCCTCCCCATGTGCACCCCGTAGGGCACAAGTGGGTATTTGTTCGAAAGAGAAATGAAAGAAATAAAGTAGTGAGATACAAAGCAAGGCTTGTAGCCCAAGGTTTCATTCAACGTCCTGGAGTTGATTATGAAGAAACCTACTCCCTAGTCATGAGTGGAATTACCTTTAGATATTTGATCTCAATGGCAGTAAACTTGAATTTAGAAATGAAATTGATGGATGAATACCTTTACGGCAACTTGGATTCGGAGATTTATATGAAAGTTCCTGAAGGAATACCTCTCCCGAACCAAGACAGAGCAAATAAAAATCTGTACAGTGTGAAACTCAGAAAGTCACTGTATGGACTGAAACAATCTAGAAGAATGTGGTATGATCGCTTAAGCGACTTTCTCTGCAAGAAAGGCTACACGAACAATGAAGACTGTCCTTGTGTATTTATACGGCGATCCCAGAATGGATTCTATATATCTCTGTGTATGTAGATGATCTGAACATTATCGGGACAGCCGAAGACATAAGAGAAGCAAGCTCCTACTTGGAGTCAAAATTTGAAATGAAAGATTTGGGCAAGACCAAGTTTTGCTTAGGCCTGCAGCTTGAGCATGTCCCTGAAGGAATCTTGGTACATTAGTCTACCTGCACCCAGAAGGTGCTTGAAAGGTTTGACTTTGAGAAGGCATTCCCGTCAAAAGTACCGATGATCGGGAGGTCTTTACAGCAAGAAAAAGATCATTTCCGACCTAGGAAAAAGGGGGAGGAAGTCCTGGACCGGACTTCCCATACTTGAGTGCAGTGGAAGCGCTCATGTACTTAACAAACTGCACTAGACCGGACATTGCATTTGCCATGAACCTATTAGCAAGTTACAGTGCAAAGGCCACCAAAAGGCATTGACAGGGCATAAAGGACACCTTCCGATACCTATAAGGAAACAAAGACCTTGGATTGTCTTACAGAAAGAATCAAGATTTGAACTTGATTGACTATGCAGATGCTGGGTACCTGTCTAACCCGCATACCGCTAAGTTGCAAACAGGCTATGTATTTCCATGTGGTGGAACTGCAATTTCCTAGAAATTGTCTAAGCAAAGCCTTGTAGCTACTTCGACGAACCACTCAGAAATTATAGCACTGTATGAAGCCGCACGAGAGTGCGCTTAGTTCCGCTGAACGGTTCACCACGTCCAGCAGTCATGTGGAATGAACATTGTGCAAACCCCCACAATTATCCATAAAGATAATACAGCTTGCGTTGCACAAGTGCAGACGGGCTATGTAAGCATATCAACCCCAAGTTCCTCTATACTTATGAATTGCAAAGATGGACAAGATTAAAGTACTGCACACTAAGTTATGTAGACTTGTTCACTAAGTCACTCCCCGCATCTAGCTTTGAAAGGTGCGTGTGAGGGATTGGAATAATGAGACTTAGAGAAGTGCAGAATTCAGGGGGGGGAATCCTCTCAAACCCGTTATTAAATCTTGATCATGAAGATTAAGTACCCAAAGGAATAAAGTTCCGAAGACCAAATGAAATTGGGTGAATTGTACTCTTTTTCCCTTGACTAGTTTTTTATGAAGTTTCTCGACCAAGGTTTTTAATGAGGCAATTCGTGCATCGCAGCATCACATGTATCATGTACTTTTTCTCCAAATTTTTCCCATTGGGTTTTATGGAATTTTAACGAGTCATGAGCATGTTGGGTGAGTGCCCAAGGGGGAGTGTTAATTAGGAAACTGGGCCCATGGCCAGAGTCCTAACATATTTGGGCACCCCACCGTATACTATAAATAGGGAGCCATACCTGAGAATTATGTACACATGAATGACAAGCAATAAAGAAAGATTAGGAGTTCTCTTTATCTCTCTGTGTGTTCAATCTATTCTTCTGTGATTCTGTGATTGATTCGTTCTTGTTCTAAACAAGTTGGACATTCTGATCGAAAGATTCGATTATTTGAAGGAAAAAAATCGCCCCGATTTGCGTGCACGGGTGGTGGGCAGCGAACGGCACCTACACGCACCCGCTTTCGCGGCCAAACCCCAGCCCAGACCGTCGCCCTGCTCCTCGTCGCCGGCGAGGCTGCGCCATGAGATGGGAAGACCTCCCTCGGCGTCGGTGAGAGCCTAAGACACTGCCACTGCTTCTCCACGACCCCCCTTCTGTCCCTCGGCGGCGATGCGCTTCCACTTGTTGCCGTGCTTGGCCTGCAGACGGATCACCAGGCGCTGCTCCTCCTCGCTCAGTAGCAAATGGAGACAAGTCGTAGCACTACTCATTACAGGTGTGCACATGTGATGCATACAAGGACACGGAGAAGGGAAACCGACCAACGCGTAGAACAAGGCAAGAAGCAAACGCAAACTAGTCAGGTCCCAACTGATTGTAACCAAGATCGATGTTGCAAATCAAGTCTCAAGTATATATGCACATCATTAATTCGATATGCTGGTGCAAATTTAACTAAGATCGATATTGCCATTACAACTATTTACTCTTACGTACTGGAGCAACTGCAACCGGTCCAGAAATCCATTATTGTTGGTTGCCGGCAGAGTACGTACTCTCTGCTGACCATCATTGGAGTCTAGCTAGCTGCTGGAGAAGTAGTCCTAGGCCGGGGGTTCGGGAGAACTTACGGCTTACACCATTCACCAAGTCGGGTTTATAAATAAATTATAATATATATTATATTAAATTTAGTTGTATCAATTAAAATCATATATAATTATTTTCATTTACGTACTGTCTATCGCAAACAATACAAAATTTAAAAAGTTCAGTCATAAGCTACAGTATAAAAGAATCCACCTCTACTCTATTGAGAACTACATATTTTTTTTATCTTTTGGCCCCCTAAAATTTTTTTTTTGCAAAACTAACTCTCTTCTAATAGAAATTGTAAATCTGACTCTCTCCATGTGACTTACCGCGCCCCCTGAATGGGACAGGTAACCTTCCCCTGCCACTGGGCGAGGTAGGGACCTGCCACTGACCCCAGGTGGGGTAGGTCACCTGCTGCAAGGGGTAGGTGCTACAATACCATATTTTTAGAAAAATATATTTACGTATAATTTTTAGGAATTTTCAAATATAGAAAATGAGCTATCAAAATTATATTTCTTTGTGATACCTCTCTACATGGTGTACTTGCTTGTATAATTTTTTTTATAATTTTATCCCTTCCAAAATTATCTAAAAAAATTCCTACAAACAGCTTGAATGAATTTTTGAGAAAACTTCAAAAGGGATAAAATTATGAAAAATTTACACAAATAAGAGCACTATGTGGGGAGAGTCCAGAAAAAGTTTGAAATTTGTGAAACTCATTTGCTATATTTAAAAATTCCTACAAAAAATATGCCTCAAATGGATCTTCTAGAAAAATGTGCTGACGTGATGCTGCAATGCCATGATTAAGGATTTTTGTGTTTTCTTCCTTTTTGTTTTTTCTGTGATTTAGTATTTTGATGTTTTCTTTCTTTTTGTTTTTCTCAACCTTACGTCCTGTCATCGGCATGTCGCGTCTCGTCGAGTCGTGTCGTTGTCACCTGTGTGGTAGGGAATATGACGCGTCGACCGTTCGTTGGCCACATTTAAATAACCGATCATAGGAGAAAGCGACATGACTCAATGAGATGCGACGTGATCACAAAAGGACATAAAGCTAAGAAAAACAAAAAGGAAGAAAACGCCAAAATCCTTAATCACAACAAAAAACAAAAAGGAAGAAAATGCCAAAATACTTAATCATGACACTATAGTAGTACTGCAGCATATTTTTGGAAAGATTTTTTCTGGACTCTCCCTACGTGGTGCTCTTTCTTGTGTAATATTTTCTAAATTTTAACCCTTCTGAATTTTTCTCAAAAATCCATTTAAGTATACTATTTGTATGAATTTTTTAGAAAAAAAGTGGAAGGGATAAAATTATAGAAACATTATACAAGTACACCATATGAGGGGGCACCAGAAAAAATATAATTTTTTGAGCTCAATTTTTATATTTGAAAATTCCTAAAAAATATATGTAAATGGATTTTTTTCAAAAATGTGGTGCTGTAGCACCTGTCCCCTACTCCCTTGGGGCACGGGGGCAGGTGCCTGCCCGTGGCCCGCGTCCGGTGGTGGTGGTAGGTGATCTGTCCCATTCGGAGGGAGTTGCAGATGGCATGGAAGAGTTAGATTTACAATTTCTAATAGAAAAAATTTAGTTTTGCAAAAACTTAATTTCAGAGGCTAGAAAATAAAAAAAAAAGTCAAAACTACATCAACAGGTACGCGATTTTGTTGGAAATCTTGTCTCCGTAGTATCTCCAGTACTAGGTACTAATGATGTCTTCATCTGCTGTGGTGTTATTAACTGGGTGGTGATAAAATTAAAGGACATTATGACAATCACGTCCCATATGCACATACATACCAGTTAGCACTCGAGAAAAAGCAACAAAACAAAAGAATGTGTGTATGCAATGAGGGATTGGATGGGATGGGACTAGCAAATCCAAATGAATTAATGTTCATGATGTCACCTGCTGCACCATCTCATGGCATCCCCACATGTATAGATGCATGGTCGTATAAATATTGACAAACCAAAGCCATTGGGGAAACTCGAATTGATACAAATGTATCAAGTGGGTCGGATGCTTAGGATGTGTTAAACAAACATCTGTAGTACTCCTCTGCAAGACAAATACTCCTGTAGTAGCAAGTCTGCAACATCGGGAAACAAACAATGCTTACCGGGTGCGCTACACGACTAAGAGCAAAAGAAAATTGACACCAGAGTAAGAGCTGTCTAAAATCTTGCATGGAAACAACATTTACCAATTACGGCCGTAGTTACATATGCGGTGAGGGAGCTGATCAGTCGATGTTCCAATGAAGAAATCAACGAACACATGCATCTTACTTGCACAAAATGCATGACATGGAAAAACTAAGGGCGACGCCACAAAAGCGTTCACAAACTTTCAAGAACTAACCTACTAACTAAACGGAATAGTGTCAAAAATAACTGATCAAAAACTGTGTTTCCTTACTGAGGCAACCAACTACACCATCCTGGCTTGGCTCTGTTCAATCTTGGCCTCCCTTCAGTTGAGGCTTGAAGCTCTCCCAGGAACTGATTTGAAACCCATAGTAGTGGCAACGAGAAGAAGAGAGGGTGAAACAAACAGAGGCAGGGGGAGAAGTGGGAACTGAAAAGAGAGATTCCTTTTCCCAGCTGAGCTCAGTGAGCCTCTGTCTGTCTTTGCAAGTGTATGTCTGATCTGGGAAGAAAGACGGTCGAAAAGGGCGGCGGTGGTGAGGGAGACAAGAGGAGGCAGCGAGAAAATAGAGCACGCCAACAAGCTAGGGGAGGGGGGAGAGACGATTGATCGATCTATTCTCTTCTCAATAGATTCTAGCTAGCTTGCATTGCGTTGTGTGTGTGTGTATACACAAGGAAGAGATGGAGAGAGCTCAGATCTGCAGCAAGATCAAACAGGGTCGTTCTTGTGTGTGTACAGGCAGAGCAGGAGGAAACTGGCGCCCGAGAGATGTTCGATGAAATAATGCTCTGAGGGTACGAGATGTGCATGAAGGGGATGGAGGACCAGCACATCGCTATGGATGTTGAAACTAATCTTGTTGTGTTGTTGTCTGTGTGGTCATAGCCGAGTACTCGTGTGTTGAGCACTGTGTGGTCGTAGTCGAGTACTCATGTGTTGAGTACTGTGTGGTTGTAGTCGAGTATCCGAGTGTTTGAGTACTGCGTGGTCATACTCGTGTGTTGAGTATTGCGTAGTCGTGTTGAGTGCTCGGTGTATTTGAGTACTCTGTAATCGTGTATCGAGTACTCGTGTATTCGAGTACGTGTAGTGGTCGAAGACCCGAATTCGGAGAGCAGTCAGAGAGTGGTCGTAGCGACATAGTGGTAGTAGCGAAGTAGTGTTTATAGTGACTCAGTGGTCGTTAGTCAAACTACACAGTTGTCGTAGCACAGTAGTCGTGCTACAGTGGTAGTAGCACAGTAGTCGTGCTACAGTGGTAGTAGCACAGTAGTTGTGCTACAGTAGACGTAGCTACATAGTGGTCGATGGTCGGTACTCGTAAGCTACAGTATCCTGGTCATGCTCGAAGACCAGTAGTACCGTCTATATGAGTGGTACTATCAGAGATGCTGGTCGACAAGCCGTGGTCGGTGAAGCGGTCGAAGAAGTCGTGGTCAAAGATGTCATCGACAAGCCATGGTCGGTGAAGCGATCGAAAGCACCGTGGTTGAAGGCATTGTGGTGGAGGCTGTCGTGGTCAGTGAAGCAGTCGAGGCAGCAGTGGTCGACCATGGTCATAAGTCACCATGGTCGTAAGAAGGATCTTGAGCATTCTGTTAATGCGGAATTAGTGGGATCATAGCCGGAGGATCTCAGGCATTCTATTAGTGCCGAATTAGTGGGATCATGGCTAGAAGACTCGAACAGTTTGTTTGCCTATGTACTTGTAATCTAAGTCTATAAATAGAATAGAAAATAGAAAAGCCGTAGCAGATTATGACACAGCACAAACTCTTATGTGTCTTGAGTTGAATAGAGGTGTTTGTGTGAGTTTTGACCACCGTGTGTGCGCGTGGTGTTTCGTCCCTAGGCCAACAATTGGTATCAGAGATTTGGTGTTCTCAGGTGACGTCGGTTGTCACCGACATCCGAGAATTGGGCGACACCATGGTAAACAAGATTGCCGTTGTTTGCAGGTTTCCTCAGGCTGCCCTGCCACGTTACATGCAGCTCGTGACCTCCATCGAGCAGTGCATAGACTTGAAGACCCTCACTATCTAAGATCTCGTCGGGCGGTACATGGCCTACGAGGAGCATGTCGAAGTCAGTCTCGATGACGTGAAGCAGAGCGAGCATCTGTTGCTCACGAGTACACAGTGGGAGACTCTAAACACGAAGAAGAATGAAGGGTCAGGTAGCGGCGCGAGGAAGAATCGTGATCGTGGTGGTGGCCGCGTCAAAGAAGGTGGTGGTCATAGACACGACCATGGGAATGATGAGGATGAGGACGACAATGACTCGCAGACCAATGAGAGAAGGTCCAACAAGAAAAAGGTGAAGTGCTACAACTGTGGCATACGTGGGCACTTTGCTAGCGAGTGCCACAAGCCAGAAAAGAAAGAGGCACATCTCATCACGGCTGATGTCGATGACCATCTGACACTGCTCTAAAGATCAGCGATGAGGTATTCAAGAATAATAGCAACAAGATTAGGGGGTGATTGTTGAAACTAATCTTGTTGTGTTATTGTCTGTGTGGTCATAGTCGAGTACTCGTGTATTGAGTATTGTGTGGTTGTAGTCACGTACTCATGTGTTGAGTACTGTGTGGTCTAGTTAAGTACTCATGTGTTGAGTACTGTGTGGTCTAGTTAAGTACTCATGTGTTGAGTACTGTGTGATCGTAGTCGAGTACCCAAGTGTTTGAGTAATGCATGGTCGTACTCGTGTGTTGAGTACTACGTAGTCGTGTTGAGTGCTCGGTGTATTCGAGTACTCTGTAATCATGTATCGAGTACTCATGTGTTCAAGTACGTGTAGTGGTTGGAGACCCGGAGTCAAAGAGCAGTCGAAGACTCCATGGTCGGAGAATGGTCGTAGCGAAGCAGTGGTCGTTAGTCGAACTACACAGTGGTCGTAGCACAGTAGTCGTGCTACAGTGATGGTAGCACAGTAGTCATGCTATAGTAGACGTAGCTACATAGTGGTCGATGGTCGGTACTCGTAAGTTACAGTATCCCGGTCGTGCTCGAAGACCGGTAGTACCGTTTGTGTGAGTGGTACTACTGGAGATGCTGGTCAACAAGTCATGATCGGTGAAGCGATTGAAGAAGTCGTGGTCGAAGATGTGGTCAATAAGCCGTGGTCGGTGAAGTGGTCGAAGGCATTGTGATCGAGGCAGCCGTGATCGGTGAAGCGGTCGAGGCAACCGTGGTCAACCGTGGTCGTATGTTACTATGGTCGTAAGGCACCGTGGTCGTAAGTCACCATGGTCATAAGAAGGATCTCGAGCATTCTGTTAGTGTGGAATCAGTGGGATCGTGGCTGGAGGATCTTGGGCATTCTATTTGTGTGAAATCAGTGGGATCATGGCCAGAAGATCCCGAGCATTCTGTTAATGCGGAATCAGTGGAATCGTGGCCGGAAGATTCGGGTAGTTTGTTTTTCTGTACTCATAATCTGAGTCTATAAATAGAAGAGAAAATAGAAAAGCTGTAGTGGATTTTAATGCAGTGCAAACTCTTATGTCTTGAGTTGAATAGAGGTGTTTGTGTAAGTTTCAATCACTGCGTGCGCATGTGGTGTTCCGTCCTTGGGCCAACAATGGACAGCGAGGCTAAAAGGAGCAGTAGGAAGGGCACCGGGAAGGCAGCGTGGGAGAGGCAGAGTGCTAGCGAGCTGGTCGACCTGCGCACCCTTCTCATCCACTGCGCACAGGCGGTGGCCACGGGCGACCGCTGGAGCACGAGATCAAGCAGCATTCCTCGCCGAGGGGGGACGCCACTCAGAGGCTGGCACACTGTTTCGCGGAGGGACTGGAGGCGCGGCTTGCAGGCACAGGGAGCCAGGTCTACCAGTCTCTCGTGGCGAAGCGCACCTCGGTCGTGGAGTTCCTCAAGGCCTACAAGCTGTTCATGGCAGCCTGCTGCTTCAAGAAGGTGAACTTCACCTTCTCCAACAAGACCATCTACCTGCCGCTCGCACATCGTGGATTACAATGTGCAATATGGGTTCCAGTGTCTAGGCTCTCTTCTTTTACTCGGCGTATTTCGATGCGTTGGATGTGACCATCCGCCGCGAGAACGACGAGCGGCTGCTCATCGAGCGGGATATCTTAGGGCGGTGTGCCCTGAATGTCATCGCCTGTGAAGGTGCAGACCGGGTGGATCGCCCCGAGACTTGCAAGCAATATAATGGCAGGTGTGCAACCACCGGGCGGGGCTAAGGTAGCTGCCCTTGAACCCCGAGGTTGTTCAGCTTGTGAGGGACAAGGTCAAGAACCACTACCACAAGGACTTCGTCGTCGATGTGGATCGCCGGTGGTTGCTGCAGGGGTGGACGGGACGGGTGCTCCACGCCATTTCCGCATGGGTTGCTGAGGATGTCAACTCCATCGTTTAGCTGCTTCTCTTCGCCTGATTCCAGAACCCGGATACAGCGGAATTCGCTGGATATACGAATTGACAGATCGACAAGACCACGTAGTCTTGCAGTGCTAACTAATCTACCGTTTGGTTTCTCTTCTTGCAGTTGGGCCTTTTGGTTTCTTTTCTCTGGTCTTTTTTCATTGTGGCTATTGGGCCTTGTCATATTAGGTCCTTCACAGCCCAACATAGAATTAAAAAAAAGTCCATGATGCTCACATAGAATGCAATGGTTATATTTTTTATTAATTCAATTTCAATATTTAAACAAATATCCTACCAAAATTCACATCATCATCATTTTAACATAAGCATAAGAACAATATAAAATAGGCATTGTCATATAAATAGTCAGGGTAAGGATTCTGTTTAAATGCAGCAATCTGTCTATCTGTTATCTTGTTCTAAGTGAAGTCACAATGGATTTACTCATATAACTTGATATACAAATATATACGGACGGAATCACTCATCCCGTATCATATTCCATATTATTATTCGGAGTCGGACTCGGATATGATTATCCACCATGCATGGTTAATCTGCATATGGTTTACCTTACCATGCAGGTGAAATCGATCGAGTAGCATGCGGGGAAGAGAGCACAGCGTGTAGGAGGGTGTCCGCTGGATAATTGGGTCGGTGAGCCTGTGTAGCCGAGCGTCAGGCTATGCAATGGCTGCTACTGGCTGATTGTTTCAGGTGGTAATTAAACACTCATCAATCCAATGAGATGAGAAACCTAGCAGTTTTCATTCAGCATATGCGTGTAGCAATAAAGATCACTTGGCCCTAAGCCTACTTGATTTGAGAACAGCGTCGACGTAGGAATTGCAATTTTCTTCTCTTGCTTGGTTCTTTTACCTTTGCATTAGTAAAATGTCCCTAAGTAATCCAGTCAGATTAGCCCTCTTAAACTGATTTTGATGTGCGGTGAATTTCACGGCAACGACAATGGCCTTACTGCTAGGCAGCACAAGGAGTTGTAATAGTATGGCTCCACAGTACAGTAGTATGGGACCAGGAGTACAATAATGCAAGTACAGTGATCCAACATATCACATCCATCAACAGTCCAAAATAATCCATCCTAGTGCTAGTTGTTTTGTACTGATTAGTACTGCTTTTGCGTTGTGGCACATGCACGCTGTCGTGAAACAAGGCTGTGAGGACAAGCCATTTACTACACGCTTCTTATTATTGATGCAGCCTCTATGCATGTGTCAGTAGCTAAAAATATTTGACAAGAGTTGCGTGTGTTACTTCAAAAAACATTTCTCTCCCTCTTTTACAAAATCAAAAGCAAGTTTGAATATTTTTTTAAATACAGAATTAGCTCCTGGACAATCTACTTGGATAGCATTTGCTAAAACACGTTGCAAACTCCTGATTGGGCTTTAGGAACACGGTGGTGATCATTTGGACTTATTTTTGGTGGCTTATGGCTGAAAAGCACTGTAACTGGCTGAAAAAACACTGTAGCTGACAGAGGCTTATTTAGCATAATTAAAATTTTAAAAATTAAAAATATGTTAGCCCATTACATATAATACAAACAAATACAGGAAAAAAAGAACCGGCAAAAAAGCTCAACAAAAAGCCAAAAGTTCAGAAAAAGACGAAATTTATGAATAGTGAAAAATAAGCCGGAAGCTAAAAGCTGAAGCCAACCGATCACCCATGAATTGTGGTCATTCACGGTTCTTGAAGACAAGCACATGCACGGTTCTCTTCACATGCAGTTGAAAGGTGAAATTAAGCCTCTTCATGAGATTTTTTTGTCCAATTATTTTTGCACGATTTCTTAAGTATTCTAACTTGCTATAATATATGATAATACATCTAAAACTTTTTTTTTTGCTATCATTTATCTATGAGCAAGTTGTATTCATCATTTTTTTGTTTTTGTTCGATTTTGAAGTGTTACTCGGTGACATGCCTGTAAAGATTTGCTCGCATAGTATGCTTATGTGTTGCACATCAAACACCTCATTTTCCACTGTTGCTCTTCATGGATTGGTTATACTAAGGTAAATTAGAATTTCTATCGAGTAAATTAGAAAGTTATGCAACTAAAAGATCATAAATTATTACTACTAAATACACAGTACAACAAAAAAATAAAACAACCTAGCTCAACATAGCACATACCGACACAGTAGAAGCAATCGATCCTCCTTTGAAAAGCGATTGTCATCCTCATCGTATTCAAGTCCAGTTCACACGCCTCCATTGCATCATCATCGAGCCAAGTAATAGCATGTTCTTTTCAGTTTATGACTTCTCTTAAATAAATAAATAAGACTATTTCTTTATCACTGTTTCGAAATTGCTTATCGAAATAACATTTTAAAAGCAGTTTATTGGTTTTTGATTTGCTCCCCATAAACATTCATACTAAAACAAAAAACTATAAACCATAATTATAATTTATAGCGAAAAAAGGCCCTATCTCTAGTCATACTCCACCGCCATTGATCTCTTTGCTTTAGTAAAATGTCACTAAGGCCCAGCTTGGTTGGGCTGAAAAGTTGTGGCTTATAACTGAAATTGCACTGTAGTGGTTGAAATTTCACTGTAGCTGAAGGTGGCTTATCTGGCGTAATTAAATTTAAAAAATTTAAAATAGAAAAATATGCTAGCTCATCACAGACAACGCAAACGAATACGGAAAAAAGGAACCGGCAAAAAAGCTCAAAAAGCCAAAAGTTCAAAAAAAAAGACAAAATTTATAAATAGTAAAAAATAAACCAAAAGTTAAAAACTGAAGCTGAAACGAGCGGAAGCTAAGTATTCCAGTCAGATGAGCCCTCTTAAGTTGATTTTGATGTGCGGTGAATTTCACGGCAACGACAATGGCCGTACTGCTAGGCAGAACTAGTAGTTGTAATAGTAATGGAGTATGGCTCCACAGTACAGTCGCATAGGACCAGGAGTACAATAATGCAAGTACAGTGATCCAACATATCACATCCATCAACAGTCCAAAATAATCCATCCTAGTGCTAGTTGTTTTGTACAGATTAGTACTGCTTTTGCTTTGTGGCACATGCACGCTGTCGTGAAACAAGGCTGTGAGGACAAGCCATTTACTACACGCTTCTTATTATTGATGCAGCCTCTATGCATGTGTCAGTAGCTGAAAATATTTGACAAGAGTTGCGTGTGTTACTTCAAAAAACATTTATCTCCCTCTTTTACAGCAAGTTTGAATATTTTTAAAAATACAGATTTAGCTCTGGACAATCTACTTGGATGGCATTTGTTAAAACACGTTGCAAACTCCTGATTGGGCTTTAGAAACACTATGAAATTGTGCTCATTCACGGTTCTGATTTCTGAAGATAAGCACATGCACGGTTCTCTTCACATGCACTTGAAAGGTGAAATTAAGCCTTTCCGAGAGATTTTTTTATCTAATTATTTTTGTACGATTTCTTGAGTGTTCTAGCTTATTGTAATATATGATAATACATCTAAAACTTTTTTTTGCCATCATTCATCTATGAGCAAATTGTATTCATCATTTTTTGTTTTTATCCGATTTTGAAGTGTTACTCAGTGACATGCCTGTAAAGATTTGCATGCATAGTATGCTTATGTGCCGCACATCAGACACCTCATTTTCCACTGTTGCTCTTCAAAGTTGGGTTACGGATTGGTTGTACTAACATAAATTAAAATTTTTATGGAGTAAATTAAAAAGTTATGCAACTAAAAGATCATAAAATATTATCACTAAACATACAGTACAGCAAAAAAAAATTAAAACGACCTAGTTCAACATAGCGCATACCGACACAGTAGAATCAGTTGATCCTCCTTTGAAACGCAATCGTCATCCTCATCGCATTCAAGTCTAGTGCACACACCTCCATTGCATCGTCATCCTTGAGCCAAGCAAGAGTAAGTTCTTTTCAGTTTATGACTTCTCTCAAATAAATAAATAAGACTATTTCTTTATCATCGTTTCGAAATTGCTTATCAAGATAACATTTTAAAAATAGTTTATCAGTTTTCAATTTATTCTTATAAACACTTATACTAAAAAACTATAAACCATAACTATAAATCATAGCAAAAAAAGCCCCTATCTTTAGTCATACTCCACCGCCATTGATCTCTTAGCTTTAGTAAAATATTACTGTAAGTAATCCAGCCAGATTAGCTCTCGTAAACTAATTTTCATGTGCGGTGAATTTCACGGCAACGACAAGGGTAAAGTGGTAGTCGGAGTGTAGGACCAGTAGTACAATAATGCAAGTTAAGTGATCCAAATATCACATGCGTCCACAGCTGGGGCTAGGGCAACTAGTACTACTGTACTAGTAGTACTGCTTTGGCTTTATGCCTTATGCACGCAGCCGTGTAACTGACAGAGGCTTATTTAGCATAATTAAATTTAAAAAATTAAAAATAGAAAAAATATATTAGTCCATCACGTATAATATAAACAAATACGGGAAAAAAGAACCGGCAAAAAAGCTCAAAAAAAACCAAAAGTTCAGAAAAAGATGAAACTTATGAATAGTGAAAAATAAGCCAGAAGCTAGAAGTTGAAGCCAAAACGAGCGGGACTGACGTTATATAAATATTTTAAAAATTAAATTTATTTTAATGTATTAAACCCATTCCCACTTAATAACAAAGATCTACGTTACATAAAAACAATAAAATAATAATATTCTCTCTCAACTATATTCCATATAATTGTTTAATACTTATATAAATTGTTTAATGTTTTGAATCGACTCCTAAGTCTAGTTTATACATGTTTTTGTTAGAATCGACTCTCTAATATATTGAATCAATTTAATACCTTCTCTCTTCATTTGAACCAGCTAAAACACAATATTAGAGATTGTCTTATTATTGATGCAGTCTACATGTGTCAGTAGCTGAAAAAATTTGACAGGAGTTGTGTGTTACTTCAAAAAAAATTTCTCCCCCTCTTCTACAAAAATTAAAAGCAAGTTTAATTTTTTTTAAAAAAATACAAAATTAGCTCAGGAGAGTCTACTTGAATGACATTTGCTAAAACACATTGCAAACATAGACAGTCTACTTGACGACATTTGATAAAACACATTGCAAACTTATATTTAGGCTTTAGGGGGTGTTCAATTTGATGATAGATTATGATTTTTTTACTGTAACTGGTTTATTTTTCACTATAGCTGAGGTAGCTTATTTGACGTAATTAAATTTTAAAAAATTTAAAAATGAAAATAAAAAGTTAGCCTATGATAGACAATACGAAGGAATATGGAAAAAGAAAAGACAAAAAACCCAAAAAAGCTAAAATATCAGAAAAAACGAAATTAAAGAATAGTGAATTAAAAGCAAAAGCCAAAAGCTACTGCTAAAACGATGGGATCTTAAAAACATAAATTTTCCATGAAATTATGGTCAGTCACGGTTCTGAAGAGAAGCGCATGCACCGTCCTCTTCACACGCTGCCGGAGGGTGAAAAAAAACCACCTTTCAACATAGTAGTTTCTTAATTAGTTTCTCTACGTCGTTTTTAAAAATTATTATAGAAGTCATTTTAAGTAGAATATTTTCTCAGTGAATATATTTTACTCTTTTAATCCTTTTTTAATCAGCTAAAAGCTAAAAACCACATCAATTTTAAACATGCTTAAGCGAGTGCGAAATCGGCCGGGAATTCTGTTAGATCTGGACTTGATTCCATCGGTGATGGTGACCCCTAAAGAACAATACTCTCCTGTAATGGAATATAGTAAAATGTAGATCTCTGTGGCCTGTGGGATAGTACGCTCCAGCTATATATGTACTAAAATAGAAGACTTAATGGAAAATCAATTTGGCTTGGACCGAGACGATGTAGCATGCACCGCCCCAGATGTGATGGATCGAGATACGAGACTGGCCCACATAATTTGATTTATGTGCACCATTGGTGCATGCATCAAGGATCATTCTGCAAACTATAGTCCATTCTATCTATAAATATAATCTCTACTCCCAGAGAGCGTTGCGCAGAACCAAGAGAGCAACCAGAGCTAGCTAGCCACCCACAGATCGAGATTCGAGAGCGAGCAATCCAGCCATGGAGTTGGTGACGGGTGCCATGGGCAGCCTGCTCCCCAAGCTTGGCGAGCTGTTGAACGAGGAGTACAACCTGCAGCGGGGTGTGAGGGAGCAAGTCCAGTCTCTCTCACGAGAGCTTGAGACCATGCACGTGGCTCTCCGCAAGGTGGCGGAGGTGCCGCGTGAGCAGCTCGACCCTCTGGTCAAGCTTTGGGCACGTGACATCAGGGAGCTATCCTACGACATGGAGGACATCATCGACACCCATCTAGTGCGCGTGGAGGACAGTCATGAGGCCACACCAACCTGAATAGGCTCAAAGAGCTCATGAAGAAAATGGGCAACTTGTTCAGTAAAGGCAAGGCCCGCCATCAAATCGCCGACGCGATCCAAGACATCAACAAACAAATCCAAGAGGTGGCTAACATGCATGGCAGGTACACGCCCGCCAATATTGTGGCTACGCCTGCAGCCTCGACGCCTATCGATCCTCGCCTCCAGGCTCTGTATAGGGAAGCAACAGAGCTCGTTGGCATCGATGGGAAAAGGGATCAAGAGCTCATTAAGATGCTGTCCGAGGGGGACGATGTGTCCAAGAAGAAACTCAAGATAGTCTCCGTTGTCGGATTTGGAGGATTGGGCAAGACCACTCTTGCCAGAGCGGTGTACGACAAGTCTCAAGTACGCACAACATTAAATCGTTATGCTAAAAAAAGATCTTTCCTTTATTCAACTGAAACTCTGATGAAAGCTTTTGATTGAAGCCTTCAGTTCACTGACCACACCGCTCAAGCATATTCATTATTTTGTAGTGCTACTTTTGATTGTTGCTACCAGTTAATTGGTGATCGGGACCAACCAGAGGGAGATGTTTTCTGTTTGATCTGCAGTAACTTCAATTCATTAGCTACCCTGCTCATATCGAGCGGGATATCTTAGGGCGGTGTTCCCTGAATGTCATCGCCTGTGAAGGTGCAGACCGGGTGGATCGCCCCGAGACTTGCAAGCAATATAATGGCAGGTGCGCAACCACCGGGCGGGGCTGAGGCAGCTGCCCTTGAACCCCGAGGTTGTTCAGCTTGCGAGGGACAAGGTCAAGAACCACTACCACAAGGACTTCGTCGATCGTCGTCGATGTGGATCGCCGGTGGTTGCTGCAGGGGTGGAAGGGACGGGTGCTCCACGCCATTTCCACATGGGTTGCTGAGGATGTCAACTCCATCGTTTAGCTGCTTCTCTTCGCCTGATTCCAGAACCCGGATACAGCGGAATTCGCTGGATATACAAATTGACAGATCGACAAAACTACGTAGTCTTGCAGTGCTAAAAAGAACAGCTCCATTGATTGCTGCTAGCTGCAGTTGTACTCAAATCAACTGAAGAGGCAAGACGAGACGGAGAAGTGGCGGACAATTGATCGAGAAGAAGAGGCGGACCATCTATGCATGCATGCCAGCATGTGTACTACGTACGGCGTGCAGGAGCTAGCCGCTAGTTAGCCAGGAGACGAGGCGTGCATCCACTACTACAGAAAGCCTTATAGTAGACGCCTCATTACAGACGGTTTTGTGAAACCGTCTCTGATGAACACTATTACAGACGGTTGTAATTAGGAGGCCGTCTGTGGTATTTGTGGCGGGAAAATGGATTATCACAGGCGGTTATTACCGAAGTATCACAGACGGTCTGTATTAAAAACCGTCTGTGATAATCCCATATTATCACAGACGGTTTTTAATATAAAACCGTCTGTGATAAGCTAATTATCACAGACGGTTTTTAATAAAAAACCGTCTGTGATAATGGCTAAGGCATTTATTGCGCTGCTCAGACCGCATCTGTCTTCATTTCGATCCAGATCTATCCACTGCTGCGCACTTTTTCACTCGGGAGGAAGCTAGGCGATTTCAGGCCAGTTAATTTGGTGGGAAGAGGCAGAGATTGAGCTTTGAATATTCTGTCTTTCCTGGTTGCTCTAGATATGGTTAGTAATGTAATTTATTTTTTCTTTAATTGCATTACAATTTAGGTCTAAGTAATCCATTAGTGGTTATTGAAGATGGTTAATTTGTAAAATTGTTGGTTATATAATAGCTGTTGTGTTTGTAATATGAATTGAGCTAGCAAATTAAGTCTCAATATAATAAATGTGGCCCGTATATATGTAGTTATAATTAGTTAATCTAGATTTTAATACTAAGTTGTTATATATGTACGTAACGTAGGACCGAAGCTGGATGTATGCCGCGAGCCGTGTGAGTGAAGAGTACATTAATGGCGTTTCTGCTTTTATAAGAGCCGCCGAGGAGGATATGTTGAATAAGGCGGTGGAATATATGTGCTGTCCATGCACTGACTGCGAGAATTTGAAGATGTTTAAGAACCGAGGGCAAATTGTAGCGCACTTGATTCGGAGGGGTTTCAAAAAAGATTATACGTGTTGGACCAGTCATGGCGAAGTGAATGATCATATGCCGCCGGATGACATCGTCGGTGAAGTGAATGATATGCCCCCGGATGACATCGCCGGCGAAGTGAATGATATGCCCCCGGATGACATCGCCGGTGAAGTGAATGACATGCCGCCGGTTGATGTCGATTGTGGCTCGGATTCGGATAGGTTGCACGATGATAATCTGAATCAGATGCTTCGCGATGTAGAAGAGAACTATGATGAGAGAGAGTATGTTAAATTCCGTGGCTTGATGGAGGACTCAGAGAAACCTTTGTACACGAGCTGCAAGTACACGAGGTTGTCGGCCGTGCTTGAACTGTTGAAATTGAAGGCAAGCAACGGTTGGTCCGACAAGAGTTTCACGGCGCTGCTAGGTCTTTTAGCGGACATGCTTCCGGAGGGAAATGAGTTGCCTAAAACCACGTATAAAGCCAAGAAGGTTCTTTGTCCGTTGGGAATAGAAGTAGAAAGAATACATGCATGCCCGAACGACTATATCCTCTACCGTAAAGAGTATGCAAACATGCATATATGTCCGGTGTGCAACGCATCCCGATACAAACGTAACAATCAATCAGATGATGGCGAGGGAACAGAGGCGAAGAAAGGACCTCCTGCTAAGGTGGCATGGTATTTTCCTATAATTCCCCGTTTGAAAAGGTTTTTTGCAAATCCAAAGGAGGCAAAACTGCTGCGTTGGCACTCGGAGGAGCGCAAGAAGGATGGAATGATAAGACACCTTGCTGATTCCGCGCAGTGGAGAAACATCGATAGGAGTTTTGCAGAGTTCGGTGCAGAACCAAGGAATATAAGGTTTGGACTGAGTACAGATGGAATGAATCCTTTCAGTAGCATGAGCAGCCGACACAGCACATGGCCCGTGACTCTCTGCATCTATAACTTTCCTCCTTGGTTGTGTATGAAGCGAAAGTACATTTTGCTGTCGATACTTATTCAAGGGCCAAAACAACCTGGGAATGATATCGATGTGTTCCTAGCACCGTTGGTGGAAGATCTAAAAGTACTATGGAACGAAGGGGTACAGGTATGGGATGCATACAAATGAGAGAACTTCACTCTGCGCTCCTTATTGTTCTGCACCATAAATGATTATCCTGCCCTTGGTAACCTATCAGGCCATAGTACAAAAGGTGCCAAAGCTTGTACTCACTGTTTAGATGGTACCGAGAGTGTGTGGCTGAGACACTCACGCAAAACCGTCTACATGCGTCACCGCCGGTTCCTTCGGAGGGCTCACCCATACCGCAAGATGAAGCAACAATTTGACGGAGAGAAGGAAGACGGTTCAGCTCCAAGGCATTTAAGGGGACACGAGGTTTATGATATGGTTAAGGATTTAGATGTTGTCCTCGGAAAGGGACGTAAATTGAGGGCTCATGAGAAGAACACCTGGAAGAAGAGATCAATATTTTGGGACTTACCTTATTGGGAGTACCTAGATGTTCGGCACTGCATCGACGTCATGCACGTAGAAAAGAATGTGTGTGACAGCTTGATTGGTCTCTTACTGAACATCCGTGATAAAACAAAGGACGACGTCAACGCACGGCTTGACTTGGCTGACATGGACATCAGGCCTGAGTTAGCACCGACACACACTGATAATGGACGAACGTACCTTCCCCCTGCGTGTTACACTCTGTCCAAGGCTGAGAAAACAGAACTGTGCCAGTGCTTGCATGGTGTCAAAGTTCCGTCTGGTTACTCCGGCAACGTGAAGAAACTTGTTTCGATGCAAGATTTGAAGTTAAATGGCATGAAGTCTCATGATTGTCATGTGCTGATGACACAGATGCTCCCTATTGCAATTAGAAATATTTTGCCGATCAAAGTCCGAGAGACAATCATGAGGCTATGTTATTTCTTTAACACAATTGCTCAGAAGGTCATCGATCCCGAAGGACTAGATGCTCTGCAGGACGAGTTGGTGATGACTCTATGTCACCTTGAAATGTATTTCCCTCCTTCGTTTTTCGATATCATGGTCCATCTCATTGTTCACGTTGTGTGGGAGATAAAAATGTGCGGGCCCGTATTCCTACGTAGCATGTACCCATTTGAGAGGTTCATGGGAATTCTCAAGTCCTACGTACGGAATCGTTCTCGGCCGGAGGGCAGCATCGTCGAAGGTTATGCAAGCGAAGAGGTCATTGAGTTTTGTGTCGATTATATGGCTCAGATTCAACCGATAGGTGTCCCTCAATCTCGTCATGAGGGGAGGCTGAAGGGTCTCGGAACTATCGGAAGGAAAGCAATCACTCCAGATATGGACACGTATACTCAAGCCCATTTCACGGTGTTGCAACACATGACTGAAGTGGCCCCTTATGTGGACCAGCACAAGGATGTGCTTCGGCAACAAAATCCGGAGCGGCCGGATGTTTGGATCATGAGGTAACACAACCGTTGGTTCAACCAATGGTTGAAGGAGCAAATCGCTAGGAGCTCGCCGAGTGAGACGCTGACATGGTTGGCAAAAGGGCCGACATTTACAGTTGTGACATGGCAAGGATATGACATAAATGGGTACACATTCTATACGCAGTCTCAGGATGTCAAGAGCACTAACCAGAACAGCGGTGTCCGCATAGATGCATTCAGTACCGATGGGTCGAGAAACTCGTACTATGGCTTCATAGAAGAGATTTGGGAGCTCGACTATGTGGTTTTCAAAATCCCCTTATTTCGCTGCCGTTGGGTGCATCTCCCACAGGTGAAGGTTGACAAGTACGGTGTCACGACCGTGGACCTCCAACGTGTCAGGTACAAAGACGAACCATTCGTACTCGCCAATCAAGTTTTTCAAGTTTTCTATGTAACCGACCCGGCAAATAAGAAACGCCATGTAGTTCTTCATGGAAAAAGGAGAATTGTTGGAGTGGAGAATGTAGTGGACGAGGAGGAATACAATCAATTTGACGAGTTACCTCCTTTTGGAAATGGCATAAGGGTCGACGATCAACAACGTGACGAAACTAGTTACGTACGCATTGATCATGATGAAGGGCTAATTTTTAAAGGAAATATGTGAAAATTTTGAGATGTATATGTGAAAATGTGTGATGTAGTCAATTTTGAGATGTATATGTGAAAATGTGTGATGTAGTCAATTTTGAGATGTATATGTGAAAATGTGTGATGTAGTCAATTTTCAGATGTATATGTGAAAATGTGTGATGTAGTCAATTTTCAGATGTGTATGTGAAAATGTGTGACAAAAATGAATGCAGACTGATAAAATGTGTAAATGAATGCAGCTGGTAGGTAGTTGATCATGAATGCAGATGGTTGGCTGTTGATCATGAATGACTATAGTTGGGCACAGTCTTATCACAGACGGTTCTAAACTTAGAACCGTCTGGGATATGAATATCACAGACGGTTCGAAGTTTAGAACCGTCTGTGATAAGCCTACTATCTCAGACGGTTCTAAACGTAGAACCATCTGAGATAGTATGCTTATTACAGACGGTTCTAAGTTTAGAACCGTCTGTGATATTCATATCCCAGACGGTTCTAAGTTTAGAACCGTCTGTAATAATCCGCTATATATACCCGTGTCTAGGGTTTTCCGTGTATTATGCAGTTATTCTAGTATCTAAATCCCTGTCTGCCTCCCCCGAGCCCTCGCCGCCGCCTCCCTCGAGCCCTCGCCGGCCGCCTCACTCGAGCCCTCCCCGGCCGCCTCACTCGAGCCCGTCGTCGCCGCCGCCTCCTCCTCCTCCTCCTCCGTCTCCGTCCCCGGGGCCTCCTCCTCCTGCGTCGCCGTCGCCTCCCCGAGCCCGGGGCCTCCTCCTCCTGCGTCGCCGTCGCCTCCTCCTCCGTCGTCGTCGCCTCCTCCTCCTCCGTCGTCGTCGCCTCCTCCTCCGTCACCAAAACCCTAAGGTCATCAAATCCCTCCCCGAGCTTCATGCTTACTGTTAGGGTTGATACTTCATACTGATGCCTGTGGGATTTACAGTTGCTCGATGATGATAAATTCATATACTGAGATTGGTTCATTCGGTCTTTGAGCTCTAATAGCTGTTATATACAATCTTCCATATACTGAGATTGCCTGTGGGATTTACAGTTGCTCGATGATGATAAATTCATATACTGAGATTGGTTCATTCGGTCTTTGAGCTCTAATAGCTGTTATATACAATCTTCCATATACTGAGATTGCCTGTGGGATTTACAGTTGCTCGATGATGATAAATTCATATACTGAGATTGGTTCATTCGGTCTTTGAGCTCTAATAGCTGTTATATACAATCTTCCATATACTGAGATTGCCTGTGGGATTTACAGTTATGGCATGTTATTAAATTGAGCTCTAATAGATTGGTTCATTCGGTCTTTGAGCTCTAATAGCTGTTATATACAATCTTCCATATACTGAGATTGCCTGTGGGATTTACAGTTATGGCATGTTATTAAATTGAGCTCTAATAGATTGGTTCATTCGGTCTTTGAGCTCTAATAACTGTTATATACAATCTTCCATATACTGAGATTGCCTGTGGGATTTACAGTTATGGCATGTTATTAAATTGAGCTCTAATAGATTGGTTCATTCGGTCTTTGAGCTCTAATAGCTGTTATCTGTTATATACAATCTTCCATATATTCCTGTCTGAATATATGCATGCTGAATATATCTTGATCTTGAGATTGTAGAGTTTGTATCTAGAGCTCAAAAGACTGAATTCATTATTTGGCATAACCAATCAAGGAAGAGTATATGATTTAGTAGCGGGACGACCAAGATTAATCTTGTGCAACCCTACAATTTGAGAGCACATATTCATGTTGAGACTGTTATTGATTCTATTATTTGGTTTATAGTATTAGCAACTAAAGTAGGTGCTAAGATAGGCACATCACCCCCTCTCTATGTCCATATCACCCCCTCCCTTCTCCCCCTCCCCTCTACTCCTCTCTTCCAATTCAATATGATCACATTCTCATCTTATCTTAATAGACCCACAAAATGAGCAACATGTCACCCGCGCATTCTTCAGCATCATCGCCGGAGGCGTCCGCTCCAACATCAAGACGCCAAGGAAGAGGGATATCAAAGAAGCCTCAGAGCCGACAGACCATCACAGCGGTAAACGCAGCTGGGGTCCCTATCCTTCCTAAGCAAGCGGTAAACGCATTCCGAACTATGGTCGGAATAGTTGCACGACAACGAATTGAGATCACATACAATTCGTGGAAGAACGTGCCTGACAGTCGGAAACGTGAGCTGTGGACCGAAATTTTGGCATCGTTCGAGTTTCCAGAAGAACACTTACACGCTGTGGAACGACAAACCTACCAAGCGGCGTGCAAAGCATGGAAGAACTTCAAGAGCACGCTTGTCAAGAAATACGTGGAGACGAACGAAACGCCTTTCACTACATACCCATTCCTGGAACCACAATGGGAAGAGTTCAAGGCGATGAAAACGACCGAAGAGTTCAAAAGTACAAGTTTGGCGCACAAGGCCCTCCAGGCAAAAAACACGCACCCCCACAGACTTGGCACAGCTGGGTATGCGGGTAAAATCCCGCAATGGAGGTTGGAGGATGAGCTGGCAGCTGCAGAGGACATCGCCCCGCCATTTTCCAATATCCCGAATGACCGCGCTCGAAATTGGCTTAGAGCAAGGTCATCTACAATGACATCGGGGGAAGTCTCCTTTCGAAACCCTGCAGACCAGCAAGTGTCCCAGCGCCTGGTAAGATATCGATCGAACTACGTAGCTTGTAATTACTCCACAACTTCGTACGAATTGAAATGACATGTCGTGCTCTTGCAGGAAGAGCTGAGTTTTCAATCTACGGAGGGATCATTCCAGGGAACAAGGGAGAATGATATGCTCTCCGTGGCCCTGGGAAACAAGGAGCACCCGGGCCGTACGAGAGGCCTTGGGCTTTACGTTCCATGGAAACATGGTTTCCAAGATGACTCTGACATGTATCGGCGCAGGAAGAGAAACAAAGGCGAGCGTGACGCACAACTACGAGAAGAGATCAAGGCATCTCTTAAAGAGGAGCTACTGGGTTCGATGGCTGATATAATCAGAGATGAGGTGCGGAAACAGACAGAAAGTCAGCAGGCCGCCACCTCCGCTACTGCGCTAGCTAGCCCGCACAACCGTTCGAGTAGCTGCGCGTCCAATCCGACGCAAATCCAGTCCAAATTTCCTGTGGACGACATCCAGGTAATAATTATTACCTCTCGAATGCTTGCTCCATTGGTAGGCCTATTCGAGTAGCTAATTTTGTATCGTTATGTAGGAGCCTACGAATTGCAAGCTCCAAGTGAGATATGGCTCCGTTCCCTTGTACGCTGCTTGGGGCCAGGCATATTCGTCTGGTATCGGGGCCATGGTGCACGGTCAAGCTTTAGCGCCAGGCTTCGCAAAAGTTAATGTGGATGGTGTGCATGTCAATTTTGAGGTGGTCCCGCTACCGAAGCCCCCCAACGACGAGATCATGACTCTAGGACAGGCCATCGGAACATTCATCCAGTGGCCCAAAAGCGACATCTCCCTGGAGTCTTCTTCACCGGTGGCAGCACCAGAGCAACATGCACTGGTTCCATCTCCATTACAACACCAGTCGGTTCCACCACCGGATACTGCACCGGTGCTATCTCCACTGGTCATACTCTCGCCAGAGCAACTTGCACTGGTGCCATCTCCATTACAAGACCAGTCGGTTCCACCACCGGATACTGCACCGGTGCTATCTCCACGGGTCCTATTCTCGCAAGAGCAACTTGCACCGCTGCTGCCGACTGCCGTTAAGTCGGCCTATAGCCGAAGCAGTAAGGGCAAAGCAAAGAAGACCAATGATGATATTTCGTACCTACCTTTGGCCCGCAAATTCGTGCTTGGTCAGCCGTTGCTCGAGGAAAAATACCTCGAAAAGCTACCATATAGTTGCACGCAATTGCACATGTGGTATATGCAGCAGTCCAATAAGCTAGAGGGAGAATGGACCTCAAGTATCACTGTCAAATTCACGTCGGATGATTTACACCACAATCTTCAAGAGTGTATGTTCGTGGTCGCCTTTGAGGATTTATTCGATCTGTTCACGTTCAACGCTCTTGACGTCTCAATCCTTCGATGCTGGACGCTGTAAGTGTGTACAATCACAGTCTCCGTTAATGTCATACCGATAAATGCCATATCTAATTTTTTGCTTTCGTGTGTATATATATAGACACGTGCTGATTAAAGCTAGATCATCCAACTTATCAGTTGGTTTCTTCGACCCACAATTGGTCGCCAAGCAAACCATTGACCAGGATACACCCCTCGTCGAGAGGTACATTGCAGCAGGACTGCTGGGTTGCGTCAAGAAGGATTATGTACTTATGCCCTTCCTTCAAAACTTTCATTGGATTTTAGTAGTAATTGTACCAAAATGGAACAAGGTATTTTACCTTGATTCCCTAAGTAAGAATAAAATGGACTTCACAGTTCTCAGCCAAGTAATCGATAGGTAAGCACATATTCCCCATACATATCTACATTGTACTTTCTTTCCTTCCGAATGATTAAGGTTAACTTTTTCGAATTACGTAGGGCGTTTGCCACCTACATTGAAAAGGGAGGTGACTCGAAGCGCGGGGCCAAAGGCTTGCTGACACATGTTCGAGATTTTAAGGTATTCGCTATTTCACATTAATTAATCCTATGCAACAGTTGGTACTAATGCCTCTTGAACTAACACATTCCATTTTTTGCAGTGTCACCAGCAGGAGCCGGGCAACACATGTGGATACTACGTTTGCCAACATATGGAACTACTCCTCGATTCCTCGAGGCTCACCAATCGCAAGGTTTGTCACTCTTCTCATAATTACTTCATACTTAACACGTTACATATATACGCACATTGATATTCCTATCGACAGGTTGCGTCCATCCCGTCAACTGCATTGAAACAGCCTGTTCTTGGAGGGATTCGAGGAGAGTTGGCGTACTTTTTGCTGACTCAAGTCATAACGCCAGGAGGACGGTTCTACTGCGCACCATGATTTCTTATTGATCTTATCACTAAGTGCAAATGCAGTGCACATCTTTTGTAAATGAGATGTGTTAATGGACATTTCATTTCAATTCAATTAATCGATTTGCGAAATGGATGCATGCTTTATGTTTGTGAAATGAAGTGCGATGTCAATGTGATGTTTTATGTCTGTGAAATGTATCTGAAAGGAAATGAGATGTGTGAATTGTATGTTTTTTGTCTGTGATTATTTGCTTGTTTCAGAGGGCATGGCTAGCATTTCCTGAGGCTAGCTATAAACAGAAATAGATTCTGCTGGGGTGGAGGAGTATCACAGACGGTTTTTTATTAAAAACCGTCTGTGATTATGCGGTATCACAGACGATTTTTAATAAAAAACCGTCTGTGATATCGCATAATCACAGACGGTTCGAAAACCGTCTGTGATAACTTGGATTATCACTGACCCATAATTTCATACGGTTCAGAAAACCGTCTGTGATGACGTTTCTGAACCGTCTGTAATGTGGATTTCTGTAGTAGTGTGAATGTTTCAGGTGGTGATTAAACACTCATCAATCCAATTAGATGAGAAACCTAGCAGTTTTCATTCAGCATATGCGTGTAGCAATAAAGATTACTTGGCCCTAAGCCTACTTGATTTGAGGAGAACAGCGTCGACGCAGGAATTGCAATTTTTTTCTCTTGCTTGTTTGGTTCTTTTGCCTTTGCTTTAGTAAAATGTCACTGTAAGTAATCCAGTCAGACTAGCCCTCTTACTAATTTTGATGTGCGGTGAATTTCACAGCAACGACAATGGCCTTACTGCTAGGCTGTATGAGTCCTTGTAATTCACAGCTGGTGCAACTAGTACACTGTCGTGAAAACAAGGCTGTGAGGTCAAGCCATTTACTACACGCCAAGGTCTGGCCAACTTTTGGCTTCTTATTATTGATGCAGTCTCCATGTATGTGTCCAGTAGCTGAAAAAAATTTGGCAAGAGCTGCGTGTGTTACGTCAAAGCACATTTCTCTCCCTCTTCTAGAAAAATCAAAAGCAAGTTTGAATGTTTTTTTGAAAAAAATACAGATTTAGCTCCTGGACATTCTACTAGGATGACATTTGCTAATACACGTTGCAAACGCCTGATGGGCTTTAGGAACACACTGAAATTGTGGTCACTCGCGGTTCTGAAGACAAGCTCATGCACGGTTCTCTTCACATGCAGTTAGAAGGTGAAATTAGGGTGTCACCAATGGAATCAAGTTCAGATTTATCAGATTTTTTTGAATATATATATATATATATATATGTATGTATGTATGTATGTATGTATGTATGTATGTATGTATGTATATGTACGTATGTAATTACTATTATGCCCGCAAGTATAAAATGCGCGTCAAAAAGTTACTGCTGTTTATGAGTAAGTTACTATTAAATATATGTAGTTATTGCCAGTTGTGTAGTTACAACTGGAAGTAACTCAACATGTATTTAACAGTAATTTCACTCACACATGATAGTAAATTTTCGGCGCGCACAGTGCGCGCAGATATAGAATAGCGTAGCTGTGTATATATATGACTTCACTCACAAACAACAACAACTTTCCAATGCGTATTTTACACCTACGCGTAGAATGGTGTATACACACACATATATAGTATAAATAACAGGGACACCATGTGGTGCCTAGGCACCATAGTCTAGAATAAGTATTTCCCTTATATATACAGTGTCCTCTCTCTCTCTCTCTCTCTCTATATATATATATATATATATCAGTGATGGGATTTTTTTTCTTGCATGTTGGTAAGCTCTATATATATATATATATATATATATATATATATATATATATATATATATATATATATATATATATATATATATATATATATATATAGAGCTTACCAACATGCAAGAAAAAAAATCCCATCACTGATACATAGTTTGGTCCTAGCATTGCGAATTTTTTTAGTACCCCTACATTCTTTTTTAATTGCTTTCCAAAAATCTGTGCCGTCAAACTTTCTTAAAATTTGATCACCAATAGATTTAAAACTATTTAAATTGGCAATATAAAAAATTATATCATTAGATTTATCATTAAAAATACTTTTATAATATTATAATTTTATTGCTGTATCTTAGTGTAAGTTATAAACAGTAGCTGTCAAAGTCGCATCTTGAATACCATAAAAAAAATAAAAATATCAATTAAAATGAACGGAAGGAGTAACATCCAAAAGCTTTGTGCATTGCTTCATTAGCAGAAATAAAACGAAGTAAACAGAGTTTCATTTACAGAGGTGGACATGGCTAAAGCTGGTACCATGTATGCAGTCGCACAGCGATAAGCAAGCCAGGCACAGGTCATGAATTCATGATCTATCTGTCATGCAAAGGAAGCCAGCATATGTACCGTCCGAGTCTGAGTCTGCACGGTGCATATTGGAACGAAGATAATATAGAATAGGACAGTAAACAATTGGGGTATAATTAGAGTGAACATACAGAGACTAATCATTGAGATATCGAATGAAGAGCAGTCAGTATTCTCTATCTGTTTAGATATGGCAATCCGTCTATCTGTTATCTTATTCTAAGTAAAGTCACAATGAATTTACTCATATAACTTGATATGCAAATATATACAGACCAAATCACTCGTCCAGTACTATATTCCATATTTTCCCCTCGGAGTCGGACTCAAGTATGAATAGTACCAGATATCTATTTACTATTTTCATATTCGATCCGTGAACTTTCAGTTGATCGGTCAGACGAAAATTATATTTGCACCCCTAATATGAGCAATCACTACTACAGAAAGCCTCATAGTAGACGCCTCATCACAGACGGTTTTGTGAAACCGTCTGTGATGAACACTATTACAGACGGTTGTAATTTGGAGGCCGTCTATGGTATTTGTGGCGGGAAAAAGGAGTATCACAGACGGTCGGTCTATATTAAGAACCGTCTGTGATAATCCCAGATTATCACAGACGATTTTTAATAAAAAATCGTCTGTGATAAGCTGGTTATCACAGACGGTTCTTAATTAAAAACCGTCTGTGATAATGGCACTAAGGCATTTATTGCGCTGCTCAGACCGCATCTGTCTTTATTTCGATCCAGATCTAGCCACTGCTGCGCACTTTTTCACTCGGGAGGAAGCTAGGCGATTTCAGGCCAGTTAATTTGGTGGGAAGAGGCAGAGATTGAGCTTTGAAGATTCATACTTTCCTGGTTGCTCTAGATATGGTTAGTAATGAAATTTATTTTTTTTCTTTAATTGCATTACAATTTAGGTCTAAGTAATCCATGAGTGTTATTGAAGATGGTTAATTTGCAAAATTGTTGGTTATATAATAGCTGTTGTGTTTATAATATGAATTGAGCTAGCAAATTAAGTCTCAATATAATAAATGTGGCCAGTATATATGTAGTAATAATTAGTTAATTTAAATTTTAGTACTAAGTTGTTATATATGTACGTAACGTAGGACCGAAGCTGGATGTATGCCGCGAGCCGTGTGAGTGAAGAGTACATTAATGGTGTGTCTGCTTTTATAAGAGCCGCCGAGGAGGATATGTTGAATAAGGGGGTGGATTTAGCCTTTGAGGATTTATTCGATTTGTTCACGCTCAAGCTCTCGACGTCTCAATCATTCGATGCTGGACGCTGTAAGTGTGTACAATCACAGTCTCAGTTCATGTCATACCGATAAACGTCATATCTAATTTGTTGCTTTCGTGTGTGTATATATAGATACACGCTGACTAAAGCTAGATTATCCAACTCATCGGCTGGTTTCTTGGACCCACATTTGGTCGCCAAGGATACCATCGACCGGGATACAGCCCTCGTCAAGAGGTACATTGCAGCAGGACTGATGGGTTGCCTCAATAAGAAATATGTACTTATGCCCTTCCATCAGAACTTTCATTGGATTTTAATAGTAATTGTACCAAAATGGAACAAGGTATATTACCTTGATTCCCTAAGTAGTAATAAAATGGACTTCACAGTTGTCAGCCAAGTAATCGATAGGTAAGTACATATTCTCCATACATACCTATATTGTACTCTTTCTTTCCTTCCGAATGACTAAGGTTAACTTTTTCGAATCACGTAGGGCGTTCGCGATGTACATTGAAATGGGAGGTGACCGAAGCGCGGGGCCAAAGGCCTGCTGACACATGCTCGAGATTTTAAGGTATTCGCTATTTCACATTAATTAATCCTATGCAACAGCCTCTTGAACTAACACATTCCATTTTTTGCAGTGCCACCAGCAGCAACCGAGCAACACATGTGGATACTACGTTTGCCAACATATGGAACTACTTCTCGATTCCTCGAGGATCACCAATTCCAAGGTTTGTCAATCTTCCCATAATTACTTCATACTTATCACGTTACATATATACGCACATTGATATTCCTATCGACAGACTGCGTATATCTCGTCAACTCCATTGAAACAACCTGATCTTGGACGGATTCGAGCAGAGTTGGCGTACTTTTTGCTGACTCAAGTCATAAAGCCAGAAGGCCGGTTCCACTCCGCACCATAGATACATAATCAACGAACCTTTTTTAAGTGCAAATACAGTGTAGATCTTTTGTAATTGTGTATTTGTTAATTGATATTTTATTTCAATTCAATTAATTGATTTGCGAAATAGATGCTTTATGTTTGTGATCAAATGAAGTGCGTTGTCAATTGGATGTTTTATGTCTGTGAAATGAATTGAGATGCGAAATATATCTGAAATGAAATGAGATGTGTGAATTGTATGTTGTATATCTGTGATTGTCTGCTTGTTTCATAGGGCGTGGCTAGCATTTCCTGAGGCTAGCCAATAAACAGAAATAGATTTAGATTTTGGAGGAAGGAATATCACAGACGGTTTTTAATTAAAAACCGTCTGTGATATCTGATAATCACAGACGGTTTTAAAACCGTCTGTGATAACCTTGGATTATCACTGATCCATAAATTCAGACGGTTCAGAACGTTTCTGAACTGTCTGTAATGTGGTTTTCTGTAGTCGTGAATGCTTATGTTTTACTACAAGGACTAAGTATTGGATCATTCACCATACATGGTTAATCTGCATATGGTTTACCTTATCATGCAGGTCACCGATCGAGTAGCATGCGGGGAAGAGAGCACAGCGTGTAGGAGGGTGTCCGCTGGATAATTGGGTTGGTGAGCCTGTGTAGCCGAGCGTCAGGCTATGCAATGGCTGCTACTGGCTGATTGTTTCAGGTGGTAATTAAACAACCAATGAGATGAGAAACCTAGCAGTTTTCATTCAGCATATGCGTGTAGCAATAAAGATCACTTGGCCCTAAGCCTACTTGATTTGAGGAGAACAGCGTCGACGTAGGCACTGCAATTTTTTTTCTCTTGCTTGCTTGGATCTTTTGCCTTTGCTTTAGTAAAATGTCACAGTAAGTAATCCAGTCAGATTAGCCCTCTTAAACTGAGCCTCGCTCGTTTCAGTTTCAGCTTCTAGATTCTAGCTTATTTTCCAGTATTCATAAATTTCATCTTTTTTTTTCACTTTTTTTAGCTTTTTTGCCAGTTCTTTTTTCCTGTATTCGTTTGCGTTGTCCGAGATGAGCTAACATATTTATCTATTTTTAAATTTTTTAAATTTAATTATGTTAAATAAGCTGACTTCAGATACAGTGAATTTCAGCCAGCTACAATATATTTTTAGCAATAAGTCATAACTTTTTAACCCAACCAAGCACGGCCTTGATGTGTGGTGAATTTCACGGCAACGACAATAGCCTTACTGCTAGGCAGCACGAGTAGTTTAATAGTAATGGAGTATGGCTCCACAGTACAGTAGTATAGGACCAGGAGTACAATAATGCAAGTAGAGTGATCCAACATATCACATCCATCAACAGTCCAAAGTAACCCATCCTAGTGCTAGTTAGTACTGCTTTTGCTTTAGAGCAAGTTTAATAAGGCTGACTGTGCTAGCTACAAGGAAATTCATGTCAGCATAGTCCTATGTGGAGGGGAGAGAAAAGGAGAGAGAGAACCAAGCCGACTCCCATGCAAGAGTCAGGCTATAACACAGAAAAAAGGCATTATCCATGCATGTACCAATAGAAATAATTGCTATACCTATGCATGTATTAAATTATCAATACCCATGTATGTATTAAATGATTGAGAGCTCTTGTGGAGACAACTTAGGGCACTCCTAATGCGGAAACTATGAAGTAGTTTCTATACTTGCCAATTAATGTAGACACTACCCATGGAAACTATACTCCTAATGGATAATTTCTACAAATAAAATTTTCATCCAATCATCTATCTTCTCTCTCCTATCATCTACCTATCACAGCTCTTTCTATCTTGGTTCTTGTGTAGAAATGGTTTCTATATAAGAAACCGTTTCCTTATCTCTCCTCCTTAACTCCAATGACACATCAGCATT
Organism: Dendrocalamus latiflorus; assembly: GCA_017311315.1. Taxonomy (NCBI): domain Eukaryota; kingdom Viridiplantae; phylum Streptophyta; class Magnoliopsida; order Poales; family Poaceae; genus Dendrocalamus; species Dendrocalamus latiflorus. The sequence goes on from CM029642.1 coordinate 997,035, forward strand.
TTGCTTACTTGGCACCTTATTTAATGCCATAGAAACCATCCATAGTTTCTGCATTGGGAGTGCTCTTATAGCCAGCTTATTGTATGAGTTGACTGCATCATTATCTTTTGATGACATGGAAATGTATTGGAGATAGCAGCTTGCTCTTATGGCACATGCACGCTGTGGTGAAAACAAGGCTGTGAGGACAAGCCATTTACCACACGCCAAGGCCAGGCCAGCTTTTGGCTTCTTATTATTGATGCATCCTCTATGCTTGTGTCGGTAGCTGATATTATTTGACAAAGAGTTGCGTATGTTACTTCAAAAAACATTTCTCTCCCTCTTTTACAGCAAGTTTGAATATTTTTTAAAATACAGAATTAGCCCCTGGAAAATCTACTTGGATGGCATTTGTTAAAACACGTTGCAAACTCCTGATTGGGCTTTAGAAACACTATGAAATTGTGCTCATTCACAGTTCTGATTTCTGAAGATAAGCACATGCACGGTTCTCTTCACATGCAGTTGAAAGGTGAAATTAAGCCTCTCCATGAGATTTTTTTTATCTAATTATTTTTGTATGTTTTCTTGAGTGTTCTAACTTGCTATAATTATTTCTTAAGATTTCTTAAGTGTTTTAACTTGCTATAATTTTTGCACGGTTCTCTTCACTGCTTTGGCTTTATGCCTTATGCACGCTGTCGTGAAACAAGCCTGTGAGGACAAGCCATTTTCTACACGCAAGGTCTGGTAAACTTTTGGCTTCCCAGAGCAATAAAAAATTACGTTATATAAGTATTTTAAAAATTAAGTTTATTTTTTAATGTATTGAAACCATTCCTACTTAATAACTAAGATCTACATTACATTAAAAACCATAAAATAATAATATTCTCTCTCAACTATATTCTATATAGTTGTTTAATACTCATATGAATTGTTTAATGTTTTGAATCGACTTCTAAGTAAAGTCCGGTCCATACATTTTTTGTTGGAATTGACTCTCTAATATATTGAATCAATTTAATACATTCTCTCTTCATTTGCACCAGCTAAAACACAACATTAGATATGGTTTTATTATTGATGCAGTCTACATGCGTCAGTAGCTGAAAAAATTTGATAGGAGTTGCGTGTTACTTCAAAAAAAAGAGTTTGTATACAAATAAAATTGCTAATTTTATTTAATTTATTATGAATTTTAATTATTTAAGGATTTTACTTTAAAATTGTATGAAAATCAAATTCCAAATTCTCTTTTATTTTTATTAGCAATTACAGTTATTTAGAGATTTTACTTTGGAATGACCACAATTTCATAGTGTTCCTAAAGTCCAATCAGGAGTTTGCAACGTGTTTTACCAAATGTCATCCAAGTAGATTGTCCGGGAGCTAATTTTGTATTTTAAAAAAATATTCAAACTTGCTTTTGATTTTTTGTGAAAGAGGGAGAGAAATGCTTTTCTTTTGAAGTAACACACGCAACTCTTGTCAAATAATTTCAGCTACCGACACATGCATGGAGAGTTGAAGACTGCATCAACAATAAGAAGCCAAAAGTTGGCCTGACCTTGGCGTGTAGTAAATGGCTTGTCCTCGCAGCCGTTTCAGTTTTCACGACAGCGTGCATGTGCCATATAGCCAAAGCAGCGGTAGTACTAGCCTGTGGATGGATGTGATATGTTGGATCACTACTTGCATTATTGTACTATCCTGTGATATGTTCGATCAGAAAAGTGGACAGGGAAAGATGCGTGTATCATCTCCCCCGGTAGTGTCCTAGTCTTTTTTTTTGTTCGCATGCCGAAGACCGACTCTTCCGAAGTTCCGAGTCGTTGCTCCTTCTTTTCCGTTTGCTTCCGTCCCGAAGACTTCCAAGTCGTCGGCGTATCCATCAGTATCAAACTCAGTCCGTCCAGGGAGATAAATATATCCTTGCGAAAAAAGGGGACATAGTATGAAAAGGGACGCAATAGTAATTAAACGAAAATCAGCAAATTAAAAAAAGAGTTTATGTTAAATATAATCTAAAATAACTAAAATTCAAAACAAAAATCAGCAATTTGATTTCAATACAAATTTCAAAGTAAACCCTAAAAAATCAAAATAATAACTAACAGAAAATAAAATTTGGTTTTTTATACGACTTCCAGCCTAAAACTAAAAAGAAATACATGACAAGTACGATCTAAAAACATACAAATTTGAATAAAAAATAAAGAATAATTACATATTTGATTTGTAAACAAATTTGAAACCTATCTATCTATTATATACTAAAAGTTTGATGATATGTCTTTTATAATTACTAAGAATAAAGAAAAATGTCCTAAAAATCCTCGAAAAAGAAAAATATCCATCCCTTTATTCAATTAATCCTTATTATGATCAGTAAACGATTACCATTGGATGTCTTAAATAAAGGAATCTTATAAGATAACGCTACCTATTATAGATTCTAGATAAACTCAATAAACAAAGAGCCATAGATGGTCTGCACTAAAAGCCACATATAAGCGGAAAACAAGGATGTGGACATGCAAAATAAATGAGTAAAAACTAAGCATGAGAGAAAAAGATGGCACAAAAAAAGGAGAAACGAAAAAAGATAGGACATATTATACCTGCACGCTTCTCAACACATATGTTTTACAACTTTGAAAATCTTTTTTAGAATTCTCATCGATGTGGTTATAATTAAAGTTGAACTATATCAACTAATGGGTGTTGTCTATCAACAACAAAAGTCGAGAATGTTGATTACATCAGCTAAGAAAAAGGAAAGATATTGTATAATTCTCCTAAAAATAAAAAATATTTGTCCCATAATTTGGTAGACCCTAATTATATTTATCAATTTATAACCAATGGAAGTTACATGCTAAATGGGAATATTTACTACAAATTATCATAAAAAGAAATGCATCTAGCTCTTAATTATGTTGGCCCTTCTTATGATTAACACGTATAGTTAGAAAACTCTTATATGAAGTTAAGGTGCAAGATGCTGGAAATAGAATTAAACTCAAGCAATCTACACACAGACACGAACTTGCTTGCAATATTCATTATGATTTGCATTCTTTTAATTGTATTAATATGGATACACTATTGTCTCTATTACTAGAGATGGCGGTTAAAAATTATAAAGAACAAATATTCTCACAAAGATATAATCTATGTTTTTTGTTTTAGAATATACTATTATACATTAATATCACAAATAAAATTAATTCTACACACATGGAATTAATAGTGTCCTAAACATTCTAATATTTGAATTCTTTTATATGGTTTGTAATCTTTTATTTTTACATGGACTTCCTTTATTATCTATCACATACATACATCAGTAAACCAATTAAAAAATATTCTAAAAATAATATCCGTGTTAGTGTGGGGACAACCATACTAGTCATACTAAAGCTAAGAGACCGTTGGCAGTGGAGTATGCCTAAAGACCATAGTTGTAACGGTAGAAATGTAGGTGGATTTTTTTTGGGTTATGGTTTATGACTTAAATTTGTGAATTCTTGTTGTTCGTAAAAAAATTACGTAGAGAAAAATAGTCACATATGATTTTGGTGAGATTTGAGAATACCTTAATATTGATGATTTGATGTAGCAACTTCAATTCTACCTCCTGGTTGTTAGACTAATATAATGAACCATCTGCGAAGAATAATAGAATAGATAAGTACATGTACACAAATAATGAAGTAAAAAGCAGAATCACAAGTCATGACCATAAGTCCATAAGACCATAATTCGACAGACCACTTAGTAAATAAACTTAGTACATAATTCAACCAGTCCAAGTGTTCAAATTCAACAGACCATAAGTCCATAAGACCATAACTATTACATAATAAGATAGCTAGATAAAAGACATGACAGGAGACAAATGTGTAGTCTAATTGTTTCTTCCATCCTGTGGAGTTGTCTCTGATTCGACCAAAGGTCCAACATCTGATGGAGACAAGTCCAGCGCCCCAAGATCTTCTAATACTTTCTCAAGATCTGGTTCATCTAGTGAGAGGTCAGCATGTTGAAGGAATTGAGCACCACCATCAAAGAATTCGAAGCTATCTCCTCCAACATCCCACATTTTTGATGGGCCAGTGTAATACTCTTCAGATTTTCTTGAAAGAAGGCGCAAATTGTGGTGCGCAAATACGAGATCCTCAGCACGTCCAGGGTTAAGCCTACAACAATGTAATTGCAATGAAATCCAATGCTTGTATAAGAAATGGTAAATTAAGAAAGATGGTAAGTGTAGAACCTATTCCTCATTGAACTATGGATCAAACCATAAGTACTCCAGTTTCTTTCAGCGCAAGAAGACGATGTTGGCTGCCCAAGTAACTTCAATGCCAATTTTCTCAAATCTGGGGCACTGTTACCATAAATTCCCCACCATTGCTTTGGTTCTAGATGTGCTCTATCCTCAATTGAGTCAAAGGAATTAAATCCACTTCCAAACAATGAGAAATCTGCAAATTGTTGTTTGATATATCGCAACTCATCACCAACAAAAAACCTCCTAAAGCATTTATTCCTCATCTCCGAAATCTCAATGTCCATATGAGGAGCTTGGCGATTTGGAACTTCACCAAGCCAAGGTTCACTATAATACCTAAAAAGGGTATGCTAAAGTTAGTATCCTAAAATTGAAATCTAAAAGCAAGCAATAAAAATTTAAAAGGTAAAAGGACTTACTTGGGATTTAGTGAGTGTGCCAAACAATGCAAAGGGGTATTACTTTTTGCCCATCGAGAAACCAATATCTCTTGCACAATATTATAAAAATTAGACTCCTCATGAGATTCTTTCCCTTCATGACGATAAATTGTAGCCTTTACCTTCTCAATCATTGTATCCCACATCTCATAGATCAAATGAAGGCATGGTTTGTCAGTGTCAGCTGCTCGTATCATAGAATAAATAGGTTCAGTGAAATCAAGGATGTATTGCACCTTATCCCACCACACATCATTCAGAATTTTATCTTTGACAAACTGTGCTTGCCCCACATTGTCATCCCTATAGGTACTCCACTTTTCACTCACTACCATCAACACAAGATTTTCTTTGATCAAACGAAACCTTTTGAGCATCACAATAGTAGAAGCAAATCTCGTATCAGCAATGGCAAGGAATTTCAACTTACTGAACTCATTGAACATAGACAGCCTCATGGAATGATTCATGATGAAATTCTTTATAATATTAGCATCTGCTGCAACCTCACTAATCCAATGGCAATCTTCATAAGCCTCATCACCAATTTCCCTAGGAGCACATATGTTTTTTAAGCCAAGGTTCAAAGTATGGACAACACATGGGGTCCAGAAAATGTGAGGATACTTTTGCTCAACAATCAACCCCGCGGCTTTACAGTTGGCTGCATTATCAGTTATCACTTGGACAACATTCTGCGCTCCAACCTCCTCAATTATAGCTATCATCTTCTCGGCGATATACTCCTTTTTTTTTATTTCGCCTTCCGTGTTGATTGCTTTTAAAAACATTGGTCCATCTTCTGTTACGGCCAAGAAATTTAAGAGTGGACGCCTTTGAGCATCAGACCACCCATCTGATACAATACTCACACCTTTTGAGCTCCACGTTGACTTGATGGGCTGCAACATTCGCTCAACATGTGTCTTCTCTTGCACAAGAAGAGTTGTCCTCAACTTGTTATAACTTGGAGGGGCATACCCACCCAAGTTGTGATTGGCAGCATAGGTAAATGCTTTCCTAAAATAAGGGTTTCTTGCTACATTGAAAGGTATACCTACAAATGAACAAAAGGGTCCAAATTAATTTCTAAATGTAACATTGTAAGATAAGGAGAGTAGTTAGTGCAGAAAGATATTAACCTGCGGTAAAGAACATCCTAGCAATCAAAGCGTCAAGCTGGTTACGACCTTCATTATGGAAGCTTGATTCAATAGCTGAAACCCCCCTTCTCTTCCTCACATTCAACCCTTCTGTGGGCAGTGGAACTTCCCTTGGCAAGCTTCTTGCATTCATTGCCTCCGCTTTAGCAATTTCGTCGTGAAGTTGAGCGAGCACATCGACTGTAACTTTTGGACAAAACTTCACACCATAATTTCCTATCTTCAAGAGATGTGCTTTAACTCTTGAGTAGCTCCCATGGATAATATGATCACAGAGCCTACATCTAGATCGTGCATTCCCTCCTGCACCATTCCCAGTCTTCTGTAGCAACTCAACATACCTCCAAAGCGGCTTCCTTTCATTGTCATTTGAAGGTACCACACGAGCAGCATTTAGAATGCTCCTAGCCGAGGCAATTCCACTGGATGAGCCAGGACACGCACTATTACCAGTGCTACCCGATGCACTCGAGCTTCCAAATCCACCACCAGATGCCATATCTGATCGGGACAACCAATAGCAAATGAACAAACTAATGACAACAAACAACATCACTGATCACTTCCCTACTGCATCATCCATACATTTTCAACAAATAGCAAAGAAACAACACTGAGCAGTGAGCAGAGCACAGAGCACATACTATACTGCCACTGGAGGCGTCGGCGGCGGGAGGGGACAGGCGGAGTGGCGGAGGCGGCAGGCCGGCGCCGAGGTGATGACCGGAGGCCGAAGGGGATGGGTGGAGGCTGCAGCCGAGGCGACGGGGCAACGCGACGCGCGGAGACCGGAGGGGACGGACGGAGGCGGCGGGCGACGCGACGCGCCGAGACGGCGGGCGACGCAGACCGGCGGAGGCGGCTGGCGACGCAGATCGGCGGAGGCGGCGGGCGACGCAGACCGGCGGAGGCGGCGGCGACGCGACGGCGGAGGCGACGGGCGACGGCGGAGACTGCTGCAGCCGAGGCGGAGGCGACGGGCGGGCGCCGGCGGAGGCGACGGGCGACTCGACGGCAGAGGCGGCGGGCGGGCGACGGCGGAGGCGGCGGGCGGGCGACGCGACGGCCGAGCGTGAGAATGCGCCTGGATCTGGATGCGTGGGAGCAGCAGTGTGGGTGGTCGGGTGGGGTTTCAGATCTGGATGGCTTGGTGGTGGGGATATTAGGGTAGAGGTATCGGAAAAGTATCGGAGAAGTATCGGAGAAGTATCGGGAATTAATTTCTTTTTTTGAATAATCAAAAAATTCCGATACTTACAGGATACGTATCGGCGCGTATCGGGGCAGTATCCGTATCCGGGTACAGTATCCGATACCGGTACGTGACTTTTGGGAAGTATCCGCGCAACGTAGCTTGTTAGGTCACGTTGCTGTGGAAAGCTGTATTATTGGGTCAGGTGTTGTTCCTTTGAGATAGGGAATTTGCGCACAGCGCAACCGAGGCGTGCTGGGTCGTACAGGCAGATCTCGTTCTGTTCTGCTTTGTCATGTGAGTTCGTGTTTTGCATCGTGAGTACAGTCGGTGCTTTGTACAGGAGGGTGCCGACGTACGTGCTTTGCGTAGCGAGTTTGTATTAGCTAACGTGTCGGGACGGTACAGGGCTTAAGTGCTGCAGGCACCGCTGAATAATTGCACCACAAAAATAGAACAAGTACATAACAATTAACAAATACAATCATAACCAGCACATGTACTACTTATATCACGAGCCGGCGTGGCATATGCAGATGAAGTGCAGAAGTGTCGTATGTGCAGAGACATGGCATATTAAGTTCGACAATAGAAGAAGTACAAAACAAATATAACTACAACGAGCACAACAGACACCCCCTGCTAGGCACCCGATACACCACCCAGCACCTCCTTCCTCATAGTCCGTTTTAGTGTTATAGACGCTTTAGTTTGAGTTTATTGTGTGATCTAGTTTATTATGACATATAAGATCTATTTAAGATCATCTAAATTATCAAGAACTCACAAGCAAAAGTAGATCGAGATTTTCTTTTTTACTTGGTTTTTGTGCATCCTTCACTAAAATAATAAATCAGAACTTTGGCAACAATTTTCTTGATCGATAATTGAAATAAGTCCTAACATCCTAAAGAAGGTGTATGACAAGTTTCAATTCATTTGGACTAACAGATCTAGAGTTTAATTGATTTTTTGTTTTAAAATTATGCTGATTTTACTATTCCTGTGCTGATTTCACTGCAGCTCGGTACTATCCCGACTGTAGCACGGTACTACTGTAGGTATTGTTTATATATCAGATTTTACACATTTTCTTTTGGATTTTTTTGTGTGAGTGTTTGGTCTCTAAACTTCATATCTTCTCATAGTTGTTCGAGTGAAGAATTTGGAGTCATGCTTCCGCTTTGAGAAAAGATTTGAAAAAATCTTGAATTCTTATGGCTCCTATTTATCTCGCTAGTCACTATATTCGGTCCTACAAATTTCTGTTATAATCAACCCTGAAAAGTGTACCTGTGAACTGTTACTAAGTGGCACCCCATACTGCAGTAACCATGGTGTGTCGATTCACTGGCCCGTTCTGTGTTAAATGTAGTTAAAGACATGCCGAGTTGATCGTAGTAGTAGCAATGAAAAATGCTTTGGTGCCTGATGAGGGAAAAAAAACTATACAACACCGGTGCCACAGAAGCCCCCTCGTGTTCGTTTGCGTTCTTTCCCTCAAGACTTGGTTGGCTTGTGATGTTCTATGTTGCAAGTTATGTTCTGTTCACATGTTTGAATTGCAGCAGTTGTTATTGACAGGCGATGAGGCTATCTCCTCACTTCGTCGTGGTGTCAACACACCAAGGCTTTCCTAACTCTCTCAATTTTTTTAGAAAACGGAATATCAATATTCCGGCCTTGATCATTCCATTTAAATGACTACAACCGAACAAAAACAACAAAACAGAAAAACTATCCACACTCCACCATAACGGTGACACAAACCTCTTAAGCACCGAACAATTCAGACCACACCCCACCAAATCGGTGAAACAAAACCTCTTAAGCACCGAACAAAAGACAAAAGGATTTAATCCTTTAACCTAAAACCAGTACTCCACCCAAACTTGCTAAAAAGCTCCATCACCACCCGCTCAAGTCTTTTGCATCCATTTAAGAGTGCACTTATCATTTCCTCTTTAGATAGTTGCGACCAGCTTCTGATCCAGTAAGTCCCCCTGAAAATAACCTGTACAAAAGAGTGAGTATTGGTCCTTTTGAAAAAGGCATCATTTCTATTCAACCACAGAGCCCAGCAAAAAGCCGCTACTCCCACAAGAATCTGATTTCTAAGCTTCAACGCAAAGCTTGAAAGCCAAGAACCAAACAACGTTCCAACGTTAGTAGGTGGTTGAACTCCAAAACTAATGACTACCACATTCCAAAAAGCCCGAGCCACGTGGCACTCAAAAAAGAGATGCTGAATGCTTTCATTAGAGGAGCAAAAACAGCATTTGATACTTCCTTGCCACTGTTTTTTTGCAAGATTATCTTTTGTTAAAATAACTCCTTTTTTAAAAAACCAAAGAAAGACTTTGATTTTGAGCGGTATCTTTGCTTTCCAAAAAAGATTTTTTCCTGGCCTGGTATCTCTAATCATGAGATCTCTGTACAAGGAACGGACCGAAAAAGTACCACTCTTATGCAAGTTTCACACTAGAACATCTTCTTGCTCATTCAATGAAACTTGCACTATCAAAAGCACCAACTTAAACCATGCCGTCCGTTTATCACCAACCAATGCTCTTCTAAAAGAAACATTTAGTGGTGTTGTGCTAAGCACCTGAGCAACCGTCACATTCTTATTCCTCACTATTCTATACAAATTGGAGAATCTCCTCATTAGCGCTTCCTTCCCAATCCAAATATCCTCCCAAAATCTCGCTTGTTGACCATTGTTAACCTTGAAACTACTCCTTGCTAGAAGAAGGTCTTTGACCTCCAAAAGACCACTCTAAAAATGAGAAACTCCTGGTTGCTTAACCGTTTGAGATAAAGTCTTGCCTCTGACAAGTGTTTTCGGCTTCCTTAACCATTTGGACGCTAACAAACGCCGGATATTCAAATGAGGCTAAATACACAAATTAACAACGTAGTAACTCATTGTTGCCATCAGAACAAATGATCTAAAACAACTCAAAACACTAGTATCTCTGTTTCTTTCTGCAGCATTGCATGAACTGTCATAATGCTGACCAACTTAATAAAGTCATAATACAAATTAAATCATAATCCCACAATCTCACGTGTGAGCATAAACGGTAGAGCCAGCAAGCCACTTAATAAAGCCATAATTGCATGTTGGCAAAGTTGTGACCCAATCAAAATGTCGAAGCCGTTACGCAGCGGTAGCTTCCATTGACTCGCCTCTCCTGTCAATCTGCATGCGTGGGTGCCATTGTGATCGTTGGATACATGCTGATTTTGGCGCGTTACTTAACTGGTACTCCCTTCGTTTCGAAATATAAGATCTTCTTTTGCCCTCGTTAATCTTTCCTCTCTCTTCAACATTTATATGTAAGCCCTCACTAATCTTTCCTCTCTCTTCAACATTTACAAGTAAACGTCTACACAACTAATCTTTCATATTTATATTCTTAATTCGCTTTAGCTCTCCTTGTTTTTTGAAATCCTCTACCATACCATACATCAGAAATGAAAAATCACGATGATAGAGGGGAAGAGTGATGTGCTGCGAAAAATCTCAGAGAATACAAAGGGCTAGTGCGTGCGTACCAAGAAAAGGCCTGAAAGTGCATGGTCGTGGTCTGGTTGAAGGGGTTGGGGAAATAAACTGATCGAGGCCGCTTCATTTTTCCGCAAGCAAGCATGCCTCGGACGGAAACGGTGTTCTTTGCCTCGATATTCTTGCCTTCCTCTCCTGTTCTTCCGATCGGAGTATGGCTCCTATTCCTCTTCATCCCTTTGATGCTGTCAAGAGAAATGAAACGGTGGGAAACAAATTCAGACTCTAGCATACGGAGGAAAGATGGAATCAAGTGGAAATTAAGGAAACAAATTAAATGAACAGAGCAAGGCAACGAATTAAGACGAAGCAGCTGTGCTAATTTAGCTCCAGATATGGTAAAGCGGCTGATGTTTGTATCCAATTTGTAGGGATCGCTTGTGTACAGCACATACCATTTCCTTTGTCTCTGTCGCGTGCATAGGCCTTGACATGCTCCATATGGCTGAACTTGTCCCACTCGGTGTATCCCGCGGCTATAGAGGTGAGCAACTCTAGGCTACAGTGTAGCTCCAAATGCCTTGCCTTTACATTTTGTAGGTATCCCGGGAGTGTTTTTATGTTGAAATCCCACAGCTCGAGCCTCTGGAGTGCAAGCATGCCCTCCAATACCTTCAGCCTTGGGCACCACCTGATATGAAGCTTTTGCAATTTGCGGACATTAGTGATCCTCTTAGTAAGGTTTTTCTTGGCTCATAACTAACAGTTATCAACTTTCTATCTTTTTGACATTAGCACCATTTTTTGTCCTTCATTTATCATAGATCAAAATCACAAATCACAATGAAGGAAACTATGATACGCTGCCAGAAATTTGGGAGAACAAGACTCACAATGCAAAGGGCTGGTAGTATTTAATGTACAAAGGGCTAGTGCTACTCCGCATGCATGATCTGGTTGAAGATGTGGCAGGTGAAGTCACTGATCAATTCGTATTCTTCCCCTTCCTCATATGTCCTATTCCTCTACATCCCTGGAACAACACAAACAAAAATGTTGGAAATATTTCTTTCAACAGAAAGAAGGAAAGGTACAAATATATTTAGACATTACCATAAGGATGAAAGATGGAATGAACAAGAGGAAACAAAGAAAACTACGCAACGAACAGAGTAGCCAAACAAATTAAGATGAAGCAGTTGTATTAGTTTACCATATTAGTTTACCTGTAGATCCGGAAGAGCTGACAACGATATTTGTCTCCAAGTTGTAGGAGGGATCTCTTCTTGCGTACAGTGCATACCATTTCCTTTTATTGTCTCCATCATTTGCATAGGCCTTGACATGCTCGACATGGTTGAACTTGTCCCACTCAAGGCCAGAAGGTCCCACGGCCATGGACATGAGCAGTGCTAGGCCGCAGTCCAGCAGCAAATGCCTTGGTTTCACATCCTGCAGGTATCCTGGGAGTGTTTCCATATCAACATCCCGTAGCTTTAGTCTCTGGAGTGCAAACATGCCCTCCAATACCTTCAGCTTTGGGCAGCACCTGATGTGAAGCTTTTGCAATTTGGGGAGATTAGTGATCCTCTCCAGATCGGGGTTCTCATACACCTTAAGCTCAACAAGAGAAGCAAAGTTCTCCAGAGAGTTGAGGTGCTGCACAAAGCATACGCGTAACCTTTTCAAAGCCCTTGCATGGGAAGCAAGGCCAGGAGGAAGACGCCTCAACTTGCAACCATCGAGCCCAAGCTCCTCCAAGACAGGCATGGCTTGCACTTGCTCCTCCCACTCCCACTCCTTCCATTCCACCATTCCTCGTAAGTACATCTCATGCAATCTCGGAAACGCAACCACCGCCTGGGATGAAGGGTGGTGACTATGGTGATGGTAGAGCCGCTGCAGAAATTCAGACCCAACACGCTTGATGGCTGGAGCGCGGTCGATCCGAAGGAGCTGCAAACAGGGGAGCTGACACAAGCCATCAGGGAGTTGGGTGCAGCAGGCTAGGTCATCCATCGTTAGAATCCTCAAGCTCTTGAGGGACGCCGCAGCTATCGACGTCATCCACATGGGGAGCCGCCGACCAAAATATCCTTGGATGTCAAGATTATCCAAGCACGACGGAGGGCAGAGCTCATCAAACACCCCCTCAATTCGACGCTGCTCCTCGGAGACGCCTTCTCCCTCTTTCACCAGTCCATCATCTCCCAATCTATTGGTGCAGTATAAGAACAGATCGGTTAGATGCACCTTCTCACCCAGCCTGGCCTTTGCGGCGGACGAGGCAGTATATACATTCTCCAAACTCTGTAATCCAAGAAGCTTGAGCTGGAAAAGTGGCCCCAGCTCCTCCAAACTACACCAATCACCATCGGTATGGGCTAGAAACCCAAGGAGTTTCCATAGATTTGTTAGACCACGGAATCCCCTAGGTATATCATGTATACTTGTGTCATTAAGGTTAAGAGACCTCAATTGCCTCAGATTTGCAATGCTATTAGGAAGTTTCACCAGACTTTGACATCTTTCAAGATTAATGTGCTGCAGGAATTTCATCTTGCCGATATTTTCCGGTAATCTAGACGTATCAGTTTGGTCTAAGGACAAATACCTCAAGTGCTCGAGTTGGTACAAAGATTCAACCAATCCAGCACATTTTGCAGATTGTATGTGTAGAGTCCGTAAACTTGTAAAGGTAAACAGAGAATCACCGGGATTAATCTTTATATGGCCAACTGATATTAATGTTCTTAGTGATTTCTGCTTTTGTAAAAATCTCCACTCAAATTCATTTGATCGCAATCCTTTTGTTTCTATAGACAACCTAAGAAACTTTTGTGTATTGAGTTTACTAAAAATATCAGTTTCTCCATTGTGAGCTACCAGTGCTTCATCCCTAGCCACATATTGAGCAAATGAGCGAACAACATCATGCATGTTGCAAACCCATTGATCAGCGTAATTCGTCATATCCGGCTCAATAAGGTTCCTCAATATCAACTGCTTATAGAACTCTCCTCCTAATTCTTCTAATTCATCCGAGTTCCCATGAACAAATCCTTCGCTAATCCACATGCTAACAATTTCATCATTAAAGAACACTGTATTTTTAGGGAGAAGTGAATAGAACAGAAAGCATTGCTTCAAATAAGGTGGCAAATCTTCGTAGCTCAAGTATATTGCATAGTTTAGCTCTTCGGGCATTTCAGATACTGACCATATAGAATCATTAAGAACCTTCTCCCAATCACCTTGTCGTTTCTCCCTTTGGCACAAGAGTCCTCCCATTACTTTTACAGCAAGCGGTAAACCATCACATTTTGCTATAATTTCCATTCCAATACCCTTCAGCGTATCAATATGAGGTTCATCTTTCTCACTTGAGACTACCTGCACGCAGTTAAACCCATGGAATTAATATCAAATAGTATATTGGTAGTGCCTTGCGCCGATTTTTCCTAATCAAAAAGAAAAGAAACTAATAGAAGTCAGTGAACTAGTAAATTGAATTGTCAAATGGACCATAGAATTGTTCGTTAATTATTTAAAGTTGCGATCATGCAGACAAATAACTTGGGATCTCTCTTCAACGAGTGTGCGTTCTTATCACCGTGAAATTAATGAGTAGATATATTTAATGGCAGCTAAAGGATAATGTGAAAAGGTTCAGAATTATATTGTGATAAATCATTGTAATATAGGAATTTCGAAAATTTAAAATTGCATTTCTAAAACTGTTTGCAGACTGGCAGGTCAAAGCAGCATAGGGGGTGGTTAGACTGAAATTTGCCACCGGTCTAACCGGTGCTTTTTTGCGGTTTAAACCACTGGCCGCCAGCGGTCTAGCCAATTGAAAGGTGAGCCTCGGCCAGGGTTCTGATTCTTGTTGTGGTTTTGAGTCGTGGGATGAGTTTGAGTGGCCTAGGTCAGTAGATATAGGCTGCATAAGACATGTTACTGCTAACGTGGGTTAAGTTATGAAAAATTTATACCACAAAATAATTTTTTTTGTCTTTAAATGTATAGGGTCGCTTAGAGTCAACTATGGTCAACAACGAGGATCGAGCCTACACTCATGGAGGAGCAGAGACTCAGAACAATTGAGAACACCGGGTAAAATAGTAAGCTTAAATATAACATGAGTAAAACAAAAAAATATCAAAGAAAAGTTTGAACAACGGATTGCTGGCAGCACAAATTAATGAGCTGGCCACTCAAACGACAAGTTAACGGGGACGGATGGTGCACAAGAATAGTCTGCATTAACGTGCGCACGCCCAAGGATGGCTGGTGTCATCGCACAGACAACCAAACTAGCTACCACGTGACTAACGTGGGCATGCACACAAGGTTCTAGAGCTCATAAATAAATAAATATATACACAAAAGATCAGTGTTTTTTAAAAACTAGTTACATACCCGTGCATTACAACAGAACTAATTGAATGTATAGATAATCATGCTATAGAAGAGAGTTGCTCTGATCGGTTGGAAAGTGGACAATGATAAGAAGTTAAGAGAATAGAGCGGTTGAAGGAGAATGGACCTACAACCACCAACTCATTCTTTTATAATAGTAAAGAAAAGCTGGTAGAATTACCCGTGTAATTGCTCGGTTAGATATTACAATATGGGTATCTTTGATGTATAACTCTACTGCTTATAATTGAAATACAATTGTATTTATTATACAACTCTAATATCTATATGTGATTAATCTGCGCCGTTATAATCTAACCCCACCAAAATAAGTGGTATAGATCTTTTTTCTCTTAATTAATATGATAATTATAAAGATTTTTTATTTTTAAGATTATTGTGGGATTTTTTATCCTTAAACTGAAGGAGATACCTTGAGTCTTACCAATTATTTTTATTTATATATATAAGGTAGAAGCTCTCATTCATTAGAAAAAAGAAAGAGAATACAACTCTTAGACCAAAAAGACTAGTGCTTCCATAGAGGCAGATTTCTTTCAAGCATGGGCATATACATGTATCCTATCCACCGTTCATCTATCTTCGAGGTATGTGCACGATTATCGAAAGCAATACGAAATACGATTGAAATAGGTATTGTGTACGCTTGATCGACGAGCCACGCCGGACACCGTCCTCTGCCTCCCGCACAGCCACCGTCTTCTGCCTGAGCAACGCAACCACTGCCTGTCCTCCGCCACGCCAAGCTGGCCACGCGGACGCCGAGCCGAGCCATCCACCGCCTGGCCGTCGAGCCAAGCCATCCACCACCAAGCTCATGCAACCTCGTGCGGCTGGCCGCCAGATCCGGCTCGCTGGCTCATCGAGCCACCACCATCCTCAGCATCGCAACCCTACCGCCAGCAGCCAGAGAGAGAGAGAGTGCGAAAGGAGGAGAGAGAGGGAATATTCTGGTATAATTTATTTCGTATAAACAAAAAAAGTTTGCACAGACAAAAAATGTAACAAAAATATTGTACACACAAAAAATTGTAAGAATAATTTTGTACAAAAAATAGTTTTCTACATAATTTGAGCAAATTAATTGCGAATAATTTTGTACAAACAATATGTGCTTCTATATATGTTATCCCAAAAAGCAAAAGGCACATTAATTAAGAACACGTCGAGGGCCTAAAGGTGGGTTCTTTTTTGGGGCTTAAATATTTGAATTCTGGCTATTCGCGAGAGGTAATACGCACAGGAGAATAGTCGCATGTGAATTTGGCTGGTATAGCTAAACTCAGTATACTTTTTACTATAATCTTTCTATTGATTCTATCTTAAAAATCATTCCATTTAAAATCTAGTAACTATAGACAGTATGAGCATAAATCAATTTTAAGTCTAAAACACTCAGCCTAAGTTCAATTTCAATCAACCGCCGCTTCACTACTAACGACACAATTTTAGTGTTTAATTGTGCGTAAATGAACTGCATAGTGAACAAATAAATAGAATAATAACTGACCTGCTTCTTGAGCAAGGACCAGGCATCTTCAGGCCCTAATTTGTCGACATGATGGTAGGGATGGACAGCTTTCATCGCTCGGGCAACCGTGTCGAGTCTTGCGGTGACGAGCACTCGGCTACCAGGGGCACCGTAACTGAAGGGAGCCTGAAGCAAGTTGTTCCATTCTCCTGCCCTCCACATGTCATCCAACACTAGAAAGAACTTCTTGTCCCTGATGGCGTCGACAAGGGCCGGCACAAGTAGGGACCTGTCTCGAGTCCCAGCACCAGGGAGGTCCCCGTTAGCAGCGGTGATGGCCGTCCTCAGCAGCTCTGCCTCGTTGAAGTCTTGTGTGATGCTCAGCCATATCTTCCTGTCGAATTTGTGCTGGACGGCCTCGTCGTTGAATACCTTCTTGGCGAGGGTGGTCTTGCCTATCCCGCCGACACCCACGATGGCGACCACCATGATGCCATCATTATTCTCCTTGTCTCCCTCCACCTTTGTCATGAGCTTCTCCACTAGCGCTCTACTATCCTCTACAATCTTCTCCCCAACCACGCCTGATCGATCCAACACCTGATCCGTCTTCCGCTCATATGAATGTCGGGCTCGGGCCATCCTTCGGTACTGGTAGGTCTCCAGCTTGATGAAGTTGAACCCAGCACCCATCTCGCAGATGTCGTCCAGCCTCTGGTTGAGCTTCTTGATGCGGCTGCCAATATCATGGGCGACGAGCGGATTGCGCAGGCAGAAGAGCAAGGGGTTGCAGCAACCCATGCCTACTGCGAAAGACGCGCCCTGCAGTTGATCCATGGCCTTGAGCTGGCAGAGCTCGAGGATGTCAGTGACGTCATACATGACGTCCTTGAGCTTCCTCACCCAACCCTGCACGTGCTGGTCGGTGATGCGCTTCCTCTCGGCGTCGGCGAGATAGTCCTTGAGGCTCTGCAGCTTCTCCTGCAGGTTGGCGATCTCGCCGGAGACACCAAGCAGCATGCCTACCTCATCTTGTGCCACCTGCTTAAGCAAGTCGGCGACGTAGTACGCAAAGGCATCCAGCACCGCCGCCATGGCACCTCCTGTGTCGCGCGCGTCGTAGATGAAGCAAACTAGCCTAGCCAGATCAAAGCCGGAAAATAGTTAAGAGCTTAAGCACCCTGCCTGGCTACAAAAGGAATACATAATGGTACGTGCGTGCATCGCATCGCAGCTCTAACTTTGCTTTGGACAGAGAATGGAGATGCTAGCTTTGCTTGGCTCAAGGATGACGATGCGATTGAGGTGTGTGAACTGGACTTGAATGCGATGAGGATGGCGATTTTTTAAAGACGTTGGACGTCGACCACTACGTGCACTAAATCGGTCTATTTTAATTGTCTGTTGTGCCGTGCCTAGTAATAATAATCTATATTTTTTTATTTGTATAGATTTTAAATTTAAATGGTGAAAATTTTAATTTATACTAATATAGCTAATCCGTAAACCAACGTTGAAGAGCAGCAGTGAATCAGTAATAGTACTGATTAAGAATCTGTTATTTTGAACTATGTTTTATAATTTTTAGTTATAATTAATTAGTCTAATAAATAATAATTATTAAAAGAAACTAAAGTAATAAAATTAACTGAAAAGTAAAAAAAACACAGACCTAAGACCCGACTGTCCGGACTTGCCTAGCGGACTTGTACTGCACTGAATTGGTCGAGTATTGATGAAGCTCTCCGCGATTGGGAGCCACAGCACAAATGCACAATGCTCGAAGGCAAGGGCAATGTTGATTTGACACCACATGCCATGCCATGTACGCCGGGAGCGGCTCGGGTGCTGGGAGCCCTGCACATATTATGTGCAGGGGTGGCTCAACGCGCGACACGTGGCACCAAAAAATCAAAAAATACTTAACAAATTCCCAAAAAATGCAAAAAAATGTAAAAAGTATTTTTTAAGTACTTAAAAATACTTTTATTAAAAAGTATTTTTTTAAGTACTTCAAAAATACTTTTTAATAAAATTATTTTTTAAAAAAATAGTTTTTAAGTATCCAAAAATACTTTTAAAAAATACTTACAATTTTTTGAGTATTTTTTGCATTTTTGGAATTTTTTAAGTATTTTTTTGATTTTTTGGTGCCACGTGTCGCGCGCTGAGCCACCCCTGCACATAATATGTGCAGGGCTCCCAGCACTCGAGCCGCTCCCATGTACGCCTATCCAGCTTTTCACGTTGGCCGGCCGCCCTTGGACGGGTTATTTATGGCTCGTAGATTATGGCAGTTTATTATAATAATATTTTTAAAGTGATTTATTGATTTATCGATATTCGATTCGTTTGTACGAACACTAACACTAGAGCAAAAAGTTTTCAGTCGCAATTAAAAAGAACCCAACGAAACAAAAAAGTAGGAAACAAATTTACACTCCATAACACATGATATATGGAATCAATCAGAGGAACTTGATAAAAGGACAGAGTAACCGAACTTGATAGATGAAACGGTTGTGTTGATTTACCTACAGATTTGTAGGAGTGACTGATAGGTGTCTCGAGGGTTGTTGGGTCTCTCGTGGAGTTTTTTTTAAAAATAATCTATTTTTATTTAAAAATATTTAAATATATTTGTGTTTTAATTTTTTTTATAGAAATAGTCTCTAGTTGTCTAATTGTTAAGCAATTGAACCCTATCACTCAACGCCCGAGCGACAGACAAGCGGTAACTCTACCGCAGAGCGACAAGTATGCAGTCGTCCACAAGTATCCTATTGGTCGACTATTGGTCGAGTATTAATGGAGCTCTGTTCGATTGGGAGCCACAGCACAAATGCACAATGCTCGAAGGTAAGGGCAATGGTGATTTGACACCACATGCCATGCCATGCCATGTACGCCTATCCAGCTTTTCACGTTGGCCGGCCGCCCTTGGACGGGTTATTTATGGCTTGTAGTTTACAGGTTACAACCTATAATTATTCTAAATAAATAAATAAGATAGTTTTTGAGTAGTTTATTATAACAATATTTTTTAAAGTGGTTTATTAATTTATTGATATTCGATTCGTTTGTACGAACGCTAACACTAGAGCGAAAAGCTATCAGTCACAATTACAAAAAAAGTAGGAAAGAAATTCACACTCCACATACACATGATAGACCGATTTTTTTTCTATTTTAGCCCCTTTTTTTGAAAAATATTCACATTTAGACCCCTAGTAGTTTTAATTCCGTTTTTGGACCCAGGGGTCGGCGCCGAGGTAACACGTCTCGGCGCCGTGGTCCATGGCGCCGAGGTCGCAGGCCCGCTCCAGCGTGCCGGCCTGCGTGGCGCCGACGTGGCAGGCACCTCGGCGCCGTGGATCGTGGCGCCGAGCTTGGCACCAAGAGTAGTGGCGCCGAGCTCGGCGCCGTGACTGGTGGCGCCGAGGTGTGAAACATTCAGAAATTGGATAGGCGCCGTGACTGGTGGCGCTCCAGCTCGGCGCCTTCAAAATAATCTCTAGCTTTTGGAAACATTCAGAAAATTGATCAACTGTGTGAAACACAATTTTCTATTAATTTTTTGATGTTGTCGTGTTCAATCTGAAAATTTCGGGTGCTAGTATGGTAATAATGTTTGTAACTTTTTTCCTAAGCAGGGAACTCCGATGGTCAAACACTAATTATTAGAGAAGGGGATAATAGTGTTGCTTATTCATGGAATTCAAAAGAGCTAAAATAGGACAAGGTAAGAACCTATGTGCCTTAGACTTTTCCATTATATTTCCCTTAAGTAATTATGTTGCTATCTCAAATCACATGGTATACTCTGCGAAGTTGAGGATATAGTTTAATGTCTTGTTGTTCTTTTGCAGACATTTATGTGCTTGAAAATGTGAATTTTCCATGTAATGATTTACAATTTTGAACTGAGTAGTCATGATTTCCCTGTTCTTTTCTATATGAAAACTAATCCATTCGACTTGTTTGAGACATTTTTTGGAGCAAGCATGGGTGGCAACATTATGCACTCTATTAAATTGTAGTTTGTGAAGCACCGATACGCAATACCGTCATACCGGTAGTCTCAAGTGCAGTCGATACAGCTAGGCAAACACAATAGAGTGCATAATAATAGGATTACATAGACCGTAGATAATATAAAGAAATGCAACGTGGGTGTCTAATTCTCGACTTCCATGGCTTCTCCCTAATTCAGCAGAACGTTCTGAGCACGTGGCATGTGTGGAACTCTGTACTTCTAATGTTCAGAACTCCACCACTAGTCCTAACATGCCTTAGGGAATATAAATTGCTGGGTCTATTACATTTTGTCTACTGGGTGTAGCGTGGTTGTTTCCCCTTTTTATTGCGCCCTGAAGATGGCTCCGCTGCATCATTCTTCCTGTCACTCTTGGTCTTGAGAGCTGCCTCACGAGCTTGAAGCTCTTCCTCCTGACGCTTGATGGCTGCCTCACGCAGACTTAACTGCTCCCGCCTCCTTTGCAGCTCATCCTCCTTGCCCTTCAGACGGATTTGGTCCACCCTCACGCGGCGCTCTTGCTCAAGCCGCATCTGTCGTTCCACCTCGCGAGCCTGAGTCATCTTGACAAAGTATTGTCCTTTGTTTTCCACCTCCATTGGCTGGTTCCGTGGCCATGCCGGCGGCACCCGATCCACCCATTCGATGAACTCGCAAGGCTATGTGTGGCGTGGTAGATGTCACGGATCAAGTTGAAAAACGATAACGAGAAACAAAGGATTTAGTTGTCGTCGTTACCATGAAGTCGTCATCCAGGTCTGGACACTTGAAGAACCTACGACCGTAGTTGGCTCGTTTTACTGGATCCGTCTAGACGCACAACATTGTCCTAAAGCCGCAATGGCACTTCGGGCGCTCATGCCACTCCGGCACTCCAAATGGGTCGGACCTCCAGGAAGACATTGTTATGTAGTAGTATTGTGATGTGGTATGGAAGACATAGGAGGCCTTTATGTAGACACTGAACTCCTGAGGTATCTTGCTCTTGTAGTCAAAGTTGCGATGCCTTGCTGCTGCCACATAATGAGAACATGAAAAGTGGTACTGCCTCGGTTTACCACATGTGCATGAGAAAGCAATAAAAGGACAACCTTATGCCTCCTCGTCGGCCGGAGCTCTCCATCGGTCGTTGTACCACCCCTTTCTACAACCTCGTAAGTGCCCGTGGCATTGTCAAAACAATGTACCTCATGTGCCTCAGCCCTCGCTTTTTGCCTTTTCAAGGTGGCGCTTCGGTTTTGGCGCCCATCTCTCTTGTTTACTCTGTAGCGCCATTGCATGTGCGTGTCTTTCGTTGAACCAGGCAACAAGCTTGTAAAAGGTGAAGGATACGATAGCATTGACGGGCATACCACGTATACCCCTAAGTAAATTATTGAAGGATTCGGCCATGTTGCTTGTCTGAAACTCGTACCTCCAGCCACCATCGTCATGAGCCCTTGTCCATTTGTCGACATCTCTCATCAATCCCGTCAACCACTGTCTACCTTCTGCGTTTGTTGCAGTATTAAGCTGCTCCAACTTCTCCTGGAAAAACTTGACCTCAAGCATTCGAGCGACCTCCTCGAACAGAGGAAAGTTATCCTTCGTACCATCCTTACGGAGTAGATTCTCGGCAAGATGCCGAGTGCACCAACGGTGGTGCAAAGTTGGATACCCCGGTATCTGCTCCTGTACGGCAGCAAGTATGCCCTGGTGTCTATCAGATATGACACCAACCGCCCTACCAGGGCCGACCACGTGCCTCCAAAGGAGCTGCAAGAACCATCCCAGTTGTCTTTGTTCTCCCTCTCAACCAAAGCAAACGCCAAAGGAACCAACGCGTTATCTGCGTCACAGGAAATGGCTATCAGAAGTGTGCCCTGGTACTTGCCAAGAAGAAACGTACCGTCAATGGACAAGACGGGACGACAATGCCGAAAGGCCTTGATGGACTAAGCAAAGCACCAGAAAGCACAGAAGAATATCTGCATCCTATCTTGTGTCCATTCGTTTGGTTTCGGGACGTACTCATAATGCATGTCTGGATTAACCGCTTTGATTGCATTGAAGAGTGCTGACAACTGCAAGTACCCATCTTCCCAGTCCCCATATATCATCTTCCAGATGCGTTGCTTTGCCCTCCATGCTTTTCCATACCTTATCTCGTATCCAAATTTCTCCTTAACAATCCCAGCAAGTGTCTTCACCTTCATATTGGGTTCTCCCTTTACTATGTGACACAGTGACTTGGCAATAATGGTTGAGGTCAACTGCCGATGCTTCTGTTTGAGCTCTGCTTCGGCACAAGTGTGTGGGCCAACGATTCTTGTGATCTTGAACTTTCCCGTGTCCTTCTGTTTCCTAGCACAAACTCTCCATTCACATGTTTCCTTCTCGCACACAACTGTGTACCTCCGCTCCACATAAGAATGCCTCACCTTGAATGGCCTTTTACGAATCACTGAATACTCCTGCAGCTACCTTTTCAATGCAGACAAGTCCTCAAACACCATACCCTTCTCAATTGTCATGTTTGACCCGGCCTCAGGAGCATCTAGCAGCTCGTCATCCCTTCCTTCTGCATAAGCCTCATGAGAATGCCTAAGATCGCTAAATTCATGAACTGATGGATCCCGGCCAGGGCAATAACGCCTGATCAGCTCAATATCACTTTCGGTCAGCTCTCCAAAAGGGCGGTCATCATCATCACTTGTCACACTGCCTCCATGATATAGGGTGACTAGGTTGTCCATCTAGTTCATACAAAAAACCAAACTTAATACCTTTAATCGAAATTGGATACTAGATAGTAACTAATAAGTACCTAGTCACTAACTAAATGCTACCTAACTAACTGGCTGACTACCTAAGTACCTAAATTAACTAACTACTACACTATAATTGCTGCTAATTAACTAACTAAATTGCATGAGTGCAATCTACATTTCATGAGTGCTATATTTATGACACGCAGTGATTATCACTACTGACTATCAAAAAGATTATGAACATTTCAATATAAAAAATCAAACCATTGTATCTACTACTCAAGGCAGTGAGCATGTATCTAACATATATGTATCAGGTATGTACTACCCAAATCCTAAGTACAATGGCAATCCACTCATATGGAGAAAATAAAGATTTACAGTGATAGTGAGCATGAACATTGGCTACATATATGTTATATATTGGAAAATAGGTAGCCACAACAGTGAGCATGAACACCAGATCTATGAGAGTGAGCAATCATCAATCCAGATTTCATTTCAGTTAGCTTGTAGAAAAAATAAGCACAATGAGCATGAACATTGCCATATTTCACTAGAATAGAAATGCTAAGTACTATGAGAAACTACTCACATGGAGAAAATCTGGATGGGGCCGGCGGGGAGGCGGGCTTGGATGGGGCGGGTGGGGAGGCGGCCGAGCGGGCGCGGTTGGGACGCGGGTGGGGAGGCGGCCGGGCGGGCGCGGCCAGGATGCGGGCGGGCGGCCGCGGCGGGGAGGCGGTCTGGGAGCCGGCAGGCGGGGACGCGGGCGGGCGGCCACGGCGGGGAGGCGGGCGGCCGGGGAGGCGGTGGGGGCTCGGCCGCCGGCGGGGACGCGGGCGGGCGGGGAGGGTAGGCGGCGGCACCACGGGGCGGCGGCGGGGAGGCGGGCAAGAGAGAGGGAGACGGAGAAATGAACGAAAGATTCAGCCGAGACAGAGGGAGAAAGGAGAAGGCCGCGTGGGGCCCGCTGGCCAGAGCTCGGCGCCAAGATCCACGGCGCCGAGCTCGGCGCCGAGCTCGGAGGTACTTGCCACGTCGGCGCCACGCAGATCGCCACGCTGGTGCGGGCATGGGACCTCAGCGCCGAGACGTGTTACCTCGGCGCCGTGGGTTACGGCACCAACCCCCTGGGTCCAAAAACGGAATTAAAACTACCAGGGGTCTAAATGTGAATATTTTTCAAAAAAAAGGCTAAAATAGAAAAAATTCGGCATGATAGATGGAATCAATAAGGGGAACTTGATAAAAGGACAGAGTTGATTTAGTGGTGATCATTTGGGCTTTTTTGTAGCTTATGGCTGAAAAGCACTGTAGCTGGCTGAAAAAACACTGTATCTGACAGAGGCTTATTTAGCATAATTAAATTTCAAAAAAATTAAAAAATTAAAAATATGTTAGCCCATTACGTATAATACAAACACATACGGGAAAAAAAAGAACCGGCAAAAAAGCTCAACAAAAAGCCAAAAGTTCAGAAAACGACGAATTTATGAATAGTAAAAAATAAGCCGGAAACTAGAAGCTGAAGCCCAAATGATCACAGTCTTACCTACAGATTTGTATGAGTGACTGATAGGTGTCTCGAGGGTTGTTGGGTCTCTTGTGGAGTTTTTCTAAAAACTAATTTATTTTTTATTTAAAAATATAGAAATATATCTGTGTTTTAATTTTTTTTTATAGAAATAGCCTTTAGTCGCCTAATCGTTGGGTGGCCGAACCCTGTCACTCAACGCCCGAGCGATAGGCAAGTGGTAACTCTACTGCTGAGCGATAAGTATGCAGTCACCCACACGTACGTGGTCGACACAACGTGGTCGAAACAACGTCGTCGACTAGTGTAGTCGAAGCAACATGATCGATATAAACGTGGTCGAAGACTAGTGCATGGTCAAAGAGAATAGCGTGATCGAAACATCGTAGTCGAAGACTAGTGGGCGGTCAAAGTAAACAACGTGGTCGAAAATTTGTGAGTTGTCGAAGTGAACAACGTGGTCGAAGAGGTGCTGTCGCCGAACGGTTAGGTGACAGCGTCTATCGTCCAACAATTAAGCGACTGCTCTGCTTGTCGCTCCGCCCTTTGGCGAGAGGGCCTAGTCATTCAATGGGTGGACGACTGGGGTTATTTCTGTAAAAAATATTAAAATGCATGTATATTTCTGGATTTTTCAATAATAAAGAGATTATTTTTTGAAAAAATTCGTCTCTTGTGTACATGGCAACTTGGCAAGCCCCCAGATTTCTCTTGTGTACGTGCGTGCATCGCATGGCGCTCTTGGCTTTGGACAGAGAATGGAGATGCTAGCTTTGCCTTGACCAAGGATGACGATGGGATGGAGGTGTGTGTGAACGCGATGAGGATGACGATTATTTCAAGACGTTGGACATCGACCACTACGTGCACTAAATCGGCCTATTTCAATTTTTTTCTGTTATACTGTACGTCTAAGAATAATAATTTACAACTTTTTATTTACATAGTTTTCTAATTTAAATAATAAAAATTTTAATTTACGTTAATATAATCAATCCGTAAACAGTCGAAGAGCAGCAGTGAATTAGTAATAGTACTGATTAAAAATCTATTATTTTGGACTGTAACTTATAGTTTTTAGCTACAATTAATTGGTCTATAAATAATAATTATCGAAAAAACTAAAGTAAAAAATTTAACTGATAAGTTAAAAAAACAGGCCTAAGGCCCATGTGGTGACCGACTGTCCGGACTTGCATAGCGGACTTGAACTCCATTGAATTGGTCGAGTACTAATGGTCAATGGAGCTCTGTTCGATTGGGAGCCACAGCACAATGCTCGAAGGCAAGGGCAATGGCGATTTGACAGCACATGCCATGCCATGTACATGAGGAGAAAAACGGATCGAAGTATCGAACATTGATAAATAACGATCTTTTATATTTATTTTTATATTTTTATTTTGATACAGATATCAATATAAATATCTTAGATATAAATATAAATACGGATAATGTTGAATACAAATACGGAGTGAATAAGAATCAAATCAAATATGGTCACGAATATTTCTTGAACATGAAAACACTTTAAATTATACGTACAAAATGAAAAAAAACATAATTAGTTTGTTTTATCTAAATATTCATGAAAAGCATATATAAATTCTTCATATAGGTTAAGATTCCTTCTCTAACTCAATGTATTAATATATAATTGTATATGTTAGTGTATGATAGGCTATTAAAGTATCTTATAAATGGGTTGGGCTGAAATAGGGGATATAGGCTGCAAATATCCGACCCCTGAATATCTGGATAATCCGGATCCGTATTCGTATTCGACGGATAGTGAGCTACCAAATCTGTATTTGTATCCGATAGAGAAAATCCGTATCCGTTTCCGATCCGATACTATCTGACAAATATTTGAGCCGACATAATTTGTATTTCAAAGTTGTCCGAATCGGTCGGAAACTATTTGATCTGTTTTCACCCCTACATGTACACCTATCTAGCTTTTCATGTTGGTCGGCCGTCAATGGACAAGTTATTTATGGTTTGTAGTTTTTAATTTATGATCTATAATTTTTAAATAAACAAATAAGATTGTTTCTTTTTTTGAAATGGTTTATCATGATAGTTTTTTTAAAGTGGTTGGTCGACTTATTGGTATTCGGTTCGTTCGTGCAAACGTTAGTGTTAGAACTAAAAGTTATCAGCTACAACCGAAAAGAACCCAGCAAAACAAAAAAAAGTAAGAAACAAATTCACAGTCCAGCATACACATGACAGATGGAATCAATCAGCGGAACCTGTTAAAAGGACAGAGTAACCGAACAAATATGGATGAAGCAGTTGTTTTGATTTACCTTTAGATTTGTAGGAGCTTTCGGTGCTTCTACGAGCTAATTTTTTATGTTTTAGTCAATATTTTTGTATGAAGTAAATAGTTCGTTCAGTATAAAATTAGAATCCATAGAAAATTATAGTTGTAGAAAAGAGTAGTATAACTTTGGTATGAAATAAATAGTTTTAGAAAATCTAGTCAATATACTTTGGGCTAGTACGCCCCGCTGTTGAAAACTGGTTGTTAAACCGCTGTTGAAAATTTAGTGAGAAAAAACTAGGAGTAGCTAGTGGTAATTACTGGAACAAAATGTGAGTATTCCATCTTCATTTAGCAAATTAGCATGAACCAGAGATTGACTGGACAGAGATCAACTGCCACTATGTCTGGTGTGCTGTGCTGCCAAGAAAAAGAAAAGAAATACATGAACGAGCGCACCACACAAACACATGGGTTTTTACGGGCTGTTGGGTGGAACGGCCCAATCCCTATTGGCGGGAAATGGTCTTCCTCGCGCGCCTTCTCACATCCCACTCTCCAACCCACCCATATGTCTCCCAAGCGCAAGTCTCCGGCGGCGACTGCGGCCCCAGCCGGGTCGCCGAGGAAGACGCGGAGCATGGCAGCTGGCAAGCGGGCCGCCGGAGCTCCGTTGAAGATGGCCAAGAAGGAGGTGCTGGCGCCGGCGGCGGCGGCGGAGCAGAACGGGGGGAAGAGGGCCAAGAAGGCAGCCGAGGTGGAGAAGGATGGCGGTGCTGTGGCCAGCGACGGAGAGCGCGTCGTCGTCGAGGCTTGGTGAGTGCGTGCGTGTGCGGATGAGGTTTTTCTTTTCTTTTTGGGAGTTTTGACGATTTTAAGGTGCTTTGAAGATTGAGGTTAGATTAATGGATGGATGAAAAGGTAGATTTCTTATGTTATTTTCGGCTCTAGATGGTATAAAAGGTGGCAACTTTGGGGTAACTAAATTTTGGGGAGAAATCAAGTGACTGCGATATTTTGCAAATCTCTTCTTTTGTCTTTAGGTTTGCTCGCGCTTGCGGATTGTTTGGCATGGAAACTAATAGATATTTTATCTCTTGCGGTTTATTGCTTCTGTGAGCAACGAGAGGAAACTGTTCTATCCATGTTGAATTTAATTACCTTTTCAATCTGTAGTTAAGTGTGCCACAATTGAAATGGAAATAGGAGGAGGAAGAACCGAAGAAGCAGGAAACATAAGAAGCCTGAAGAAGTCTAATAGGAGTCACAGGTTGGAGTGTATGAAGTTACTCTTATAAAGAAAAATACAAGCGTCCAAACTTCGACCAGCCCATCTGTAAATTATGTTTTGTAATAAATCCGTTATCATTCCTGTTAAGAAAATAACTCTGTTATCAACAAACTTATTTTGACATTGCACATTGGAAAGAATATTCACTAATCTCCTCACCTAGTTGAATGTTCTGCAGGTGTTGTCTAGCCTTCTGTAATCTTAATATTTCTTATCAGTACTTGTATTGTATTGAATAATTCTTGTTGCATTTCTGCTTGTAGTTCCCTCTTATCACTTGCTTCTGTGCCCAATTCTCCAGCACGCAGTGCAGACAGTTTAAGACCAGAGCTTTGAAGGTGGAGGATATTGAAAGTGTTGTTTCTAGGTTTCTGTGATAATCAACCCTGAAAAAGGTATCTCCACTGTGTAAAAACTTCATATCATCATGAACTTCACCACACTGGGTTTCTGTGATTATCAATCCTTAAAAGGCTTCTTTGTTCTCTTGCCTTTCTTGACTGGCATTATTTTATTTTGTCTAATTCTCAGCCACGCCGTGGGTGTCTTGAGATATGTGAGGAAGGTGGTGAAGTGTTCATATCACTTCTGGTAATCTTGTTATATATCTCTGGATTTCTGAATCATATAGTACAACTCAGTTAGCTATAACATTCTTTTCCTTTGAAAACTAACTATAACCGAAAAACTTGGCTTTGATGACTCTTTGCAATCCTGTTTGATGTTTGGTACTAGCCAACCTATTAAATCAATTATATTACACTTTAGTCCAAAAATCTACTCACTGCACAATACTACTGAATGAGGTCTCTATATCTGTTTGTTCACACTGTTTCTTTGCGATGCCATTGCATTTAGTTTTGAGTACATTAATTAGTATGCACCATGATTTTACATAGTAATAGTATTTAAGTAACACACAATTGACATGCAGAACATGCCACGCCCCTTCACAGCAATGAAGAAGCTCGACATGGATGAGGTCATCAAGGACATCGCCAAGAAAATTTCCTGAATCTGATCGGCCGTTCATGTATGGATGGCCCCATTTTGTGATGGAAAGCTTCGAGATAGCTTGTAAGCCACCAAGTGTACTTTTGTGTAGGAACAAGATATTGCACTGGCTATGCGCCATGGAATACCTAATCGTTCTGCGTCCAGTGTAGTCAAGACATGAATTAAGCACAGTGGCAATGCATAATGCTTGGGGTACCTGAGGAGCCCTTGTCTGTACCGTCGCGATATTAACATCACAAGGCTTTCGCAGATTTGTCTAGGTAGAATACGTAATCGTTAACCATAGTTTTGACTTTTTAACAATTTTGATGTTAGTAAACCAGATTTTGAAGTGAGGCTTATTATTCAGATAGTTGGCAACTTGTAAGTCTTGACTGCAGGTATCAAATTAATTGATCTGTCGCAACTTATTAGACAGTCATCTAATGTTTTCTTTGGTGAAAGAAGCAAGCGGTAAAATTGCATCTACTGTCGTGGTGCAATACATCAGAAATAGTTGCTATGCATGTTCACAACGCACAATCACAAATAATTTCGATGATCGTTTTCTTAGAAAAGGCTTCTCAGTTATCACCCATGATAAAAATAAAGTGACCAAAATCAAATTGTGAGACTTTTTGTTGCTCCATACACTGAATGAAGCAGTGTCGGCTAGCTTCCGCCTGCATACATGAGATATCATATATATGATCATGCATCTGGTGAAAACGTATTTAGTCTTTTTTTTTGGACATGTACAATATAGTTACTGATTTGTCCAAATCATGCCACTGAATGAACCAGCAATTTTCTATAGAAAAGGGGAAGACATGAGTTGAAGCACCTTCATTACAAGCCTAATATTGAACCTACCTCTCAATGCAACTTCATACTAAGTATCTTGGATGGCATTTCATCTAGGGGCATCACTCTAGTAAGGTATTCCTTAGCTCATAACTAACAGTTATCTACTTTCTATCTTTTCGACATTAGTACCATTTTTTGTCCTTCATTTATCATAGATCAAAATCACAAATGACAATGAAGGAAACTGTGATATGCTGCAACAAACTCAGAAGTAACCAAACTACATCGGTTGTGGAAGAAGACATAGCATGATTTATAAAAGTGAGGGTGTTCCCACCTAATAGGCTATTTTTTTAGAGGAAGTTGACCTAAGACCGTTTATAAGGTTTTTGCTCTACCGGTTGTACTTACGGGTATAGCGGTCCAACTACTTACGATCAGTCTTGGAGTTGGATGGCACTGATGCTGCGCAACACTCACAGTACAAAGGGCTGGTAGTTGAAGAGGTGGCAGGTGAAGTCATGAACTGAAGCAAGAAAAAGAACGACAAAGTCACAGCTCAATTCGTGTTCTCCCCCTTCCTCGTATGTCATATTCCTCTCCATCCCCTGGAACAACACAGCCAACCGAAACAAAAATGTTGGAAATGTTTCTTTCAAGAAAAAGAAGAAAAACTACAAATATATTTGGACTCTACCATAAGGATGAAAGGTGGAATGAACAAGAGGAAACAAAAAATCTACCTAACGAACAGAGCAACGGAACATAATAAGATGCAGCAGTTGTAATAGTTTACCTGCAGATATGGAAGAGCTGACAACGATATCTGTCTCCAAGTTGTATGGAACTCTTGTGTATAGCACATACCATTTCCTCGGATTGTCCCCATCATGTGCATAGGCTTTGACATGCTGGATATGACTCAACCTTTCCCACTCTGGGCTAGATTTTCCCTTGGCTATGGAAGTGAGCATTGCTAGGCTGCAGTGCAGCAGCAAATGCCTTGGTTTTACATCTTGCAGGTATCCCGGGAGTGTTTCCATGTCATAGTCCTCCAACATGAGCCTTTGGAGTGCAAACATGCCCTCCAATGCCTTCAGCTTTGGGCAACAGCTAATGTCAAGCTTTTGCAATTTAGGGAGATTAGTGATCCTCTCGAGATCGAGGTTCCAGTACACCTCAAGCTCAACGAGAGAAGCAAAGTTTTCCAGAGAGTTGAGGTGTTGGATGTTTTGTATGGATAATATTTTCAAATACCTTGCATGGGAGATAAGGCCAGGAGGAACACACCTCAACTTGCACTGATAGAGCGCAAGCTTCTCCAAGACAGGCATGGCTTGCACCTGCTCCTCCCACTCCCACTCCTTCCATTCCACCATTCCTACTAAGTTCATCTCATGCAATCTTGGAAACTGTAACAGCCCAGGTTTTTATTAAAATTAAAATGAAGTAATGAATAAATAAATAATATTAAAATAAAATCTGAATTAAATTTAAGTATTGTTGTGCCTAAAGTTTTAAATTTGGATTTGCCCTGGATTTCTGTTTTTGAAAAAGCTGGATTTGAAAAGCATTTTAAGAAAAACCCAAAAATAAAATTAAGTAAAATGATATTTTGATTTTATATAAAAATTCTATGTCAAATTAATATTTGGAGTTATTTGGATTTTATTTGGTTCCCTGGTTTTTCTGGAGTTTGAAAATGTATTTTTGAAATTAAAAATTATTTTAAAGTATGAAAATTAAATACCAACATTAGTTGGAAATATTTTTATTAAGTTCCAAATGTCTCCAGGAGATTCTCTGAATTTTTCTGAGATTTTTGGAATTTATTTCATATTTTTCTGAGGCTAAATGAATTTCCTGGCAATTTCTGAAAATCAGAAATCAATTTCCAAAAAAATAAATCCCAAACCCCCTCCCCCGGCCGCCACGTGGACGGCCAGATTGCCGGCCACGTCGCCCACCGCTCCATCCCGCCTCCCCCACTCCTCTGGCCGCCACGTGTGCGTCTCGGCCCATCCTGGCCGTTCGCTCCGCGCTCCTCCCTCGGCCGCCCGATTCGCCCAGCGCCATGTGCCGCCATCGCGGCCACCCGTTTCCTCCCCTCTCTCATCCCCGCTGACAGCCGGGCCCGCCTGTCGGCACGCCCCCTCCCTTCTCCCTCTGCCGACCGGGTCCCACCCGGCAGCCGCTCCCTTCCTCCCCCTCTCTCTCTGCTCCGTGGACCCCGCGTGTCAGCCACCCCGCCCCTTCTTCCCCCCGGTCGTCTTCCTCGCGCGCGCGCCCGCCTCCGCAACCGCCGGCCCCGCCCGACCCGGTCGCCACCCCCGCCTTCTCCTCGGCCACGCCGCCCACCTTCGTGCGCCGCACGCGCCGCGCCCAACCTCCCCGCCATCTCCGCGTCCCATCTCCCCCACTTCTTCCGCAACGGCCGCCGCCACCTCCCCACACCGGCGACCCCTTCCGCGCACCCCCGCCCCCTATAAAAAGGCCCCCAAGCTCCGCCTCTTCACACCGCAGCTCCCTCCGCCCCTCTCCTCTCCCCGGTGAGCCGAGTGCCCCGCAATTGAGAGCTCCCGTGTGCGCGCCGGCGAGCTCAACGGCGAGAAATCGCCGCCGCCTCCGGCCTCCCCACGCCACTCCGTCGCCTCCCTCGGCTTCCACGCCTCGCCGCGAAGTCGCTCCGCCTCTCCGCCGTGCTCCCCTGCCACCGGAGCGCCGCCGCGCCGTGAGACCCGAGCCACCGCCGCCTCTCTTCGCCGCCGACCACCTTCCGGCCGCCCTCGGTAACCGCCGCCCCTACCCCCGGCTTCCCCTCGGTCCCCTCCCCCTCCTGCGCCGCTCGCCGCCGGCCACAGCCCGCCGGAGCGCCGGCGAGCTCCCTTCCCCGAGCGCCACCACCGGCCGCCCGGTCCACGTCAGCCGACCTGCCCGCGTGGCAGCTGCGTGGCACGCCACATCGGCGCCGCGTCGGCAACCCCGTTCCGTCAGCGCCACGCAGCCCGCCAGCCCGCCACCCGTGCCACCTCAGCCGCCCTCCACTTCCGTGCACCCGGTCCATGGACCGAGGCCCACATGTCAGCCGGCCCAGCCCTGGGTGACGTTATGCTGACGTCATAAGTTCCTTTTCCCGTTGAAAAATAATTCCAGCCAAAAAGAAAATCCTCGCTGACGCAATGCTGACGCCATATATTCTTTTCCTTTAGAAAAATAATTCCAAAAATCCCTCTTTTTCCGTTTTCCCTGAATTTAATCTTCCCGGAGCCCGTTCTCCTTCGTTCTAACTCCGATTTGGCCCATTCAAATTTCTAAATTCATCAAAAATTCTCCTCTATCCATTTCTAGCCTCAATTCAAATATTTGAGTTCAATTTGAATTTAATTTGAATTTATTTGAATTTGGTGGGTTATTTTGACGTGTAGACTTCGACGATTCGGGAAATTTCTTCGACGAAGATTCAAGCCAAGTTGAAGACCAAGGCAAGTCACCCTCCTTGATCATGTTGATCCCAGTTTTCAAAATAAAATTATTTTGATTTAAATTATTCTGCATGCATATTTTTATTCAGCGTATTTCAATTCAGTTTTTAATTTAGTTATTGCCTACTTGTTAATCCCTCCTTTGAATTTGAAATCCTCAATACCTTGTCACCCTAGATTCAAACTCTAGTTAATACATTAGTGTTGGCTAGAGGAATTTATATCAAATGCTTAGACTGCTTAGATATAATATTTGTTTTGGGATATCTTTCACATAAAATGATGACCCTGTTTACATAAAATGATATGTTCTCTTGACTTTGGTGAGTCAATGAGGTTTATGAATTATTTTGAAAACAAATATAAAATTGGTTTAGACTTAGGCATTTGGTTAGAGTGGTGGGTGCAGGCATGCCCTGTTGGTCGGAGCCGCAGTGGTTGATTGTCGTGCACAGGGGTATGTGGTTGGGCCTGAGTCAATTAAGGACCGGTCTATGAGCTACTGTTGCAAAGCCCTATCGTACTACCACATGGCTGGTATGGGACAGCCCTGGTTGAATAATTTGTGAAGTCCCAATCTGAGTCGAGTCGTAGGTTGAAAGTGAGCGTGGTTGGTGCCATGTGAAGTCTCACTTGGGCGAGCGTGGTTAAGCCATGAGAAGTCTCGTCTAGGCTCAAGAGGGGGTCCCGGTCTGGTGGATTCCTTACTGGGGTGAAACCTTAGAGTTGGCTCGACCAGGTTGAAGGCTTTGCATTGTAAAGGCCTTGTCATGACTCCTTGCCGCACACCTAAGGAAGTGTGTAACTCGCGTGGCACAAAAGGATGATCGTGTCTTGTGGGTAAAGCTGTACAACCTCTGCAGAGTGTATAATCTATCCTGGATAGCCGTGCCCACGGTCATGGGCATGCTGAGTAAAAGTTTTTCATGGATTAGATTTTGATTTTCAAAATGTTTTTGAAAACCTTGCGGATAGATGGAATCCGTGAGAGATTGAAATCTGGTGAATGGATGGAATTCATCAGAGTTGCGCAGTGAAAGCGTGTGGATGGATGGAATCCATACGTGAGCTTTTGAAAAGATGGTCCGGGTGGGATGCCCGTGGATAGGTTGGTGTTTGGTCGGAGCCTGCACTGACGGTATTATTTTCTAACTCAAGTATTGTTTTTACTTACTGTATTAAGTTCAGCAATTTCAATCTACTTATTGTATTTCTTAAATGCTGTTTTATGCAAACTAACCCTATAAGCCTTCCATTGAAGCCTTTATCATTATGTTGCATTTTCCCGGGTGACTTGCGGAGTACAAGTTTGTACTCATGTTGTTTTTTCCACACAGAGAAGGAAGACGTCAACTACGGTGAAGATCTGGACGAATAGGCCGCGTCTTACTGTCGTTTGCCTGTGGGCAGGCTTGGGCTTCGCTATTTATCAGTTTGCTTCCGCAGTTATTTCCTTTATTTATTTTGCCAATGGGCGTTGATGTAAGACTTGGCCATAAGGCCGTACCCTTTATTTAATATATTGAGTCATTTGTGCTTGGTTATTATCTTTGTTGTGACTGTGTGCACTAGCTGATCCTGGACTAGTGCGATTTACACAGAGGATCCAGGAGTCGTTACTCCGGGTTCCGACAGAAACGCAGCCGCCGCCTGGGATGAAGAGTGGTGACTATGGTGATGGTAGAGCTGCTGCAGGAATTCAGACCCAACACGCTCGATGGCCGGAGCACGGCTGATCTGAAGGAGCTGCAAATAGGGGAGCTGGCACAAGCCATCAGGGAGTTGGGTGCAGTAGGTCAGGTCCCCCATCATTAGAATCCTCAAGCTCATGAGGGGTGCCGCTGCTGTTGACATCATCCACATTGGGAGCCGCCGACCAAAATATCCTCTGATGTTAAGATAATCTAAGCAACACGGAGGGCAGAGCTCATCAAACACCTCCTCAATTCGTCGTTGCTCTTCCTCAGAGGCGCCTTCTTCCTCTTTGACCAACCCATCATCTCCCAATCTATTGGTACAGCGTAAGTCCAGAACGGTAAGATGCACCTTTTCACGAAGCCTGGCCTTTGCGGCAGACGAGGCAACAGATACATTCTCCAGACAATCTAATCTAAGATGCATGAGCTTGGAAAGTGGCCCCAACTCTTCCAAACTACACCAATCACCATCCACGTGGGCTTGAAACCCACGTAGTTTCCTCAAATCTGTTAGACCACAGAATCCCCTAGGTATACTATTTATATCTGTGTAGCTAAGGTCAAGAGACCTTAGCTGATCTAGCTTTACAATGCCATCAGGAAGTTTCACCAAACTTTCACAACCACGAAGGCTAATGTACTGCAAGAATTTCATCTTACTGATATTCTCTGGTAGTCTAGATATATCGGTGTATCTTAGGGACATATACCTTAGGTGCTTGAGTTGATATATCGATTCAACCAATGGAGCAACATCTGCAGATTGTATATGTAGAGTCCATAGTCTTGAAAAAGTGATCAGTGAATCACCAGGCTTAATCTTCAACTGGCCAATTGATATTAGTGTTCTCAGTGATTTATGTGCATGCAAAAAACTCCACTCTAACTCATTTGACTCCAATCCTTTGTTTACTGATAATATCAGTTTCACCACTGTGAGTTACTAGTGCTTCGTCTCTGGCCACATACTGAGCAAATGAGCGAACAACATCATGCATGTTGCATACCCATTGATCAGCGTAGCTCGCATCTGGCTCTATAAGGTTCCTCAATATTAACTCCTTATAGCACTCGCTTCCTAATTCTTCTAATTCACCTGAGCTTGCATGAAGAAATCCTTCACTAATCCACATGCCAACAACTGTATCAAAGACGAACTCTGCATTTTTAGGGAGAAGGGAGTAGTGTAGAAAGCATTGCTTCATATAAGGAGGCAAGTCTTCGTAGCTCAAATATATTGCGTAGTTTAGCTCTTGGGGCATCTCGGATACTGACCATGTGGAATCATTCTGAACCTTCTTCCAATCACCTCGCTGCTTCTTCCTCTTGCACAAGAGCCCTCCCATTACTTTGACAGCAAGCGGTAAGCCATCACATTTGGCTATAATTTCCAATCCAATATCCTTTAGCATATCAACCTCAGGTTCATCCAGATCACTTGAGACTACCTACAAGTAATTTAAACCAATAGAGTTAACACGTGACTAATGCCGGTTCTTTTTTATTTGCTAATTAGCTCGCCATGGAAATTAAGAAACCAATAAAAAGCCAGTCGGTGTACGTACATACCACCTAAATTGAATGTCAAAAATGAATTGTATAATTGTACGTTAATTATTCAAAGCTGCGAACATGCAGACATCTTGATCGATCGAACCATCGATCTCTCCTTTTTCTCTTTAGCTTTGGCACAGTGAAATTAAGAAGCATAGCACTTGCACCCATATGAATGGAGTGTGTGTAACGTTGCAATTAGAACGGACGGTGGCACGGGCGGTGAACAAGATTAGTCTGTATGAGCCAACTAAACAACAGGACTTAAACAATTTAAACCAATAGAGTTAATACGTGGTTAGTGCCAATTCTTTTTTATTTGCTAATTAGCTCAACGAGGAAATTAAGAAACTAATAAAAGGCCAGTCGGTGTACGTACGTACTACCTAAATTGAATGTCAAATGTGAATCGTAGAATTGGATGTATTTTATGTTGCACATAGACCAAGAACACATTGAAAATGGTTAAACTATCTAATTATTATCTCTAAGCACTATATTTAATACATGAAAATGGGGAATACAAAGTAAAGTTATATATTTATTAGGGTATGGAGGAAATAACACACTTATTTTACATTGGAAAAATGAAATATAACATACATTTATAGGCAAGACTATTAAAAAAATACACACTACACTTTTAGACAGAGTGAGTAATAGTACATGTACCCTAAAAAATACTCTCGCTAGTTAAAAAAGAAAGTCGTTTTGGAAATCGACATGGTCCTCAAAATGCAACTCTACTCATTTCTATCATCATATTTATGTGTTCAATTTAAATATTCAAAAGGATATTTATTGCCGAAGTTAATAATGTTTGACAGTACTCCCTTCGTAACTAGAGAAAGTGATTATATTGCACAGCTGGAGGAGTTATAGGTGATGCATGAGGTAACTAGCTAGTGCTGTTAAGAAATAAATAAAATAGACCATTAGCTTGATTAAGATGTTACTGACCTGCTTCTTGAGCAAGGACCAGGCATCTTCGGAGCCTAGCTTGTCGACATGGTGGTAGGGGTGCACGGCTTTCATCCCTCGGGCGACTCTCTCGTCTCTCGTGGTGACGAGGACTCGGCTGCCTGGAGCAGCAGCGTTGACCAAGGGCGTTTCAAGCACATCCTCCCATGCTCCATGGCTCCACACATCATCCATCACGAGGAAGAGCTTATTCCCTGTCAAGGCAGTAGTAAGGGCTGGCCGAAGCACGGCCATTGCTTTCTCGACACGATGGCCTCCACCGGCAAGGGTGATGGCCGTCCTGAGCAGCTCAGCCTTGTCGAAATCCTGGTTGACGCTCAGCCATATTCTCTTGTCGAACTTATCCTTTATGGTGTCGTCGTTGAAGACTTCCCGGGCGAGGGTGGTCTTGCCGATCCCACCGATGCCCACGATGGCGACCACCATGATGTTGCTGTTGCACTCCTTTTCTGCTAGCATCTCCACTAGCTCCCTCGTGTCCTCTCCAATCTTCTCCCCAACAACGCCTGACCGGACAGGCTCCCCCGTCGTCTCGCGGCTGGCATGCACCCTACTGCTACGCTCTTCGTAGGTGCCAAGGTTGGCGAAGCTGAAGGCGGCACTCCGCTCCTTGATGCGGCCAAGCCTCTGGTTGAGCGCCTTGATGCGACTGCTGATGTCGTGGGCGAAGAGGGGATTCCGTAGGCAGAAGAGCAAGGGGTTGCAGCACCCCAAGTCTACGGATGCGCCTCGCTGATCCATGGCCTTGAGCTGACAGAGATCGAGGATATCGGTGGCGTCGTACATGGCGCCCTTGAGCTCCCTCACCCACCCCTGCACGCTCTGGTCGGTGATGCGTCTCCTCTCTGCATCGGCGAGAAAGTTCTTGAGGTCCCCAAGCTTGATACCCATCCTGTTGATCTCGCCGGAGACACCGAGCAGCATGGCCACCTCTTCTCTCGCCATCTCGGTGAGCATGTTTTGGAGGTAGGATGCAAAAGCATCCAGCACCACCGCCATTACTTCAGGTTTGCTTCTCTTTGCTGTAACAAAGTTAAATCAAACATCATCTTTGTCATTAGTTTTGGCTAAACATATTACGGATGCTAGAAATCGAATGACATATCACCAAGGAAAGAACAATACTAGTAATCAATTTACAAGAAGCTAGCCTCTTTAGTTTTCAGAAGAAAAGACTAGCATTAATTGCTAACAACAAAACAGAGCTGCGAGTGCAGAATGTTACTGCAAAGCCGGTGAGACAACCATGAGAAGCTCCGGGGATCAGAAACAACGCACCTCCTACCCTTTCGCCTAAGATGATCACGAACGAAGACAGAGAACTGGGGTTGGAGGGATGGATGGGTCTCTTCCGTCTTGCTCTTAACTGTTTGAGCAAGAGAGCGTGATGTGGATGGATTTGAGCAAGCGGTACGCGCGTCGGGGGGTGTGTCACTGACGTCTTCGTCCGCAGCTTGGTGGGCCCAGCATGCTAGAGAAACGGTTGATATGTAGTATGTTTCCTAAAAAGTCAACGTACTAGTGCTCTTTTGAGGTGGAATAAGTTGGCTTGTGACTGAAATTGTACTGTAACTAATGGTAGATTATTTGGTATAATTAAATTAAAAAAATTAAAAATAGAAAAAATATGTTAGCCTATCATAGACAACGTAAACAAATAAAAAAATGCAAAAAAGCCCAAAAAACCAAAAACCAGAAAAAGACGAAATTAAGTAATAATGAACCAGAACCCAGAAGCTTAAAGCCAAAATGAGTGGGACACAATAGGGACAGTCAGTTGGGCTTTTATAAGTCAGCTTATGCTTTTTTTTGCATCGTAGCTGGCTTATTTTGCACTATACCTACTGATGCCTTTTTTGACGTAATTAAATTAAAAATATTTAAAAATAGAAAAAACAGATTAGTCCATCATGGACAATACAAAAGAATACAGAAAAAGAAAAGATAAAAAGCCAAAAGAAATAGAAAAAATAGAAAAAAAATGAAATTAAGAAGCTAGAAACCAGAAGCATAAGCTGGCTCATATAAGCCGAAATGAGCAGGGCAACGTTCATGTTTCTCTATTTATACTAATATAAAGGAGAGTTTGTTTATCAACCTCCTCACATCGCACATTTCCATAGAAAATTGATACTCATAGTACATTTTTGGATCAGTTCACGTTTGATGATCTGAATCATTCATTTTTGATGCACCATTGTAACGTACAGGCTCCTTACTAGTATACAGTAATTTGGGACTTTTCTCGTGTACATGGACACTTTAATTTTTTTTATGCAAATTAAAGTCGTACCCATTATTGTTCATGGTAAAAATGCCCATCTGTACGTGTGCATGCATTATATTGTTACATGAACCCACTAGCAAACACATCTAACAAAAATATTCAATCTCTTAAAAGTTCCACATATAGGTGCTGCCGCTGTATAATATGCTTCAAAATAGTGAGAATATAGTAGAAAACCCGTGAAAAAAAAGTCTCGCTCGCACTGGCCTCCGTTAGCGACACACCACTTGCCTCCACCAGATGGTGAGGGGTTACGACTCGGGTCGGGTGATGGCTTTGGAGCTCCAGGCTGCAATGCAAACAGCATAACATACCAAATAAGTCAGGTGATACGGGGATAAAATTTAGCATCAGAATGCCGGAATAAATAAACAGTAACTGCACAGAACTATAGACTTAGGTAAACAGCATCGTAAATCCACTCGGGTACAGCCATCCAGTATTTCTCCGATCAAAATTTTTTAACTTGCGTCAGTTTATGACTCTGAATTAAGTTATGCATATTAACAAATTGATCGACGGAACAGGATGACTATATATATTTCTGATGGACTTAGAGAACAACCGTACATTCGACACAAACACATGTTCCAGGGACTGTCACCGTCCAAAACAGGGCTTGTCCTATTAGAAGTAATCTTGACTTCGAATCTAAGACGTAGCAGAGTCCGTCTTCATGTGTAACTTAAGTTGAAGTTGTGTCCAACTTGAAGTCTATATATTAAGGAGGCTTGTAGCCAGTTTTGTAAGAAAAGCAAAAAAAAAGGAGTACATAAGAGAATAGAGAAATTCAGAAATTCTTTTATGTTCTCTCAGTTTATTTGCGATGTGTGCGTTTTCTTCTAGATCAAAATTTTAACAAAAATTTCTATATAATATATGCGTTTTGTATGTAAAACAATAGTAAATTCTGTAGAAAAGAAGCCTAAGCACCCCTATCAGCTGGCCATCCTGAGACATATAACTAGCATTAAGCTAAGCTATAGTGTGTCAAAGGAAGCAAGGGATAAGATCGCGGTCAGAATAAGAAAATAATAACTTTGACATACCATCCATCAATGGAATAACTTAGCAGCATTATTGTCCATCTCTCTACAATGATTCTTGCCACCAAGTACCGACCATAGTTCACAAAAGTTTACTCTTCTACAGGCCGAACTAGGATGAGCACATAGTAATATATCATACGGGGATAAAGTATTTTAGTTGATTTTGAGCTAACGAACTTCAAAGTTGACTTGCCACAATACTATGTTGGATGGCAAGTTGTCATCTACAACTAGGGGTGGAGCCAGCAATCAGGCAAGGCTGGGTGACCGCCCGAGGTAGCCTTCGCCGCTAGTACACCCTCTTCTTCTTCCGCCTGTCATGGCCTTACTTTTGTTACTCGGTGCCTCAGTCCTGTCCTGAGGAGAATTGTGAAGCAAATATCCATCTCCCAGGTAAGATGGATGCCTGGTTGGTTTCAGAGATTTTGATCAAACACAAAGTCAAGAAGAATGATCAAGGCATGCAAATTTAGAAATGACAACTGCCTATGTAGATGATGATGTCGCCAAGCCAAGTGCCGATCAGCCACTCTGGCGGCGGTGCGATCTAGCCCAGCTCCGGCTAGAGTCAGAAGTGTGATGGCGACTACGTATTTGTCGCGGTGCAGAAGCAGGCCGCCGGTAAAGCCGGTACGGCGTTAGATGGTGACTGACTGGATGATTTCAATCTGCTTTCTCCTCGTTCGGCAGAGGAGGGTGTTCGGCGCCGCCCAACTCCGGAAATGGACAGGGGGAAACAGACATGGAAACGGCCCGGTTCAGTAGCTTTGTTTTGTCCTTGCCCAACAGATTTATTTATGCTTATTTGGCACAAATAATATCCTAATTTAATCGTGGGCCGCAGATGAACTATTTCGAGATGAATTAAAGCTGGAGTGACCCAAATCATCCAATCCAAATTGGGCTCTGTTTGCAGTTTCTTTCTTGTCCGCTGCATGAGGCAGGCAAGCCTTATTCAGTACATAACGTACCTGTCCATGCCCTGTGAAGCTGCAACCATCCCTGTTGAGTGTGTTAGACCTTCAGATACTACTCTTACAATCTCACGTGTTTCTGAAGCTGCAACCATCCCTGTTGAGTGTGGAGTTGCTCCACGTTAAGAGTCAGTGATTAGAAGAAGCAGATCCATCACATCTCGGTTGAAGGTGTAAAATAGAAAGAGTTGAATAGTGATTTTTGGGAGTCGGTCAAGCCAGGCAACTGGTCGTAGACGTGTGGGACCAACATTGATCAACATTGATAAAGCCAGGTCCACCATACTATTAATTAATTAATGTGTGGGACCAACATTGATCAAGTCCTCTCTCTTTCTTTAATCTTTATGTACTTTATCTTTTCTGTGGGGGCCAACGCTGATAAGGCCAATCTCACAGGGGTTTCATGGAGTTTCATGGGCATTAAATACGCTGACATGACACTGTATTGATAAAGAGAGAGATGATAAAAGTTTCATGGGAGTAGAGAGAGTTTCATGGGGATGAAACTCTTCTGCACTGTTTCCAAAATATGAGTGTGTTGAAAACTGGGAAATGAAACCTCCACTGAGGCTGGCAGCCTTCCAAGAAACCATCGAATTCGCAGCCCTCTCATCCTCGTTCCATCTCTCCTCTCTCGTAAGTTTCTCCGTCGATGCGTTCGCATGAAAAGCTTAAGCGATACGAAAAGTCATAATATATATTCACATAAAAGCTTGAGCGATAAGGAAAGATGGATAATATATGCTCGAACGTTTCTTCTTATATCTAGTTTTCATCATATCTAAGATATAGACTTTATATGGACCGTAATTATTGTTTTTTTGGCTTCCATGCTATATTGAATTTCATGCAAAAGCTTATATTAACGAGGAAACCACCTTATCAGTGTGTTCTTACAATATTGCACATGTTAAACAAAATGACATTTGTTTTGTTTTCTACATTCACTGCCCCCTTCCATTGTGCTTCTTCCTTTCCAAAAAAGAAACAGTGTCAGTGTTTTTTTGCAATATTGCACATGTTGCCATGAAATGTTACAGATGTTGAAACAATTTTCGCGAGGAAAAAGGACCTATTTGCGAAGAAAAAGGATATGTATGTAATTTCTGAAAAACAGAGGGAATCTCCCTCCCCGGCCGTACCAAAATCCCCGCGCCACGCGCCGGCCGGAGCGCGGGCGCGGGTGACGTGGCCGAGCGGAGGACGCCGCATCCCCCCGGCTATAATAGGTTTAGTATTTGTTGTGCTGATTTTGGGACTATTCCTAATAAGGATTAAATAAATCATTAAATATAGTTTTAATACACAATTAAGATTCTAAGACCATGTGGTTGTAAGCTTCCAAAAGCAACTGTCCAAGTACCCCTGATGGGAGGCCCACTATATATTTTACGTGACCAATAGTCACTCGGAGATTTCATGAACTGATATAAGAGCCCGTCTTTAGGCGATTCTTTCCTATACGAATGACAAAGCACATGCTTTATCCGCTCCTAACTGCATGATGATTCGTC
This sequence comes from Dendrocalamus latiflorus, assembly GCA_017311315.1. NCBI lineage: Eukaryota > Viridiplantae > Streptophyta > Magnoliopsida > Poales > Poaceae > Dendrocalamus > Dendrocalamus latiflorus. The sequence continues at coordinate 1,040,764 of CM029642.1, forward strand.
CTTATGTCTATGACAACAATCGCCCTACAGTTGTCTCCATGATTCTCTCCCACTGACAATAACTGCAGATCAATTATTATCAATCTCTCTCTCTCTATGTGTAACAACAAATCACCCCTTCGACTAGATGGGATGATTCAACAAAGCACCTACTCAAGTGGATAACTAACATCCCTTTAACGCTATTTAAGGGTTGACGAGAGAAGGCATAAATAACTCTAATAATTGGAATCACAACCAGTACTAGAAGAAGACCAAACAAGACAATCATAATCTTCCAAAATTATCTCATGATGCAAAATTTTCAAAATCATTCATTTCTACAAGTTATCTAGAAAAACTACAAATTCTAAATTCACTCTACTAGAATAACAACGACTCATCAAAAACAACACTTAACCTTGTCACGTAGTCCTTTAGGATGGAGCTAGAAGTAACCACCGGGCGGCGATGTGTGGAGCCCGCATCCGCATGGTGGCTACCGTATGTATTTGTCGCGGTGGAGAAGCAGACCGCCGGTGAAGCCGGTGCGGCGTTGGATGGTGACCGCTGGAGGAAACAGACACGGAAACGGTCCGGTTCAGTAGCTTTGTTTCTTATCCTAACTAGCCCAAACATATTTATATATGCTTGTTCGTCCCAAATAATATCCTAATCATGGGCCGCAGATGAAGTATTTCGATAGGAATTAAAGCTGGAGTGACCCAAATCATCCGATCCAAATTGGGCTCTGTTTGTAGTCTCTCTCTTGTCCGCTAAAATGAGGCAGGCAAGCCTTGTTCAGTAGTATTTCCCCCCATTAATTTGTATGCCTTGAGGCAACAGATGCTTCCCCCTTTTTCTTGCGCAGGAACCGAAATTAACATGACACAAGATCGCTCTCCATGGAGAACTCTTAAACTTGTTACCCATCGACCGATCTCAGAATCTATGACCACCACCAACATGATGAGCAGAGCAACAACAACGAAAAGTAAGAAACGAAGAGAGCCTCGTTTCTGCCTTTGGCTTTCTCTTTCATTTCCAAATAGAATGGAATAATAATTTTAGTACCATCAACGTACAAGTACACAGCAAAAATAGCGTAACATGACCAAATGCATACTAGAAATGGGATACACCATTTTAATGGACTCCCTCTGTGCTAAGGGATAATGAAAAACTTACTAGTAGCTCTTCTAACTAAGAAAGAAGCATGACTGTCAGACGAAAATAGAGAAGAATGAGGCGCAAGCCCGGCAGTATCATCAACAGCCCTCCAGCGCTGCCGTGGCTCGAGGCTGCTGCCCCTGCACGCGCCAGGCGTAGTTGATGTTGTTCTGCAGGCCAGTCGCTCGCACCGGCCTTCGTTAGCGACACATCACTTGGTGAGGGGTTTGGAGCTCCCGACTGCAATGCAAACAGCATAATGCACCAGATGAGTCAGGGGATGCGGGGATAAATGTTAGCATCAGAATGCCAGAGATCAACTGCCACTGTCTGTGCTGTGCTGCACTGCACAGATGTCCTGCAAGCCAAGAAAAAGAAGAGAAATCCAAGAAGCAGCACACCACACAAACACGTGGGTTTCTACGGGCTGTGGTTGGAAAGGCCCAATCCCACTCTATTGGCGGGACATGGTCTTCCTCGCGCGCCTTCTCACATCCCACTCTCGAATCCACCCATCGATGCCTCCCAAGCGCAAGTCTCCGGTGGCGATTGCGGCCATGGCCGGGTCGCCGAGGAAGACGCGGAGCATGGCAGCCGGCAAGCGGGCCGCTGGAGCTCCGTCGAAGACGGCCAAGAAGGGGGAGGCGGTGGCACCGGCGCCGGTGGTCGAGCAGAAGGGGAGGAAGAGGGCCAAGACGGCCGCAGAGAAGACCGCCTTCACCTCTGTCGGATCACCTGCAAGTGTATTGTAGCCCAGATGTTCATTAAGCTGGCTTGGAGAGTCACCTGTCTTCTCAAGAAGAGTGGGCCATTTCGTTCACTGGTTCTAAACATTGCTCTCCTTGGAGGGCTGTTCGTCCAGGAGATTTTGTAGGTTGTCTGTTATGCATGCAAACCACCAATTTCAACAGAAGACAAATTCTTTTGGGTAACAAGGGAGTTAGGGAGGTACAGAACCTCATTTCCGTTTTTACGCTCTTTATTGTTTCTCGAATCAATGGACCGCGTGGCGATTGGAGTATCTTGGAGATAGATTTTCTTATGATTCCTAACGTAGGCTACTAGGAGCGTTTTGTTAGGTCCATTTTTTATGACTACAGGTAAAACTCAAGCTGTTTTTGATGGAAAAGTGTGTGGGAGTTTTTAGGCTTCTTGTTTTCTTTTTGTGTAGTTACAGTACCGCCTGCCTTACATGGCATAAAGAAAACAGTGCTTTTAACATCAGCCCAATCTGTTTGTATTCACTATATTCAGCTAATATATTTTTACTTAATTGAGTGCTTTTTTTTTACCTTGTTGTTCATGCGAGTAGTTGGAAAAAAATTATAACAGGTTCTGAAAATAGAGGATTGCATTAGCATTGAGCCCAATAGCAAGGTTGCAACAAATCGCTGTGAAATTAAACATTCTTAAACCCACATGTCAGAACAAAGAACTATTTGGATTGTCAATCATGTAGCTGTTTTTTCGTTTTGCAGAAAACAGTGAAGATTGATTATGTTTTGTAATAAATCCGTTATCATTCCTGTTAAGAAAATAATTTCGTTATCAACAAACTTATTTTGACATTGCACATTGGAAAGAATATTCTCTAAGTTTTGTCCAGCCTTCTATAATCGTAATATTTCTTATCAGTTCTTGTATTGAATAATTCTTGTTGCAATTCTGCTTGTAGTTTCCTCTTGTCAATTGCTTGTGTCCAATTCTCCAGCACCCAGTGCAGACAGTTTAAGATCAGAGCTTTGAAGGTGGAGGAGGATATCAAAAGTGCTGTTCCTGGGGTTGCTGTGATAATCAACCCTGAAAAGTTATATCCACTGTGTAAAAACTTCATATCATCATGAACTTCACCACACTGGGGCTAGTGATATTCTGCATGCACGATCTGGTTGAAGACGTGGCCGGTGAAGTCATGAACTGAAGCAAGAAAACGAACGACAAAGTCACCGCTCAATTCGTATTCTCCCCCTTCCTTGTATGTCCTATTCCTCTTCATCCCCTCTGGAACAACACAGCCAAGCGAAACGAAAATGTTGGAAATATTTCTTTCAAGAAAAAGAAGAAAAGGTACGAATATATTTAGAGACTACCATAAGGATGAAAGATGGAATGAACAGGAGGAAACAAGGAAAACTACCTAACGAACAGAGCAGCCCAACAAATTAGGTTACGATACCATCCCCAAAGTAAGGTTTTGAGTACGTAGTTTCATACCTATACGATAGATTAAAAATGAAAAATCTCAAAGAATACAAAGGGCTGGTGCGCTTCATTTTCCTGCAAGCATGCGTCGGACGGAAACGGTGTGCTTTGCCTCCTTGATGTTCCTCTCCTGTTCTTCGATCGGATCTCCTATTCCTCTTCATCCTCTGATTCTGCCAAGAGAAATGAAACGGTGGGAAACAAATTCAGACTCTAGCATACGGATGAAATTAAGGAAATAAATTAAACAAACAGAGCAAGGCAACAAATTAAGACGGAACAAATGTGCTAATTTACCTCCAGATTTGGTAAAGCTGCTGATATTTGTCTCCAAGTGGTAGGAGGGATCTCTTTTTGTGTACAGAACATACCATTTCCTTTCATTTTCTCCATCATGTGCATAGGCCTTAACATGCTGGATATGACTAAACCTTTCCCACTCTGGGCCAGATTGTCCCGCGGCTATAGAGTTGAGCAACTCTAGGCTGCAGTCTAGCTCCAAATGCCTTGGCTTTACATCTTGCAGGTATCCTGGGAGTGTTTCCATGTCGAAATCCCACAGCTCGAGCCTCTCGAGTGCAAGCATGCCCTCCAATAGCTTCAGCTTTCGGCAGCAACTGATGCCAAGCTTTTGCAATTTGGGGAGATTAGTGATCCTCTCGAGATCGGGGTTCTCATAGACCTCAAGCTCAACGAGAGAAGCGAAGTTCTCAAGAGAGTTGAGTTGCTGCACATTATATACTTGTAATATTTTCAAAGCCCTTGCATGGAAGGCAAGGCCAGGAGGAACACGCCTCAGTTTGCAACCATCGATAAGAAGATCCTCCAAGACAGGCATGGCTTGCACTTGCTCCTCCCACTCCCACTCCTTCCATTTCACCATTCCTCCCAACTTCATCTCGCGCAATCTCGGAAATGCAGCCGTCACCTGGGATGAAGGGTGCTGACTATGGTAATGGTAGAGCTGCTGCAGGAATTCAGACCCAACACGCTCGATGGCTGGAGCGTGGCGGATTTGAAGGAACCACAAATAGGGAAGCTGACACAAGCCATCGGGCAGTTGGGTGCAGCAGGCGAGGTGCTCCATGAATAGAATCCTCAAACTCTCGAGGGGCACCGTTGCTACCGACATCATCCACATTGGGAGCCGCCGACCAAAATATCCACGTATATCAAGATTATCTAAGCAGGGCAGAGGACAAAGCTCATCAAACACCTCCTCAATTCGTTGTTGCTCTTCCTCAGAGACGCTTTCTCCCTCTTTGACCAGCCCATCATCTCCCAATCTACTTGTGCATTGTAAGTACAGGTCGGTAAGATGCGTCTTGTCACCAAGCCTAGCCTTTGTGGCGGACGAGACAGCAGATACATTCTCCAGACCATTTAACCCAAGAGTCCTGAGCTGGGGAAGTGGCCCCAACTCCTCCAAACTACACCAATCACCATCAATATGGGCTCGAAACGCGACTAGTTTCCTTAAATTTGTTAGATCACAGAATCCCTTAGGTATACCACTTGTGCCAATAAGGTTAAGAAATGTCAACTGCCTTAGCTTTGCAATGCTACGAGGAAGTTTCGCCAGACTTTGACATCCTTCAAGACTAATGTGCTGCAGGAATTTCATCTTGCCAATATTTTTCGGTAATCTAGACGTATCAGTTTGGTCTAAGGACAAATACCTCAAGTGCTTGAGGTGATACAAAGATTCAACCAATGCAGCACATTTTGCAGATTCTATGTGTAGAGTCCGTAAACTTGTAAAGGTAAACAGAGAATCACCAGGATTAATCTTTATATGGCCAACTGATATTAGTGTTCTTAGTGATTTCTGCTCTTGTAAAAATCTCCACTCAAATTCATCCGATTGCAATCCTTTGGTTTGTATAGACAACCTAAGAACCTTTTGTGTATTGAGTTTACTAAAAATATCAATTTCTCCATTGTGAACTACTAGTGCTTCATCCCTAGCTACATATTGAGCAAATGAGCGAACAACATCATGCATGTTGCAGACCCATTCACCAGCATATGTTCTGTCTGGTTCTATAAGGTTCCTCAATATTAACTGCTTATAGAACTCTCCTCCTAATTCTTCTAATTCATCCGAGTTTCCATGAACAAATCCTTCGCTAATCCACATGCTAACAATTGTATCATCAACGAACGATGTATTTTTAGGGAGAAGTGAATAGAACAGAAAGCATTGCTTCAAACAAGGCGGCAAATCTTCGTAGCTTAAGTATATTGCATAGTTTAGCTCTTCAGGCATTTAAGATACTGACCATATAGAATTAGGGCTGAAAACGAAAACGATAATTCTCGGTTACCGAAAATCGTTTTCGAGATATTACCGATTTTTCCCCTAAACGGAAACGGTGACGGTAACCGATAAAACGGAAACGAGAACGGTAAAAACATCCAGTAACGAAAACGAAAACGATTTAGCTCTCTTCCGATCGTTTTCGAAAAATACCGTATTTAACCGGTAATTTACCGTCGATAATTACCGAAAATCCCAGGATGGCATTGGCCCACCGGCCCACCCCCTCATCTCCGCTGAGCAGAGCACCCCAGGCCCATTGACCAAGCCCGCTGAGGCGCTGAGAAGTGAGAACCCCCGCCCGGCCGCCCCCCAGCCTTATCACTCTGGCTTTGGGCACCAGCACGTAAACCTAGCCGTCGGCCGCCGCCTCCATCTCCATTCTCCAATCTCCGACTCCAGTACGGGCTTACGGCAGACGGCAGTACTCCACCCCCCTCGCCGCGACGTCGTGTGAGCGCCTCCCACGCTGCTGGTGCGGTCGGCGGTCCCTGTCTCCCTGAGTCCCTGACCGTCCTTCTCCTTCTTCAGGCGGTCGGCGGCCACATCTGAGACGAGGAAGAGGAAGCAGAGCAGAAGAGGTCGTCGGTGAAGTGGAGCCGAGGAGGAAGGGGTCGGTGAAGGAGTTAGCCGTAGAGGAAGAAGAGGGTCTCCGGGCCTTCACCGTCGGTGGAGAGGTGATGCAGTCGGCGGAGCAGATGTGGGCGCAGATGCAGAGCGGCGGCGTAGAGGAAGAAGACGCAATGGAGAGGTCAGAGTCGAGGTCGCCGAGGTTGGCGTCGGCGTCGAGGCGGCGGAGATAGGTGCTGATGTAGGTGGAGAAGCCGGCGGTGGAGATGAAGAAGAGCCGAGAAGGGGAGCAGTCGAGAGCGGTGGAAGATGCGGCGGCTGAGATGGAAGCCGCGGTGGGGAGTGGTGAAGGGACGCTAGGTGAAGGGGCTGCGGCGGTGGAGAGTGGTGGCCGCAGTAGAGGAAGAGGAGGGGCGGATGGAGCTTGGTGGGGGGATGAAGAGACGGTGGTGGAGAAGAAATGGCGGGGATGTGAAGCGGTTGGCCGCCGGCGAGCTGGGAATGGAGGGGGCGGCGCTTGGTGGCGCGCCGGCGGATGAAGAGAAGAGGGGGCCGCGCTGGTGGAGAAGGAGGAGCGGCGGTGATGTAGCCGGTGAAGGGAGGAAGAGGGAGGCGCGGTGGCAGTGAGTAGAGGGGTGGACGCCGAGGTTGGAGAGGAAGGGGGAGGAAGCAAGGGGCGGCGCGGTGGAGGTGTGGCCGCCGGCGAGATATGGCCCGGCCTCGCCGGCGCCGAGAGAGGAGGAGTAAAGAAGAAGGGGGCCAATGCAAAAAAAAAAGAAACCGGGCTCGATTGATTCCAGGCGGCGGCTAGGGTTCTTGAGCCGAATGGGGATTTCGGCAATTTGTGATTTGGCCCTCCAGATTTTCAGAATTTACGATCAGGTCCTTCTCCATTGTAGTTTCTTCTGATTTAGACCTCCGGAGCTTCGATTTCTTCGCAGTTTGATCCTACGCGTCCGTGACAACGCGTACATCTGTACGGAGCAGTCCAAATTTGTCGTTTATGCGCCTAGATCGCGCCGGCCTGCGGAAAAGCACAAAAAATGTAAAATGATCCAAATTGAGCAATTAATTATAGAAAAGCGTGTAAATGATGATAAATGATCTAGAAATGCGAAAAATTAGAGGGTAAAATTATGATTAAATATATGCAAATATGACGCATGTGAATGATGATATGAGTTCATGGCTTAGAATTGATTATGGTTGCATGTTTTGGCTTCCTTATATGTGGAGAATATCGTATTTTAGCTATCGCTTTCATGATTTTCGATCGTTATCGATGCACTTTTGATCGAATAGTCTCGTTTCCGAATTTACCGGAATATCGATGTCGTTCTCGTTTCCGACAATATCGTATCGATTTCGTTTTCGAAAAAATAACGTGAAACTGAAAGTGATTTGACCTCCTACCGATCGTTTCCGACCGTTTTCAGCCCTATATAGAATCATTAAGAACCTTCTCCCAATCTCCTCGTCGTTTCTCCCTTTGGCACAAGAGTCCTCCCATTACTTTTACAGCAAGCGGTAAACCATCACATTTTGCTATGATTTCCATTCCAATATTCTTTAGCATATCAACATCAGGTTCATTTATCTCACTTGAGACTACCTGCATGTAGTTAAACACATCGAATTAATATCAATTAGTATATTGGTAGTGGCTTGCGCTGATTTTTCTCTAATAAAAAAGAAAAGAAAACTAATAAAAGTCAGTGCACTAGTAAATTGAATTGTCAAATGAACTATAAAATTGTCCGTTAATTATTTAAAGCCGTGATCACGCAGACAGATATCTTGAGACTTCTCTTTCGCGAGCGTGCGTTCTTATCACCGTGAAATTAAGGCCAATCTCAATGGGGGTTTCATGAAGTTTCATGGGCATTAAATACGCTGACATGGCACTGTATTGATGAAGAGAGAGATGATAAAAGTTTCATGGGAGTAGAGAGAGTTTCATGGGGATGAAACTCTTCTACACTGTTTTCAAAATATGGGTGTGTTGGAAACTAGGACATGAGGGCACTCCCAATGCAGAAACTATAGATGGTTTTTATGGCATTAAATAAGGTGTTAAGTAAGCAAAATGCTGATGTGTCATTGGAGTTAAGGAGGAGAGATAAGGAAATGGTTTCTTATATAGAAACCATGTCTACACGAGAACCAAGATAGAAAGAGCTGTGATAGGTAGATGATAGGAGAGAGAAGATAGATGATTGGATGAAAATTTTATTTGTAGAAACTATCCATTGGGAGTATAGTTTCCATGAGTAGTGTCTACATTAATTAGCAAGTATAGAAACTACTTCATAGTTTCTGCATTGGGAGTGCCCTGAAACCTCCACTGAGACTGGCCTAATAACCATACACATAGTTAATGAGTATATATATTTAGTTGCAGCATAAATTAATGAGCTGGCCACTCAAACAGCAAGTAACGGGGTAATTAGAACGGATAGAGCTTCTCTACAAACTGGAATTTGTGTCTCCCGTTATTATGCTTCTCTATATTTGTCATACATTTTATAATATATTTAATGAGCAGATATATCAACTGGTAGCACAAATTAATGAGCAAGTAACAGGGTAATTAGGACGGATAGTGCACAAGAATAGTCTGCATTGGCCGGTGTCATCGGCGATTATGGTAATCGGCCAGAAATATCGGCTGTATCGGCCCCGTTAAAATTGCAAACCAGTTTTGAAAAACTTGTTTTGCATGAATTTTATCAAATACAGAAGAACATGTTTGCGGAATTTGTTTTAAAAAATTTTGACCGATATTTTCAACCGATTATCGGTGATTTTTGACCAAAATTAGTTTGAAATTCAATTTTGTTTGAGAATTTCGGTCCGAAATTCTCCAAAAATTTTCCAATTATCGCTGATTTCGCTTGTAACGGCCCTCTCCGGTAAACAGTTACACCGGTATTGAAAACCCCTCATCGCAACTAACGTGCGCACCCACACCTGGCGCTTAGTTTTCGTAAATCTCCCGCTCACTAGAAAGCTAGTGCTCATTAATAAATACTAGTAGTGTGCCCGTGCTAACGCTACGGTAAAATACAAAACAAGATAAAATTTGTAAAAAATAAAACGAGCAATCAGATTCATCAATATTTATGTATAGTTCTGCTCTGTTCAGTTCATTGAACAATCAGCTTATCATTGAACAATTGCAAAATAGATTGATTTAGGTTTAAATAAGGGAATACAGCAAACTAACCGATCCTCCTGAAAAATGCAAGCCCAAGCAATGCGACGCCTGTGAAGGTGCAGCAGTAGCAGTAGATGATTGTTCAATGTTAGATTAGGCACCCAGATTTAAATTTTATCTTGTTTTCCATGAAGAACAAAAAGTAGTTGTTTTCTGATTTGCGAGTCCTCTGATTTATCTCACATAGAAGATAACATGAAACAAAGGCCGATTAATATATAGATGGAATTCCTTTTTCCAAATGTAAAGTACAAAATTTACTCCATTTCCTCTCCCCCTCTCATCATCCAACAGCCGGCAGCACATATATACATCAATGTCCTGCTGCTCTCAATGGCATGTACCACAGTAAGCCAGATCACCTCTTTCCTCCAAGCCAAGACAACATCAGGGTGAATCCAATAAGCAAATTTGCTCGTAGGATTGTGAGAAAGGTCAGATACTACAATGTCTTCCTCTGCCCGAAGTCCAGGTTCAATTCTCTTTACACATCCCCACATTCCCTGCTGAATGCCAATTTTTGCAATCTCATATGGGATACCCATGTCCTCATGGTGGAACAACAGAACCTCACAGGCCGTCAATCCACCGGTCCCTCTTCTCGATGCCACTGTTCCAAGATCAAACAAAAAAAATTGAGTTATCAAATCGCCCACAAAGAAAGGTCTTCTTTTCTGCATAGGTGTTCCTCTTCTTCAGCCTCTTTATTACTCAAATAGTTTTCATTTCACCTCTTACTGCTCAAATGCAAACAAAATAGTTAAAGGAAACTGGCTAACCTGCACGGATGCACCAGCTTGAATAATACAAATCCACTCTACGAGGTTTGTTGCGCCGTGGGATGGACGAACATGGCACACCCTGCAATGTGTTACATAAAACACAGATAGATAAATAAGTGAGCAAGAGCATATGATGTAGGCAATCTGTATGTTCACATAGACACATTCTATTGATTCGCTCCATGCAAGGTAAAACTTGCTTCAAGAGTCAAGACGACTGACCATTAACAATTTCTCCGACTCCATAGCTGGTAGTCTTCTTACAAGGCTTGAGACTTGCCTAAGCAGTGAATTATCCAGTGGAATATCACCTGCAGTGAGGGAAAAGGCTTTGTAGTTAGGTATTTGTACCATTCAACAAGGACACTGACATGTTTGGGCAAATAAATTTTGAGGGTCTGGGTTTAAAGCACATGGATGAACAGCAGCCATATTTTGAAGAACGACTAAAACATCGCATCAGTGACAAAAAAAGACAAGGCATTTTTATGCTTTTCTCAACAGTGATTTGCACATTTTTAAAGCACGATGAATGGTGGATATATGTTACTTACCTCTTTATGTGCTTTAAGATTAGTGTTACTCTTGTTAGAGAGGAAAGCATAGAAACACTTCTCAAAAGACAAACCTCTTTGCATGGCAACAAGATATTGATGGATAACATGGACCCTGCTATTAAGCATCTTGATGGCACTGTGTATTCCTGTAAGATGAGCAGCCACTGCTCAAATATATCTGTTAGTTTTATTTGTCTGAAAAGATACCCTCAAGTTAAACTGATGTTAAACAAAGACTCCTTACATTGAGTTGCTGCAGAGCTTCCATCAGATGGTTTGAGATGGGCAACATGGTCTACAGATATCCTCTCTGCCTCTACAGTCTTTAATCAAAGGTACTTGTGTTAAGTGTTAATAACAATGATTCATAGTAGATCAATACATAGAGAAGGAAAACACACACCTCAATTGTGTAATTTGATCTGACAAAGATGAGCTGAGGACTCCCATCGATAACATGCAACTCTTGAAATTACAGAAAGATGATAACGAAGGAATTAGCAGCACAAACAGGCGGAGAAAGGGAATGAGAAAAAAAGCATTACTATAATGAACAAGCTCCAAACTGGTTTCGGTAAGGTATCTAATCAGAAGAGAGAAATCAAGGTTACTCATGCTATACCAGTGATAGCTAATTTATTTTAAAAAAGCAGTATATAATAATCACATGCATAACTGACGTGCATCTAAAATCAAAGCTCAATACAGCGCATATAAAAACCTTGAAGTTACATAAATCAATCCATGGTAGAAGCAAGACAAGTCAATTGCAATACATTCAATGATAATCCAATTTGTATCAGCTTCACCTACCACTCTCATAAATAGTCACAGGGAGATCCTTCTGGGAGTGGTTGATTGCAGGATTCAAGAGAAGATAAACAGGGCTTTCGTTAACGTCCACCAGCTGGATAATAAAAGGAGTAAGTCACGCAAAGAGGCAAATCAATAATATATAGAGCAGGTCTCAAAAGAATATCAATGTCGATAAGCAATTCTTCAACTATCGTAAGTTGATGAAATTTCTGGTCATGTTCTACATTTCATTTGGTCACAAAACTTGAGCAAAGCTCAGAATAGAGCTTGAGGACAGCTGAATATAATCTCAACATAAGTAATATCTGTTATTGCTGGCCATGACATAAGCCATATACCATTTTGACATACAACATGATTAGAGAAAATATTTTATATCTAATGTTAACATGATTCAGTTTCAAAGGTATTGTTGGTTCATGTATTTAGCATTGCAGCTTGCAACAGTTGTACCCTCGATTTATATGCCTGATCGAGAACAGGTGCAGTACAGAATTTGAGCAAAAGAACCAAACTCACTCACCTATGGAAAAAATATCCCAAACCCAAATTGAACCTTATCAGAAGCATAATGGGGATTACACTCTTTGGTTCTCACTGATGGCAATCAGTGCCTACCATCTGCTCCAACACCCATTATAACACTACAACAAGAGAATCCCCAGCCTTCCATAAGCACTAAGCAACTTTTTTCCCTCATTTTGCAAGGGAACAAATGAAGTACAATGGCACACAGTAAAACTACTGATGAACACTTCCAATCAGATAAACAACATAATAATTGTATGCACAGCGCTAAGAAAATCATGTCATCTTCTACCAAATCTTTTGGCACGTGGCAATCAAGAAACCCCAATGTACAACCTACTATTAGCAGCCCTAAACATACCAACAGTACATTGCACCAAGCACCCAGATTTTTCCTCATAACAAGAGCAAACAGCAACCACATTGTCAGTGTCTCAGAGATTAGGCACTTAAACGGAAGGTCCTAAGAACTCACAGCCTTGTGGATTAGCATGTCAGTGTCCTGCACATCGCTCCCGGTGGAGTACCACCCCAGCACGAAGAAGTCCGGGAACACCTTCTTATCTGCAAAGCCACACGACCGCAACAAGCACCAATCAGACCACCCACAAACCCTAGCATTCTAGGCGTCACCAAACCCTGAAAACCACGAGATTTGTCGTTAGCTTACAGAGCTCCTGCTTCTTCTCGAGGAAGGCGCGGTCGAGGGTGGTGGAGACGGGGTCGAGGACGAGCTCGAAGAACGTGGGGACACGGGGAGAAGGTGGGAGGACGCGGCGGCGGAGACGCCGGCTGTGGGGGCGAGGAGGTACATGAGGACGAAGTTGAGGATGGATCCGACGACGAGGGTGGAGAAGACGAAGTCGAGCTCGTTGAGGCCGAAGTTGGGGCGGGAGGCCATGTCGCCGAGCACGCAGGCGCTGACACCGACGAGCTCCTCCGTGAGGACCTTGAACGGGAACTGGGGATCCGCGGCGACGCGGGCCGCCCATCCGGCAAGAAAGAGGCCGAGGATGCCGCCGCGGCGGCCGTCACCCCCGGAGTCCGCGGCATCGCCAGATCCGCCGCCGCCACCGTAGGATCGCGGGGGAGGGGGCAGCTTACCTCCGGGGCCGGACGGGGAAGGGGATCGGAGGCGGAGGAGGGAGGACGAGGAGGCGGCTGAGAGCGGGGAGAAGCAGAGGTTAGCGGTGGGGGCGGGCCAGAGCGGGGAGAGGCGGGGGGAGGAGTCGAGGTGGGTGGCCGGGAGGAACTTGGCAGCGGCGAAGGCCGTGGAGGCCATGGCGATCGGGAGGGGAGGGGGTCGGTGCGCTCGGCCGCGCGGGTGAAGCGGCGGCGGTGGGGAGAGGCGAGATGGGCTCGGACGGGGAAATCGCGAGGTGGGGGATCAGAGAGAGCGGGTGGGTCCGGCTGGGATCGCGAGTCGCACGGGGGGAGGTGGGCGTCGCCTTTGATGAATTTGGATAGTTGGATATGAGTGGGTAAGGAGAGAGAAAGGTGGGAATTAATCCTTAATCGTTGATTTCACTGGTTGGTTTTTCTGGGGACACGAATTGGTGTGGACGCAGGAAAACTCATGACTGCTGGGGGCACAATTTGGGGTGGTTGTAAGAAAGAACTGAACTGGTGGATTTTAGGGGTAGAGATATATACACCAGACCAGTATTTCTTTTTAAAAATTTAACGAATATCCGTGCTTTGCTACAGATAAAAAGATCATATATCTCAGCATATCAAGTCGATATTGTTAGGATTAGCCTGTCTTGCCCACGCCGTCGGCTCCGTCTCCGCACCCTAGGTTGTGCCGCATACCCGATATAACTATGTTTTTTTGTTAGATAATTTGTAGGTGGTGGAATTTGTTTTTTGGTAGATTATTTTTTCTATTTTTATTAGAGATTTTTAGGTGATGTAAGGAAAGTTGGGAGGGGTAAATAAATAACAATACTAATTTTCTCTTTTAAGTAGTAGAGATAGAGGGAAACTCTTGTCATTTGTTAGAAAAAAGAAAGATGATACAACTCTTAGGCCAAAAGGCTAGTCCTTCTATGGAGGAATTTTTTGTACGGATAATCCATTTTTTATTCGAAATTACAGAAATATACCCGCAAAATTTTTTTTTACAAAAATAGGCTCAAGTCGCCCAACAGGAAGGCGACTGGAGCCTATCGCCTAACCGGAAAGCGATTCTGTTCCTGTCGCTCAACCATTGGGCGACTGCATCCAGTCGCTCTACCATTGGGCGACTTTAATGCAGTCGCCCAATGGTTGAGCGATAGGTATCAAACATTCGCCAAAAATAGTGAAAATTGGTGGGGCTATTCTTCATACATCCAAAAGCCTTCAGAAAAAAATTTGAGCAATTTCGGCTACGGGATCAAAAGTTATAGCATTTTCAACGAGTACAATTCGTTTCGGCCTCGATTGAAAATGTTATAACTTTTGATCCCATAACCGAAATTGCTCAAAATTTTTTCTGAAGGCTTTTGGATGTATGAAGAATAGCCCCACCAATTTTCACTATTTTTGGCGAAGGTTTGATACCTGTCGCTCAACCATTGGGCGACTGCATTAAAGTCGCCCAATGGTAGAGCGACTGGATGCAGTCGCCCAATGGTTGAGCGACAGGAACAGAATCGCCTTCTGGTTGGGCGATAGGCTCCAGTCGCCCTCTCATTGGGCGACTTGAGCCTATTTTTGTAAAAAAAAATTCCGCAGGTATATTTCTGTAATTTCGAATAAAAAATAGATTATCCGTACAAAAAAACTCTTCTATGGAGCCGGATTTCTTTCCCGTAGGGGCATATGTCTGTATCCTATCCACCGTTCATCTATCTTCGACATATGTGCACGTATATAAAGGGGAACAGGAAATATTATGATTGAAATAGAATTGTGGTCCGCCCAGGCGAGCCGCACCAGGCGTCGTCCTCCGCCTGAGCAACGCAACCACTGTCCGTCCTCCGCCACGCCGTGCAGCCGCCGAGCCGAGCCATGCACTGCTGAGCTCAGGCAACCCCGCGCCGGCTGCTGGCCGCCGGATCTAGGCCCGCCGGCTCGTCGAGCTGCCGCCGTTCTCGGCGTCGTCGACCCTGCCACAGGCCACCGGAGAGAGAGAGGGAGGAGATAGAGAGAGCGAGACGAGAGAGAGGGAATAATCTGATACGAATTTATTTTGTACAAAGAAAATAATTTTGCACAAACAAAACATTGAACAAATAATTTTGTACTGACAAAAAATTGTAAGATTAATTTTGTACGAACAAAACAATTTTCTACAAAAATAATTTTGTACAAAATTTGAACAAATTAATTACGAATAATTTTGTACGAATAATCTGTGCTTCTAAATATCCTAAAAAGCAAAAGGCACAAATTAATTAAGAATGCATCGAAGGCCTAATTTTAATTTCAATCGTCCGCTACTTCAGTACTAACGATACAGTTTTAGGGTTTGTAAATGAACCGCAAACTGAATAAATAAATAAATTTGTTAGAGAGAAAGTACAGAGGCACTACTCATAAATAGATAGTAGCTGACCTGTTTCTTTAGCAAGGACCAGGCATCTTCAGGCCCTAATTTGTCGACATGGTGGTAGGGATGGACCGCTTTCATCGCTCGGGCAACCGTGTCGAGTCTTGTGGTGACGAGCACTCGGCTACCAGGGGCACCATAACTGAAGGGAGCCTTGAGCAAGTTGTTCCATTCTCTTGCACTCCACATGGTATCCAACACTAGAAAGAACATCTTGTCCCTGATGGCGTCGACAAGGGCCGGCACAAGTAGGGATCTGTCTCGAGTCCCAGCGCCAGGGAGGTCCCCTTTGGCGGTGGTGATGGCCGTCCTCAGCAACTCTGCCTCGTCGAAGTCTTGTGTGACGCTCAGCCATATCTTCCTCTCGAACTTGTGTTGGATGGCCTCGTCGTTGAAGACCTTCTTGGCGAGGGTGGTCTTGCCGATCCCACCAACACCCACGATAGCGACCACCATGATGCCATCATTATTCTCCCTGTCTCCCTCCACCTTTGTCACGAGCTTCTCCACCAGCGCTCTAGTATCCTCTTCGATCTTCTCCCCTACCACGCCTGACCGATCCAACACCTGATCTGTCTTCCTCTCAAATGAAGGTCGGGCTCGGGCCATCCTCTGGTCCTGGTAGGTCTCCAGCTTGATGAAGTTGAACTCAGCACCCGTCTTGCAGATGCCGTCTAGCCTCTGGTTGAGCTTCTTGATGCGGCTACCAATGTCGTAGGCAAAGCGAGGATTCCGCAGACAGAAGAGCAAGCGGTCGCAGCAACCCATGCCTGCCGCGGAGGACACACTCTGCGGTTGATCCATGGCCTTGAGCTGGCTGAGCTCGAGGATGTCAGTGGCGTCGTACATGACGTCTTTGAGTTTCCTCACCCACCCCTGCACGTGCTGGTCGGTGATGCGCTTCCTCTCGGCATCGGCGAGGTAGTCGTTGAGGCTCTGCAGCTTCTCCTTCAGGTTGGCAATCTCATCCGAGACACCGAGCAGCATGCCCATGAAATACCCCGAAAAATTCAGAATTTTTAAATTTTCTTGAATTTCTTCTGAATTCGGATTTCTTTCCCTTTTTGGCAAACATCGGCGAAATATGCTTTCCTTTTTGGTCAATTCCGCCTTCTCCCCTCCCCTGGCGTCGCCTGCGCGCAGCGCCTCCCCACCGCCTCTGCGTTCGGCTGTTGCATACATCGCCACCCCTCTGCTCAAAATATCGGCACTACACCCCGCTCGCCCTCATCTCTCCTCCGCAAGGGACCCCACTGGTCAGTCTTTGCCTATCCTCGCTTGGCGTGCCGCCGCTCGCACACCTGCTCCCTCGTTGCTTCGCTGCCGCTCATTTCCGGCTTAAGCCTTGCTCGGGAATCAAATCCCTGTCAGGAGTTGCAGAGGAGACGTGTCACCCCTCCCCTTCACACAGTCTACGCCGCTCCAGTGCATTCCCCCTTCTCCGCTCTACGTGAGATCAACGCACCCGAAAATATCTCGCCGTGGTTATCGCCTCACGCCACTTATAAGAGCCTAATCCCGCTACCCAGAGTCTTCTGGCATCCTCACAAACCCTCTCCCGCAGTCAATCGAGCCCTCATCGCTCCTATCGCCGGCGATCGCCTCCCCTGAGCTGGTGAACCCTAAAACCCAATTCATTGGTTTGTTCGATTATTTTTCGATTCACTGCTCTGACATACTTCTTGTTATCTCTGGAATGCAATGGTACAACCGCCGGAGCTCGAGAGTCCGCCTAGGGCCGTGGCAGCGGAAGTTGCCGTCGGCCGAAGAGCCCTCACCGTGGCCAGCCCATTCGAGTTGCCCCCGAGTTCAATCGCCTTCTCCAGTACACTCCTTAGAGTCCGCAGATGGTGAAAAACCATTCCAATTGGCTGGAGAACCCTCAGGTGCCCATGGCGCCGCCGTAAAGGTACTTGCCTTCCCGGCCGCCGCTAGCCACCGCCACTTTCTCAATCGCTCTTCAAATACTCAAAATGGAAACCTAAGCCATATGCGCAACCCTTGGTGAAACCAATTTCCTTCTAGCGCCTCGTCGCCGCCACACCGCCGTGGCCCATTTCCTCTGTTTCCTGCCGGGAGTGTCGTCCGGAGGTTGAAGACGACCTCCCGGGGCGACATGGCCCAATCGTGGACGTCGGTGTCCATTCATCCGGAGCGTTCGCCTCGGGTTGAATCGCGACCGCTGATGCGGTTACGGCTCCTCATCCGAGCGTCGGCGCTCGCGAGATCTGCTCCGTCGGTGCCGTCTGCGCGTCGGCCATCGGACGGGCGCGTGCGCATGCGCCTGGCTTCACGGCCGCGTGAGCGTGGGCCGCGGCCTGCTCGGCCAAGCGCGGAGCCAGGCCGGTGGGCCGGTCCGGCCGTGCGGGAAAAAAGCCGCCAGCTGCACTGTGCGTTTGGGGCCGGGCTGCACTGTTCAACTAAGCCGGCCCAACACTGTTCCCACCTTTTAAAAATTCAGAAAAATCCCCAAAAATCCCAGAAAAATCCAAAAATCTCAAAAATACCAAAATACCTCATTTTGACCAGAAAAATAGTCTAGATTCAAATCTAGGGTCCATCCATTTAAATTCAAATTTTTAAATATTCAAATATCTCCATTTTGTCAAATCGAATCTCCATAAATTCAATTTCCACAAATTTGAATTTTAGTAATTTAAATTTCCCCTTACATTAAAATCAATTTCAAGTAATTTCAAACCTTTCATTTAACCAATTTAAATCTTGATAAAATCTAAATCCACCCAATTGAAAGATCGACCATCCAAAACCAAATGCCTATCTTTTATTCCTAAAAATCCGTCCAACATATATCCTCTTCTAATCACCCTGAACCTATTTTGTCCAAATCTCGCCATGCCCACCTATCAAACCTCGTTGAATCTCGATCTTCCGAACCAACCTATTCTTTTTATATACTCTTTCTTGTTTTAGTTTGGATTTTGTTCCCAGCTTGCATTCTGCAAAGCAGGAACTAATGGGTATTCGTTTTCTGCGCTAGTGAACGGACCAAGCGAAGTGGTCAACCGAAGAACAACACAGTTTGAAGCTGATCAGGAGCAACGGAAAGAAGGCAAGTCACATGTTTTTGATCATATTAAATCCCATGAAATTTACATTATTTACTTATGTATTTTCATTATTGCTAGTTGCGAAATGGTAGTTTACGTAAAATAAAATGTTTAGAATGACATGCTATTTAGATAAGTCCTACCACTGATAAAAGCCCTGTTTACTTTGATGGCCATATTCACCTTGACAACCTTAGTAATTATTGAAGTATTGTATAAATGTATGTACCATCATCTCATTCAGCATTACACAATACTAAGTGACTTTGGCCGTTGGCCAGTAGGTTTGAAAAACCCCGGACTTAGGGTAGGGTGGTATGGGACGCCGTACCCTAGGCCGGTAATGCTGATGTGCAGAGTGGGGTAAAGGTGATTGCGCGAAACCGTGCAGCGGATTTCGCCCATCGCTTTACCCTTCAACATGTACACTATTAAGGTTTGAGCCGTGGGCTCGTAGATTTAGAAAAACCCGATCTAGGGTGAGCGTGCCCTAGAGCGGAGGTGCCGGTGTGCACAGTTAGGGTAAGGATGTTGTGAGAGACCGCATGACGGTTTTCGCCCACCGCTTTACCCTAGAGTGGAGGTTGCAGACCTCGGAAAACTATAAGGACAAGAACCGTGTGCTAAGTAAAAGACACAGTGATCGCCTTACCACAAGTGTTGATACGTCAACCCTAGTCTAGTAGCTGCTCAAATTCGATTGAACCTCTACAGACGCAGTTGGGAGGCACCGTGTGAGTCCATACGGAAGGGGCTGAGAAGGGCCGTATGGAAGTTGGTTATTTTATTTGAACAACCTGACCGATCGATCTGAACTTCGATCATATGTGATATGAGCCGCACAATAGTAGGCTAAGGTAAGTCAGGAGTTGCCTGAGCTTACTGGGAGACCTACTAGGTAGAGACTATAGAAAGAATTGAGCAGCGAAAAGCCATGTTTTCTTAATGTCAGACGTGGAATTAAGAAATCTTGTGGGTAAAGTAGGGCAGCTCTGCAGAGTGAAATAAATGGTATTCGAATACGCCGTGCTTCCGGTTAATGAAGCTATGTTAACTGGGTGATTCCAGCAATGAGGCATAAGTAGTGTTCTTGATGTTTGTTAATTTGAGTAATGACGAGATTTTATCTGATAACAGAAAACCCCCTGATCTTTAGGAGACATGTTTTAAATTTTCATTTGTTTGCAAATAAAATTGCATCCACCTTGTAATAAAACAACTATACTCCCTTCACTAGAGATTCCTGGCAAGTAGTTATATAGTATTTCCACATGTGATTTGCTGAGTACGGGGTCGGAGTACTCAGGCTTGCAAAATTGCGCCAACAGATATCAGAAGAAAAGAAGATGCTGCGAATGTTCGTGTTAGGGTTACGTCTGCACTCAAGTGTTCCTGTGGAGTTTTCTTCGGCTCTTCTGTATGTAAGTTAAGTTTTGGGCTTAGACGCCCGTATTGTCATTAAAGTTGACCATTAGGTCTTATTTCAATTAAATTAACTTGTTTTCATTGTTCGTAAGCAGGCTTGATACACTGTTGAGCCGCAACAGAACTCCTGGGCTGTTGCGGTCAGAACTCCTGGGCTGTTGCGGTCCGTACGACGTCCCTGTTCCCAAAAATAGGGGCGTTACAGCCCACCTCATCTTGCGCCACCTGGGCGAGTAGGTTGACGACGTAGGACGCAAATGCATCCAGGACTGCGGCCATTTCTGGATCTACTACTGTACCAGGCAAGCTAGGGAGGGTTGTAGCCTTGTCGGTAAACAACAGTGTGTGTTTGGTTTTCGGCGTTGCATGTCGCCGCTTGCCGTGATCCCATCCATTTGTAGTCTTGCCTATCTATCGCAAAGCTAACTACTCGGTGGATCGATGATGCTTGCCTTGGGCTCAAGAATCAAGATGCCTCGTGATCCGATCAAAGTTGAACAAGCCAAGCCAAGTGGTGCTTTCTTGAAACGCCGGCAACGCAGCAGATACTGATATTTCCTTTCATCTTTGGCGGGGCAAGAAAGGGATCGATCTGAATTCCATTGCTGACAGTTGGGCCCACGCAAAGGCGCTCCTACCACGACCCGGCAGTCTGCGCTCGGCGCTGTTGTCTATAGTAGAGATTTGGTGGCGGCAATAGGATCATTATAATACTACTAGAAACAAAAATACTTCCAACTAGTAATGATAAGTACCAAGTTAATACTACTAGAAACAAAAACAC
This sequence comes from Dendrocalamus latiflorus, assembly GCA_017311315.1. Lineage (NCBI taxonomy): Eukaryota > Viridiplantae > Streptophyta > Magnoliopsida > Poales > Poaceae > Dendrocalamus > Dendrocalamus latiflorus. The sequence goes on from CM029642.1 coordinate 1,061,720, forward strand.
TTCCAACTAGTAATGATACAAGTACCAAGTTAATATATAAAGATGTGCTATTATATCTTAGGTTGTGTACACGAGCTACTAGTAGTTTGCTAATCGTCCCACGTCTTATATAGGGTATCCACCTCGAATGTCTTGTACTCAGGGTCAACTCTATCCCACTCGGTGTAGCTGCCCTTTGTGTAGACATTGTCTGAATTGAGTAAATCTCCGGACAGACTGGTCTCTAAACAAGGAGGATTAATAACAAGAGTGAGTAAAAAAAATATCTAGCAAGCATTAATAGAAAATATGCATCTTTTATAAACACTAATCAATATTTTAATGGAATCTATCTCATCTCACATCGTCTCAAAAATAAAGTGTTTTTATGTTTGAAGAAGAATTCAGATTTTACTACATAAGTCTACTAATCCCTCGCACGGAAATAAGTGTTTTGCATTGATCCCATCCATTTGTAGTCTTGTCTATCTATCGCAAAGCTAGCTGAGAGCTAAGGACGCCTTCTCAACTCCTTTGCGCTCGCCTTCTCGCCTCCCTGCCTGAATCTCCCCTTCTCGCCGTCGCCGGAGCGCGCCACCGGTCGCCGGTGGCCGCAAGGAGGGCGGCGGCGGGGCGTTTTTCCTCCTCTCGGTCCTCTCCCCTCAGTCGGCAGTGGGCAGCCCTCCTCCCTACCCGGCTCCCGCATCCTCGCCGTCGCCGGAGCGATCCCTGAGCGGATCCCCTCGCCGGCGGCGGATCCGGCGGCCTGGTGGCCGGATCTGGCGTCTCTCAGCCCAGATCGGTGGGGTGGAGAGGCGGCGGGCGACCTGGGGCGTGTCGTCGCTGTGGAGGCTGGAGGTGCGCGCCTAGGGCGCGAGCGCGCGGAGGCGGCCTCGGGCGCGTTTGCGGTGGCTTCGTGCGTGTTTGTTGGCGCCCATGGAGGGTTAGGCCGAGCGGAGGCGGCCGGTGTGCGGCATCGGGCGCGTCGGCGCCGAGGGATAGGGAAGGCCGGGCGGCTTCGGGTCGCCTCGACGGCAAGGAGTGGGCTCGGTGGCCGTCGCCGGCGGGTGGTGCCGAGTGGTCGGCGGTGGACTCGGGCGGCCCCTCTGGTGCCGTTGCGGCGTCGCCGGTGGGGAAGACCGGGCGGCGGCGGGCATGAGTTTGGCTGCGGTGGGTCGCCTTCAGTCGGCTCCGCCCGCCGTGTCGCGCCCGCCCGCGCCGACGTCTCCCGGCTCCGCCCGTCGTGCCGCGCCCGCCCGCGTCGGCTTCTCCCCCCTCGGCGACGGCTTCCACGGAAACCGCGATGGCTGACTCCCCGGAGAGGAACGGCGCCGGCGGTGAGGATGTCAAGGCGGCGAAGCCCAAGAAGTGCAACCCGTCTCCCGGAGTCCGTGCTGTCCGGAAAATATTCGCGAGTAGGCCCGTAGCGGCGGTGATGCTCTGTCCCCATCGATAGACAACTCGCGGAATTTTCTTTCCGTCCTTTGGCCCAATGGCGTGTCTTTTCCGTGCTCAAGTCAGTCGTCAGAGCGTCAATTTTCCACGCAATCAATTGCTATCCCCAATTGACGTCAGCGCTTACGCACGAACGCGGGGTGTGGAGGGCGAACACGAGGCAGCGGGGCAAGCCGAGCCCGAGCGGCGTGCAGCTCGACGACGCGTGTCGGACATACGAGCGGTGCACGCGTGCAGGGTTTCGCCGGGCCGCGTACCTGATCGAGCTGTGCCATAGAATCACCTCGCCAACAAGCTCGAGCGTGCTCACCGGGCGAGCCTTCTGCGGAACGGGTGGAATCCACGTGCCTTTCGGCCCGTCCATCATGATCACAATTACAGCACAACCACTCCCTTTCTCTGGATGCTTCTCAACCTTCCACGGTTCGTCAAAGTATCGTTGCAAATGGCAATGAAATTTTGCTTGTTTCAAAAAAACATGGTCAGCAGTTATGGCGTTCACAGGAGGGCTACGTGAGTACTTGAGCCGGAGTCAGAACCTCTCTCACGAATAGATAGTATCCAAAAATTATAAACTAAAACTCATAAATTATAGTATAAGAAGAACCCATTCAAGTTCTGCCAGGGAAATACGTGGAAAGCAATTTGTTGGTTGTGAATGGAACGGCGGTAACAACCTTAGGTAGCAATCGGACGGCTAGACAGAAAAATTGAGATTAATTGTAGTTAGGATAGGCTAATAGTATCTAACATCCGTGATACTTAACTTTAATTCAAAGGTTGTCAACAATAGATGTGATATGGCTGCGCGAAAGAAGAGAAAAATAATATACAGTGAGAATTACTTGCTTAATAATTAATATATTGTTAGAGTTGTAATTTTGTTTTTTCATTCATGGTCGTAATCCTCATAGAGTACGAGCGGTCAGAGTCGTATACAAGTTCGATTGTGGTTGTATACGGATCCAGGTCGTGACCGTATACAAGTGTGGTTATAGTCGTACACAAGTCCGTGTCGTAGTCGAGCTCGAGTCGCTTCATAGTTGTAACCGAGTCAGAGTCGTAGAGTATGATATAAAAGGGAGAGCTATGTAACCGAGAAGAAAAGACAAGCAAAGTCGAGAAGGCGAGAAGGGTGAGGAGGCCAAGGCGATCAGTGTGATCGACAGGACGTGGTCGTAAACGACTTATGACCACGGTGAGTAGGGGATTGCAGGCGTGATCGTAAAGGAGTTACAACCACAGTGGTCGAGTGGCGGCGTGCGCAGGAGCAGCAGATGTGGTCGTAAAGAGTTACGACTACGGTCGTGGAGTAGAAGCTGTGGTCGTAAGGCGTTACGACTACAGCGGTCGACAGAGCTTTCAGCGTGGTCGATAGAATCACTACATGGTCGTAAGGAGCTACGACTACGGTGATCGGCCGTGGTCCAAGGAGGTGCTACGAGAGGCGATGAACGTGGTCGTAACTTCAGCAGATGTTTACGACTACATGGTCGAAGCAACGAGGCATGATCAGAGAGATCACAGTGTGGTCGTAACGACTGTCTGTGTGGTCGGAGGACCAGCAGAATGGTCGTAGCAACACAGGAGGTGGTCATAGCCACTACAACATGGTCGTACGGCTACAGGAGATGGTCGTAGCAGCCAGTATATGGTCGTAAAGATCCTGGGGTAGTCGTAGAGGCTGTAACAAGTGGTATAAGAGCATGGGTGACAAAGCGAAAGCTTAGGGTGGACTAATCTCCCTCCAGAACCATCTCCTGACGATCGACAACTACCCGGTGTGGACAATGAAGAAGCGAACATACGGGCCCAAGGAGTCTGGGGCGCAGTCAATCCAAAGAGGAAGGACAAGGAGGTGGACGACAAGATAGATTATGCGACTTTGGCCCTCATCTACTAGGCGGTGCCAGACACGATGATGCATCAGCTCATCAGCAAGGAGATGGCACGAGAAGTGTGGAAGGTGCTTCAGACGATGCACGAAGGAGTTGATCGTGTCAAAGAGGTGCGGCTCCAGAATTTGCGAAGCGAGTTCGAGAACCTAAAGATGGAAGAGACCAAGCCGGTGGATGAGTTCGCTGGTAAGCTAAGTTCGTTGTACTAACTCTCTTAGCGACAAGATGGAAAAATCTGTGACGGTGAAGAAGTACCTGCGTGTGCTTCTGGAGAAATACATATCTATTGTCACAACACTTATGTACTCCCCCAATCTAGATAAGAAGAAGATAGAGTAGATCACTGGATCTCTCAAGGCGTATGAGGAGTTGCTGAAGGGGTTTCAGTCGCATAAGGAGTAGAGATCTCACAATGAGTAGACGTTGCTAGTAATGGGAGATCCAAGAGATGGTTGTGGCTCATCATATAACCGTGGGAGGTGACGCGGTCGAGGAGGCCAGAGTGGTCGAGGCGGCAGAGGTGGCCATGGAGGTAAGGCTGGATAAGGCGGTGGTGAGAGGTCCCATGATACGTCACATGTCAAGTGATTTGAATCTGGCGAATACGGGCACTACGTGATAAAATGTTGCAGCAATAAAAGGTGCTTCAATTGTAACAAATTTGGGCACTTTGCTTTAAATTGCAAGAGCAAAAAGAAGGACGGGGAGATGAACCTTGCAAAAGACGATGAAGAAGCTGATGGAGAGCTAATACTTCTCTCCTCATATGTTGAAAATGAGTCAGTCATGGTGGAACTGAATGAGGAGAACGTAGTTCCAAAACTACGCACGAAGGAAGGAAACCATGATCACACGGATCAATGGTACTTGAATAATGGAGTAAGCAACCATATGACGGGAGATCGCTCTATATTCTATAAGCTCCATGAGAAGGTTTGGGGCAAGGTCAAGTTTGGCGATGGCTCAACGGTGGAGATAAAGGGAAAATGGATGATAATGTTGCAATGCAAGAACGAAAATAAGAAGTTGTTGACAGGAATCTATTATATACCAAGTCTATGCAACAACATACGGCCCCGCTCGTTTCAGCTTCAGCTTCTGGGTTATTTTTTACTATTCATAAATTTCGTCTGTTTCTGAATTTTTGGCTTTTTTGAGCTTTTTTGCCAGTTCTTTTTTTCTCGTATTCGTTTGTGTTGTCCATGATGAGCTAGCATATTTTTTCTATTTTTAATTTTTTTAAAATTAAATATGCCAAATAAGCCACATTCAGCTACAGTGTAATTTCAGCCATAAGCCACAGCTTTTCAGCCCAACCGAGTAGGGCCTAAGTCTCGGGCAGATGACGGAGAGGGTGCAAGGTGGTGCTGGAGGATGAGTTCTTGAGAGTGTATGACAAGAATAAAGAATTATTAATGAAGGCGAAGAGGTCTCTAAATCGGTTGTACAAGATTCCTTTGAAAACTTGTTGACCGATTTATGTGAAAAGCGGTATGGAGGAGTCAGAATATGGAGGACTTCATCAACGGGCGGTAGAAGGCGTGGTCATAACGAGTGAGTCAGCAGAGAAGCAAGTCGTGGCAGACAGCAGAAAAGAGCATGTGGTTGTAACGAGCAGAGGCTTCGGAAGAGCGTGCCGCGAGCATGCCATGGTGCGAGCGCAGCTGAGGAGCAAAGAGTTTGCACAAGTGGTTGAAGGGATGGCTCGGGTGGTCGGCACCGACCACATGCTGCAGGCATGGTTGTAGCGAGCAGGGGCTCGCGAGGGGCTCTCACACGTGCAGCAGAAGGAAGTCGTAGATGGGTCCCGAGGTGGCGGAAAGAAGCACAATATGGAGGGTAGTGGTTGAAAGCAAGACCACACGACAGTGAAAATAGGTGCTGGTGGAGAAAGCGTGAGCAAAGGCTACAGGAGGAAGACGACTAGAGTAAGGGCTATGGGAGCAGGTGCTCCAACCCAGAAAGGCATGCAAGGAAGAAACAGTAGCAAGAGAAGGTCAACGTAATCAAGAAGAAAAATCAAGATTAAGGAAGTGATTGTTAGAGTTGTAATCTTGTTTTTCCAGTCATGGTCGTAGTCCTCGTAGAGTACGAGCAGTCGGAGTCATGTACAAGTTTGGTCATGGTAGTATACGGATCCAGGCCGTGGTCATATACGAGTGTGGTCATGGTCGTACATGAATCCGTGTCGTAGTCGAGATCGAGTTGCTTCATAGCCGTAACCGAGTCGAAATCGTAGAGTAGGGTATAAAAGGAAGATCCATGTGGTCGGAGCAATGAAGCGTGATCGGAGAGATCACAGTGTAGTCGTAACGATTGTCTGTGTGGTCGGAGGACCAACAAAGTGGTCATACGACACATTAGATGGTCGTAGCCACTACAACATGGTCGTATGGCTACAGAAAGTGGTCGTAGCGGCCAGTACGTGGTCGTGAAGATCCTAAGACAATCTAGAGGTTGTAACATATATGTAGCACAAATAATAGAGGCATCATGGCGCCTTGGCTTCTATACTGTATCATTTGATTGCTTTAATATTCATGCAAATCATACATGTATTATTGTGGATATTTCGCGAGTAGATGTAGGATCTGACCCATTAACGATTCTTTCCATGAAATAGAGCCATTAACTGCTAGCCCTAAGTATCGGAAAGAACTTAATGAAAGGCAGAGCTACAGTGTGCTGCATTTCCACCAGGGGCGGAGGGCCCGATAGGGCAAGGTGTGGCTTGGGCCATACCTCACATTTTTGCAATAGACACCTATATACCCCTCTATCAAGCCTAATAATGTAAACCCTAGAAACAATACTCCTGTCTGCTGTGCTCCTGCTCCTGAGATGCTGAGAAAGTGAGCGGCGGTGGGGAGCAGCGCGGCGGCGGCGGTGGAGAGCAGCGCTCCGGCGGGCGGGCGGGAGGCGGCCGGCGGGCGGGCCGGCCGGCGGAACTCGCGAGGCGAGGTAGAGGAGGAGCGGCGGCCTGTGCGAGTGTGCGGTGGGCCGGTGGGGTCTGGCCGTCTAGCCGCTGGCGCTGGGGACTGGGAGGAATAAAATTTATTTTTATTTGAGATTTTGAGGCTTGAGCAATGGATAAAAGGGGAAAGGAAAAATCACAGAGAGGTGAGGCATATATTAGGAGTGTCATTGATTTTTGATAATTGATATGTAGTTTACATTTGCCAATTTACATTTTGCAAATTTATAGGTCAATTTATTTGTCTATTTGCTTTTATGTGTTTAGATTTGAAGAGCTATTTTAATCGGGGTTCAAGTGCCACAAACCCAAGCACTTGTGAAAGTGGAAATGTTGAAGTGGAGGTGGGAGAGTCTATTGATGAATCTCGTGATGTATCCATCAAAGAACAAATGGCCATAGTTGTGAGGTAAATGTTTCATTAATATCTTACGATGAAACTATATTAGAGAAATGTTCTTACTCTATTCTTTGTCATTGCTTGTGTAGGTTTGTGAACAATAAAGGAGAAGTAATAGAAAGATTTTTGGGTATCAAGCATGTCAAAGATACAACATCTGAAGCATTGAAGAGAGCATTGGTTGAGGCACTTAGTGATTATGGTTTAGTTATTGCAAAACTACGGGGCCAGGGATATGATAGAGCTTCTAATATGAGAGGAGAATTTAATGGTCTTCAGAAACTAATTCGTGATGAGAATCCCTATGCTTTCTACATTCATTGTTTTGCTCATCAATTGCAGTTAGTGGTAGTTGATGTCTCAAGGTGTTGTTTATCAATTGAGGATTTCTTTGAATATGTGGGGTTGATTGTGAGTAGCACTAGTGCATCATGCAAGAGGAAGGATTTGTTGCTTGATAAGCATCGTCGAAACCTTTTGGCTAAGTTAGAGAGTGGAGAGGTTTCAGCAGGGAGAGGAAAACTACAAGAAACATCATTGGCTAGACCTGGAGATACAAGATGGGGATCTAATTACAAGACATTGCTTCGAATTGAATCAATGTGGGATTCTGTTATACAAGTTCTAGAAATTGTGCAACAAGATGAGCATAATCCATCAAGAGCAGGAGGTTTGGTCCAAATAATGAAATCTTGTAGCTTTGTGCTCATCATGAAAATGATGTTGCAAATCCTTCGCATTACAAATGACTTATCTCTAATTTTGCAAAAGAAGGATCAAAATGTTGTTCAAGCTATATCTTTGGTTGTTGATGTCAAAACACGTTTGATCAATTTGAGAAGTGAAGGTTGGGAGCCATTATTTCAAGAAGCTAAAGTATTTTGTGAGGCAAACGATATTCCCATACCAAATATGGAAGATGCAGTACCAAGATTTGGCCGTTCAAGAAAAGGAGGGAGAAACAATATCACTCAAGATCATTACTTCCGTGTTGATACCTTCTATGCTGCTATAGATGCTATTACTAACGAGTTGGATCATCGCTTTAACGAGGTATCTTCAGAATTGCTTGTTTGCTTTTCTTGTCTTGATCCAAGAGATTCTTTCTCCAAGTTTAATGTGGATAAGCTTGCTCGGCTTACGGAAATTTATTATGAGGATTTTTCCTTTGATGACCGCAAGGCTATAAAAGATCAACTAGAGACATTTATTATTCATGTAAGAAGGCTTGATGAGTTTAAAGTTTGTCACAATCTTGCAAGTCTAGCAAAAAAACTAGTTGAACTTGGGAGGCATATTGTATTTCCACTTGTTTATCGTCTTATTGAGTTGGCATTGCTGCTACCGGTGGCGACGGCATCGGTTGAAAGAGCTTTCTCAGCAATGAAGATTATCAAGACTGAATTGCGCAACAAGATGTCCGATGGATGGCTTAATGATTTGATGATGTGCTACATTGAAAGGGAGATATTTAAAGGACTTCATCTTGAAAAAATTAAAAAGATGTTTCAGAAAAAGAAAGATAGGCAGATGCAATTGCCTAAGTCTCTTAGACGCAATTAACAAGATTAATATTGGTATTTCTCATTTGATTCCATTTGTCACTTTTGTGTTGTCTACACTATACATAACAAAATTAACTATGTTTGCTCTTTCTTTGGCAGATTATTTGCATTACTATGCTCTACAAGGTTATATGTTAAATTGGTGATATATTATTATGATCCTTCAATTTTTGGAGGTACTTTTCAATATCTTGCATTATTAAACATCTTTGTACTTAGATTATTGTTGATAGATTTAATTAGTATTATAGCTTAAATGGTATTACTTTCTGAAGGAAGACAAGAGTTGTGTGGAATAGGTTGTATTGCATTGAGCCCCTAGGGCGGTATATATAGAGGTACAAGACTTGGGGGGCAAGATGGTACAAGGATTGTAATCCCAATGGACTCTAACCTACCAAATACATTGTACTCTAACATCCCCCCGCAGTCACAACGGGAGTGTCGCAAACGGTGAGACTGAAGAAGAAGTCGAAGAGCTAACATCCCCCCGCAGTCATAACCGTGGGTGCGGCGCGCATGCTGTGACTGGAGCAGGAACCGATGAGTAACTCAAGCAAGGCGATAGCCCTTTGTGCCGATGTCGAGGTAGCCGAGCGCGAGGGCGGAGTAGTCGTGGTCGAGGATGCCGTGCTGGAGATGGCCGTGGTCGACGTAGTCGTGGTCGGGTTACCGATGTCGAGGCAGTCGCTCATGAAGCCGCGGGCGCAAAAGAGGCGCCATGGTGATGACGAAGACGCGTCGAGGCAGTCGTCGTGGAAGGGGGGCGATGCCGAGGTCGACGCAATCAGGGCCGTCGAGGATGTAGACGAAAAACGGCGATGCAATCGAGGCAGACCGGACGGGAGCGGGAGGGTCGATGCCGAAGTCGATGCAGTCAAGCCGCCAGAGCCGAGGCGTGTGCCAGGTTTGCCAGACCCGGCAACGCGTCGGGGATGAAAGCACGCACCGGTGTTGCCAATACCGGACGTACAAGGTAGAGGGCCCCAACCAGGCGTGGTTGTGCTGGACGAAGAAGGAGCAGTGCGAGAGCGGACGCTTCTACCCGAAGGCGAGCAATCCGGGCGGACGCTCTGGCGCGAAGGCGAGCAGTCCTGACGCAAGGTACGGCGACGGCGGTAGCGCTCGATGTCGGCGAGGAAGGCCCGATCAGTATGACGAAGACCATGTGCAGACAAATGGCGCACAAGAGGTTGCGCAGCACAGTCGTCGATGCACAGGGGACGGCGATGTAGATGCAACGGCGAGGGGACACACGTGCGGCGGTGCTGCAGCCCGAGGAGGCGACACAGCAACAGCCCTGTTGCTCGGAGAAGATGCGCGTAGTACTCGACGACGGACGTCACGGGAGCCGGGTGGATCGCGCATAATCGGCTGATCAGACCGAGTACGCGCGAGGCGGGACGACGATGAAAGAAGTCGGTGGAGGCGTCCCGATCTGTGGTGGCGATGACGAACCGGCGATGAAGACGTGCGGACGGGATGACCGAGACGCGACGCGCGAAGGCGTCCCCTCGGCATCGCGTGCCCGACCTGGCCGCACAGTCGAAGAGGTAGAGGCCGGTGTAATCGACGCCGATGTCGGAGTAGATACGTGCGAGGTCGACGGGCGGTGGGCGACTCAACCCCGATCAGTGATCGGGAAAAAAAAGGAAAAAGATACAGCAGCAGCAGAATGGACTGGGATCCTCCATGTAACTTCACCGGGTACACCTAGCTTGATCCTCCTCCCCGATTTTTTTTTGGTTAAATCTCACCACTCACCGGTTGGACTAATCCAATCGGCACCCCCTGTGCGGCTTCTGCGGTCTGCCCGAGAAGGGCGGCGATGTTGCAGGAGCCGACCGGCTCGAACGGCGGGCGGGCGGAGGGCGTCGGCCGGCCGGGTGGAGGACGGCGAGCGAAGCCGGCGGTCGGAAGCCCGACGGGTGGAGAGCCGGAGGGCGGCCGACGACGGAGAGGCGGCTTGGCTGGCGGAGAGACGGCTCGACGGCGTCGCGGTCGAGGGTGGAGAGGCGGCTCGGCCGGCGTGGGGGGCGGATCTGAATGGATCCGGAGCGGCGGCCTGGGAGAAGGTCGGCGGCTTGCGCGGCCGAGAGGAGGCGGCGGCCTGCCGACGGAGAAGCGGCCCGGGGGAAGGTCGGCGACGGCTGTGGCCAGCGATCGACAAGGCGGCGCCGAGCGGAGCAGCACCAGCGGCAGGAGGCGGCGGCCGGGGGGCTGGATCCAGACGGATCCGAGCGCAGGAAGCACCGATCCGGCGCGGGGAGTCCGGATCTGGCGTTGGTCGGGTGGCGGCGGCGGCGTCCGAGTGGAGGAGGCGGTGGCGGCCCAGCATGGAGGGAGACGCGGTCGGCGGTGGCGTCCCTGCCAGGAGGGAGACGCGAAGCAGCGGCCTGAGGGGGGAGCAACAGCGGCTGTGCGGAGGTCGCGCAGTAACCCGGCGGAGGAGCGGCGCAGGAGGCGTCCCGATCTGCTGATCTGCTGCTTGACACGACGATGATGGCAGCCGGATCAATAGGATCCGCCGCCTAAACGGTGGCGCTGCCCCCGGCGGAGATAGATCTCCCCGGGGGCGCGCGGTGCGGAAGCGAGCGGCGGCTAGGGTTAGGATCTAAACCTAGGCGTCTTATACCATGAAGGAAGACAAGAGTTGTGTGGAATAGGTTGTATTGCATTGAGCCCCTAGGGTGGTATATATAGAGGTACAAGACTTGGGGGGCAAGATGGTACAAGGATTGTAATCCCAATGGACTCTAACCTACCAAATACATTGTACTCTAACACTTTCGATCCACTCTACCTTATTTTTTTCCGTCCTCCGCCACTGCTTTATAACAAGACTCATGGATGAAGTAGTTTCGGTCTTTTGCGAAGAAATTCAGTCGACGCAGTCGATCTGCAAGCATGGAGGAGCATGCAGGATTTTATTTAGATATTTCTCAGTAGAGGGATACAAGGAACACCACGTACGCGGGGTGTATTTATTTGCATACAAAATACGTACTCCTATAGGACTACTGTATACTACTACTCCGTACATTGGAAGTAGTGTAGCAGCAAGTCATGATGTGTCGATGATCAGAGCTCGTTGTTCTCATATGCAGTAGCAGGAGTACTAGTTTGATTCTTGATTCTTAACGAGCGCAACGATCTTGGCTGCCTCGTTTCTATCTTTGATTTCAAGCTTCTGCATGTCCGAGATCACAGCCTTCGGGTCGTCGGCCCACTCGAAGACCGCTTTCGAGATCCTGTCCCATTTCTGCACCTGCTTCCCCTGCATCTCGGTTATGTTCACCCCTTGCTGGTTTTTGAACCCCTCATCCACCTTGCGGGACACAGTGAAGAACCGCAGCGCCTCGCACACCATGATCACCAGCTTCACCAGACTACTCTTTGCGTCGGCTTGCGGGTCAGCCGCCGCTGCCGCGCCCTGCAGCAGCTGCTCCTCCTCCTCTAGTGTCGTCGTCGTCTTCTTCGCCAGGTAGCCGACGGCGCTGGTCATTTCGGCACGGCCCAAGGTGACGGTCTCCAGACCCTTATTGCCGATGAGGTCCTGGTACCGGCCGCCGAAGCCGAGCCACCTGGGGTTGTCGTCCAGGAGGTGGGTGTCGCCGTTCTTGCCGAACTCCCACCACACCCCGCCCGGGGTTCTGAAGCCGACGAGGTAGAGGTTGTCCATGCGTATGGCGAGCGTGATGGAGCTGGTCTTGGTTTTGAGCTCGGTGTAGAACCAGAGCTCGGGGGCCGCCTTCTCCTGCGGCAGCACAGGCTGGTCGATGCCGGTGCGGTCGGTGCAGTATTTGATCACGTCTTTCCGGACCGCGGCGATGAAGGCGCTGTAAGGGTAGTTCACGTCCTCCACGGGGAAGATTTCAGTGAACTTTGGTACTATTTTTTTCTTTGTTTGTGTAATGAGATCACTCGACTCTGGGTTTGGCAGCTCCGCCATTGATTCTCTTCTCTTTTGTATGAACAGCTGAAAGGATGGAGGCTTGTGGGAATTGTGAATTGTGATGTACTCGTAGCAGATATAGTTATAGTGGAAGAGTTGGGGGCATTCCTTTGCACACACAGGCCGGCCAATTGCAATTATGATCGGATGAGGTGACTATGCATGGTAGTACTGTGATGCTGCGTCACCGTCGGTACTCCACGATTTCCTCATTCCTCACGCAGGATTATTATTGATACCAATTATTGGTACTTACGTACACTTCAGGGCACGTGCAACCTGCTTCAGGAGGATGCGGGCAGGTACAACGTGCTTCATGAGGATGTGCTCTCCATGGCGTCAAAATTACACACACACAAAAAAAAATCCTTACACAGATGGGAGGAGCTAAAAAAACAGAAAATTTCTTATTTAACATGCTCTTATTTAGGACTCGAAGATAAAAGTTTTTCAGAAGATGAGATGTCCCTTTTTGAGATAAAAGTTTTTCACTGTAGCACTGAACTTAGTTTTGGTGTCGTCCAAAATAGCACTGCATATATAAGGTTGATTAGGCAGCCTATGACCTCCTCTGCTCTCGGCCAAAACAAAACCATTTCTACAGCTGGAGACCATGTTCACGCATGATTATTGATACCAATTATTGGTTCACTAGCTAAACTTTAAAACTTACGCTCTCCGTCCCCTTTTATCTGTCGTTCTCATTTTCGAAGAAGTTAAACATACTCAACTTTAACTAAAAATATATAAAAAAATATTAATATTTATAGTACATAATTAGTATCATTAGATAGATCGTTGAATCTATTTTTATAATAAACTTATTTGGAGATACAAATCTTGCTAATATTTTCTGTAAATTTAGTCAAAGTTGAGAAAAGTTAACCAACACGTTTTCCATAGCCAGTGGCGGAGCCACCCTAGGGGCGTGGTGGGGCGGCCGCCCCAGCTACCGGCGTGGTCGCACTAGACCCCAGACCCCTTCTTCCTCACCTCCGGCTGCCGCCGAGCGCTGAGCCGAGTGTCCACCGCGGCGGCAACTTGGCGAGGAGCGAGCAGGGATAGAAGAAAGCTAGTAGTGGCTGGCCCTCACTTTGGTTCAGCCCAATAGGAAGCAGTGGCCCATGATGTCCAACCGTCCCACTCCCACACAAGTGACAGATCGATTGATTCTCAAAAAAAAATAAAAATAAAGTGACATATTGATTTCTCCCTTAGGCCCCGTTTGGCAGAGCTCTGTAGATTTCCTAGAGCTGATCATCTGTAGCTCTAGGAAATCCTGGATCTAAAGTTGCAGGCATGTTAAGTGCATTTACATGACTCATTTTATTTATATTATATATTAAATAAAAATATTTAAATCACTTTAATTTAGTCAACAAATTACAGATCCAGTATAGATCTCGAAGCTAGAGCTGTGCCAAACGGGGCCTTAATCAACACTTCGGCAATCGTCCAACTCCAATCAGCCCGACGCTTGCGACCGAGCACAACGAGTAGCCGAGCGCCTAGTGTCTCAGCCCTCCGCTGCTCCGCGGCCATGTCTCGTGTCGTGTAGCTGCTAGCTGGCCAGGCGGCCATCGGCCAGGCGGCGACCGGCTAATTGGTCTTCGTAAAATTTATATAGGTTCATCCTTTCTTACCTTTTTTTTTTTATTTTGCAATGTATTATATATGGATCAACGAACGAACATCTTCTCTTGCTTATCCATTTTTTCACCATAGTTTGTGTGATTTTTTTTTGCCTTAATTTGTGTGATCGTAGTATTTGGTTGCGGTGCGATTTGATACACAAATTGTTTGCTTTATTTTCTTGTTAGAACTCGTCCCACCTATATTTTTTTTCTGACTCCGCCATTGATTTCCACCAATTTTTAACCGTCTGATCTAGAGTGAACAGCCCGGATGGATCACCACATTACCGGTGCAGTATCAGTACTACAGTCAGAAACAGCGAATCAATACAGTAGCTACAGCGTTTTCGGATACTGTTGATACAGTATCCGCAGTTGAAGACGCTGTAGCAGCAGTGTGCGCTCTCCGAGGATGATGCACCCTTTTTGACTTATGAAACTGTTAAGAAACCTGGGCCTGGGCCGGCAGCCCAGGGTCCATGGTGGACACCTTATTGTAGTCTATAAATAGAGAGCCATACCTCCACATTATGTACATATGAATGAAAGCAATAAAGAAAGACCAGGAGTTCTCTCTATCTCTCTGTATGTTCAATCTATTATTCTGTGATTCTGTGATTGATTCGTTCTTGTTCTAAACAGAGGAATCGCTCGGACTGGTCGCCAGCGATGGTTCCTCAACACGTTATCAGCACGACTTCGCTCCGGTGAACGAGAAAGAAATCACCATTGCATGCGGCCAGAAGCCGGCCGTAGGGCATGGGGTATCATTGGCCAGCAGCCAGCGCCCCTATACCAGACGCCCTGCATGGCGCCGCCGCCTCGGGTGCATCAACCTCCCGCCTGAATGCGCGCCGCCCCGAGTCGGTCTGGTACTTGCCGCCGTGTGCACCGCCTGTCACCGGCTGCACGCCGCCTCCCCGCATGGAGCACCGGTAGGCTACCCGCGCCGCCCCATCTACCCGCGCCATGCCTCGTCGGCCGGGAGCCATACTCGTCCCGCCGCGAGGTCGCCCGTGCAGCGCCGCCTTGCGTCGCCGCATCGCGCCTGGCTGTTGCCCGCCGTCCGGCTCCTGGGCTTCCCAGCCGCTTGCGCCCGCACGCGCTCGCCGAAACCGGCCGCCTGTGCCTTGGCCCCACCGGGAGCCGACCGAGGGCCGCGCGCCGCACGCGCGCCGGCCGCCACCATGCCGCCATACCACCGGCCCGAAGCCGGCCTTGCCGAACTCGCCGCCTGCACGCGCCGACGCTTGGTAGCTTGGCCGCCGGTTCCGCCCACACACGGGCCGAGGCAGCCCCGGGCTCGCCGCCGCGTTGGCTTCCCGCCCCGCAAGGCGCCGTCGACCACACCGTCCGCCCGAGCCGGCAGCTCGGGCCCGTGCCGCCTCACAGCCGCCTGGCCGCCTCGCGCCACCTCACGGCGCCCGGTCGCCTCGCCCTGCCTCGCGCGGCCATGCGCCGGCCCCGCCGTGCGCCGACGCCGCCTCTTGCCGCCTCCCGTCCCGCGTGTGTGTGCGTGCCTTGCAGCCGCCGCTGCCAAGCAAGGAACGGGCAGGGGGAACCCTACTCGGCCGTGAGGTCACCTGGCCAGATGGGCCGAACGGACGTGGTGGGCCAACCGGGGGCAAAGATGGGCCGCACGGAAAGGAAAAAGGTGGGCCACCGGATGGAGAAAAATCCGGCTGGGGGAGGCGCTGGTTGTTTTGCGAATAAGCCCTCTGGGTTTCCGAAAATTGCCAATTAGCTCTTAAAATTTTAATTTAGGTCCTAATTCTTGCATAAAAGGTTTCGTAATTCCGACAATTACGTATAAGCCCTCAAATTTACGAGCGGGTCCAGAATTTTGCAGAAAACCCCTCAGTAAATCAGAAAATTGCGCGAATTTTTCTCTGAACTGAAATTTTGCGTAAAAACCCACTAGAATTGCAGAATTTGCTGAAATTTCATATTTTAGCATAAAAGGGCCTCGGGAATCCGAATTTTGCATCAATTTTAGCATTTGAAGCTTATTTATTTATGCCATTACTGTTTTATGTATTTTATGTATTTATTTACTGTTTTGGTTAATTGTAATTACTGAAAATTGCTCTTAATCACTGAAAATTGCTCTTAATCACTGAAAATTGCAGTAAAATTATAGAAAATGCATAGAAATTTCTGGAACATTACGAGAAACTTTTGTACCATTTATTCACTCGCAGTGAATTATTCCATGCATGTCTACCAGCAGTAGACTTATACACATTTAGATGACTAGCATCACGAACTGGAAGTTCGAGGAGCTGGCCCCGCATGGCCAAAACTATCTGACATAGGCATCCGATGTCGAGATTGTACTTAGAGCCAAGAAGCTCCGCGTGACTATTGGGATTGGCGGACTGAATGACGCCCAACCCATGCCTAAAGAGAATAATCAGGCACTTCATTTTCTCAGGCACCGACTCTGCCTCACTCTCCAGAATGAGTACATGACGGAGAAGAGCGTGTTAGCACTCTGGACCGCACTAAAGAAGCTGGTTTAAGAGGCTAAAGTACACCATTCTTTCTCAAGCAGAGCGAGAGTGGATCAGACTGAGGTTTGTCGATGTTAAGACGGTCAGGGAAAACAATTCTGCCTTGCACATGATTTGTACCCCAATACAGAAAATTGAGAAAATCCTTCCACCCCAATGCAGTATAATCCGCACGCAATTATCGTCAAGACGGCTATGAGGAATATGCCGAATTGATTGATATGATGCAAGTTGCGGAAGCTCAGGACGAAGTTCTCCGCAAGAACTAAGTCACTCAGCCATCTGAGAGCTCCACTGGCCGTGAAGCCAACGCTGGAAGCAACAAGGTGCGAAAGCCCTTGATAGAGAAAAGGGGAAGGAAGGGTAAGACCGCAGCCCAGAAAGGCAAATCAGACGCTCCACATGAGAATAAGGCTAGCAAGCCAAAACGGGATGGCAAAGGGCAGCATGAAGCCCACTTTGCATCGGTTGAGGGGGAGAGTTCCGAGCAGCTGCCCGCGTTAATGGAGGTTTAGACCATCCAGGCAGCAGCACCCCCTCTCGACCTAGAAGCAGCCAATGCCATAATTTCTCTTGAAGAGAATGTAAACCCGAAGAAAAAAAATATAGCAGATGAAGTCTAGTGCACTGAATGCATTTCAACTTTAATTGTCATTTATTTTGTGTGGAAGAATATGTTAGAATTTGCATGGATAGTACTTAAGAATTGTTATTTTCTCGTGATGGTTGGATGATATTTGAAGAATTCATTCATTTATTCAGTTTATGATGGCATGATATGTTCTGATATTGGAGTATTTTATTTATGTGTTGATTGTCTTCTCATACATGTTAATAAATACCCTATATTAGAACACGTGTAGCGCCCTATGAAGGAAGTGTGCTTAGCTAGCAGCGGCACAACGCATATCATCTTAAGAGAGATTGAGTATTTTTAGTCGATTCGTAAGAGCACTAGCAGCCTTACGACAATCGCCAGAAGCGATGCATGTATAATTGGTTCAGGAAGAGCCACAATGGGCACAACTTTGGTCATTGAAGAAGACTTATTGTACCCAGAATCGGCTAGAACTCTTCTAAGTTTTAAGAATATTTGCGCCAACGGTTTCCACGTTGAGACTAAAGTAGAGTACGGTGAGGAACACCTACTCATTACGAAGCGCGAAGAGAATGGCAAAAGAATATTAGAAAACTTCCTTCACTTGAAACTGGGCTATATTATACCAACATTAAGGCGCCTGCAGCGTACACTGTCCTGAAGACGGTATTTAGAAGCTCTGAACTCTTCTGTCTCTGGCATGACAGATTAGGCCACCTAGGTCTTAGGATGATGAGAAACATAATAAATAACTCGCATGGGCATAATATTAATGAAGAATTTCCCAATCATGAAGATTTTGTGTGCCCTGCATGTGCACCGGGAAAATAATAACTAGTCCCTCCACTCTGAAAGTGAAGGACGAAGTCCCTGCATTCCTGGAACGCATCCAGGGAGACATTTGCGGTCCCATTCAGCCCATCTCAGGGCCATTCAAGTATTTCATGGTGCTCATTGACGCTTCTTCGAAGTGGTCATATGTGGGTTTGTTGTCTACGAAAAACCACGCCTTTGCAAAATTGATCTCGCAGATCATTCGCATCAGAAATGTGTTTCCTGATCATCACATCAAGTCCATCAGAATGGACAACGCTGGCGAATTTACTTCAAAGGCATTTGATGATTATTGCATGGCGATGGAAATTGCAGTTGAGCACTCGGTACCGCATGTCCATACCCAGAATGGTTTGGCAGAGGTTTTTAATTTAGAGAATTAAATTTATTACCCAACCCCTCTTGCATAATTGTAATTTGCTAGCTACATGTTGGGGACCCGCAGTCCTACATGCAGCAAATCTCATCAACCTTAGACCTTCGGCCTACAACATTCATTCACCTATGCAACTAGCGCAATGGTCATCACCGAAAATTTCCCAACATTAGGGGGAGGAAATCAACCCCTTGATGAAGAATGTCGGGAAATTACGTGACAAACCTGGGGAATCCATGCAGATGACCCGCGCACTAGAGAAGTCCAGAAGACATTAGTAAAGCAAATAGAGAAGTCTAGAAGACAATAGAAGTCCAGAAGACAAGAGAAGTCCAGAAGACAATTGATTTGCGAGCATTGGCAAATCAACTGCCTGATCACTTTAGTGATTTGAAGAGCGTGACTAAGTCGCATGTGCCTGCACGCACTGCACCGGAGAGGGTTGATATACCAAAGAAAGCAGAAGGTATCCCTAATCTCGTCCAGAGGCCTCAGAAAAATAAAAAAGAGGACGAGAACTCCGGTTCCTCGAATCCTTAGTAACCGGGGACGCCTGGTGAAAAAGGATAAGAGAGATTTATCACAGCCGATCATTGAAGTCCCCCAGAATGAGAAGGGGAGCCAGTTGAGACCTGGCACGAGTATGACACCTTCAGAAAAGGGCATACCGGATCTGAATATCCCCATCGGCATGGATGTGTGCGCACACATCAGAGCCGAAAAACTAAAGGAACTTGCCACCGCAATTGAAAGAAGCGATGCGCAAGGTGAAGCTCCAGAAGAAGCAACTCATGAAGAAATAGCTATAAATTATGTGCACACGGGAGAGTCCCTGAATAGGACAACAGCTAATATCAATATGTACTTCACAAAGAAAATTGCCACCATCATCGATCTTGATCCCGAGCCTGCATCGCTCGCTGAATGTAAGAAAAGATCAGATTGGGAAGATTGGAAGAAGGCAATAGCAACTGAATTGCTATCTCTGAATAAAAGAGAGGTGTTTGAGCCCGTATGCCGCACACCTCCCCACATACACCCCGTTGGGCACAAGTGGGTATTTGTTCGAAAGAGAAATGAAAGAAATGAAGTAGTAAGATACAAAGCAAGGCTGGTAGCCCAAGGTTTCACTCAACGTCCTGGAGTTGATTATGAAGAAACCTACTCCCCAGTCATGAGTGGAATTACCTTTAGATACTTGATCTCAATGGCAATAAACTTGAATTTGGAAATAAAATTGATGGATGTTGTGACTGCATACCTTTACGGTAACTTGGATTCGGAGATTTATATGAGAGTCCCTGAAGGAATCCCTCTCCCGAACCAAGACAGAGCAAATAGAAATCTGTACAGTGTGAAACTCAGAAAGTCACTGTATGGACTGAAACAATCTGGAAGAATGTGGTATAATCGCTTGAGCGATTTTCTCTGCAAGAAGGCTACACGAACAATGAAGACTGTCCTTGTGTATTTATACGGTGATCCCAGAATGGATTCTGTATAATCTCTGTGTACGTAGATGATCTGAATATCATCGGGACAGCCGAAGACATAAAAGAAGCAAGCTCCTACTTGGAGTCAGAATTTGAAATGAAAGATTTGGGCAAGACCAAGTTTTGCTTAGGCTTGCAGCTTGAGCATGTCCCTGAAGGAGTCTTGGTACATCAGTCGGCCTACACCCAGAAGGTGCTAGAAAGGCTTGACTTCGAGAAGGCATACCAATCGAAAGTACCGATGATCGGGAGATCTTTACAGCAACAAAAAGATCATTTCCGACCTAGGGAAGAGGGGGAGGAAGTCCTGGGACCGGAATCCCCATACGTGAGTGCAGTGGTAGCATTCATGTACTTAGCAAACTGCGCTAGATCGGACATTGCATTTGCCGTGTACCTGTTGGCAAGGTACAGTGCAGAGCCCACCAACAGGCATTGGCAGGGCATAAAGGACACCTTCCGATACCTCAAAGGAAGCAAAGACATTGGATTGTCTTACAGAAAGAATCAAGACTTGAACTTGATTGACTATGCAGATGCTGGGTACCTGTCTGACTCGCATACCGCTAAGTCGCAAACAGGCTATGTATTTCCATGTGGTGGAACTGCAATTTCCTAGAAATCGTCTAAGCAAAGCCTTGTAGCTATTTCGACGAACCACTCAGAAATTATAGCACTGTATGAAGCCGCACGAGAGTGCGCTTGGTTCCGCTGAACGGTTCACCACATCCAGCAGTCATGTGGAATGAACATTGTGCAAATCCCCACAATTATCCATGAAGATAATGCAGCTTGCGTTACACAAGTGTAGACGGGCTATGTAAGCATATCAACCCCAAGTTCCTCTATGCTCATGAATTGCAAAGATGAACAAGATTAAAGTACTGCACACTAAGTCATGTAGACTTGTTCACTAAGTCACTCCTCGCATCTTACTTTGAAAAGTGCGTGTAAGGGATTGGAATGATGAGACTTAGAGAAGTGCAGAATTCAGGGGGAGAATTCTCTCAAGCCCGCTAATAAACCTTGATCATGAAGATCAAGTACCCAAAGAATAAAGTCCTGAAGACCAAATGAAATTGGGTGAATTGTACTCTTTTTCCCTTGACGAGTTTTCCATGAAGTTTCTCGACCAAGGTTTTTAATGAGGCAATTCGTGCATCGCAGCATCACATGTATCATGTGCTCTTTCTCCAAATTTTTTCCACTGGGTTTTTATGGAGTTTTAGTGAGGCATGAACGTGTCGGATGAGTGCCCAAGGGGGAGTGTTAAGAAACCTGGGCCTGGGCCTGCAGCCCAGGGCCCATGGTGGGCACCTCATTGTAGTCTATAAATAGAGAGCCATACCTCCACATTATGTACACATGAATGAAAGCAATAAAGAAAGACCAGGAGTTCTCTCTATCTCTCTGTATGTTCAATCTATTATTCTGTGATTCTGTGATTGATTCGTTCTTGTTCTAAACAGAGGAATCGCTCGGACTGGTCGCCAGCGATGGTTCCTCAACAGAAACATCACGGAACCTTGCCGCTCGCTCTGATATAAATAATGTGATGTTTTACTTTTACTATTAATTTTTAATATATTTTCTAAACTCAATAAAATAATATTATTAAAAAGTATTTTTATACGCAAATCTAGGTAATCGTCTCTATACGTAAAATCTGAATATTCATAAATATGTCGATATCTAAAATTTAAAAAAATTTACTACATATGGACCCGCCTGTCATTCTGATATGATTTTTGGATATTAATTGAAGATGAGAAACGCGAATGTGGACCCACCTGTCATTCTGTTAAGATTCTTTCCCAATTTGTTCTTCCACCTTCAGGTCGCCTCTCATCCTCTCCGCCCCCCATTACCGGCGACGTAGCACCCCAGCTGCGCGGTCGTCGGCGATGGGCTTCTCGGTGGCGCAAATTAGCGACCTCCTGTGTCACGGCTCCGTAGCCTCGCGTCGTCCAGTGGTAGCACAGGCGGCGGGGCAGCCTGGTAGCGCAGCTGCAGTGGGCGGCGCTGCTTTGCGACGTCCTCGGCTGCTCCAGTCCAACCTCCGGCGGTTAAGGCTCTTCAGCCGCGTGTGCGTCGACGGTGAGGCCCTCGGCGGCGTTAAACCTCAGGCTGCGAACCTTCCCGGTTGCGCGGCTCGTCGCTCGCACACTTCCTGGGAGAGGGAGTAAGTGCAAGAAACAAATGACTGCTTTGGGTTTGGGTTTATTTAAAGAAATATGGCCCCGTAAGGGCGCTTTGGGTTTGATTTTTTTTTGAAGGAAAATGGCCCGTAAGGCCTAACCCTGCTTTATATTAGGCAAATAAAGTACATTGTCTTTGACATTACAGAGAAGGACAAAAGAAAAGAAAAATTACAACTAGATCCTTCTTTGGAGAAAACAAGAACGACATTGGCGAAGAAAACTAAGACTGTTGGGCCGGAGATGATGTGGATGGGCGGCGGTGACCGTAGAGTATCTTCTTTGCCGGAGATATTGAGAGTGGTCAGCACTAACCTTTCATTGTTGATGAAAGATGCTGAAGGTGATGGAATCTGTGAGCATTGACCATTGGTAGAGAAGAGGCAGGGGTGTAGCCCACAAGGAGACTGTCACACATCTGCCGATTGAAAGCCTCCATTGGAGATCTTTTCAGTTTTTAAAAGCTGTTTTTTGACTTTTCTATAGTAACTAATTTTTAAACGAAGTATTTTTTTAAGATAGGATGTACTTATTAATTGTAGTATATACTTTATTGACTTTATTTATATCGGCAAAAACTGTACGTGAGTTTCTATTACTTTGTAATCTCTCATACAAACAATTAAAAAGCCATAAACCACAGCCAAAAGCCACAAGCCGCAGCTAAAAAAATAGGCCCCTTGTCTCTTGAGGAGGTAAAGTCATTGGAATCACCAACGAAAAGCTTGTTGAGTCTGACATTAATGGGCCTGTTTGATACGACATCGGTTTATGATTTTTAGTTGAATTTTTTGAATTTTAGCTGTTTGCGTCAGAGATTATGGAGAAAGAGATACTCACTTGCGATTTTGGTTGATACAGATATTAGGCTTTTAATGTATACTATAATTAATTTATAGACCCCATCTTGAGAAAATATCTGATTTAAAAGTTAAGTACTGTAGCAAAAGTTAAAAGTCGCTTTTAGAACAGGGCCAAGAACTCGATTTGAATTTTCTATAGCCCTACATCCGCTAGATCTAGGTGTGGACTAATGGTATATGTCAAGAAATGAAAGGGACTCAACGGCGGCATACCAGATAGAGACCAACGAACAGTTTTCAAAATTCACCTTTTATGTTTAGGCACTTATTTGAACTATTAAGCCTTGAGTATGAGTGAAGAGACCCTTGCTTCAATTTAATGTCATTTTATCTTTAATGAATTAGGACTCTAGTGGCCTTACCTGCAATTGTTGAATCTGTAGAGCAAAAATGTACATGGATCCCAAAATTACGAAAAACTCCCCAAAGAAAGACAAATTTACATCGCGAGGCTGACAATTGTTGAAACATTGGTCACGCGACCTAAACAAAGTCGAATCGCTCTAAATGTCCATCTTCGTAACCCCATGCTCCAGGAGTTTTGGGCACATTTAGCGTGTTTTGAACTCATATTTATAGAAATATTAGTATGTACGTGAGAATAATATAAATGATACTTCTGCCGTATGGTCATAGGTGGTAGCGCCATGGAGTTGACATGTGGCCAATGAAGCCCTGTGGCCGTGCGGCAGGGGTCTGATGCCCGACCATCGTGTCGCCGCGTGCCTGCCGTCCGGCCACCGGGTAGCGGGTAATTAAGTCATCTAATTAGTTGGCTTAATCACGTGCCTTAATTATTAGTTTATATTTACTGTTTATTCTTTTTAAATATAGTAAAAGAGCTCAAAAAATTATGAAATTTTATGTGCAGCCTCCTGATACAACGCATTTGATTGTATAATTTTTCATAATTTTATCCGCTGTGAATATGGCTCAAAAATTCATACGATTATGTTATTTAAATGAGTTGTTATATATAGCAAACAAGCTTCAAAAATTACCAAATTTTATGTACAACCTCCTGACACAGTTGATCTAATTGTCTAATTTTTCAGGAATTTTATGAGCTCCAAATTTGTCATATTAATTTTTTAGAGACATCTAATTCACGTGGCGTGCAAACTATTTTTCAGAAATATCCGATTCACATGGTGTACATGCCATAAATACTCACATACAATAATAGATTATGAAGTTAATCATTGAAGTAATCAATTGATTAATTGCTAATTACCACTACATAAAATAGTTCTTGAATTGCTACAAATATGAATTATTTTGATAAACAAAAAGATATATGAAATCACGACATTGAATGGCGACCAGGCGAGCTCGGTCTATTGAGGCAATCCTTCATTGAGTGCCTGAAGGTCTTGCATATCATGCACTTTACTGTGCGGCTAATGTTAGTATGTTGGTTGACATCCATGTCGTTCTGAAAGCACCACGTCTGCCGACGTTTATTCGCAGTTATCTTCAAGTTTTTGTTAGGGGCCCATTGCATCATGTCCGCCCAAAGATCCCTATAGCTTATGTCCAAGTCGTATGAGTGAAACTCTCCACTCTATGTACTAAAAAGGTATTACATGTTATAGTACTTAGAGATGTACAGGTCATGCATCTGCCTCATTTTCGAACATGCCTTGTGCACATGTGAGCATGGTTTGTGCATGAGCTTCGGCTTGTTGCAGGTGCATGTGGCAGTCAATGTGAGCTGACCACCACATGTTCGTCCCGTCATTCCGCACGAAATAAGGGGTGAATCTTCCCTCCGATACATCACATTCAGTGCTATTGTCTTGAAGCTCGGCCTGTGATTGCCTAGGTATGGAGGGTCGGGCTCATCAACGTTTTCCGGTGTCCTGCGCATGAAACTTAGGTACAACATCGTCCTCCCGTAAATGGCCGCCTTAGGCTGAAAGGCAATATGCATGTACTGCCTCCATGCTACGATCCCATTACCTTGATGAGCTCCCACACACCATTTATGCAGATGATCCCCTCAATCACAAGGTTCATCGCCATTGCCTCCATGGCGAACTTCCTACAGATGCAGCTTTAAAGCTCATGAATATTCATCACGATGAGCCCCTCCGCCTGGAGCACCTTGTATTGGCATGTCAGTAGGTCCAACCCATCGAGTCCTGTTTGTACAGGACCATTGCCATAGAACACTATCAAATCTTGCATGTCTGCGATTATCTAAAGCCACAAAACCCAGTCCATAGTAAGCGTTACAATAAATAATGATGATAAGCAATATGCAAGTTAGTGATTATATGTGTATAACTATATACGAATAATTCATTAATTAGCAACAATTTGATTACCTGTTCAAAAATTAATTACGAGTGATTCATTACCGTCGTCCTTACCACTTAATTACTTACCACTAGCTCATTACATAACCCTAACTAATTGCCACTACACTAATTACGATTAATTAATTATATAGTATCATATAATAATAAATTATGGGTACCATACATACAGAAAAATAGTACAAAACTAATTAACCACAACTACGCGAATAACGTCGAAAGCATGCGATAAAAATTATCTGCCTTTCGGGGGAAGCAATCAGCACTGTTTTGATCGTGGCGACTACTTCGATATTTACCTTCCAAAAAGTCTTAATTATGCTATGCTCTCTTAATTCTCAACGACGAGGGCGAGAACGAGAAGCAAAACGTAGTTGAGATAAGCGATGAGCAACTACAAGAACTTCATATTTATGGCCGAGTGAAAAGGGAACTCGATGCGCTAACACCGAAAATTAAGGACTCGTTGTCGACGCGCAGCACCGTGGGCGAGGGGACAGCAAGGTAAGACTGATATATGTGTGGACAAGGGGGCGGGAGAGGGGGGACGGCACGAACAAAATGACAAATATACGTACGATGGAGCGGGCAAGGGGGACGGCATGGACGAGCCAACATCTGTGCGAAGGAGGCAGGGGAAAGGGGGATAGCTGCAAGGGGCTAACATATGTGCAAAGGAGAGAGATCACACACTACAAAAGATGGCTGCTGCATGGTGGCCGTGCGGCCTACGGTTTCAATCGTTAATTAAATAAGCATCGTATATTGCTAATTAAATTAACATAACAAATTCGAAGCATATAAAATTTCTAAAAAATTAGACAATTAGGTCAACTATGTCGGGAGGTTGTACATAAAATTTCGTTAATTTTGAAGCTTGTTTTCTATATGTAACAACTCGTACAAACACATAATCGTGTGAATTTTCGAGCAATATTCATAGTGGATAAAATTATAAAAAATTGCACAATTAAGTATGTTGTGTTGGAAGGTTGCATATAAGATTTTATAATTTTTGAGCTTATTTGCTATGTTTAAATTTTTAAACAAGTAGTAAATATAAACTAATAATTAAGGTAACTAGCCGGTTTAATTACCTGTTTCCATGTGGCTGCATAGTCATGGGGCTCCATTGGCCACGTGTCAACTCTACGGTAGAAATACCATTTATACTATTCTTACATGTATACTAATATTTCTGTAAATATGAGTTTAAAATGCGCTATATGTGTCAAAAACGTCGAGCTCCTGGGACGGAGACTGAAGTTGCTTATTTCAAAATAGCGTTTGGTTCTTGTCTTCTAGGAATCCAAAGTTGAACGGAGTGGTTTAAGATTGTTTCTATAAACAACCTGCAATGGCGCGTTGACGTGCTACTAACCACGAACTCCACCGCTCCACGGCGGTGATTTGTTGGTGCCTGATAAGACGAGCAGCTGCTAGCCTGCAGGCCGGCGTAGGGACAATTCTTTTTTAGAACACGTTGAAGAACTACATGTCTTTGTATAACGAGAAGAAAAGTCTGATACAAACCTGCATCGAAGTGGAGTCAGGTTAGGTTCAAATCATAGCCCAGGCATATTATGATGCTAATCATCTTTGTTGAAGCGCAAATTCAACACGAAAACAATCCCCCAAAATTCCTTCCAAAAAAGAACCAAAACTTTAAGAAGACACCACATGGTGTACACCACCCCAAAAAAATTGATGTTTAAATTCAAAACTAAGTTAGAAGAACCGAAAAGGAATAATTAACCACATAAACTAATTATGAGGTTGGATTTGAGTTTTATACGGTAGCAGTCCATGGCATTGAAAGCTATTGTCACAGAAAGAAATTGATTAGATTTTTAATTAACATAGTAGCTGAGTAATAACGAGAGTCATCATAATAATGCACCAAAATGATATCCAAAACATCTATTGATCGGACAAATGCAGGGGTGAGTTATTCTCTCAGTGGGTGAAAACAGATTGAATACTGTCAGATAACGGCTTTACAATATTTGCTTTTATATTTTTTCTTGAATACAGATATGAATATGAATATCCCAAATATGAATATGAATACCGTCGAATACAAATATGGAGCGAATACGATTCAAAATAAATACAATTACGAATATTTTTTTGCGTGACAACAACTGAAACAAATAATTAGTTTATGTGATCAAAATATTCACCCATGCAGTATATTCTCAGTAATCAAATAATATATATCATCAATAAATACAGAAGACCACAGGACCACAACAATAGTAAGAATCTCAATCAAACAAAATAAAATTATAAATGGTTCATCACCGAAACACTTTCAGTATACATGCTTACATGCACTCCCTAACAAGGTTTTACTGTACAATGACTCTATATGCTCTTCCATATATGCTTTATTTACCACTTTTGCTTAAAACTCGATATCTATTGCCTACCTCATAAACATTGCATAATTCACTGCCACTGTGAAATATTTTTTCATTAATTTTTATGCATAATGAACGTGTTTTGGAACTCCCATGAACAAATAATGATGATGGGAGTTATGTTCAGGCAAAATCCGAAGAAATATTGGGTGTCAAAATACAATCATGACCTTTTTGACATATTTTTGGGCAATTAAATGGACTCAAATGAAAATATTCACAATTATGAAGTTATAGTAATGAGATCTAAATTTAACCTACTCATTTGCCTAATTTGAACTCCGAACAAGAAAAACATAGTCTACCTCCAGATATTCGGACTTACGTATCTCTGGATATCCAAGCCGTATTTGTATTCGACAAATAGTGCGTTATCGAATTTGTATTCGTTTTTGACAAAAGTAATCTATATTCATTTCTAATATGATATTATTTGATAAATATCTAAGCCGATAGTATCCGCATTAAAAAAGAAATTTGATCCTATTTCACTAAATAGCGTTCGCTTCTACAAATACAACTGAAAAAACTCTCTATTATATACCATCAAATTGCACCGAAATTCAATTGTATGCCATTGCCATCAGTTAGCCTCAGTTTGGCCTTGGAAAAAGATGATTTTGCCCTCAGTTCAAATTTTGTCCTTGTGATAAAAATTATATATATGGTAAATTGGCTTAGCCAAAAATACTAATTTTTTGGATCATTGGGTAGTGTACAACTCAAATATAAAATTTCATAAATTGACCCTTCCAATTGATCCATTTTTGAAATTCAAATCCAAAATAACCTATTTGAGCTATTTTGTAAACTGGGACAAACTCACTATAGAAAAATGAAAAATAATAATTTTCAGGAGCTATGTGACATCTTTGGAGCATTTGAGAATTTTCCAAAATTTTTAGACCCCATTTAGTCTCTATTTGTAAATAGTATCTTTTATTAGCATTTAAATTAAAGATCTAAAATTTTTTGAACAGTGCATTGCAATATTTTTCTAACTCACTAGCATGTTAAATAATTTCTCTGTAAATTTTCATAATTTTTAGAGATTATTTGCTATTTTAAATAAATCAAGTATTTGGTCTTTTGGTTGTGACATTTTGGTCTTTTTTAAAAGATAATGGCCTCCACTAACGGTACACTAACGATATTCACATATAATTGAATTTTGATATAATTCAATATATATAATTAAAAAATATTTTTTAGATATTTTATAGAAACAAACGTCATACAGTAGCATATAATCGATTATTCCATTAACAAATGATCCGAATTGATCCGAAACTGTCTTTATCACCCCGGGGCCCACTGATTGAGACGGGGAGCCTGCGTTAGCCGAGTACAAAACCCACCACCCGGTGTCCCTATAAAGACCCCGAGCGAACCAACGTGCAGCTCTTACAAGAGCTGGCAGGCGTCGAGAACAAGCTCGGAAAACATCTTTTCCTCGCACTCAGGTAAGGCTTCTCCGTTCATTTCCATCCAGCAGTTTCAGTCCATTGCCGCTTTTCATTTGGTTCTCCCTGGTTAATGAAACGAAACATTGGAGTTCAAGAGGATTTTTTTTCAGTATTAAATAGTTTGGTCCTAAATTTTGAGGAAACGGAGAGTATACAAAAAAGAGAAATTCAGTCCCATTTACTTACGACCGGGTGGGTTGGACGATGTCTTTTGTTTTTTTTTTCTTTGATATAGAAACTAGCTTTTAGGCAATGTATCTTACGGTATATGAACGAGTCATTTCAGTGTGGGCTGCATCTAATTAATGTGAAGGCTCAGGTTCCTTGTTGGGTAATGCTTGTATCCAAATAATCGACATTGAGCTGAGGTATTGTGTGGATGTGGTGTTTGTGCAGGCCAGGGCCATGGCGGATAGGTTCCGTCTGCGTGCCAATGGTGGTGACAGTGGCAATGGCTGCATCAGTTTCAGGCGCTCCAGGTCCGATTGCCAAGGCAAGCCTGATGGTAGGTGAGCAGAGCGCTTCCCTGTTGCGCCGACGGTGAAATTGTCACGTCGTGCAAGCACTACTTTTTGGGGTGTATTGGCTTGTAGCATAATACGTACTCAGGGCCTGTTCTTTTTTGCTACAGCTTGTGACTTTTGGCTGTAACTTGTGACTTTTGGGCTGTTTGTACGAGAGATTACAGAGTAACAGGAACTCACGTGCGATTTTTGCCGATATAAATGAAGTCAGTAAAGAATGTATTAAAATTAACTAGTAAACTCTATCGTGAAAAAATACTCTATTTAAAAATTAGTTACTGTAGAAAAGTCGAAAAGTAGTTTTTAAAAGCTGAAAAGAATAGGGCCTGATCAATTGTTTCCTTCACGAAGATCAATGTATAAAATTCCAATCTAGTTACTTTGTATTTGGATCAATCGCTGACTATTATATTCTTCATGCAAGTACGTTTCTGATCGTATTCATTTCAACCATCCAGTTATATGTTAGTAGAAGTCTATCTGTCTATGTATAACCTCTGCTAGTGTTAATTTATCTTCTGATTCTGTTTGTTCATGTAATTATGTACGTTTGAGCTCCACATGCTGAAACAATATTCTCCCTGCTTAGTTCAATGATTCTACGAGTCTTCTCTAGCGTTCCTTGATTCTAGCATATCGTACTAGTATTTCTTGTGTTGCATTGATTAACTCTGGCAGCAATTCTGCCTCTACTGTCCTCTTACCCAGTGCAGACAGTTTAAGATCAGAGCTCTGAAGGCGAAGGTGGATCCGAAAAGTGCTGTCATAATCATGATGAGCTCTGTTATAATCAACCCTGAAAAGGTATCTCTACTTTGATAAATCTTCATAATCATGATGAACATCACCAAGCTGTTGGCTTCTGTGATTATCAACCCTACAAGGGATTCTTTGCATCCCCTGCCTTTCTTCCTGGTCATCAAAGTTATTTTCTAATTCTCAGCCACGCAATGGGTGTATTGAGACACGTGGGGAAGGTGGTGAAGTTTTCATCTTGCTGCCGGTAATCTTGTTAATTAACTCTGGATTCCTAAAATCAATATTGCCCAGTTAGTTGTAACCTTCATTTCTTCGAAAGCATGCTGTAACCCGAAAATTTGGGTTTGATTAACTGTCTTCGCTATTTTTGTCGATATTCCCATGCTCACCTATTAAATTAAATTAATTGTGTTACATTTCAATCAGAATATTAAGGTTACTGCTCATTAATATCGAATAGGGTCTCTTTCTTTGTTTGTTTTTTATTTTGTTCCTTTGGGATGGCATTCTATTTATTTTGTTTACTGCATTTGTTCGGAATTAGGATTATCATCATGGTTTTGCATTTGATTTAACACACTCCAATTGACGTGCAGAGCATGCCACGACCCGTTCACAGCGATGAAGAAGCTCGACATGGATGAGGTCATCAAGGACAGCGCGAAGCAAATCTCCTGAATCCACTCGGCCATTCACGGATGGATGACACCGTTCTGTGGTGGAAAGCTTCAAGTAGGCTTGTAAGCCTCCCCAAGTGTACCTGTGTGTATTGACATCATCTTGAACGGTTACTGATTTTTTTTTTTTGGTAATGGGAAAACCCGGCCTCTGCATCTGCACATAGCCAATCCTTACAAAAATTCCAGCTCAAACACTGGACAAATGAGAAGGGGAGTACACTCAAATAAAGAGAAATCAAAAGCAAAGTCTATTATTATTTGGCCACCCATTCTTGGCGAATACGTCCATGGCGACAACCTCCAACGCTTTGCTTGCCAAACGGATTTTTTCCTTTGTGTTCTCACGCTGCAGCAGCGCCCAAAACCGCAGCCAGTATGACCCCCTGAATATAGTCTGCAAAAAAGAAGGATTTGATTTTTCCTCAAAAATAATGTCATTACGAGAACACCAAATTGCCCAAATAATACCAGCAACCCCAGAACGGTTACTGAATGACACTCCATATTGCAGTAGCCATGGTGTCTCGATTCACTGGCCCGTTCGAGTTGATCGTAGTAGTAGCAATGAAACATGCTTTGGAGCCTGAGGAGGGGAAAAAAATGATTTGGAGCCTGAGGGGGGAAAAAATTATACAACACCGGTGCCACGGAAGCCCCCTTGTGTTCGTTTGCGTTCTTCCCTCAAGACTTTGTTGGCTTCTGATGTTCTATGTTGTAAGTTCTGTTCTATTCACAAGATTGAATTGCAGGAGTTGTTATTGACAGGCGATGAGGCCAGCTCCTTACTTCGTCGTGGTGTCAACACAGCAAAGCTTTCCTAACTCTCTAGGGCATGTTCTTTTTGGCTGCGGCTTATGGCTTTTGGCTGAAATTTTTAAATTTTGGCTGTTTACGGTACAGATTGTGGAGAGATCGATACTCACTTGCGATTTTGGCTGGTACAGATGTTGGGCTTTTAACGTGTACTACGTTTAATTTGTACACCCCGTCTTGAGAAAATACTCCGTTTAAAAGTTAGGTACTGTAGTGGCTGCTAAAAGTCGGTCGGCTTGTGCCCTGCCAAACAGGGCCTGAATAGAGTATCTGACAAGTGTTTTCGGCTTCCTTAAACATTTGGATGCTAACAAACCAGATATTCAAGTATCCGCAAGAAACAAGCACCAGATATTCAAGTGAGGCTACATACACAAATTAACAACGTATTAACTCATTCTTGCCATCAAAACAAATGATCTGATACAACTCAAACACTCGCATCTCTGTTTCTTTCTGTAGCATTGCATGAACTATCATAATGCTTACCAGCTTAATAAAGTCCTAATACAAATCATAATGTCACGTACAAGCATAAACGGTAGAGGCAGCAAGCTACGCTTCCGTTGGGTTGGCAAAGATGTGACACAATCAAAATTTCGAAACTGTTACGCAGCAATAGCTTCCTTTGCCTCCTGTGACAACAATAGCTGTCCTGGTCTGGTTGAAGAGGTTGGGGAAATAAAATGACCGAGGCCACTTCATTTGCCTCCTTGATATTCTTGCCTTCCTCTCCTGTTCTTCCGATCAGAGCATGTCTCCTATTCCTCTTCATCCTCTGATGCTGTCAAGAGAAATGAAACGATGGGAAACAAATTCAGTCTCTAGCGTAAAGATGAAAGATGGAATCAACAAGCGGAAATTAAGGAAACAAATTAAATGAATAGAGCACAGTAATTTACTCCAGATATGGTAAAGCGGCTGATGTTTGTCTCCAATTTGTAGGGATCTCTTGTGTACAGCACATACAATTTCCTTTGAATGTTTCCGTCGCGTGCATAGGCCTTGACATGCTCCATATGGCTGAACTTGTCCCACTCGGGGCCAGATTGTCCCGCGGCTATGGAGGTGAGCAACTTTCAGCTGCAGTGTAGCTCCAAATGCCTTAGCTTTACATCTTGCAGGTATCTTGGGAGTGTTCCCAGGAGTGTTTCCATGTCGAAATCCCTCAGCTCGAGCCTCTGGAGTGCAAGCATGCCCTCCAATACCTTTAGCTTTGGGCAGCACCTGATGTCAAGCTTTTGTAGTTTGGGAAGATTAGTGATCCTCTCTAGGTCAGGGTTCTGAGACACCTTAAGCTCAACGAGAGAAGCAAAGTTTTCCAGAGAGTTCAGGTTCTGCGCTCTCTCTATGTATATTTTTTTTCAAAACCCTTGCATGGGAGGCAAGGTCTGGAGGAACACGCCTCAGTTTGCAATAACAGAGCGAAAGTTCCCTCAAGGCAGGCATGGCTTGCACTTGCTCATCCCACTCCCACTCCCACTCCATCCATTTCATCATTCCTACTACTGGCAATTGATCATATACCCTCCATTTAGATGGAAATTGAGGATTTACCCTCCTGGCCCACATGTCAGTGACTTATGATGACCCCACGTGTCATTGAGATGTGGAGGGTAAATCCTCAATTTCCCAACTAAAGGGAGGGTATATGATCCAATCTCCCTTCCTACTAAGCTCATTCTACGCAATCTCGAAAACACAACTGCCACCTGGGATGAAGGGTGGTGGCTATGGTGATGGTAGATCTGCTGCATGAATTTAGAACCAACACGCTTGATGGTTGGAGCGCGGAGGATTTGAAGGTTCTGCAAATAGGGGAGTTGGCACAAACCATTGGGAAGTTGGGTGCAGTAGGATATGTTCTCCATGAATAGAATCCTCAAGCTCTTGAGGTGCACCGCTACTGTCGACATCATCCACATTGGGAGCCGCCGACCAAAATATCCTTTGATTTCAAGATTATCCAAGCATGGCGCAGGGCAGAGCTCCTCAAACACCTCCTCAATTCGTCGCTGCTCTTCCTCAGAGACGCCTTCTCCCAATCCGTTGGTGAAGTACAATCCCAGATCGGTAAGATGCACCTTTTCACCTAGCCTGACCTTTGCGACGAATGAGGCAGTAGATACATTCTCCAGACTATCTAACCCAAGAAGCCTGAGCTGGGAAAGTGGCCCCAACTTTTCCAAACTACACCAATCACCATCCACGTGGGCTTGAAACCCACGTAGTTCCCTCAAATCTGTTAGACCACGGAATCCCCTAGGTATACTGTTTATTCTTGTGCCTTTAAGGTCAAGAAACCTCAGCTGCCTTAGTGGCTACCTCATTCCTTTGATCGGAGAGGCTACTACACATGCACACCACACTATATAGTTCAAGCAGAACAGAGAATTACATGGTTCGAAGATCAAACTAATTCTATATGCATTCCTTTATTGCCTTTAACATTATATTGTATATTCTCGTATGACTTACGGAGTACAAGTTTGTACTCACTTTTACTTTCACATCTCAGAGGAGGACGACTTCGACTACGGTGAGGACCAGGACGAGTAGGCCGTGTCTTAGTGTCGGATCTCCCATCCTAGTCCCGGTTCACTTCGTTACCGACCATGATCGCCTCCATGCTCAACCTGCACATGCAAAGACCAAAGAACATTCTTCTGGTATAAGTTCGTCCAAACTTGACCAACATCAATTCACACACGCCATACGCCTCGTATAACATCGATAAACAATACCATCAAATATTCATCACCAAAATATACTAGACCTAATCACATGGTCTAACAAAACACAAAAACAAAGGAAGTGTATCAACAAGTGCTTGTAGCCAGTTATATATTATGCTGCACTGGCTAGTAGCTGATGAGTTGTTTTACGTCTCCGGCCATCTTTCAGTAAACAAGAGGTAACCTTACAGGTAGTACTGGATTACGTTGATCGTGCGCTTGCTTAACTTCGTTGTATACTGGTAGCTGCTTACTCCATTAGATCATCCACAGTTGGGCTGTGACGAGCCAGCCGCTCCTTTTTGAGAGCAACGAGTTGCTCGCTCGGTCAACATCCAATCCAAGAAAACCAGCCAATTTCAAGGGCCACCAGAGGTGGGCCAAAGACAATAATTTGATGGGCCGATCGGCTCAATCCATCAGAACGGCAACAGCGCCCTGCGGGCCCACCACCGTCCGATCAACATCGAACGTCAACAAGCCGCGCCCTCGTACCCCGCCCTCCACGGCCTCACTTCCCCTCTTCCACTCCTCCCAAAACCCTAGCCGCCGCCACCGTACTGCCTCGCGAGCAACTCCGATGGCGGGCAAAGCGAGGGTCCGGCGATCGGGATCGACCTGGGCACCACCTGCTCGTGCACCACGCGCTCCTACGTCGCCTTCACCGACTCCGAGAGGGCTCATCGGCGATGACGCCAAGAACCAGGTCGCCATGAACCCCCATCAACACCGTCTTCGGTGAGCCACTCTGCTGCCCTCCTTCCCACCCCAGATCTCTTCTCCTTCCTGCTTTATTGTTTGGTTTTTATTTTTCTGTGTGTTAGATCTGTGGAGCTGAGGCTCATTAGTTTACCTGCTGCTTCGATCTCTATTTAGGAACCTAGATCTGTATGCTGCCTTTGGACTTGTAGCTCTGGTACTTGTGATTGCATCAGTGGTACAGCATTTTGAGTCTGTGTTGATGTGATTTAGTGGTTGCTGCTGCTTTGGTTACTTAGATCAGTGGATGGTTACTGCTTAGTGTGCCAGGATTTACTAATTGGATCTATCTGGATGCTTAGTTCAATCGACGTCAGCGAACACTTCACAAATCTTTGTGCTGATAATTTACTTGCCTGCTTACTTAGATGTTATTGGATGTGGGATCCTAGTTCATTAGCTTAACATCATTGTGCAATTATCTGTTGCGATAGTAGTTGCTTAGGAATATCCTATTTTTAGTGTGTTAAATGCTCCCTTGCTGAAAAAGGATATGTCATTTGTGTCGTCTAGCTTTAAAGAAATTTCGGAGGGAGAAGTGATGATGCTTAACCCATTTCACATCTCTGCATCTCAGATGATGATCAATCTACGTCATTCATTGATTTTATTTTTGGGGCAACAGTAGCTATGCAACAGTTAACCTATTTTCCAAAAAGGTTTGATTTGCATATTTGAAAGTTTTGAATCCAACAGTGTGCAACCTGTGATGTAAATAAACCCATTTGCTGAACTTACAGTGATTATTCCAAACAAATCACCATCTTTCGGCTGAGGTTGTTAAATGTTATGTATGATTCTTTTTAATCCATATGGAAACTTTATATAGTTTCTAATGCCATCTGGTATCTGACACATGGTATTCTTTTGTGACCATGCATCTCGAAATATGGCATATAACAAGGGGGAACGGACCTTGCGACACTGGTTGCTCCCTGAGGAGCCTCCAGTTACTATATAGCCGTTTACATGTTCTAGTTTGTCAAATTGGTAGCGCTTACCGCTTAGCATAACCTACCTTATGCTTCGGTTTTGGGCTCTAGATCAGAATGCATATGGATCTGAACAGTATGTTGATCTAACAATCGTGCAAGCTAATCTCTTATTTCAGTTGTAAGCATGGGAACAACTCTTAACTTATTTTATTATAAGTGGTTCTCCATAAGTCTTAAATGTTTGTTGATGTTGCCTCCTGCCATATGTTGGATTCAATGCTTGTATTCTGCTTGCAAAGAAGTTATTGGTGCTTGTCCCGGCATAGGAACTAGTCAAGTTTCTCTGGCTATACATGTCTAGGTCGATTTGTATTGTTGATGTTCTTTATTTATTACAACTTTGCATGTATCATTGTAGTATAAATTTGTATTGCAAGTACTGACAGCAGTTCTCTGTAGATTTCAAGTGTCTCATTGGCAGGAGATTTACTGATGCTCCTGTCCAGAGTGACATTAAACTCAGGCCCTTCAAGGTTATTGCTGGACCTGGTGACAAGGGTATGATTGTTGTCCAATACAAGGGTGAGGAGAAGCAGTTTGCAGCTGACGAGATTTCCTCCATGGTCCTCATCAAGATGCATGAGATTTTGCTGAAGCCTACCTTGGCACCACCATCAAGAACGCCGTTGTCACTGCTCCTGCCTACTTCAACTACTCTCAAAAGCAGGGCACCAAGGATGCTGGTGTGATTGCTGGTCTCAATGTGATGCGTATCATCAACGAGCCGACTGCTGCCGCTATTGCTTATGGTCTTGACAAGAAGGCTAGCAGCATTGGTGAGAAGATTGTTCTCTTTCACCTTGGAGGCGGTACCTTTGATGTCTTTCTTCTCACTATTGAGGAGGGTATCTTTGAGGTCAAGGCCACAGCTGGTGACTCTCACCTAGGTGGTGAGGACTTTGACAACCGGATGGTCAACCACTTTGTCCAGGAGTTCAAGAGAAAGAACAAGAAGGATATCACTGGCAACCCCAGGGCCCTCCAGAGGCTGAGGACAGCTTGCGAGAGGGCGAAGAGGGCCCTCTCCTCCACTGACCGGACCACCATTGAGATTGACTCGCTGTATGAGGGCTTTGACTTCTACTCAACTATCACCCGAGCCAGGTTCGAGGAGCTCAACATGGATCTCTTCAGGAAGTGTATGGAGCCTGTGGAGAAGTGCCTGATGGATGCCAAGATGGACAAGTGCTCTGTTCATGATGTTGTCCTTGTTGGTGGCTCCACTAGGATTCCAAGGGTGCATCAGCTTCTCTTCAATGGGAAGGACCTTTGCAAGAACATCAACCCAGATGAGGCTGTTGCCTACGGAGCTGCAGTCCAGGCTGCCATCTTGAGAGGAGAGGGTAACGAGAAGGTCCATGACCTCCTCCTGTTGGATGTCACCCCCTTTTCTCTTGGTTTGGAGACTGCAGGAGGCGCCATGACTGTCTTGATCCCCAGGAACACCACCATCCCCACCAAGAAGGAGCAGGTCTTCTCCAACCTACTCCGATAACCAGCCTTGTGTCCTCATCCAGGTCTACAACGGTGAGAGGACCAGGACCCGCGACAACCACCTGCTTGGCAAGTTTGAGCTTGCCGGCATCCCACCTTCCCCAGGGGTGTTCCTCAGATCACCGTTTGCTTCGACATTGATGTGAACGGTATCCTGAACGTCTCTGCTGAGGACAAGACCACCGGGCAGAAGAACAAGATCACCGTCACCAACGACAAGGGCAGGCTGAGCAAGGAGGAGATCGAGAAGATGGTCCAGGACGCTGAGAGGTAAGTCTGAGGACGAGGAGCACAAGAAGAAGCTGGAGGCGAAGAACTCGTTGGAGAACTACGCCTACAACATGCGCGACACCATTTATTGAATCCACGGGTTGCAGTACTCCAAAGTACTAATAGCTGTGCGCTGGAAGTTGGCAACAATATGCGGTCTGTACTATGTAAATTTTTGCTTTTTAGCCCAAAATTTGAAAGTTTTTTACATATGGACCCCTAGAAAAAAGATTTGCAAAAATGGACCCTTCACTCGGCGCCAAAGCATATGGCGCCCAGGGTACATGGCACAGCGCCATATGCTTTGGCGCCGTAAATGGCCACGTAGGATCCACGATGGCATAGAACGGCGCCAAAGCACATGGCGCCGTGACGTGTAAGTTGGGCGCTAACGGCCGTGGCGCCGTGCTTTGGGACTTAAGCCCGAGCGCGGCCCCCCACCCCCTCACTCTGTTCTGCCCAAGCCGAAGCAACCGCCGCCGCCGCCACTCCCTTCCCCCTCAAAATCAACTCAAATCCATCCGTTTTTCTCGCGATTTTACTTCCAAATCGAGTAAACAAGGTGAACCCCCTACTTTCCCTTGATTTTTTTTGCAATAAATATGGATTATTTGAGGTACATTTCGTATGGGAAGATTGCAAACCCTAGATGAAATTACTTCAATTTGGCTCGGTTTTAGGTTGGATTTTCAATAGATATGCGTAATGTAAGAGTAGTAATGTGTATAGATTCGTTTTTAGGGTTGGATTTTTAGAAATACATATGTTTTTAGGGTTTGATTTAGAAATACATATATTTTTAGGGTTTGATTTGAGCGAGATTGATGAATGTTTAGATTTAGGGTTTGATTTAGAAATACACATGTTTTTAGGGTTTGGTTTGAGTGAGATTTCTAAATTTTTAGAAATACATATGTTTTTAGGGTCCATTTTATAAATACATATGTTTTTAGGGTTTGATATAGAAATACATATATTTTGAGGGTTTGATTTAGAAATAGATATGTTTTTAGGGTTTGATTTAGAAATACATATGTTTTTAGGGTTTGATTATTATTTATACATGGTTGTGTTCGGTTTTAGGTTTTTAGGGTTTCATATAGCAAATAGGATGATTTCATGTCAACATGGGCAAGATTGTATGTCCACCTAACCCTTAGTAGCTTTGATTATTGTTTATACTTACAAAATTATATTTTTACCACCCCTAATTTAGATTTGCATTCTAATTCAAGTGGCAAAGACAACTTATTGTCAATTACACCAAGTTATATATATATATATATATAAATCATGTTTTATAAATTTCTTATTTGAATATTTGTTAACCATTGAATTCTAAAATTTATCACAGGATGGCGAGATACCGGCTGCTAGACGAATACTACGAGAGGGAGCACCGCGGCAGGCTCACGGAGGACGGCCAGGTACGTGTGTGGTCGAAATGTACATGTGTTCAACTTGATGGTCACGCAGCTAACTTTTATAGCAATTTTCAGGAGATACCCATACTTCGTCCTCGAACCCATGATGGGTTCCAGTTGATGCGCTACGACGACCGCTATACCCCACTGCTGCGCCGTGCTGGGCTTCACACGGTCGCTAACCTATTACGGCGGGGCATGCCGGTCTTCAACCCCGCAGCTTTGACCGCACTTGTCGACAGGTGCATTTTCTCTATCGGGTCTATTTGTTTTCGCTTCTATATTCTTACGCACGTAACTAATTCTTTTCTCCTTGTACTACTAACAGGTGGAGGCCGGAGACACACACGTTCCACCTTCCCTGTGGGGAGATGACCGTCACGCTGTAGGACGTGGCGATGATACTTGGACTTCCCATCAGG
Source organism: Dendrocalamus latiflorus (assembly GCA_017311315.1). Classification (NCBI taxonomy): domain Eukaryota; kingdom Viridiplantae; phylum Streptophyta; class Magnoliopsida; order Poales; family Poaceae; genus Dendrocalamus; species Dendrocalamus latiflorus. The sequence goes on from CM029642.1 coordinate 1,101,540, forward strand.
GGACAGCCGGTGATCGGCCCGGCGGTGTCTGAGGGCTGGAGGGCACGTGTGGAGGCCTTCCTGGGCACGCCATTGCCTCCTGCCCCAGATAATGCCAGGCGAGGTCACGTCTCGGGGGTCCACCTTAGATGGTTGCGGAGTACCTTTGGCGCATGCCCTGATGCCGCGGACGACGCCACGGTGACCTACCACTGCCGCGCCTGGGTCCTGCACATGTTCGGGGCAGTGCTGTTCCCGGACGCCACTGGACAGTTCAGCTGGGGCTCGGCGGTCCTCGCATTCCTCTACCGCCAGCTTTGCGAGGCCTGCAGACGCAAGGCCCCCGCGTCGACGCTCGGTGGCTGCGTCTTCCTCCTGCAGGTGTGGTAATGCATTTATTTTTCCTACAGTTCTTTATTTTTGTGCGTGGCTAATCGTGTGTCTGCCCGTATGTTCACTTGGTAGGTGTGGATGTGGACACGCATTCCAGTGGGGCGCCCTCGAGTGTTGCAGACTTGCAGGCGCAGCCTTGGCATCCACTGGGTGTGGATGACCTCGGCCCCACTGTTGTGCACCTGTGGGATACAGTGTCAGTCCCGTTCGCGACTACTCAGCGGGCGTACGTGGATTTCAGCAACGAGTTTGACACTTTGTCTCCCACGATGGTAAGAAATTGGTACTGCATTTATTTATTCTACAGTTCTTGGTTTTTGTACACAGCTAATCGTGTGTTCTCTTACTAGGTGTCCTGGGAGCCTTACTCCGAGCCACAGGTTCTAGCGCTACCGCTCAGCACCATGTGCCGCAGGGACTCCCATATTTGGAGGATGAGGTGTCCGCTGATCTGCTTCTATGCCCTGGAGATTCACCTCCCCCACAGAGTTGCGCGGCAGTTCGGCCTCGTGCAGTTCTTCCCCCCAGAGGGGATGTCGACTTCTGTTGAGTTGCACAAGTAAGTAACAATTTAAAATTCTTTTGGTTCGTACTAACAACTATTGTTGACATCTGCTATATGTACAGGTTCGACAGGGTCCGCCAACGAAAGGTGACGGACTTTGCTGATCACCACCGACAGTACGTGCAGTGGTGGAGGAAGATGGAGGACAACTGCGAGCCGGACAGTACCCCCCACAGTAACGCCAGCTTCCGGGGTTACTTGTCCTGGTACCACACTGCCACGCGCTACAGGCTGAGGCAGCAGTGGACCGATGTCGACTACGCGGACCTCGCTTCGTCCGAGGACGAGGACACTGCGTATGACAGGCGTGCGAGGGAGGGCACAGTGGTCGAGGCCACTCCGATTCTCGATCGAGTGGTACGGAAAGCATGATATTTGCAATACTTTGGTTCCATACGTTTATCTTGCACTTATGTTTACTTATTTCTTTAGGGGACTTCTCTTCAAACCTCGGTGCGTGAGATCGACGAGGTTCTCGGCCACCTGGACAGCGAGAGCCACCCCCTGAGGGACTTCCTGCAGGTACGAAGATAATTCGCTAGGTTAGATCGATTCAGCATGTATGCAATTATGACATATCATTACTTGCAGAGACTCGACGTCGCCTCGGTCGGGCGGCAGGTCGGTGTGGTTGCCGCGCACGCACGGACGTCGCATCACCACCGACGGCCTCCCAGCGCTCGGGTGCCGCTGCAGCCTCGTCGTCACACGTCGGCACGCGCTAGTCCACGAGGAGCTCGTCACGCACTCCGACTTTCAGTCAGGGCGATGACGACGACGACGACGAGGCAGAGCAGGATGACGAAGAGGCGGAGCACGAGGACGAGGAGGCAGAGCAGGATGACGAGGAGGCGGAGCACGAGGACGAGGAGGCATCTACCCACGACGAGATTGGGATGTCGCAGATGCCCGACGCACCATCTACTCAGGCTTCCCAGCGGCCTCGTCGTTCGGCCCGTCCCCCGAGCATGTACACTCCAGGGTCTGATGCTTTGGCCAAGGGCAAGGGAAAGGCCAAGAGGCAGTGAGAGTGACTATTTTGTGCGCTGAGATGTGTTATGTAATGTTTTGAGAATTTTGATAGCTATATGATGTTATGTGATATTTTGAGACTTTCGATAATTATGCGATGTTGTCATTTGAGTTGTTCAGATGTTTTATGTGTGAATGTATATGTATGTGTGTATGTGCATATGTTTTGCGAAAAAAACAGCAAGGTTTGCTGTTTTTTCTACAGGTGAGGCTAGCACGGCGCCAGAGTCTTTGGCGCCGAGAGGTTTATATACGGCGCTAAAGAATATTGCGCCGTATGTAAACCATTCGGCGCCAAAGACTCTGGCGCCGTGATAGCTAAATATGACGCTAGAAGATTTGGCGCCGTAATAGCTGGGCTTGCACTGCAAAATTTGGGCTAAGTCCCAAAGCACGGCGCCACGGCCGTTAGCGCCCAACTTACACGTCACGGCGCCATGTACTTTGGCGCCGTTCTATGCCACCGTGGATCCTACGTGGCCATTTACGGCGCCAAAGCGTATGGCGCCGTGCCATGTACTCTGGGCGCCATATGCTTTGGCGCCGAGTGAAGGGTCCATTTTTGCAAATCTTTTCTCCAGGAGTCCATATGTAAAAAACTTTCAAATTTTGGGCTAAAAAGCAAAAATTTTACTCTGTACTATGGGCTGATGAATTATTGTTTTTACGCATGCTTTTGTCGTCTGCAATTTAGTTCCTGCTGCTGGTGGTGCCTTGTCTTGCATGCTTTCTGACTACACCTGATACACGTCTGTGTCTGGACTCTGGAGGTCAGTGTTGCTGTGTACCTGTAAAACTTGTAAAATAATGAAAATGCATGCAGGAAAAAACTACACTGTTATGTCGTATCATCAAACTGGCTGCATACATTGGCCGCAAAACAGGAGCATTTGTAGTCATCTTTGTCGGTTGGCATGAACCGGAGACTGCATAGATGTCACGCAAGCCAAGAAAAATAAAAGAAACCCAAGAAGCAGCACGGCAATCTTCATGGGCTGTCGGGTGGAATGGCGCCTCCCAATCCCAAGATCTTTCTCTTTTCGCTTAAACCCAAAGGACTCGAAGGGGCGGTGCGGCGAACCCACCCATCGTTGCCTCCCAAGCGCAAGTCTCCGGCGGCGACTGCGGCCCTGGCTGGGTCGCCGAGGAAGACGCGGAGCATCATGACAGCCGGCAAGCGGGCCGCCGCCGCCGGAGCTCCATCGAGGACGGCCAAGAAGGAGGCGCCGGCGCCGGCGCCCGGCAGAAGGGGAGGAAGAGGGCCAAGAAGGCAGCAGAGGTGGAGGATGATGACGGTGCTGTGGACAGCAACGGGAAGCGCGTCGTCGTCGAGGCTTGGTGAGTGCGTGTGTGTGCGGGTGAGGTTTTTCTTTCCATTTTGGGATTTTGGACGATTTTAAGGTGATTCCGACTTTAAGGTTGGGATTTATCTCGCGCGGGGGGGCCGGGGGGGGGGGGGGGTGGTGTTGAGATTAATGGATGGATGAAAAGGTAGATTTCTTATGTTATTTTGGGGTCTTAGATGGGATAAAAAAGCGGCAACTTTGTGGTAACTGCGATATTTAGCAAATCTCTTCTTTTCTTTTTAGGTTTGCTCATTGCTTCTGTGAGCAACGAGAGGAAACTAGTCTATCCATATTGAATTTAATTAGTTAAGTGTGGCAAAAAGGTAAATGGAAATAGGAGGAGGAAGAAGCAGGAAATATATGAAGTCTGAAGAAGTCTAATAGGAGTCACAGGTTTGAGTATATGGAGTATATAAAGAAAAATACAAGTGTCCAAACTTCAACCAGCCCATCTGTAAACTATGTAGTTTCACGCTGGCAGTTACTGTCTTTACCTTTTGTCCGGTCAATGCATTGGGGGAAAAAAATAGAGGATTGCATTAGCATTGAACCCAATAGCAAGGTGCTGAAAATAGAGGATTGCATTAGCATTGAGCCCAATAGCAAGGCTGCAGCAAATCGCTGTGAACAGTGGCGGAGCCAGGATTTATCGGAGCCTCGGGCCCAAAACTAAGAAGGACATAAGTCTATAACTAGTATAAAATACTATCAGTACTGAAATATAACAAAAGTACAATACAAATACATAATCAAAATAAAATTTGAATTCCATGTTGAACGATACGACAAAATAGATAAAACATAACAAAAAGAAGAATGTAACATACCACTAGCACGAGGTAATTTTTGTGTAATTAACAAAGATTTGGTTCATTTGAGCCTATCAAATCTTCATCAACAATAGTACGAGACTGCTAGTCTGATAAACATACTGGACTAATAACACTATGACACTGACAATCTCATAATGAACTATGAACACATACAGACTAACAGACTTACAGACATACAAACAAGTGAGTCAGTGACAATCTCACAATCATACTGATTACTGAATTACTCACAAGTCACAACAAATCAACAATGAACAATGAACAATCAGTCAAGTCAATCACAAATTCACAGTCACGGTCTCACAGAATGACAGAAGCTCACCGGGAGTGGCCAGTGGGGCCGGCGTCGCGGCGGACTGCCAGAGCCGCGGAGAGGAGGCGCCGGCGAAGTCGCGGAGAGGAGGAGAGGCACCGAGCAACCGAGGCGGGGGGCGGTGCCGCACTGCCGCGCCGCCGCTGGCCGAGGCGGAGAGGACGGCCGAGGCGGAGATCCGCTGAAGCTGAGGAGGCGACGGCGGAGTCTCGGAGAGCCGGAGAGGAGGCACCGAGGCGGCCGGCGGCCTCGGCGGAGAGGAGGGGGGGGGCGGTGCCGCGGCGGTCGGCGGAGATCGGCGGAGAGCCGGAGAAGAAGAAGCGGCCAACGGGGATCCTAGGCGGAGAAGAAGAAGCGGAATCCGCGGGCCGAGGCGGGGGGCGGCGTCACGGTCTCACGGGCGGGCGGGCGGCGGTGGGGAGCTGGGGGCGGCGCGGCGCTGGAGGCGCGGAGCGGAGTCGAGGAGATGCGCTGGAGGCGGCTGGGTGCGAGGCCGAGGGGCTCCTCCGCGCGAGCGCGACCGTGCGGTTAGGGTAGGCCGGGCGCCCGGGCGTGATGGGCTGCGGAGGCGTGATGGGCCGCGGGGTGGCGCTCGTCTGACTGCTCGGGCCGGCCGAAAAAAATGTCGGGCCGTGAAATGAAGCTCGGGCCCAACTAATAGACAGTACTTTTTTGAGGTATAGTATCTCAAATTTTACACTATGATTTTTCTGGGCCTCGGGCCGTTGCCCAACCGGCCCAAGGCCCATCTCCGCCCCTGGCTGTGAAATTAAACATTCTTAAACCCACATGCCAGAACAAATAACTATTTGGATTGTCAATCATGCAGCTGTTTTTTTGTTTTACAGAAAATAGTGAAGATTGATTATGTTTTGTAATAAATCCGTTATCATTCCTGTTAAGAAAATAACTCTGTTATCAACAAACTTATTTTGACATTACACATTGGAAAGAATATTCTCGAATCTCCTCACCCTGTTGAATGTTCTGCAAGTGTTGTCTAGCCTTCTGTAATCTTAGTATTTCTTATCAGTCCTTGTATTGTATTGAATAATTCTTGTTGCAATTCTGCTTGTAGTTTCCTCTTATCACTTGCTTCTGTGTCCAATTCTCCAGCACGCAATGCAGACAGTTTAAGACCAGAGCTTTGAAGGTGGAGGATCTTGAAAGTGCTGTTTATGGGTTTCTGTGATAATCAACCCTGAAAAAGGTATCTCCACTGTGTAAAAACTTCATATCATCATGAGCTTCACCACACTGGGTTTCTGTGATTATCAATCCCTAAAAGGCTTCTTTGTTCTCTTGCCTTTCTTGACTGGCATTATTTTATTGTCTAATTCTCAGCCATGCCGTGGGTGTCTTGAGATATGTGAGGAAGGTGGTGAAGTGTTCATATCACTTCTGGTAATCTTGTTATATATATCTCTGAATTTCTGAATCATATAGTACAACTCAGTTAGCTGTAACATTCTTTTCCTTTGAAAACTAACTATAACCAAAAAACTTGGCTTTGATGACTCTTTGCAATCCTGTTTGATGTTTGGTACTAGCCAACCTATTAAATCAATTATATTACACTTTCAGTCCAAAAATCAACTCACTGCACAATACTACTGAATGAGGTCTCTATGTCTGTTTGTTTACACTGTTTCTTTGCGATGCCATTGCATTTAGTTTTGAGTACATTAATTAGGATGCACCATGATTTTGCATAGTAATAATATTTAAGTAGCACACAATTGACATGCAGAACATGCCACGCCCCTTCACAGCAATGAAGAAGCTCGACATGGATGAGGTCATCAAGGACATCGCCAAGAAAATTTCCTGAATCTGATCGGCCGTTCATGTATGGATGGCCCCATTTTGTGATGGAAAGCTTCGAGATAGCTTGTAAGCCACCAAGTGTACTTTTGTGTAGGAACAAGATATTGCACTGGCCATGCGCCATAGAATACCTAATCGTTCTGCGTCCAGTGTAGTCAAGACATGAATTAAGCACAGTGGCAATGCATAATGCTTGGGTACCTGAGGAGCCCTTGTCTGTACCGTCGCGATATTACCATCACAAGGCTTTCGCAGATTTGTCTAGGTAGAATACGTAATCGTTAACCATAGTTTTGACTTTTTAACCATTTTGATGTTAGTAAACCATATATTGAAGAGAGGCTTATTATTCAGATAGTTGGCAACTTGTAGGTCTTGACTGCAGGTATCAAATTAATTGATCTGTCGCAACTTATTAGACAGTCTTGACTGCAGGTATCAAATTAATTGATCTGTCGCAACTTATTAGACAGTCATCTAATGTTTTCTTTGGTGAAAGAAGCAAGCGGTAAAATTGCATCAATTGTCGTGGTGCAATACATCACAAATAGTTGCTATGCATGTTCACAATGCACAATCACAAATAATTTCGATGATCGTTTTCTTAGAAAAGGCTTCTCAGTTATCACCCATGATAAAAGAGTGACCAAAATCAAATTGTGAGACTTTTTGTTGCTCCATACACTGAATGAAGCAGTGTCGGCTAGTTTCCGCCTGCATACATGAGATATCATATATATGATCATGCATCTGGGTATTAAGTCTTTTTTTGGACATGTATAGTATAGTTACTGATTTGCCCAAATCATGCCACTGAATGAACCAGCAACTTCCTATAGAAAAGGGGGAGACATGAGTTGAAGCACCTTCATTACAAGCCTAATATTGAACCTAACTCTCAATGCAACTTCATACTAAGCATCTTGGATGACATTTCATCTATGGGCATCACTCTAGCAAGGTATTCCTTAGCTCATAACTAACAGTTATCAACTTTCTATCTTTTCGACATTAGTACCATTTTTTGTCCTTCATTTATCATAGATCAAACTCACAAATCACAATGAAGGAAACTGTGATATTCTGCAAGAAACTTAAGTAACAAAACTCACTTTTGGGATAATTCTACATCGGTTGTGGAAGAAGACATAGCATGATTTATAAAAATGAAGGTGTACCCACCTAATAGGCTATTTTGTTAGAGGAAGTTGACCCAAGACCGGTTATAAGGTTGTTGCTCCACGGGTTGTACTTGTGGGTATAGCGGCCCAACTACCCAGGGTTGGGCCCGGAGTTGGATGGCACTGATGCTGCACAACATTCACAGTACAAAGGGCTGGTAGTTGAAGACGTGGCAGGTGAAGTCATGAACTGAAGCAAGAAAAAGAACGACAAAGTCACCGCTCAATTTGTGTTCTCCCCCTTCCTCGTATGTCCTATTCCTCTCCATCCCCTGGAACAACACAGCCAAACGAAACAAAAATGTTGGAAATGTTTCTTTCAAGAAAAAGAAGGAAAGTACAAATATATTTGAACTCTACCATAAGGATATATGAAAGATGGAATGAACAAGAGGAAACAAAAAACTACCTAACTAACAGAGTAGCGGAACAAAATAAGATGAAGCAGTTGTATTAGTTTACCTGCAGATTCGGAAGAGCTGACAACGATATTTGTCTCCAAGTTGTATGGAACTCTTGTGTATAGCACATACCATTTCCTCTGATTGTCTCCATCATGTGCATAGGCCTTGACATACTGGATATGACTCAATCTTTCCCACTGTAGGCTAGATTTTCCCTCAGCTATGGAAGAGAGCAGTGCTAGGCTGCACTCCAGCAGAAAATGCCTTGGGTTTACATTTTCAAGGTACCCCGGGAGGGTTTCCATGTTGAAACCCCACAGCTCGAGCCTCTGGAGTGCAAATAAGCCCTCCAATACCTTCAGCTTTGGGCAGCACCTGATGTCAAGCTTTTGCAATTTGGGGAGATTAGCGATTCTCTCGAGGTCGGGGTTCATATACACATAAAGGTCAACAAGAGAAGTAAAGTTCTCTAGAGAGTTGAGGTGCTGCACATTGCATATGGATAACCTTTTCAAAGCCCTTGCATGATAGGCAAGGCCAGAAGGAACACACCTCAACTTGCAACCATCGATAAGAAGCTCCTCCAAGACAGGCATGGCTTGCACTTGCTCCTCCCACTCCCACTCCTCCCATTCCGGCATTTTGCGCAGTTTCATTTTGTGCAGTTTTGGAAACGCAACCGCCGCCTCGAAACGCTGCAGGAATTCAGACCCAACACGCTCGATGGCTGGAGCACGTTTGATCTTAAGGAACTGCAAACAGGGGAGCTGACACAAGCCATCAGGGAGTTGGGTGCAGCAGGCCAGGTCCTGCATCATTAGAATCCTCAAGCTCTTGAGGGGAGCCACTACTATTGATGTCATCCACATTGGGAGCCGCCGACCAAAATATCCTTCGATGATAAGATAATCTAAACACGGCAGTGGGCAGAGCTCATCAAACACCTCCTCAATTCGTTGCTGCTCTTCCTCAGAGACGCCTTCTCCCTTTTTGACCAACCCATCATCTCCCAATCTGTTGGTGCAGCGTAATCCCAGACTGGTAAGATGCACCTTTCCACCAATCCTGGCCTTTGCGGCAACTGAGGCAACAGATACATTCTCAAGATTACTCAACCCAAGAACCCTGAGCTGGGAAAGTGGCCCCAACTCTTCCAAACTACACCAATCACCATCAGTATGGGTTAGAAACCCACGTAGTTTCCTTAAATTTGTTAGACCACGGAATCCCCTAGGTATGCTGTTTATACTTGTGAATCTAAGGTCAAGAAAGCTTAGCTGCCCTAGCTTTACAATGCCATCAGGAAGTTTCACCAAACTTCGACAACCACGAAGGCTAATGTGCTGCAAGAATTTCAACTTGCTGATGTTCTCCGGTAGTCTAGATATATCGGTGTATCTTAGGGACATATACCTCAGGTGCTTAAGTTGGTAAACTGATTCAACCAATGCAGCAACATCTGCAGATTCTAGATGTAGAGTCCGTAGTCTCGAAAAAGTAATCAGCGAATCACCAGGCTTAATCTTCAACTGGCCAGTTGATATTAGTGTTCTTAGTGATTCCTGTGCATGCAAAAAACTCCACTCAAATTCATCTGATTCTGATCCTTTATTTTCTATAGACAATCGATGAAACTTATGTGAATTATGTTTACTGATAATATCAAGAGTTTCTCTGTTGTGAGTTACTAGTGCTTCATCTCTGGCCACATACTGAGCAAATGAGCGAACAACATCATGCATGTTGCAAACCCATTGATCAGCGTACCTTGTATCCGGCTCTATAAGGTTCCTTAATATTAACTCCTTATAGCACTCGCTTGCTAATTCTTCTGATTCATCTGGGTTTCCTTGAAGAAATCCTTCACTAATCCACATGCTAACAATTGTATAATCAAAGAACTCTTTATATTTTGTATTTTTAGGGAGAAGGGAGTAGTGTAGAAAGCACTGCTTCATATAAGGGGGCAAATCTTCATAGCTCAAGTATATTGCGTAGTTTAGCTCTTGGGGCATTCCGGAAACTGACCATATGGAATCATTTAGAACCTTCTCCCAATCACGTCGCTGCTTCTCCCTCTTGCACAAGAGTCCTCCCATTACTTTGACAGCGAGTGGCAAACCACCACATCTTGCTATAATTTCCAATCCAATATCCTTCAGCATATCAACCTCTGGCTCATCTAGCTCACTTGAGACTACCTGCAAGCAATTTAAACCAATATGGTTAATATGTGGCTAGTGCCGATTCTTTTTTATTTGCTAATTAGCTCGTTGAGGAAATTAAGAAACTAATAAAAGGCCAGTCGGTGTACGTACGTACTACCTAAATTGAATGTCAAAAGTGAAGCATAGAAGTGAGTACTACGAGTAATTAAAGAAGTGAGTATATTGCAGAGCTGGAGGAGTTATGGATGATTCAGATGTTACTACTAGTTAATTGGAACAGACCTGCTTCTTGAGCAATGTCCAGGCATCTTCGGGTCCTAGCTTGTCGACATGGTGGTAGGGCCGCATGGCTTTCATCCCACGGGCGACTCTTTCGTCTCTCATGGTAGCGAGGACTCGGCTGCCTGGAGCAACAGCGTTGACCAAGGGCGTTTCAAGCACATCCTCCCATGCTCCATGGCTCCACACATCATCCATCACCAGCAGGAGCTTCTTCCCTGTCAAGGCAGCAGTAAGGGCTGGCCGAAGCACGGCCATTGCTTTCTCGCCACGGTGGTCTCCACCGGCAAGGGTGATGGCCGTCCTGAGTAGCTCAGCTTTGTCAAAATCCTGGTTGATGCTTAGCCATATTCTCTTATCGAACTTATCCTTTATGGTGTCGTTGTTGAAGACCTCCCGGGCGAGGGTGGTCTTGCCGATCCCGCCGACACCCACGATGGCGACCACCATGATGTTACTATTGAACTTGTTTTCTGCCAGCATCGCCACCAGCTCCCTCGTGTCCTCTCCGATCTTCTCCCCGACAACACCTGACCGGACAGGCTCCCCTGTTGTCTCACGGCTGGTAGCTGGGCGAGAGGCCGCATGCACCCTGCTGCTACGGTCCTCGTAGGAACCGAGGTTGGCGAAGCTGAAGGAGGCACTCCGATCCTTGATGCTGTCAAGCCTCTGGTTGAGCTCCTTGATGCGGCTGCCGATGTCGTGGGCGAAGACGGGATCCCGCAAGCAGAAGAGCAAGGGGTTCCAGCACCCCAAGTCTATGCAAGCGCCTGCTTGTTGATCCATGGCCTTGAGCTGGCATAGATCGAGGATGTCAGTGGCGTCGTACATAACGCTCTTAAGCTCCCTCACCCACCCCTGCACGCTCTGGTCGGTGATACTCCTCCTCTCTGCGTCGGCGAGGAAGTTCATGAGGTCCCCAAGCTTGACGCTCAGGTTGTCGATCTCGCCGGAGACACCGAGCAGCTTATCAATCTCTTCTCTCGCCACCTGGGCGAGCAGGTCAGCGACGTAGGACGCGAAGGCATCCAGGACCATCGCCATGGCACCTCTCGTGTCGCGCGCGTGTAGTAGATGAAGCAAGCTGGCCAGGTCGAAGCCGGAAAATATTTAAGAGCTTAAGCACCCTCGCTGGAGATGCATACTCTTATGTGTCGCATCGCAGGTCTCTCTAACTAGCTGGCTTTGGACACAGAATGGAGATGCGATGGAGGTGATGACGGTGTGTGAACTGGAAAGAGTAGTACTACTGGTTAAGGCCGATGTGACTATTGCTGTCCGAACAGGCGTGTCGCACCGCAGCTCTCTTATCTCCAGCTCTGCTCGATTGGGAGCCACAGCCCACGTGCTCGATGGCAAGCACAATGCTCATTGACAGCCCATGCAATGCCGAACTATAGGGTGATTCTTTGAGGACGTGATTTTTGATTTATAAGCCTATTCTTTTTTTCTGAAGTTTATGTTTTTTAGATACGGTTTGTAACTTTTAGATTATTTATATGAGAGATTACAGAGTAGAAACTCATGTGCGATTTTTGTTGATATAAATGAAGTCGGTACAATATGTACTACAATTAACTAGTAGACTCTATCTTAAAAAGATACTTCGTTAAAAAGCTAGTTCCTGTAGAAAAGCCAAAAAACAGTTTTTAGAAGCTAAAAAGAACAGGCTGTTTGAATATTTTATACTCTACAGAGGTTGTACATTTTACCCATAAGAGATAATTAACTTGTAATGTTTCACATATTTTCTCAGACATGTGAATCAAGAAGATTACCACATGGTCTTTACAATACATCTCCTAGCTAAGGTTACACCTGCTAAAGTTTTGCCCTAGTGGGGTTACGTTCGCCCCACCAAGACCCCCTCTTACACCACATGATGACTTACGTCGAGTGACATGACCCGTGTCCACAATGACTTACATCCAGCAACATGACTCGTTGGTCACCCTAATGGTGTAACTCATGCTAGTGGATACAAATTAATTAGCCAAGTCATATTACAGACTTACAGTTGCACTATTTTACATTAGGAGGTCATCACAAGATTCAGTCCTTAGAGTTATCTAGGTGGTGCTACCACAAATCACACATTCTCATGCTACATCCGCATCAACATCTTTTACCATCTGCCCAGATATTTAAGCAAGTTTTAGAGCTTAAGGGAATAAAATACCAGCACAGTTCAAAATATCACTCATTTCCATCCAATGACTGCCCAAAACCAAATTTCATGTTTGAAATGATGTTAGGGCAATTTAATGCCCCCAATATCTAAGCAAGGCTAAGCGTAGTGCTTAGATACAAATTATAAAGTATTATGTAATCAAGGTCAAGGAGTGCGATAGTGTTACATAAGTATTCTTTAAGGAATTAATTATGAACTAATGTGAATATAGATTTGCATAATAAAGTAAATCATGCAAATTAGTAATTTAAATCAACATTATTTGCACTGAAATCTAGGCACAATATGATCAAATCATTGACTCGCCTGGCTCACAAGTGGGTTGGTCTTGAAAGTCCTGGCTTTGCTCGAACTGCAACTCTTTCGGATCTTCAAATTCTATTCGACCGAAATTCAAATAAATTCCAAAGATGTAAATAAAATGCAAATGATAATTCAAATGAACTCCAAAATTTATAATTTTATATCCATTGGGGATATCTTGATTTTATATGAATTTAGAAACTAGTTTCATTAGATTTGGAGTTAAGATGAGTGAGAACGAACCCTCCAAAATTTAAATTAGGATTAAATCCAAAAATAAATTGAGGAGAGAATTCTCTCGCTGACAGGTAGGGCTTACTGATTTTAATTTCATTTTCAATATGTTTTTCTACTGGAAAACCTAATAGTGAATGACAGGTGGGGCCCCTCAAGTTTTTTTAAAGAATTATTTTTCTTAAGGAAAAGACCAGAGGCTGACAGGTGGGGCTAGACATTGTGTAGGCCACAATAAAAGGGGCCCACATGTGAGTAGCTCATTCCTTTTGTACTGGTTTTAATTGATTTCATTAATCGGGATGGCCCACATGTCATAGACTAATTAGCCTAATACTAATGATGGCCATTAACATTAATTAATTATATCCCTAATTAATGATGGGTGAACAGTACTCCTCCTTGGCCAAACAGAGCAACGACGACCGTTGGTAAGCCCAAAAATGGAACACTGAAGCTAAGCCGCACCTGTGGGTGGTGAGGGCACCATGGACGGTGAGCCAGAGCGGCGACGCAACGGCATGAAGCAGTGGCAATGGTCGGCGAGCATGGCAAACACGGTGCCAATGACACGGCGAGCAAATTAAAGGGTACGGGACAGCTGGCCATGACACAGAGGAGGAGGGGGATGTAGGGGTCTGAGCATGGGCGCGTTGTCATCATGACACACATAGGAGAGGGTGGCTGGCACTGTAGTCGCGCAGCGCACGACACAGTCGCGGGCGGCGTGGCGAGGGCATACACGACACGACGTACATATGTCTAGGGTGCGCACGATGCGGGGAGTAGTGGCATGGGCTAGCTGGGCCCAGCTAGAGGCCCAGTGGGCCGAGGAAATAGTGGGAACGGGCTGGGCTCAGCCCAATCCAAGTTTTGGTTTTGGGATTTTCAATATTTGAGTTGAATTACATTTTGGTTTGAATTTAAATTTGAATTCAAGTTTGAATTTGAATTTGGGTTTTAACCTTTTGATTTTGATTTAGGGATCAAGCTTCAATTTAGGAATTTAATTTGCCATTTGGTCAGGGGAATGCTCAAACACAAAAATGGGTTGTTATAGGTGATGCCTCTAGGTGGAGAAAGAACTCATGTGGAGCACTCACTTTTGACGCATGCTTGCACCCGCTGTGGCCAGAGCCAACGAAGCTAGGGAATGTCACATCCCAAAATTTGCTTTTGGGAATAAAATTAAATTCAAATTAATTATTTTAAAGTAATTGGATTTTATTTGGATTTTATGAATTTTTTGGAATTTAAAACCTATTTTAAAAATTAAAAAGGTAATTCAACCTATGAAAATTAAATACCAACAATAGTTGGAAATAATTTTATTCAGTCCAAAATGTTCCCAGAAACTTCTGTGAATTTTTCTGGAATTTTTGGAGGTAATTTCATATTTTTCTGAGGCCTAAATAATTTTTTAGCCTTTTCTGAAATTAGAAATCAAATTCTGAAAAATAAAAATCTCCCCTCTCCCTCCAGCCGACGCGTGGACGGCCCAGGACCGCCCACGTCGCCGCTCGGCCTGATCCAGGCCGCACATCCCTCTCTCTCGCTGCCAACGGGCCCGGCCCAGCCAGCCCCGCCTTCCCCTTCTCTTCGCCCGACGCGTGGCCAGCCCGGATGCGCGCCACGCCACCGCACTCGCCCATCCGGCCGTCCCCTTCCACTTAACCGCGTCACCGCCCGATCTTTTCCCCGAGCCGCGTGGCAGCCATCCGCGCCGCCCGCCCGCTCTCTCTTCTCTCTCACTGCGCGTGGGACCCACCTGTCGGATCCGTCGTCCCCGCGGAGCTGCCTCTTTCCTTTCTTCTCTCCCCGCTTTCCTTCTTTGCGCCGGCAACCAATCCGAGCCGGATCCGGCCCTTCCTTCCCTGCCTCTCCCCGGTTTTGGCAACCCCGAGCCCCGGCGGGAACCGAATCCCTAACGCCCGCGCCTCCCTTTCCTTTCCGGTCCCCTATTTCCTTTTTCCCCCAAACTTTCCCCGCCGGCCACCGAGATCTCCGGCGAGCAATCCCGCGCCCGTGTCCCCTCCTCCGCCCTATAAAAGCCCCCTTCGGCTTCGCCTCCTCCAGCACCACCTCCCTCGGCCCTCCGCTCTCGCTCCCGAGCCCCGTAGCACCCCAGCACCGTGCTTCCCCTCCCTCCGAACTTCGCCGCACTCCGGCGAGCTTCCCTCGTCGCCTCGAGCCTCCCCGAAGTTTGTCGCCACCACCCTGAGCACACCCGTGCCCGCGCGATCCTCCCCGACACCTCAGCCGCCCCTCCCCGCCGCCGGAGCACCGTCGCGCCGGAGGACCCGAGCCAGCTCCGCCACTCCCTCGCCGCCGGCCTTCTCCACTCGTCGCCGCACCTCGTCGACCCCTCCGTTGGACTCGCCTCCGCTCCAGGACCGCGTTTTGGACCTCATCCCCACCTCTCCGCCACTCCCTCGCCGCCGACGACCCTGCCTCCGGCCACTCTCCCCGGCCTCACCTCCGGCAGGTAACTCAAAAGGGTTACCTACCCATATTGGGTAGGCAACGCCTCCCCGCCCGACTGGTTACCAGCGCTAACTCTTTCCCCCCCGGCTCCCTCGGCGCGCGTTCGAGCCCCCGGCTCCGCACGCTGAGGTCGAGCCATTCTTTTAAAATTTCACGCTGACAAGTGGGCCCCACACGTCAGCGGCTGCCGGTCTGCGCTGGCCACTGCCGCCTGGGTCCCACCCCTCTGTGCTGGACTCTGACAAGTGGGCCCGAATTCCAGTGGGTCCCACGTGTCAGAGGTTGAGTCAATGGGCTCACTGTCCAGTGGGTCCCACATGTCAGTGACCGCCAGTGGTTACTGTTCAGTGGGCCCCACCTGTCAGTCTCTCGGAATAAAAATAGAAATTAAAATCTAATATTCCAGTGGGCCCCACACGTCAGAGATTTTCGAATTTCTGGATTTATTCAAATCTGAGATTTTCAAACTAGCATAACTTTCTCATTTTAACTCCAAATTCAGCCATTCAAATTTCTAAATTTGTCTAAAATCAAAATCTATCCAACTATGGCCTCTATTTGGATTTTTGAGTTTATTTGAATTTTATTGGTATTTATTTGCTTTGTTGGCCTCGTCTTTTCTCGCGTAGATTCCAACGTCGTCGACGATCACTCCACCCAACAGCAAGAAGACTCAGAGCACCTGCAAGAAGGCAAGTCTCCTTTGATCATCTTGAACCTATGATTTTGAAATGTTTTAATTATTTCAAATTATATGCATTGCTATTTACATAAAATGATAATTCAAATCTTAAGGTAGTAGTTAATCCAACCTTGTTATGCCATCCATTGGAATTGATTGTCATGTACCCTTGTCACCTTAGAACTTCCTTTGACTCAATAATGAGGTTATTATTTATTCTTTGATAATGATAGTATGGTAGTATAATGCTTAGTCATGCTAAATAAATACCCTTGGAACTTTGAAAATGGGAAATTATGATTTACTTGTGTTTACAAAGTTGTGGTGATTGGAGTTACCACTGTTTCTTTTAAAATAAAATAAAAATGTGAAAGATGGTTTAGATTAGGGTGGATGGTTGGTTTGGCTTGGTGCAGTTAGCACGAGATCTTGGAAGGTGTATGTTCCACCTTAGTCAATTAAGGACCGACGCTTGTGTTTGTCCAGACTGAGCATTAACCGTACAACCACAAGTCTATATGGGTACGACCTAGCTGACTAACTTATGATAGTCTAGTTTAGGTGCCACCAGTGGAAAGTGGGTGCTAGGGATGGACTGGTTATTCACAGTGAGGGACAGGGATTTACTGTACTCATATGGCGCAAGAGGGGGCTTCGGTTCGGGCAGTTAGCCTACCTGCGGTGAAACCTCAGCGGGTGGTATCTAGCTAGATTAGAGTAAGGTAAAGGCTTTGTGATATTTTATCTGGGTCTCATGCCAAAGGAAGCGTGTTGACTTTTAGGATAATTTATCTCTTGTGGGTAAAGTTGTACAACCTCTGCAGAGTGTAAAACTATTCGAATAGCCGTGCCCACGGTCAAGGGCGGGCAAGGAATGCATTCACATGGTAGATCTTTGGTTTTGGTTTTAAAAATAAAGTTTTGGAATTCCGAGAGTGGAGGGAACTCTCGGAAGGGTATCCTGGCGGTTGGAGCCAGAGAGGGTGGATGTAACCCGCAGTATTAAACTTGTTCAGTTGTTAAACTAGTGTTGGTAGATGGAACCTCCACTAGAGAATAATTGATAGTTCTGTTAAAACAAATACTTGTTAAAATTGATGCCTTGCAAATAATTAGTAGTAATTGAAATTAAAATATTGCTTTGTGCTAAAAGAGCCATATAGCCTTCCTTTGTCAAGCCTTGCATCTATGCATTTTTCCCAAGACTTGCGGATTACTTTATGTACTCACATGCTACACTCAAAAACAAATCTCAGAGGAAGTTGAAGCTCAAGAAGGTGACTACGACTACTGCTTCGCTTGCGGCTGTGATGGATTCTTCCCGGAGGAATAGGTCGCGCTTCCCCAGTCAACTGCCTGTGGCATATTGATGGGTCTACTTTGAGTTTTCTTTGCTTCCGCTGTGTTTGGATTGTGCGGGGACTTGAAACCTCCAATGTAATAATGAGACCTGGTGGTCAGTACTCTTTATTTTGTAATAAATCGTTGATGGTGATGTTTTCCATTCTGTTTAACTGTGTGCACTAGCTTTGATCTGGGACTAGTGCAGTAATACACAGAGGGTCCGGGTTTGGAAATCCGGGGGCCCGACAGAGATGGTATCAGATCCTATTTGACTGTAGGACGTGACCTTGTTTAGGAATGGCAAAACCATCAGGACTTATATTTATAAAAAGAATATATTAAAAAAATGTATAAGCTTCTTTGCTTCTACTCTCTTCCCACTTAGAAGTCTGATCTTGTCTCTAAATTCCTTTGTGAAAATTTTTACTAATCTTTTCTTTTAATCAACTTTGTAGATGGCCGGTTCATCCTCCGCTGCCCCGTGGGACTACTACTCACATGGAGAGGATGCTGGAGCATTCGCTAGCCTTCTCCGACAGTTGATGCAGTGTCTGGAGTACCGTCAACCGCCCATTTTCAGGGGACGGAAGACGCGGATTCTGGATCGAGATTCTTGGAAAATGGAGGTATTCCTGTATGCACGGGAAGGGAAATTCGACTCCCAGACATACCCCATAACACATCCTCGGTCCCGCTGCTTCGATGCTGTCCAGGACGCAGCACGCCTCGCCATTAACGAGTTGTGTCACCTGCACAAGGATGCCGTACATCAGTCCCCTTTTTGCTTCTTCATCAATCCTCGAGCAGGACAGAGGTATCCAAATCCCTTTGACATTCCAGCTGATGATCCTCGACTGTCACATCAGGTGCAGCTCACCCAGGCGATGGCAGTCACTTATGCTAGAGCTCAGGAGGAGATTGGACAACTCCGGATGCTTCTCACTTCCAGCTACCAGCATTCCGACACACTTCGTGCACAGCTTCTCCAGAGCCAGGCAGCTGAGTTTGAGCTGGGACGTCTCAGGGCCGCAGTTGACTACACGCCGTCCTCACCCGCAGCTGACTACACGCCATCCTCGCCAGCACCAGCCGCCGTCCCCACCAACCGCGCGCCAGTTCGACTTTCAGGGCTCCGCACTCGACTTACAGCACGCAAGAAGGTGCGACGCCCCAGTCCGCCACCTGTCATCACTCTCAAGAAGCGCAAGCCTTCTCCTTCCCGCTCGCGTTCGACTGCCTCCAGTCGTAACCGTCCCCGTACTTCGGTCGCTTGTGATTGTTCACGGCATCACGTCAATGAGCGCGAAGAACCAGAAGAGGAACCAGAAGAAGAAGAACCAGAGGAGGACCCGGAGGAGCGCGTCTTTGGAGAGGATTAGTAGTCTTTTGAGTCAGTAGTACCCAAATAAAATGTCCACGTCTTTAGAACGCTTAATATTATGTTTTGGTGTGCTAGATGGACTGTACCAAGCATTCGTGCACTTGTGGTACAACCATTCTTAAACTTATTTTGATTTCAATATAAGTTTTCTTTTGCTAAGATGATTTACTTATTTCTTGTGTGTTGGTTTGGGATGTGGCTTAGTCTCCCTGAAATCTCTTACCTTTGCTAATTCCCTCTTACCTTTTGCTAACCTAAAACCGCTTCAGATGGTGAACACAAGGAGCAACCCTGGCAGCAGCCGTGACGCCAACAACCAACCAGACAGCAACATTCCACCACCACCTGCTCAAGCCCCCAGCTTGGAGCAGATGATGGCCATGCAGCTACAGCTACTTCAAGCTTTGGCGCAGAACCAAGTGCAACAATCTCCGCAGGCGCCCAACCAAGCTCCTCAGTCTCGAATGGGAGAATTCATGAGGACAAGGCCTCCTACTTTTGCTGGATCTGTAGATCCAATGGAAGCAGATGATTGGATCAAGGATGTATAAAGGAAGCTGGTCCTAGCCCAATGCAATGACAATGAGAAGGTGTTGTATGCAGCACACCAACTCAAAGGGATCGCCGCTAACTGGTGGGAGAATTACCGCGCCGCTCACCAAAATGCACAAGCTATCGCATGGGATGAATTCGTGGAGGCTTTCCGCACTGCCCATATTCCTACGGGAATAATGGACATGAAGAAAAGAGAATTTTACCAGCTGCATCAAGGAAACCTTAGCGTTTCCGAATACCTGAACAAGTTCACCCAGCTGTACAGGTATGTATCTGAAGAGATCACCTCAGAGGCGACCAAGATCTGGAGATTCATGCAGGGACTTGACCCCAACCTCAAAGTGCAACTAGTGTCGAATGATTTCCCGACCTTTCAGCACATGGTGAACAAGGCTTTTGTACAGGAAGATGCTCAACGTCAGCTGTATGAGAGCCGGAAGAGGAAGTTTCAAGCACAGCAGGGCGCGAGCAGTTCTCGATTTCGCCCCAGTCCACCTCAGTTCCACAGAACCCCAGAACCAAGTGCGCCAAGGACTCCATTCACTGGACCTCGCCCAAATAATCAAGTTCCCCGGACAGGCAATGGTGGCCAACCACAGCAGAACCGGACTTCAGCAGCAGGAGTGCAGTGTTTCAACTGCAAGAATATGGGGCACTATGCCAGTAACTGTCCCCAGAAGCGCTCAGCTGTGACTCCAGTTCGCTTCAATCTGGGAACAACACCAGCACGAGCTCCAAATGCAGGACAAGGCCGTGGGACCCCTCAGACCCCAAGGGCTCCACAAGTGGTGAGCAGAGGACATCTCAATCATGTGACCGCGGAAGCAGCCCAGGATGCACCCGACGTAGTTCTGGGTAAGTTCCTTGTCAACTCAGTATCTGCATCAGCGTTATTTGATTCTGGAGCTTCGCATTCTTTTGTGTCCAAAGATTTTGTTGAAAGATATAATTGGGATGTGCATAAGCTAAAGAACCCTATGCTAGTCCAATCCCCTGGAAAGGAAATGAGGACTAACACAGTTTGCCCTAATGCAACTGTGGATATAAATGGAGTTGGGTTCCTAGCGAATCTTATTATAATAGACTCCAAGAGTTTAGATGTGATACTGGGAATGGATTGGCTAACCAAATATAAAGGACACATAGACTGTGCCGATCGTGCTGTCACTGTTACCAACTCGGATGGGATCCAAGTAAGGTATAAGTCAAACACCTCTTCGCAGAATAAGTGTGGGTTGAACAGTGTGAAGGGAGTGACTCTGGAAAAAGTACCCATAGTAAGTGAATACCCAGACGTATTCCCTGAGGATCTGCCGGGAATGCCGCCAGACAGAGAGATTGAGTTTGTTATTAACCTGGTACCTGGCACAGCTCCGATGTCCAAGCGACCTTATCGGATGTCTGCGAATGATTTGGCTGAAGTCAAGAAGCAGATTGAAGAGTTACAAGATAAAGGATTTGTAAGACCAAGTTCGTCACCCTGGGGAGCACCAGTATTGCTAGTAAAGAAGAAAGATGGCAGCTTCGCATGTGTGTGGACTATCGATCTCTGAACGACGTGACGATTAAGAACAAGTACCCTCTACCCCGGATAGATGATCTGTTTGATCAATTGAAAGGTTCATGTGTCTTCTCCAAGATTGACCTTCGGTCGGGTTATCACCAGTTGAAGATAAGACCATAGGATATACCAAAGACAGCCTTTGCTACTCGCTATGGATTGTATGAGTATACAATGATGTCTTTTGGCTTAACCAATGCTCCCGCATATTTCATGAATCTGATGAATAAGGTGTTCATGGAATATTTGGATAAATTTGTGGTGGTATTCATTGATGACATTTTGATATATTCCAAGAATGAAGTAGAGCATGCAGAACATTTGAGGATAGTTTTGGAAAAGCTCAGAGAGCACCGGTTGTATGCCAAGTTTAGCAAGTGTGAATTTTGGTTGAAGAAAGTAGCCTTCCTGGGTCATGTGATTTCCGCAGGAGGAGTGTCTGTAGACCCTAAAAAAGTAAATGATGTGCTCAACTGGGCGCAACCCAAGTCAGTAACCGAGATCAGAAGTTTTCTTGGGTTGGTTGGCTACTATCGTCGCTTTATTGAAGGCTTCTCCAAACTCGCCAGACCTCTTACCCAGTTACTGAAGAAAGAAAAGAAGTTTGAATGGAGTAAACCGTGTGAGGATAGTTTTCAAGAGCTAAAGAAGAGGTTAACTTCCGCACCAGTGTTGACGCTCCCGGATATCAGGAAAGATTTTGAAATCTTCTGTGATGCGTCCAGGCAAGGATTAGGCTGTGTTCTGATGCAAGAAAGAAAGGTAGTAGCCTATGCTTCAAGGCAATTGCGGCCCCATGAAGAGAACTACCCAACCCATGATTTAGAGCTTGTGGCCGTAGTGCATGCTCTAAAAATATGGAGGCATTATCTGATCGGCAACCGCTGTGAGATCTACACGGATCACAAAAGTTTGAAGTACATATTTACGCAACCCGATCTCAATATGAGGCAAAGGAGATGGCTTGAGTTAATAAAGGATTATGATATTGGGATACATTATCATCCCGGAAAGGCTAATGTGGTAGCTGATGCCTTGAGCCGAAAGAGTTATTGCACCAAGCTGTGGGTTAAGGACAGTATGCCTGCACTTCAAGAAGAATTTCGGCAGCTTAATTTAGAAGTAGTAGGAAAAGGATTTCTCGCTACTTTGGAGATTCAACCAACCTTAGAGGATCAAATCAGAGCAGCTCAAAAGGAGGACAAGTATGTCCAGGAAATCAAGGATACTATGACGAAAGGGAAAGCAACAGAATTTTCAGAGGATGAACAAGGAACCGTCTGGTTCGGAAAAAGGATTGTTGTGCCTGAGACAAAAGAAATAAAAGAGTTGATCATGAAAGAAGCTCATGAGTCTAGATACTCAATACACCCTGGGAGTACCAAAATGTATCAAGATCTGAAAGAAAGATACTGGTGGGCAGGTATGAAAAGAGAAATTGCAGAGTATGTTGCATTGTGTGATGTGTGCCAGTGGATTAAGGCTGAGCACCAGAGACCTGCTGGACTTTTGCAACCATTGCAGATCCCTGAGTGGAAATGGGAAGAAATTGGTATGGATTTTATAACTGGGTTACCGAGAACCAAATCTGGACATGATTCAATTTGGGTCATCGTGGATCGTCTGACAAAAGTCGCCCATTTCATTCCAGTAAAGACCACATACTCGGGGGATAAACTCGCAGAATTGTATATGTCAAGGATTGTGAGTTTACATGGAGTCCCAAAGAAGATTGTGTCAGATCGAGGAACCCAATTCACTTCAAGGTTTTGGCAAAAGCTACATGAACTTTTGGGCACAAACTTAAACTTCAGTACAGCCTATCATCCCCAGACAGATGGACAAACATAAAGAGTAAATCAAATTTTGGAAGACATGTTGAGGGCCTGTGTCTTAGCAAACAAGACAAATTGGGATCAGAGTCTACCCTATGCAGAGTTCTCCTACAATAATAGTTACCAGTCCAGTTTACAAATGTCTCCATTTGAAGCCTTGTATGGTAGAAAGTGCAGGACTCCATTGTATTGGAAAGAGACAGGAGAAGGACAAGTATTTGGACCAGACGTGTTAAAGCAAGCCGAAGAACAAGTTCGCCTAATTCAGGACAGATTAAAAACAGCACAAACAAGATAGAAGAGTTATGCGGACAATCGTCGAAGGGCATTAGAGTTTGTACCTGGGGATCATGTTTATTTGAAGGTGTCACCTCTCAAAGGAATGAGACGTTTTGGAGTCAGTGGAAAGCTAGCTCCCAGGTTCATTGGACCCTTTCCTGTTGTAGCGAAACGAGGAGAAGTTGCTTACCAGTTGGAGCTTCCATCTCAACTGTCAAAGGTGCATGGCGTATTCCACGTGTCTCAGCTAAGAAAATGTCTTAGAGTTCCAGAAGAGCAGATGCCTATAGATGAAATCAATGTGAAGGAGGATCTCACCTATCCAGAGTATCCAGTCAAGATATTGGAGGAAGCAGAGCACCGTACGCGCAGCAAAGTTATCAAGTTCTGTAAAGTGCAGTGGAGCAACCATTCCGAATCAGAAGCGACTTGGGAGCGTGAAGAGGATTTGAAGGAAGAGTTCCCCGACCTTTTTCCCAGTCCGTCCGAATCTCGGGGTCGAGATTCTTTCTAAGGGGGTAGGTTTGTCACATCCCAAAATTTGCTTTTTGGAATAAAATTAAATTCAAATTAATTATTTTAAAGTAATTGGATTTTATTTGGATTTTATGAATTTTCTGGAATTTAAAACCTATTTTAAAAATTAAAAAGGTAATTCAACCTATGAAAATTAAATACCAACAATAGTTGGAAATAATTTTATTCAGTCCAAAATGTTCCCAGAAACTTCTGTGAATTTTTCTGGAATTTTTGGAGGTAATTTCATATTTTTCTGAGGCCTAAATAATTTTTTAGCCTTTTCTGAAATTAGAAATCAAATTCTGAAAAATAAAAATCTCCCCTCTCCCTCCAGCCGACGCGTGGACGGCCCAGGACCGCCCACGTCGCCGCTCGGCCTGATCCAGGCCGCACATCCCTCTCTCTCGCTGCCAACGGGCCCGGCCCAGCCAGCCCCGCCTTCCCCTTCTCTTCGCCCGACGCATGGCCAGCCCGGATGCGCGCCACGCCACCGCACTCGCCCATCCGGCCGTCCCCTTCCACTTAACCGCGTCACCGCCCGATCTTTTCCCCGAGCCGCGTGGCAGCCATCCGCGCCGCCCGCCCGCTCTCTCTTCTCTCTCACTGCGCGTGGGACCCACCTGTCGGATCCGTCGTCCCCGCGGAGCTGCCTCTTTCCTTTCTTCTCTCCCCGCTTTCCTTCTTTGCGCCGGCAACCAATCCGAGCCAGATCCGGCCCTTCCTTCCCTGCCTCTCCCCGGTTTTCGCAACCCCGAGCCCCGGCGGGAACCGAATCCCTAACGCCCGCGCCTCCCTTTCCTTTCCGGTCCCCTATTTCCTTTTTCCCCCAAACTTTCCCCGCCGGCCACCGAGATCTCCGACGAGCAATCCCGCGCCCGTGTCCCCTCCTCCGCCCTATAAAAGCCCCCTTCGGCTTCGCCTCCTCCAGCACCACCTCCCTCGGCCCTCCGCTCTCGCTCCCGAGCCCCGTAGCACCCCAGCACCGTGCTTCCCCTCCCTCCGAACTTCGCCGCACTCCGGCGAGCTTCCCTCGTCGCCTCGAGCCTCCCCGAAGTTCGCCGCCACCACCCCGAGCACCCCCGTGCCCGCGCGATCCTCCCCGACACCTCAGCCGCCCCTCCCCGCCGCCGGAGCACCGTCGCGCCGGAGGACCCGAGCCAGCTCCGCCACTCCCTCGCCGCTGGCCTTCTCCGCTCGTCGCCGCACCTCGTCGACTCCTCCGTTGGACTCGCCTCCGCTCCAGGACCGCGTTTTGGACCTCATCCCCACCTCTCCGCCACTCCCTCGCCGCCGACGACCCTGCCTCCGGCCACTCTCCCCGGCCTCACCTCCGGCAGGTAACTCAAAAGGGTTACCTACCCATATTGGGTAGGCAACGCCTCCCCGCCCGACTGGTTACCAGCGCTAACTCTTTCCCCCCTGGCTCCCTCGGCGCGCGTTCGAGCCCCCGGCTCCGCACGCTGAGGTCGAGCCATTCTTTTAAAATTTCACGCTGACAAGTGGGCCCCACACGTCAGCGGCCGCCGGTCTGCGCTGGCCACTGCCGCCTGGGTCCCACCCCTCTGTGCTGGACTCTGACAAGTGGGCCCGAATTCCAGTGGGTCCCACGTGTCAAAGGTTGAGTCAATGGGCTCACTGTCCAGTGGGTCCCACATGTCAGTGACCGCCAGTGGTTACTGTTTAGTGGGCCCCACCTGTCAGTCTCTCGGAATAAAAATAGAAATTAAAATCTAATATTCCAGTGGGCCCCACACGTCAGAGATTTTCGAATTTCTGGATTTATTCAAATCTGAGATTTTCAAACTAGCATAACTTTCTCATTTTAACTCCAAATTCAGCCATTCAAATTTCTAAATTTGTCTAAAATCATAATCTATCCAACTATGGCCTCTATTTGGATTTTTGAGTTTATTTGAATTTTATTGGTATTTATTTGCTTTGTTGGCCTCGTCTTTTCTCGCGTAGATTCCAACGTCGTCGACGATCACTCCACCCAACAGCAAGAAGACTCAGAGCACCTGCAAGAAGGCAAGTCTCCTTTGATCATCTTGAACCTATGATTTTGAAATGTTTTAATTATTTCAAATTATATGAATTGCTATTTACATAAAATGATAATTTAAATCTTAAGGTAGTAGTTAATCCAACCTTGTTATGCCATCCATTGGAATTGATTGTCATGTACCCTTGTCACCTTAGAACTTCCTTTGACTCAATAATGAGGTTATTATTTATTCTTTGATAATGATAGTATGGTAGTATAATGCTTAGTCATGCTAAATAAATACCCTTGGAACTTTGAAAATGGGAAATTATGATTTACTTGTGTTTACAAAGTTGTGGTGATTGGAGTTACCACTGTTTCTTTTAAAATAAAATAAAAATGTGAAAGATGGTTTAGATTAGGGTGGATGGTTGGTTTGGCTTGGTGCAGTTAGCACGAGATCTTGGAAGGTGTATGTTCCACCTTAGTCAATTAAGGACCGACGCTTGTGTTTGTCCAGACTGAGCATTAACCGTACAACCACAAGTCTATATGGGTACGACCTAGCTGACTAACTTATGATAGTCTAGTTTAGGTGCCACCAGTGGAAAGTGGGTGCCAGGGATGGACTGGTTATTCACAGTGAGGGACAGGGATTTACTGTACTCATATGGCGCAAGAGGGGGCTTCGGTTCGGGCAGTTAGCCTACCTGCGGTGAAACCTCAGCGGATGGTATCTAGCTAGATTAGAGTAAGGTAAAGGCTTTGTGATATTTTATCTGGGTCTCATGCCAAAGGAAGCGTGTTGACTTTTAGGATAATTTATCTCTTGTGGGTAAAGTTGTACAACCTCTGCAGAGTGTAAAACTATTCGAATAGCCGTGCCCACGGTCAAGGGCGGGCAAGGAATGCATTCACATGGTAGATCTTTGGTTTTGGTTTTAAAAATAAAGTTTTGGAATTCCGAGAGTGGAGGGAACTCTCGGAAGGGTATCCTGGCGGTTGGAGCCAGAGAGGGTGGATGTAACCCGCAGTATTAAACTTGTTCAGTTGTTAAACTAGTGTTGGTAGATAGAACCTCCACTAGAGAATAATTGATAGTTCTGTTAAAACAAATACTTGTTAAAATTGATGCCTTGCAAATAATTAGTAGTAATTGAAATTAAAATATTGCTTTGTGCTAAAAGAGCCATATAGCCTTCCTTTGTCAAGCCTTGCATCTATGCATTTTTCCCAAGACTTGCGGAGTACTTTATGTACTCACATGCTACACTCAAAAACAAATCTCAGAGGAAGTTGAAGCTCAAGAAGGTGACTATGACTACTGCTTCGCTTGCGGCTGTGATGGATTCTTCCCGGAGGAATAGGTCGCGCTTCCCCAGTCAACTGCCTGTGGCATATTGATGGGTCTACTTTGAGTTTTCTTTGCTTCCGCTGTGTTTGGATTGTGCGGGGACTTGAAACCTCCAATGTAATAATGAGACCTGGTGGTCAGTACTCTTTATTTTGTAATAAATCGTTGATGGTGATGTTTTCCATTCTGTTTAACTGTGTGCACTAGCTTTGATCTGGGACTAGTGCAGTAATACACAGAGGGTCCGGGTTTGGAAATCCGGGGGCCCGACAGGGAAGTCCTCCCTAGGGTTGTCGCCAAAGCACCCAAGTCTCGGGTGGGACATGGTGGTGGGGCTAACTTATGCCACCGATGGGTTTATTTTATACTTCGTGAAGTACGTCAGAGCTCTAGAGCCTCTACGCGGTTTGTTTATACTCCTGCAAGAGTTACACCAGGGCTCTAGGGCTCTGGGGCCTCTGCACGATTTGTTTATACTCTCGTAGGAGTTACGCGGTCTTTTTTATACTCCGTGGAGTACACCGGGGCTCTAGGGCATCCGCGCGGTTTGTTTATACTCCCACAAGAGTTACGTTGGGGCTCTAGGGCATCTGAGGGTCTTTTTTATACTCTATAGAGTACGCGGGGGCTTTGGGCATCCGTGCGGTTTGTTTACACGCTCGCAGGTGTTATGTCGGGGCTCTACGGCCTCCAGAGGTCTTTCTTTATACTCCATGTGGTTACACCGGGGCTCTAGGGCCTTCGACATTATTTCTTTATACTCCGTGGGGTATGCCAGGCTCTCTGTTACAGGGAGTTTATGCATAAGGACACAAGATTGCAAGAGGACTAATAGTTTATATAAGTGCTAGCTCATATATTGCTTGGCTAAGCCACCCAAGAAGACTTCGTCATACAGATTTTGACATTTCCCGCACATAATATTAGTTCAGATTCGAAGCAAAGTTTACAATGACGGTTTTGGCAATTTTCCAAGGGAGCCTTTCCAGCAGTAGAAGCGAATGACAGCAGGAGTGTTACTTGTGTGGCTAACGATATTTCCCCTCTATCGTATAGCATGTACACTTTGAAATGTTTGACCAAACTGGCTATTATTATTTGAGAAGTTTGAAACGTTTCTGAGAAAGCGACCTTGCAATGGACTTATTCAAGTAGTGTCCTTTTTCATATTTATTATGACTCTCTTGATAGGCTGAAAGTCTGAAATTGACGAATACGAAGACGACGACAACATGGGAATCTTTCAGGTGCAAACAAACAGAAAAGAAACAACTAGTGATGACTTGGAAGTCAATCTTTGTCATGCAAACAAAAAGAAAATTAAAAAGCAGACTAAGACACGTACTAGGCTGCCTTGGGTCCAGCGTTTCCTGTGTACTATTCTGAATCACAATGGTGAAACAGGGGAAAAAATGGAAGGAGTGGTTTCAGTTTGCCGTTTACGTCACAAGAAGATACCTGCCAGCCTCATGGTCAAGCTTTTTTACCTCGACAAGAAGAAATCACAACAGGTTGTACCTCAGACGAGCAGAGAGCTGGGCCGAGCCAGTGGTTTTCTATCGAGACGTGAGTGGGCTTTATGGGCCGACGTGACAGGTGTAGCCATGCACGGACGCATGGTGTTGGAAGCACATACATACACGCATGCATGCATGCAATACTTAGGCACAAGGACGCACGATTGCAAGAGGGCTAACAATGTAAATAAGTGCTAGCTTATATGTATAGCAAGAAAAGAAAGAAATGTCTAGCTTGATCTGCTAGGCTGAGCCGCCCAACAAGACTTTGTAATATATAAAGATTTTGACAATATTTCCCACACATAATTCAGATTCCACATCAAAGCATACAACGACAGTTCTGGCAATTTTCCAAGGGAGTCTTTTAAGTAGTGGAAGCACATGACAGTGGGAGTGTTACTTGTGTGGCTAATAATCTCCTCCATCAAATACCACGTACGCTTTGAAATATTTATGATAAAACTAGTTATTATTATTCGAGAACTTTGAAATGTTTCCAAGAAAGTGACCTTGCACTGGACTTATTCAAGTAGTGTCCTTTTGATATTTATTATGACTCTCTTGATAGACTGAAAGTCTGAAACTGACGGATACAAAGACGGCGATGACGACTTGGAAGTCTTTCCTATACAAACAAATGAAAAATAAGCAGCTAGTGATGACTTGGAGGTCGGTCTTTGGCGTGCCAACAAAAAGAAAATTGAAAAGCAGACTAAGACACTTACGGGACTACCTTGGGAAGCGATACATGCAGCGTTCACTTTTTACTATTCTGAATCGCAATGGTGAAATGAGGAAAAAAATAAAAGGAGTAGTTTCAGTTTGCCGCTTGCATCACATGAAGATATGTGGCAGCCTCATGGTCAAACATTTTTACCTCTGCAAGAAGAAATCACTACAGGTTGTATCTCAGACGAGCAGAGAGCTGGGCCAATCCAGTGGTTTCCTCGAGAGACGTGAGTGGGCTTTATGGGCCGACGAGGAAGGTGCAGCCATTCACAGGTGCAGCAAGCACATACATACGCGCATGCATGCAATACTCAATACTGCAAATAGACCCAATTTGGCCCAAGATATAGGCTAGGCCTCTTCTGGTTTTCGGCTGCATGGACACCCATCCGGGAGTTGGTCTTGAAGCCGTTGAGCCGCGAGTGATTCTCAGCTCAATTTTTTTGAGTTGACGTGAAGGCAACCAAGAAGTCCTCCTGAAACTCTTCCAACTACACCAATTCCAGTTTCCTCATATCTGAAAGGCTTCGGTCAATTTTGTCATCTTGATCTCGCTCTGTAATTTTGTTTTTGCTTTTGTTTCTCCACGCTATCCCTTGCTTTTGTTAGAGCTGGAACTTTTTTTCACCCTCAAACGTTTGGGATGAATCACAACCTTTAGTTTTAGAATCCACTAGGCCAATACTCCGCCCAAATTAAAAAGGAAATTCAGTGAGACAAACTTTTCCGTCAGCAGTGGGTCAGCTCATTGGACAACTATGCTCATCTCAAATCTAAACTTCTCAACAAAAAGCTCCTCCTTTCAGAAGCGTCAACAATTCTTTTTAGAGCAAGAAGCGTCCCTTTGTTCCTTTCACAAAGTGATTTCTGCAAGAGCATGCCAACCTGTGAACAAACCAATCCTCCAAACTTGGAACATTTGGATAACTAATTTCAATGTATCAACTAGTTGAATGCAACAGAAAAGTTGCTAAAATATGTTGCTTTCTTTTCCCTGTGATCTGATATGTTCTGATCTCCGAGTTTCAACTAACATAGTACTCTCAAGTTTTCTATAATTGCACTGTCATTGGTCTTATCAATTACAGCACATACCTTTCAAAAGTACACCTCATACTTACAAAAATGACCAGTATAACATGTAGGGTCACAGAGGAGGCTAAGAAAATGCAAAGAAAGTGCATGTCTTCATAAAACTTTGTTGCTACCACGATATACAAAATTTTCTATGTATCTATATGCCATTAGTACAGATTACACTTGTTTTATAGTGTATACATGGATACTGAATAAAATCTTTCTTTTTTTTTATCTGAAAGCTACTTGCTTTTGAGGCAAAAGAAATGGCAAGAAGGAACAAAGAAGGCCCATTTCTTGTCGGCTGGAAGTTGCGGCGAAAGTCATAACACGACGTAAGGTAGTGTTCTCTTATTGTGTCTTACATTAACTTGTTGTAATCAGAAGGGAAGACAAGTCATCCACGCATTGTCACTTCAGCACAAAGCAACCACGCATTCGAACACTAGTCATAAGCCACACAGACGTACAGAACTATTCAGAATATCCGTCAAATAAATTAAGGAGTTCCATGGATTGGATTTGTTGTCCTGCTAATCTATTGTTATTACTTATTAGGCTTCAACTCATATTAGAAAGATTTGATATAAGAAATTTACTTATTAGGCTTCAACTCATATTAGAAAGATTTGATATAAGAAATTTAGAGTGGGTTCTTTTAGATTGACTTATGGCTTATTGCTTAAATTTTTAAATTCTGACTATTTGCGAGAGATAGTACGCATAGTAAAATAGTTACATGCGATTTTGGTCGGTACAACTGAACTCAGTACACTTTTTACTACAATCTCTCTGTTGACTTCACCTTGAAAAATTTACAGTTTGAAAGTTAGTTATTGTAGCATAAGTCATAAGCCACAAGCTATAAGTGGAAAAAAAAACCCAGCCGTCACTGAGTAGTAGTTTTAGCCACCGTGTTTAAGGTTAACTAGCTGCATAAACGCGGCGCACGCCGCGCTAGCTACCGTGTGGACCGAATTAAAAGAGACGATAATTCGCAGGGGGCTTCATAAAAAAATCGAGGACACATGCGTAATTTCGGAAAAACCAAAGGTCTTTTTTGTAAAAACCGAGGACTTGTAAGGACCTATACGTAAGTAAATAAGGACCTATACGTAATTCTGGAAACCCGCGGGGCGCCATCAAAAATTTTTTTGTAAAAAAACTTGCAGGGACCTTTTTGCGAGAAAAAAGGACCTTTACGTAATTTTCAAAAAAGTGAGGGAAAGTGCCTCGGCCGGCCGTACGCGAAATGCGCCGCCACGCGCCGGCCGACCGAGCGCTGCGGGCGACGTGGCCGCTTCTCTGGCCGGGAATCCTTCCGGCTATATGAAGGTTATATGATTCCTTAAGTTGTTTCTTTGAGCATTACTGAGAACCTTCACCGCAGTAACACCTGCACTCACCAAGCACCATCCACTGGGGGTTCAGCAACTCCGAAACTCTATCGAAGCTTCCACTAAAGACTAATTCTGGACAGCCTATAGCATGGTGACACGCTACACCGTTGTCTTGTACACTTGGTTGCCTTAATTCAGTCCTATAAAGAGTGGCGAAGGAGTCGAGCCTTGGCATTGTGCTCGTCATCTCAAAAAGCTAAGCTCTTCTTCTGCCTCATCTGAAAGATGTCTTGCAGCTGTGGATCAGGCTGCAGCTGCGGCTCAAACTGCAAGTGCGGGTATGTAAGTTTATTTAGTATTTCAGTAGCAGTGAGGAATTTCTTGTGCTAATCAATTTGATTTTTCTGGTTGCAGAAAGATGTACCCTGACTTGGAAGAGAAGGGCAGCAGCAGCCAGGCCACCGTGGTCCTCGGCGTCGCGCCGGAGAAGCCACAGCTTGAGAAGGCCGCCGAGTCCGGCGAGACCGGCCATGGCTGCAGCTGCGGCTCCAACTGCAAGTGCAACCCTTGCAACTGCTAGGAAGCTAGGGGAAGGCAGGCACATCTGCGTGTGTGTGTGATTTACGAGTGAGTGGATAATAAGGAGACTATTTGGTTGGTGCTTAACCACCATGGCTCGAGCATGCATGCGGTGTGGTGCCGTCGTTGTGCTGCTGCAGCTTGTGAAACGGGCTAGTCTAGTACTACATGCCATGTAGGCGTCTAGTTCGGTTCATCAGCTGTTATATATAGACATGTACCTCTGCCTGCCTTTTGTCTGTCTGTGATGATTTGGTCTGGAGTGAATTTGCAGGAGTCGTTTGCATAAGTATGTTTGAACTGTGTATGTAGTAAACCTTCGATTTGATTCCTTGCAACCAGCAATCCACAACCACATCTCCGAATCTTATGTTCTAATTGCTGATCATGACCAATGCAGCGAGTAGTAGTGAATTAGTATTTAAGCATGCGTCCACAACCACATGTCGAGCAAGAAACACTAGTACTATGTAGTGTCCATGGAGCTCCTTGTTCCCTTCGTGCTCGCCTCGCTTATTGTAGGCCTCTTCGACCCCGCCAAGACCCCGTACATGGCATCAAGCGGAATTCAGCCCCTACTATGTCGATGTGGTCGGCGTCAGCCACGAACGCCGTCTGGCCGCACCTGCCGATGGTGACGCTGCACATGGCCGGTCAGTTATCACCTATGATAAAAAAAAGGTGACCAAAATCAAATTGTGACTTTTTGTTGCTCCATACACTGAATGAAGCAGTGCCGGCTACCTTCCACCTGCATACATGTATATCATATACATGACCATGCATCTGGTGAAAACGTATTAAGTTTTTTTTGGCATGTATAGTATAGTTACTGATTTGTCCAAACCATGCCATTTAATGAACCAGCAATTTCCTATAGAAAAGGGAGAGACATGAGTTGAAGCACCTTCATTACAAGCCGTATATTCAACCTACGTCTCAATGCAACTTCATACAATATCTTGGATGGCATCTCATCTAGGGGCATCACTCTTAGTAAGGTTTTCCTTTCTATCTTTTTGACATCAGTACCATTATTTGTCCTTCCTTTATCATACATCAAAATCACAAATCACAATGAAGGAAACTGTGATATGCTGCGACAAACTTGGAAGTATTTAATGTACATAGGGCTAGTGATATTCTGCATGCACGATCTGGTTGAAGATGTGGCAGGTGAAGTCATGAACTGAAGCAAGAAAACGAACGACAAAGTCACCGCTCAATTCGTATTCTCCCCCTTCCTC
Organism: Dendrocalamus latiflorus; assembly: GCA_017311315.1. Taxonomy (NCBI): domain Eukaryota; kingdom Viridiplantae; phylum Streptophyta; class Magnoliopsida; order Poales; family Poaceae; genus Dendrocalamus; species Dendrocalamus latiflorus. The sequence continues at coordinate 1,135,058 of CM029642.1, forward strand.
GTATGTCCTATTCCTCTTCATCCCCTGGAACAACACAGCCAAGTGAAACGAAAATGTTGGAAATATTTCTTTCAAGAAAAAGAAGAAAAGGTACAAATATATTTAGAGACTACCATAAGGTTGAAAGATGGAATGAACAAGAGGAAACAAGGAAAAGTACCTAACGAACAGAGCAGCCCAACAAATTAGGAGGGATCTTTTTTGTATACAGCACATACCATCCCCAAAGTAAGGTTTTGAGTACGTAGTTTCATACTTATACTATAGATTAAAAATGAAACTTTTCAAAGAATACAAAGGGCTGGTGCGCTTCATTTTTCTGCAAGCATGCGTCGGACGGAAACGGTGTGATATGCCTCCCTGATATTCCTCTCCTGTTCTTTGATCGGAGTATGTCTCCTATTCCTCTTCATCCTCTAATTCTGCCAAGAGAAATGAAACGGTGGGAAACAAATTCAGACTCTAGCATACGGATGAAAGACGGAATCAACAAGTGGAAATTAAGGAAACAAATTAAACAAACAGAGCAAGGCAACAAATCAAGACGAAGTAGTTGTGCTAATTTACCTCCAAATTTGGTAAAGCGGCTGATATTTGTCTCCAAGTGGTAGGAGGGATCTCTTTTTGTGTACAGCACATACCATTTCCTCTGATTGTCTCCTTCATGTGCATAGGCCTTGACATGCTGGATATGACTCAACCTTTCCCACTCTGGGCTACATTTTCCCTTGGCTATGGAAGTGAGCAACTCTAGGCTGCATTGTATCTCCAAATGCCTTGGCTTTACATCTTGCAGGTATCCCGGGAGTGTTTCCATGTTGAAATCCCACAGCTTGAGCCTCTGGAGTGCAAGCATGCCCTCCAATACCTTCAGCTTTGGGCAGCAGCTGATGTCAAGCTTTTGCAATTTGGGGAGATTAGTGATCCTCTCGAGGTCGGGGTTCTCATACACCTCAAGCTCAACGAGAGAGGCAAAGTTCTCTAGAGAGTTGAGGTGCTGGACGTTTTGTACAGATAAATATTTCAAAGCCCTTGCATGGGAGGCAAGGCCAGGAGGAACACGCCTCAACTTGCAACCATCAATAAGAAGCTCCTCCATGGCAGGCATGGCTTGCACTTGCTCCTCCCACTCCCACTCCTTCCATTCCACCATTCCTTTTAAGTACATCTTGCACAGTTTCGGAAATGCAACTGCCTCCTGGGAGGAAGGGTGGTGACTATGGTGATGGTAGAGCTGCTGCAGGAATTCAGACCCAACATGCTCGATGGCTGGAGCGCAGTCGATCTTAAGGAACTGCAAACAGGGGAGCTGACACAAGCCATCAGGGAGTTGGGTGCAGCAGGGCAGGTCCGCCATCTCTAGAAACCTCAAGCTCTTGAGGTGCGCTGCTGTTGTCGACATCATCCACATTGGGAGCCGCCGACCAAAATATCCTTGGATGTAAAGAAAATCTAAGGAGTGCGGAGGGCAGAGCTCATCAAACACCACCTCAATTCGTCGCTGCTCTTCCCTAGAGGCGCCTTCTCCCTCTTTGACCAGCCCATCATCTCCTAATCTGCTGGTGCAGTGTAAGAACAGTTTGGTAAGATGCACCTTTTCACCAAGCCTGGCCTTTGCGGTGGACGAGGCAGAAGATACATTCTCAAGATTCCTTAATCCAAGAAGCTTGAGCTGGGAATGAGGCCCCAACTCTTCCAAACTACACCAATCACCATCCATGTGGGCCAGAAATCCACCTAACTTCCTCATATTTGTTAGACCATAGAATCCCCTAGGTATACCACTTATATTTGTGTTAGCAAGGCTAAGAAACCTCAACTGACCTAGCGTCACAATGCTACGAGGAAGTTTCACCAAACTTTTACAACCACAAAGGCTAATGTACTGCAACAATTTCATCTCACCAATGTTTTTCGGTAATATAGATATATCAGTTTGTGCCAAGGACAAATACCTCAAGTGTTTGAGTTGATACAAAGATTTAACCAATGCAGCACATTTTGCAGATTCTATGTGTAGAGTCCGTAAACTTGTAAAGGTAAATAGGGAATCACCAGGATTAATCTTTATATGCCAACTGATATTAGTGTCCTTAGTGATTTTTGCTCTTGTAAAAATCTCCACTCAAATTCATTCGATGGCAATCCTTTGGTTTGTAGAGACAACCTAAGAAACTTTTGTGTATTGAGTTTACTAAAAATACCAGTTTCTCCATTGTGAGCTACTAGTGCTTCATTCCTAGCCATATATTGAGCAAACGAGCGAACAACATCGTGCATGTTGCAAACCCATTGATCAGCGTAACTTGTATCTGGCTCTATAAGGTTCCTCAATATTAACTGCTTATAGAAATCTCCTCCTAATTCTTCTAATTTATCCGAGTTTCCATAAACAAATCCTTCGCTTATCCACATACTAACAACTGTATGAACAAAGAACTTTGTATTTTTTTGGGAGAAGGGAGTAGTGCAGAAAGCACTGCTTCATATAAGGAGGCAAGTCTTCATAGCTCAAATATACTGCGTAGTTTAGTTCTTGGGGCATTTCGGATATTGACCATATGGAATTATTCAGAACCATCTCCCAATCTCCTCGTCGTTTCTCCCTTTGGCACAAGAGTCCTCCCATTACTTTTACAGCAAGCGGTAAACCATCACATTTTGCTATGATTTTCATTCCAATATCCTTCAGCGTATCAATATTAGGTTCATCTATCTCACTTGAGATTACCTGCACAGAGTTAAACCCATCAAATTAATATCAATTAGTATACTGGTAGTGGCTTGCGCCGATTTTTCCTAATAGAAAAAGAAAAGAAACTAGTAAAATTGAATTGTCAAATGAATTGGTAGTGGCGAGCGCACGTTCTTATTACTGTGAAATTAATAACCATAAACAGTTAATGAGTAGATATATTTACCGGCATCACAAATTTATGAGCTGGCCACTCAAACAACAACTAACAGGGTAACAGGATGGACAAATTTGTATGAACAAAAAAATTTCTACAAACAAAACAATTTTCTACGAACAATTTTGTACAAAAAATAATTTTCTAAAAACACAATAATTTTATACAAAATTTTAACAAGTTAATTATGAATAATATATGCTATCCTAAAAAGTACAAGGCACAAATTAATTAAGAACTCATCGAGGACCTAATTTTAATTTCAACCATTGAGTGCTTTACTACTAACAATAGCAATACAGCTACAGGGTTTGATAGAGCGTACTAAATAAATAGATTAGTAACTGACCTGCTTCTTGAGCAAGGACCAGGCATCTTCAGGCCCTAATTGGTCGACATGGTGGTAGGGATGGCCAGCTTTCATCGCTCGGGCAACTGTGTCGAGTCTTGTGGTGACGAGCACCCGGCTACCGAGGGCACCGTAACTGAAGGGAGCCAAGAGCAAGTTGTTCCATTCTCCTGCACTCCACATGTCATCCAGCACTAGAAAGAACTTCTTGTCCCTGATAGCGTTGACAAGGGCTGGCACAAGTAGGGACCTATCTCGAGTCCCAACGCCAGGGAGGTCCCCGTTGGTGGTGGTGATGGCCGTCCTCAGCAGCTCTACCTCGTCGAAGTCTTGTGTGACACTCAGCCATATCTTCCTCTCGAACTTGTGTTGGATGGCCTCGTCATTGAAGACCTTCTTGGCGAGGGTGGTCTTACCGATCCCGCCGACACCCACGATGGCGACCACCATGATGCCATAATTATTCTCCTTGTCTCCCTCCACCTTTGTCATGAGCTTCTCCACTAGCGCTCTAGTATCCTCTTCGATCTTCTCCCCAACCACGCCTGGCCGGTCCAACACCTGATCCGTCTTCCGCTCATATGAAGAAGGTCGGGCTCGGGCCATCCTCCGGTCCTGGTAGGTCTCCAGCTTGATGAAGTTGAACCCAGCACCCGTCTGGCAGATGCCGTCTAGCCTTTGGTTGAGCTTCTTGATGCGGCTGCCAATGTTGTGGGCGGAGAGCGGATTCCGCAGGCAGAAGAGCAAGGGGTTGCAGCAACCCATGCCTACCGCAGAGGACGCACCCTGCAGTTGATCCATGGCCTGCAGCTGGCAGAGCTCGAGGATGTCGGTGGCGTCGTACATAACGTCCTTGAGCTTTCTGACCCATCCCTGCACGTGCTGGTCGGTGATGCACTTCCTCTCGGCGTCGGCGAGGTACTCCTTGAGGCTCTGCAGCTTCTCCTCCAGGTTGGCGATGTCGCCGGAGGCACCAAGCAGCATGCCCACCTCATCTTGTGCCACCTGCTTGAGGAGGTCAGCAACGTAGGACGCGAAGGCATCTAGCACCACCGCCATGGCACCTCCCGTGTCGCGCGCGCGTAGTAGATGAAGCAAGCTAGCCTAGCCAGATCAAAGCTGGAAAATAGTTAAAAGCTTAAGCACCCTTCCTGGCTACAAAAGGAACGCATACTCTTACGCTGCGTTCATCGCATGGCGCTCTCTCTTAACTAGTTGGCTTTGGACAGAGAATGGAGATGCTAGCTTTGCCCATGATGATGCGATGGAGGTGTGTATGAACTGGACTTGAAGGGCAGCAGTGTTAAGGCCCATGTGACCGACTGTTGTCCGGACTTGCATAGCGGACTTAAAACTCCACTGAATGCAGCCACAGCCAAATGCCATGCCCACATGCTCGATGGCAAGGACAATGCCTAGGTATGGCCTTGTCTTTTTCGGCTTTGCAGCCCTCATAATTGTACTTGCAAGGTTGATTAATGTAAATTGAATTTTTGACTATGCAAAGATTAAGAATGTTAAATTAATTTTTGAATTAATTTTATTCAGGAAAAGCTACAGAGGCTTACATGTGGGTCCCACTGGTTTTTAATTAACTTTTATTTATTTTTAAAAGTAAAAGGATATAGAGATTGATATATAGGGCCACGGCAATGTGCAAACAGTATGCGGAGGGGGCGAAGAACTACGGCTAGGCGGTGTGCACGGGGACACGCACCGCACAGGCGCAACACAGGAGCTAGCGGTGGGCGTGGGTTCGTGCCTAGGTGACGCAAGGCGGAGGGAAGAAGAGGGAGCTAGGTCGGAGGAGGAGGGAGATGGGTGGGGCGAGCGTGGGTCGCTTCTGGCCGAGTCAAGGGGCTTGGTGGGCTGGGCTGGTGTCACTGGGCCGAGAAGGGGTATGGGTGGGCTGGGATGAGCCCTAAAAGGGTTTTCAAAATTGGAAACACGACAAGTTGAGCAAAAAATTGAAATGGAAATTTGAATTCAAATTCATTTTCTTGAATTTTTGCACAAGCACAAAAAGACCCTAAAAATGGGATGTTACATATATATATACCTTACTGTAGAAAAAAAGATACGAAGAAATTTCACACCCATATGTATCTATCAAGTTTTAATTTTATTTGGTTTGGTATTGTGCAAAGAGCACCTCATTTTTCCATTATTAGGTCTTAAGGATTAGATAATATTGATCACGTGTGAAAAGGTGATGGAAAAAAAGAGCGGTGCTTGCTTTGCTTGACTGACCTCAAAATGCACATCAAAGAAAGCTGCATGCTGCCAGCTTGAGCGCACAAGGAAAGAAGGCGATGGAGGTGGCAATAGCGAGCTTAATTGGGAAGACAGCTTGGCGTGTTGCTCACTGACGGAGTTCCTACAAGCTGAAGCTAGCGGGAGTTTTGCGTGAAATTCCTGAGTTACGGCCTGTTCTTTTTGGCTGCGGCTTTTGGCTTTTGGCTACGGCTTGTGACTTTTAGCCTGTTTATATGAGAGATTAAAGAGTAACAAAAATTTACATACAGTTTTTGCCGATATAAATGAAGTCAGTAAAGTATATACTACAATTAACTAGTAGACTCTATCTTAAAAAAATACTCTATTTAAAAGTTAGTTACAATAAAAAAAAAACTAAAAAACAGTTTTTAGAAGCTGAAAAAAAAACAGGGCCACAAACGGGGCTGACCTACACAAGCTTCTGAAATGTTTGCTAATGAAAAACACTAGCACTACGATGCCTATTAATTCTATCAGCGAGAGCTAGCATATAACTAACAAAAGCTATCATCCTATATATGTATGCTTCGCTACAAAGTATACGTACTATTACTACAATAAAAATATTGCGATCCGTGAACATTTATTTTTGCTAAGTTAATCTGCAGCTGAATTATTAAACGTGAACAACTTGCACAAAGGGAAACTTAGCTATAGCGTACGATGTTTTCTTTCCTATTTTTAAATCTTGGCCTACAAATTTATGCACATGAAAGGACAGACATTTGCATCTAGGTAGCATGCACGAAAGGCTACAGATTTTGGGATGCTTTTGTGTCATTAGCCCTTAATTTCCGCTGTCGACAAATGTAGCAGCCTCCACGGCAGTCGCACGCACCACACCACACCTCGCTCCATTTCACACTCCGACATGGAGATCTTTCCACACCACACCTCACCTCACTTCATTTCACACCACACTCATTTCCGCTGTCATAGTACGTAAGTAGGAAGAAAGAAATGGAGATCTTTCCATGAGGCCTTCTTGGTCCCTAAGCGACAAGCAACATGATATGCTATATTGAATTGGTATATCATCTCATTGAATTGGTTTGATTTTACCGGTGGCAATAACAACCGTAGAAAGAGCCTTTTCGGCTATGAAGATTATTAAGACTAATTTACGAAATAAGATAAATGATGAGTGTGGATGAACCATACCATAGTATGCTATATTGAACGAGACATATTTGCAAACATTAATGATGATAAGATTTTAAAGCGTTTTTTAAGGGATGAGGTCACGTAAGAAACAACTATCTCGTGCTAGTGGGAAGTTAGCTTCTTATAAATGTAAACTTTGTGTTGTTCGTATTTATTCATACACATGTTTGATTTACTCTCATATGTTGTGTTTACAGGTTCTGGTTCATGTCCAACTATCAATGAAGAAATAACAGGATAAGATAAAGAGCAAATCTTAGTAATTTAAGTATTCAAATTGTATCTTTATTATGTTACTTTTTTATATTTTGATATCATGCCATGTTTTTCTTATTATGTTTTATGTTTACTTGTTTCGTATTGAACTCAAGTTTCATATCAGTAATGCAATTAGCCAATTATGATATACTTTTGTTATATCGTGGTATGGGTATAAATTGACGTTAGTTTTAAGTTGTTAGAGTTTAGCCTGGGGCGTAGCCAAATTCTGATTCCGCTACTGATTTAAAGAGCACCTCATTCTCCATCATTAGGACTTTAGGATTATAGATGGAGTCAAGACTTTAGGATTACAGATGGAGTCAATACTGACCACATATGAAAAGGTGACGGGAACGGAAAAAAAAGGAAGAGAGACCCCATATGCCGATAGAGCATATGGGGTAGAATGGGAATATGCTGTGCTGGCGCAATGATTGCTTGACCAACTTGGTTTTCTTTTAAGACACCTGCTTATGCAGCATTGCTTAAGACTTGACGTCAATATTTCTCCATTGAGGTTTTTGGATACCTTGTAAATTTTGTTTCGTATGAGCACCAAATTATACATCAATAAGATTGCTTTAACACAGCACACCGATAGTACGGCAATAGTAAAGGTGATCTTTTGTTTATTTACTTTGCCTTGACCTTTACTCATGCTTTTAGGAAATAGTGAATTTTGAGATACTTGTAAGTGATGTATCCTTGACCATGTTAGTGTCGATGGACTCAATTTTTGTACAATAGACTAAAGAAAATTTGGCCCATCAAGGCCCATAAAGAAGGCCTATTAAAGCTCACGGTAGAGAAATTCCCGGCCCGTTGAACGTAGACCCCGGACAAAACTAGCGCGGCCCGTTTGGGTTCAAAATGACCACTCATCCGTCCCAGACCAAATTCATCTAACTTTACAGCCCAACATCGAACACTGCTTGGACCAACATACGGTTAGCTCACCACGGCCCAGAACAAAAGTCGGCAAACAATTCAATTTCACTGACCTATCTACTGACTCCTTTAACATTCTAATGTATCTTAACACAGCACCAATGTCCCATCAAAAGTCCACATTAATACAATGTTAATATGTAATGTATAGCAGCAATGTAGCAGACATAGCACATTGGTTGTATTCTTTAACAGGCTTGAAAATCATATTCATGAATGATTAAAAAATAATGGACTGCTACATAAGAAAAGTTGAATGTTGTATATAGCACTATAACAGCAATATAGCTGACAGCACATTAATTGTATTCTTAACAGGTTTGAAAAGCATATGCATGGGTGATGGAAAAGATGATTGAAATTTCCAAAAAAAAAAACTACTACATATGAAAATATGAATGTTTTAGCTTATAACCATTGATGTGGGCATCTAGATGACTCGACTACGGAATCATAGATTCATAGTGAGGCAGATGAATGAGATTGTTAGGGCCCATGGCCTATAGCATACTCCGTAGTGGCCATGGCTTTTGAGTGAGTTCTATGTTGAGTTGTTGGTTCACCATGTAATGTAACCTGCAGCATTCTTTTTGTTCAGGTTGCCCTCATCATTTGTTTCACGCCAACGATGAAATTTCTGAGAGTTTAAACATTTCTTTATAATCGATGACATCCTTAGACAACCTTGAGTTGTTGGAGCAAGCAATCTCAGGTGTACTGGTTTTGTTCTCATTTGTCGATATGGTAGCTGACCTGCTAGCTGCTACTTACTACACGCCCACGAAACTGTACCTTTTAAGCATTTGGCATTTACTTTCATCATTCTGTCTTTTGAGTGGTATTATTGCTTTTTTTTCATTATATTCAACCGAATTTTGGATCTGGCAAGTGGCTCGTCACTTCGTCAGTCTCCCTAGTTTGAAATGGTTCTCCTATATGTCGGTAGATTATCATGCACACTTTCACCTTTTGTTTCTCGAAGAAAGTTTCAATCATGGCCAAACCGATGGAACTGCAAATTCTCTCGATGGGCTGCAAATCTGCAAACAAATTGAGAAAGTACGACTGTCTCGTAGATGTGCATGTGTTCTCTTTATTTTTATTTTGAAGTTCTGCTGGTGCTTTTATATATTTTTTTCTTTGCAGGTGTCACGCTGATATCCAGCAGAGCCAGGCAACATGATATTCTTATGCCGTACGGTTGATCCATGAAGTGTAAAATTCATTTTCGGTGGTCTATACATAACATCCCATAGAAGTCGATTGAAGTCTGGACGCTCATCGTCCATTGAAGTACCAACAGATTTTCGGTCAGCAATAGAGAAACTTGCGGCAGAAAGAAAGAAATTTCGGCCCACAAAAGCCGACAAAGAAGGCGCTTTCGGCCGACGAAGGCCGACGTGATAGAAATTTCGGCCCGCTCAGACCCAGTGAGGTCCCAATGAACGTAGACATGGTCAAATATACGAGTTATAAGGTAGTAAGAGATGTACACTCTCTGGCAAAGCCTCTGGCTGTTCTTTGCTGCTTTTAAAAGTGGTTTTTAGTTTTTGTTATAATATCTAATTTTTAAATAAAATATTTTCAAAACGGGATCTATAAATTAATTATAGTATACGTTAAAAGTCTAGAATCTGTACCAACAAAAATCACAAGCAAGTATCTCCCTCTGTAATCTTTGTCACGAACAGCACAAAATTCAACAATTTCAGCCAAAACCAAAAACCATAGCCATAAACGAAAAAAAGACCAAGTGCTCTGCTTGATAGCAAAATGAAGATTTAAGGATAGATTCTTTTGGGCTGATAGCTTATGGCTTAAATATTTGAATTTTGGCTGTTCGCGAGAGATAGTACGCATAGCAAATAGTTGCATACGATTTTGATCGGTATAACTGAACTCAGTATACTTTTTACTACAATCTTCTTATTGATTTTATATTGAAAAAACACATTATTTAAAAATTAATTACTATAGACAGTACGAGTAAGACGATAAACCAACTTTTAGTCAAAACGAACCGAGCCTTAATTGTGCCGAAGAGAATTGAAAACAAGTGTTTCTTCCTTATCCCTTGGAAGTTGGAGAATGTGCAATGCCCCGGTTTAGAGATGCCACACAGACTGCATAGACACATTGTTGTCCCGCAGAAAGACCCTGGGATGCGCAGGCAAGAGCATGGATGCTTGTTTGCCGACAAGTACCTTCTCTAAGCATTCGTTTCCATGACTGTTGTATGAGATTTGTTGAGATTAACCAAGGTATTGCCACGCCTGGCTAATCTCTCTCTTTTTTTAGAAGAATAGTCTAATCTCTTCATGGGTTTCCTTTTTTTTTACTCCCACATCTGAATCCGCTCTTCTTGTCTGCACCAAGACGTCATCCTTACCCACACAAGAAAAATATATATGACAATAAATCAGATGAGTGAATATAGCATCGGAGTTGTTTAATTCATATATATGTATCTACAAACAACTAGTGAGATCGAGGGTATCTCTTTTGTTTCAAGGGATAGAAAATTTCGAAATAAATCCTAAATTCAAAGAAAAAAAATCACAACTTGTTAACGTCATTGAGCCAATGTTCTAGAATTGGAGATACATATGTTGTTGTGTATACTCTCCGAGATTGATGGCTGCTGGTACGCTAATGTAAGTCACTCAACTTGTTATCTTAGTGACTAGCTAGAGGGATCACACAAGTTGCTTCAGCATCCTCATGTCTTATTTGCAGGAAAATGTTTGAGAGGGGGAGGGACACACGGAGACGGAGGACCATCCTCTTCAGTTAGTCTCACAGTTAATACAAACGCTGAATTTCTCGACGCAAGGATTCAGCAACAACCGACGGGAGTTAACATAATGCATTTCATCCTTCTGCTCCCGCTCATTGACAACGCATTGAACGACTTTACAACTCAAACATGGTAGCCTGAGAATGAGAAAGAAAGAGGGGGAGATTCAGTACGTCAACGTGACGTGAGGGAACAAAGAACTTAAAAGGATCATTTTCCTGCTCGTAAAATATCAAAAGAACGGACTCTTAAAAAACCAGGAAAGAACGGAGGCACTAGTGAGAAAAAAACTAGGAGTAGGTAGTGGTAATTACTGGAACAAAATGTGAGTATTCCATCTTCATTAAGCAAATTAGCATGAACCAGAGACTGACTGGACAGAGATCAACTGCCACTATCTGTGGTGTGCTGTGCTGCACTGCACAGATGTGTCATGCAAGCCAAGAAAAAGAAAAGAAATACAAGAAGCAGCACACCACACGAACACATGGGTTTTTACGGGCTGTTGGGTGGAACGGCCCAATCCCTACTGGCGGGACATGTCTTCCTCGCGCGCCTTCTCCCATCCCACTCTCGAACCCACCCATCGATGTCTCCCAAGCGCAAGTCTCCGGCGGCGACTGCGGCCCCGGCCGGGTCGCCGAGGAAGACGCGGAGCATGGCAGCTGGCAAGCGGGCCGCCGGAGCTCCGTCGAAGATGGCCAAGAAGGAGGCGGTGGCGCTGGCGCCGCACCGACGGCGGAGCAGAACGGGGGGAAGAGGGCCAAGAAGGCAACCGAGGTGGAGGAGGATGGCGGTGCTGTGGCCAGCGACGGGAAGCGCGTCGTCGTCGAGGCTTGGTGAGTGCGTGCGTGTGCGGATGAGGTTTTTCTTTTCTTTTTGGGAGTTTTGACGATTTTAAGGTGCTTCGGAGATTGAGGTTAGATTAATGGATGGATGAAAAGGTAGATTTCTTATGTTATTTTCGGCTCTAGATGGTATAAAAGGTGGCAACTTTGGGGTAACTAAATTTTGGGGAGAAATCAAGTGACTGCGATATTTCGCGAATATCTTCTTTTGTCTTTAGGTTTGCTCGCGCTTGCGGATTGTTTGGCATGGAAACTAATAGATATTTATCTCTTGCGGTTTATTGCTTCTGTGAGCAACGAGAGGAAACTGTTCTATCCATGTTGAATTTAATTACCTTTTTAATCTGTAGTTAAGTGTGCCACAATTGAAATGGAAATAGGAGGAGGAAGAAGCAGGAAACATAAGAAGCCTGAAGAAGTCTAATAGGAGTCACAGGTTGGAGTGTATGAAGTTACTCTTATAAAGAAAAATACAAGCGTCCAAACTTCGACCAGCCCATCTGTAAATTATGTAGTTTCACTCTGGCAGTTACCGTCTTTACCTTTTGTCCGGTCAATGCATTGGGGAAAAAATAGAGGATTGCATTAGCATTGAACCCAATAGCAAGGTGCTGAAAATAGAGGATTGCATTAGCATTGAACCCAATAGCAAGGCTGCAGCAAATCGCTGTGAAATTAAACATTCTTAAACCCACATGCCAGAACAAAGAACTATTTGGATTGTCAATCGTGCAGCTGTTTTTTCGTTTTCAAGAAAACAGTGAAGATTGATTATGTTTTGTAATAAAGCCGTTATCATTCCTGTTAAGAAAATAACTCTGTTATCAACAAACTTATTTTGACCTTGCACATTGGAAAGAATATTCTCTAATCTCCTCACATAGTTGAATATTCTGCAAGTGTTGTCTAGCCTTCTGTAAGCTTAATATTTCTTATCAGTCCTTGTATTGTATTGAATAATTCTTGTTGCAATTCTGCTTGTAGTTTCCTCTTATTACTTGCTTCTGTGTCCAATTCTCCAGCACGCAATGCAGACAGTTTAAGACCAGAGCTTTGAAGGTGGAGGATCTTGAAAGTGCTGTTTCTGGGTTTCTGTGTAAAAACTTCATATTATCATGAACTTCACCACACTGGGTTTCTGTGATTATCAATCTTTTTGACTGGCATTATTTTATTTTGACTGATATTAAGTGGTCATATCACTTCTGGTAATCTTGTTATATATCTCTGGATTTCTGAATCATATAGTAAAACTCAGTTAGCTATAACATTCTTTTCCTTTGAAAACTAGCTATAACCGAAAAACTCGGCTTTGATGACTCTTTGCAATCCTGTTTGATGTTTGGTACTAGCCAACCTATTAAATCAATTATATTACACTTCAGTCCAAAAGTCAACTCACTGCACAATACTACTGAATGAGGTCTCTATGTTTGTTTACACTGTTTCTTTGCGATGCCATTGCATTTAGTTTTGAGTACATAAATTAGGATGCACCATGATTTTGCATAGTTGTAGTATTTAAGTAACACACAATTGACATGCAGAACATGCCGCGCCCCTTCACAGCAATGAAGAAGCTCGACATGGATGAGGTCATCAAGGACATCGCCAAGAAAATTTCCTGAATCTGATCGGCCGTTCATGTATGGATGGCCCCATTTTGTGATGGAAAGCTTCGAGATAGCTTGTAAGCCACCAAGTGTACTTTTGTGTAGGAACAATATATTGCACTGGTCATGCGCCATAGAATACCTAATCGTTCTGCGTCCAGTGTAGTCAAGACATGAATTAAGCACAGTGGCAATGCATAATGCTTGGGTACCTGAGGAGCCCTTGTCTGTACCGTCGCGATATTACCATCACAAGGCTTTCGCAGAATTGTCTAGGTAGAATACGTAATCGTTAACCATAGTTTTGATTTTTTAACCATTTTGATGTTAGTAAACCATATATTGAAGTGAGGCTTATTATTCAGATAGTTGGCAACTTGTAAGTCTTGACTGCAGGTATCAAATTAATTGATCTGTCGCAACTTATTAGACAGTCATCTAATGTTTTCTTTGGTGAAAGAAGCAAGCTGTAAAATTGCATCAACTGTCGTGGTGCAATACATCACAAATAGTTGCTATGAATGTTCATAATGCACAATCACAAATAATTTAGACGATCATTTTCTTAATAGAAAAGGCTTCTCAGTTATCACCCATGATAAAAAAAGTGACCAAAATCAAATTGTGAGACTTTTTGTTGCTCCATACACTGAATGAAGCAGTGTCGGCTAGCTTCCGCCTGCATACATGATATATCATATATATGATCATGCATCTGGTGAAAACGTATTTAGTCTTTTTTTGGACATGTACAGTATAGTTACTGATTTGTCCAAATCATGCCACTGAATGAACCAGCAATTTTCTATAGAAAAGGGGAAGACATGAGTTGAAGCACCTTCATTACAAGCCTAATATTGAACCTACCTCTCAATGCAACTTCATACTAAGTATCTTGGATGGCATTTCATCTAGGGGCATCACTCTAGTAAGGTATTCCTTAGCTCATAACTAACAGTTATCTACTTTCTATCTTTTCGACATTAGTACCATTTTTTGTCCTTCATTTATCATAGATCAAAATCACAAATCACAATGAAGGAAACTGTGATATGCTGCAACAAACTCAGAAGTAACCAAACTACATCGGTTGTGGAAGAAGACATAGCATGATTTATAAAAGTGAGGGTGTTCCCACCTAATAGGCTATTTTTTTAGAGGAAGTTGACCTAAGACCGTTTATAAGGTTTTTGCTCTACCGGTTGTACTTACGGGTATAGCGGTCCAACTACTAAGGATCAGTCTTGGAGTTGGATGGCACTGATGCTGCGCAACGCTCACAGTACAAGGGGCTGGTAGTTGAAGAGGTGGCAGGTGAAGTCATGAACTGAAGCAAGAAAAAGAACGACAAAGTCACAGCTCAATTCGTGTTCTCCCCCTTCCTCGTATGTCATATTCCTCTCCATCCCCTGGAACAACACAGCCAAGCGAAATAAAAGTGTTGGAAATGTTTCTTTCAAGAAAAAGAAGAAAACCTACAAATATATTTGGACTCTACCATAAGGATGAAAGGTGGAATGAACAAGAGGAAACAAAAAATCTACCTAACGAACAGAGCAACGAAACATAATAAGATGCAGCAGTTGTATTAGTTTACCTGCAGATATGGAAGAGCTGACAACGATATCTGTCTCCAAGTTGTATGGAACTCTTGTGTATAGCACATGCCATTTCCTCGGATTGTCTCCATAGGGTGCATAGGCTTTGACATGCTGGATATGACTCAACCTTTCCCCTACTAGATTTTCCCTTGGCTATGGAAGTGAGCATTGATAGGCTGCAGTGCAGCAGCAAATGCCTTGGTTTTACATCTTGCAGGTATCCCGGGAGTGTTTCCATGTCATAGTCCTCCAACATGAGCCTCTGGAGTGCAAACATGCCCTCCAATGCCTTCAGCTTTGGGCAACAGCTAATGTCAAGCTTTTGCAATTTAGGGAGATTAGCGATCCTCTCGAGATCGGGGTTCCAGTACACCTCAAGCTCAACGAGAAAAGCAAAGTTTTCCAGAGAGTTGAGGTGTTGGATGTTTTGTATGGATAATATTTTCAAAGCCCTTGCATGGGAGATAAGGCCAAGAGGAACATGCCTCAACTTGCACTGATAGAGCGCAAGCTTCTGCAAGACAGGCATGGCTTGCACCTGCTCCTCCCACTCCCACTCCTTCCATTCCACCATTCCTACTAAGTTCATCTCATGCAATCTTGGAAACGCAGCCGCCGCCTGGGATGAAGAGTGGTGACTATGGTGATGGTAGAGTTGCTGCAGGAATTCAGACCCAACATGCTCGATGGCTGGAGCACGGCTGATCTGAAGGAGCTGCAAATAGGGGAGCTGGCATAAGCCATCAGGGAGTTGGGTGCAGTAGGTCAGGTCCCCCATCATTAGAATCCTCAAGCTCATGAGGGGCGCCGCTGCTGTTGACATCATCCACATTGGGAGCCGCCGACCAAAATATCCTCTGATGTTAAGATAATCTAAGCAACACGGAGGGCAGAGCTCATCAAACACCTCCTCAATTCGTCGCTGCTCTTCCTCAGAGGCGCCTTCTTCCTCTTTGACCAACCCATCATCTCCCAATCTGTTGGTACAGCGTAAGTCCAGAACAGTAAGATGCACCTTTTCATGAAGCCTGGCCTTTGCGGCAGACGAGGCAACAGATACATTCTCCAGACAATCTAATCTAAGATGCATGAGCTTGGAAAGTGGCCCCAACTCTTCCAAACTACACCAATCACCATCCATGTGGGCTTGAAACCCACGTAGTTTCCTCAAATCTGTTAGACCATAGAATCTCCTAGGTATACTGTTTATACCTGTGTAGCTAAGGTCAAGAGCCCTCAGCTGATCTAGCTTTACAATGCCATCAGGAAGTTTCACCAAGCTTTCACAACCACGAAGGCTAATGTACTGCAAGAATTTCATCTTACTGATATTCTCTGGTAGTCTAGATATATCAGTGTATCTTAGGGACATATACCTTAGGTGCTTGAGTTTATATATAGATTCAACCAATGGAGCAACATTTGCAGATTGTATATGTAGAGTTTGTAGTCTCGAAAAAGTGATCAGTGAATCACCAGGCTTAATCTTCAACTGGCCAATTGATATTAGTGTTCTCAGTGATTTATGTGCATGCAAAAAACTCCACTCTAACTCATCTGACTCCAATCCTTTGCTTTCTAGAGATAACCGAAGAAATTTATGTGAACTAAGTTTGCTGATAATATCAGTTTCACCACTATGAGTTACTAGTGCTTCGTCTCTGGCCACATACTGAGCAAATGAGCGAACAACATCATGCATGTTGCAAAACCATTGATCAGCGTAGCTTGCATCTGGCTCTATAAGGTTCCTCAATATTAACTCCTTATAGCACTCGCTTCCTAATTCTTCTAATTCACCTGAGTTTGCATGAAGAAATCCTTCGCTAATCCACATGCTAACAATTGTATCAATGACGAACTCTGTATTTTTAGGGAGAAGGGAGTAGTGTAGAAAGCATTGCTTCATATAAGGAGGCAAGTCTTCGTAGCTCAAATATATTGCGTAGTTTAGCTCTTGGGGCATCTCGGATACTGACCGTATGGAATCATTCCGAACCTTCTTCCAATCACCTCGCTGCTTCTCCCTCTTGCACAAGAGCCCTCCCATTACTTTGACAGCAAGCGGCAAGCCATCACATTTGGCTATAATTTCCAATCCAATATCCTTCAGCATATCAACCTCAGGTTCATCCAGCTCACTTGAGACTACCTGCAAGCAATTTAAACCAATAGAGTTAACACGCGACTAATGTCGGTTCTTTTTTATTTGCTAATTAGCTCGTCATGGAAATTAAGAAACCAATAAAAGTCCAGTCGGTGTACCGTGTACGTACATACCACCTAAATTGAATGTCAAAAATGAATTGTATAATTGTACGTTAATTGTTTAAAGCTGCGAACATGCAGACATCTTGATCGATCGAACCATCGATCTCTCCTTTTTCTCTTTAGCTTGGCACAGTGAAATTAAAAAGCATAGCACTCGCACCCATATGAATGAAGTGTGTGTAACGTTGCAATTAGAACGGACGGTGGCACGGACGGTGAACAAGATTAGTCTGTATGAGCCAACTAAACAACAGGACTCAAACAATTTAAACCAATAGAGTTAATACGTGGTTAGTGCCAATTCTTTTTTATTTGCTAATTAGCTCAACAAGGAAATTAAGAAACTAATAAAAGGCCAGTCGATGTACGTACGTACTACCTAAATTGAATGTCAAAAGTAAATCGTAGAATTGGATGTATTTTATGTTGCACATAGACCAAGAACACATTGAAAATGGTTAAACTATCTAATTATTATCTCTAAACACTGTATTCAATACATAAAAATGGGGAATACAAAGTAAAGTTGTATATCTATTAGGGTATGGAGGAAATAACACACTTATTTTGTATTGAAAAATGAAATATAACCTACATTTGTAGACAAGACCATTAAAAAAATACTCGCTGCACTTTTAGACAGAGTGAGTAATAGTACATGTACCCTAAAAAAACTCTATAGTCACAAAAAAAGTCGTTTTAGAAATTAACATGGTCCTCCAAAAGGCAACTTTGTCTATTCATTTCTATTGTCATATTTATGTGTTCAATTTAAATATTCAAAAGGATAATTATTGCCGAAGTTAATAATGTTTGACAGTACTCCGTTCGTAAATAGAGGAAGTGATTATATTGCTCAGCTGGAGGAGTTATAGGTGATGCGTGAGGTAACTAGCTAGTAATGTTATGAAATAAATAAAATAGACCGTTAAGCTTGATTCAGATGTTACTGACCTGCTTCTTGAGCAAGGACCAGGCATCTTCGGAGCCTAGCTTGTTGACCTGGTGGTAGGGGCACATGGCTTTCATCCCTCGGGCGACTCTTTCGTCTCTCGTGGTAGCAAGGACTCGGCTGCCTGGAGCAACAGCGTTGACCAAGGGCGTTTCAAGCACATCCTCCCATGCTCCGTGGCTCCACACATCATCCATAACCAGCAAGAGCTTCTTCCCTCTCAAGGCAGCAGTAAGGGCTGGCCGAAGCACGGCCATTGCTTTCTCACCACGGTGGTCTCCACCGGCAAGGGTGATGGCTGTCCTGAGCAGCTCAGCCTTGTCGAAATCCTGGTTGACGCTCAGCCATATTCTCTTGTCGAACTTATCCTTTATGGTGTCGTCGTTGAAGACCTCTCGGGCGAGGGTGGTCTTGCCGATCCCGCCGACGCCCATGATGGCGACCACCATGATGTTGCTGTTGCACTCCTTTTCTACCAACATCTCCACTAGCTCCCTCGTGTCCTCTTCGATCTTCTCCCCAACAACGCCTGACCGGACAGGCTCCCCCGTCGTCTCGCGGCTAGCATGCACCCTACTGCTACGCTCCTCGTAGGTGCCGAGGTTGGCGAAGTTGAAGGCGGCACTCCGCTCCTTGATGCGGCCAAGCCTCTGGTTGAGCGCCTTGATGCGACTGCCGATGTCGTGGGCGAAGAGGGGATTCCGTAGGCAGAAGAGCAAGGGGTTGCAGCACCCCAAGTCTACGGATGCGCCTCGTTGATCCATGGCCTTGAGCTGACAGAGATCGAGGATGTCGGTGGCGTCGTACATGGCGCCCTTGAGCTCCCTCACCCACCCCTGCACGCTCTGGTCGGTGATGTGTCTCCTCTCTGCATCGGCGAGAAAGTTCTTGAGGTCCCCAAGCTTGACACCCATCCTGTCGATCTCACTGGAGACACCGAGCAGCATGGCCACCTCTTCTCTCGCCATCTCGGTGAGCATGTTTTGGAGGTAGGATGCAAAAGCATCCAGCACCACCGCCATTACTTCAGGTTTGCTTCCTTTTGCTGTAACAAAGTTAAATCAAACATCATCTTTGTCATTAGTTTTGGCTAAAGATATTACGGATGCTAGAAATTGGATGACATATCACCAAGGAAAGAAGAGTACTAGTAATCAATTTACAAGAAGCTAGCCTCTTTATTTTTCAGAAGAAAAGACTAGCATTAATTGCTAACAACAAAACAGAGCTGCGCGTGGAGAATTTTACTGCAAAGCCGGTGAGACAACCATGAGAAGCTCGGGGGATCAGAAACAACGTACCTCCTACCCTTTGGCCTAAGATGATCACGAGCGAAGACAGAGAATTGGCGTTGGAGGGATGGATGGGTCTCTTCCGTCGGCAAGTGGATGTGGATGGATTTGACCAAGTCCCCCCCGGGGGGGGGGGGGGGGGGGGGGGATATGTTTCCTACAAAAGTCAACGTACTAGTGGGGGGGTATGTTTCCTAAAAAGTCAACGTACTAGTGCTCTTTTGGGGTGGAATAAGCCGGCTTATGGCTGAAATTGCACTGTAACTGATGGTGGATTATTTGACGTAATTAAATTAAAAATAAAAAATAGATTAGTCTATCACGGTTAACGCAAACAAATATAAAAAAAATACAAAAAAGCCTAAAAAACCAAAAATCTAGAAAAAGATGAAATTAAGGAATAATGAACTAGAACCCAGAAGCTTAATCCGAAATAAGTGGGACACAGGGTCGATCTAGCCTCTTTTTCTCTATAACTACTGATGCCTTTTTTGGTGTAATTAAATTTAAAAGTTTTAAAAATAAAAAAATAGGTTAATCCATCATGAACAATACAAAGGAATACGAAAAAAAATTCAAAAAGTTATAAAAAAGAAGAAATTAAGAAGCGAGAAGCCATAAGCATAAGCGGGCTTATATAAGCCAAACTGAGCAGGGCAACGTTCATGTTTCTCTATTTATACTAGTATAAAGGGGAGTTTGTTCATCAACCTGCCCACATCGTATATTTCCATAGAAAATTGATACTCATAGTACGCTTTTGGATCACGTTCACGTTTGATGATATGTATCATTCACTTTTGATACATCGTTATAATGTATGGGCACCTTACTAGCATACAGTAATTTGGGACTTTTCTAGTGTGCATGGACACTTCAAATTGTGTGATACAAATTAAAGTCGTACCGATTATTGTTCATGGTAAAAATGCCCATCTGTACGTGTGCATGCAATATATTGTTCAATGAATCCACTAGCAAACACGTCTAACAAAAATATTCAATCTCTTAATGTGGTGCTCAGTCGGGCTGAATTTTAGTGACTTATGGCTGAATTTTCACTGTAACTGGCTAAAATTATACTGTAGCTGATGACGGCTTATTTGGTATAATTAAATTTTTAAAAAATTAAAAATAGAAATAGGGTTAGCCCATCACGTATAATGCAAACAAGCACGAAAAAAAGAATCAGTAAACAAGCTCAAAAAGAACTGAAAAGTTCGAAAAAGACGAAATTTAGAAATAGTGGAAAATAAGCCGAAAGTTAGAAGCTTAAGTCCAAACGAGCGGGGCCAGCTTCAAAATAGTGAGAATATAGTAGAAGACCCGTGAAAAATACACTATTTTTCTAAAATTATTGTGAAATTCTTGCGCTCTAATGACTCAAAGCAACGTCAACTATTAACGCAAGCAAGCACATGCACAGAGCACAGTCGCACATGAACATGCGCTCGCGTGTGTTTGGTTTGGAGGCAGTAGGGATAGAATGGCTCTATCCCTGTTTTTAAGGACGGGACCGTCCCCGTTCTTTGTTTGGTTGTAAGGGATAGGACCGTCTCCGTTTTTTGTTTGATTATGGGACATCAAAATATGGGATGAGTCATCCGACGTGTGGGGCTCTTTTGCCATCCTCTTGTTTTTGAGAGGCGAGGAAGAGGGACAAGCCCATCCGCTCGTTTTTTAGGGACGGGGCATCCTCGATTTAGGGGAATATTCCCGGGATATTCCCCAAAGGGGATGGACTCTGTCCCTGCTGACTCCAATCCAAACAGGTCCAAATCTGGGATCACCCCGTCCCATCCCCTATTATCCCTAGAACCAAACACAAAATGATTCCAACTACTCTCATAAAAAGCTAAAAAAAACTACTCTCATAAAAAATAAAGAAAAAATGGCACGCAGACGCAGGTAGCTAGTGATGATGGTCGATATTTGGGACTATAATACCAATCGACCCAAAGGTTATAATTGAACAAAATATACAATTGTTATGAACTTACTTGGGTGGTTGGAGGTGACCACGCCGGTGCCCAAACATGTCCCAAGGACTGTCACCGTCCAAAACAGGGCCTGTCCAAATTTCTATATAATATATAATGATTTTAAATTCACACAGAATAACAAATATGGTAGCCCATGCACCTGCACGGGTTGATGGCTAGTCATAACCAATAGCACGGACGCCATGTTCAGGAAACACTAGCTAAGCCTGAGAAGTACTGCGTTTTGTATGTAAAACAATAGTAAATCCTGTAGAAAAGAAGCCTAAGCACCCCTATCAGCTGGCCATCCTGAGATATATAACTAGCATTAAGCTAAGCTATATAGAGTGTCAAAGGAAGCAAGGGATAAGATCGCGGTCAGAAATAGAAAATAATAACTTTGACATACCATCCATTATTGTCCATCTGTCTACAATGACTCTTGCCATCAAGTACCAACCATAGTTCACAAGAGTTTACTCTTCTACAGGCCGAACTAGGATGAGCACGTAATAATATATCATACGAGGATAAAATAATTTAGTTGATTTTGAGCGAACGACCTTCAAAGTTGACTTGCCACAATACTATGTTGGATGGCAAGTTGTGATCTACAACTAGGGGTGAAGCCAGCAATCAGGCAAGGATGGGTGACCGTCCGAGGTAGCCTTCGCCGGTAGTACCTCCTCTTCTTCCGTCTGTCATGGCCTTACTTCTGTTACTCGGTGCCTCAGTCCTGTCCTGAGGAGAATTGTGAAGCAAATATCCGTCTCCCAGGTAAGATGGATGCCTGGTTGGTTTCAGAGATTTTGATCAAACACAAAGTCAAGAAGAATGATCAAGGCTACAAATTTAGAAATGACAACTGTCTGTGTAGATGATGATGTCGCCAAGCCAAGTGCCGATCAGCCACTATGACGGCGGTGTGATCTAGCCCAGCTCCGGCTGAAGTCAGAAGTGTGACAGCGACACAGCAGGGCCCTGCCAAACGGCATTTGGATGAAGCAGGCCGCCGGTAAAGCCGGTACGGCGTTGGATGGTGACTGACTGGATGATTTCAATCTGCTTTCTGCTCGTTCGGCAGAGGAGGGTGGGACTGATGAGTTCGTGGACGGTGTTCGGCGCCTCCCAACTCCGGAAACAGACACGGAAACGGTTCGGTTCAGTAGCTTTGTTTTATCCTAGCCCAAACAGATTTATTTATGCTTGTTCGGCACAAATAATATCCTAATCGTGGGCCGCAGATGAACTATTTCGAGATGAATTAAAGCTGGAGTGACCCTAATCATCCAATCCAAACTGGGCTCTGTTTGCAGTTTCTTTCTTGTCCGCTGCACGAGTCAGGCAAGCCTTATTCAGTACATAACATACCTGATATCGATTCCAATGCTCAGATCTCCAGAGACTAGTCTTGCAATCTCATGTGTTTCTGAACCGGCATCCATGCCCTGTGAAGTGTGTGTTAGACCTTCAGATACTGCTCTTGCAATCTCACATGTTTCTG
Organism: Dendrocalamus latiflorus; assembly: GCA_017311315.1. Classification (NCBI taxonomy): domain Eukaryota; kingdom Viridiplantae; phylum Streptophyta; class Magnoliopsida; order Poales; family Poaceae; genus Dendrocalamus; species Dendrocalamus latiflorus. The sequence goes on from CM029642.1 coordinate 1,157,829, forward strand.
AAGCTGCAACCACGCCCCGTTGAGTGTGGACTTGCTCCACGTACGTTAAGGCTCAGTGATTAGAAGAAGCAGATCCATCACATCTCGGTTGAAGGTGTAAAATAGCAAGAGTTGAATAGTGATTTTTGGGAGTCGGTCAAGCCAGGCAACTGGTCGTACCTGGTCGTAAGACGTGTGTGCACAGCCCAGCTCCACCATACTATTAATTAATGTGGGACCAACATTGATCAAGGCCTCTCTCTTTCTTTGACCTCTATGTACTTTATCTTTTCTGTGGGGCCAACGCTGATAAGGAGACCAAGCCTTTCAAGAAACCATCGAATTCGCTGCCCTCTCATCCTCGTTCCATCTGTCTTTTCTCTCGTAAGTTTCTCAGTCGATGGGTTCGCATGAAAGGCTTAGAGCAAGTTCAATAATAGAGCTAAGTGCTTGACTATAAATCAAATTATAAGAGCCAAGTTATACAATAATTTGTCTTCTATTTGTCTACAAATTTTTTTTATTATTATATGGTACCATGTCTCACATTCTCTTTCCTACTCCTCCTCACATACATTTATTATCTGGGTCCACCACTGCATAGGCTCCCGTGTGCAGCTTGTTGCTTGCATGAGAGCCAAGCTCTCCTCTCTCTCCTCTCTTCTCTCCTCCACATCAGCAAAAATGCTGACTAGCTTGGCTATAAGACCATTATTGTACTTGCTCTTAAGCGATAAGAAAAGTTGGATAATATACATTCACATAAAAGCTTGAGCGATAAGGAACGATAGATAATATATACTTAAACGTTTCTGCTCATATCTAGTTTTCATCATATCTAAGATATAGGGTCTGTTCTTTTGATCATTTCGGTTTCAACTTTTAGCTTCCGGTTTATTTTTTACTATTCATAAATTTCGTCTTTTTCTGAACTTTTGGCTTTTTGTTGAGCTTTTTTGCTGGTTCTTTTTTTCCCGTATTTGTTTGTATTATACGTAATGGGCTAACATATTTTTTTATATTTTTTTTAAATTTAATTATGCTAAATAAGTCTCTGTAAGCTACAATATTTTTTCAGCCAGCTACAGTGTTTTTCAGCCATAAGCCACTCAAAAAAGCCATATTGATCACAGCCTTAGTTGCGACTTATGGCTTTTGGCTGCAGTTTATAGCTTTTGGGTTGTTTATGCGAGATATTATAGAGTAATAGAAACTCACGTGTGGTTTTTGCCGATATAAATAAAGTCAGTACAATATGTACTACAATTAACTAGTAGACCCTTTTAAAAAGATACTCCATTTAAAAGCTAATTATTGTAGAAAAGCCGAAAAACAGCTTTTAGAAATCGAAAAGAACAGATCCATAGACTTTAGATGGACCGCAATTATTATTTTTTTTGCTTCGATGCTATATTGAATTTCATGCAAAAGCTTATATTAACGAGGAAACCACCTTATCAGTGTGTTTTTACAATATTGCACATGTTAAGCAAAATGACATTTGTTTTGTTTTCTACATTCACTGCCCCCTTCCATTGTGCTTCTTCCTCTCAAAAAAAAAAAAACAGTGTCAGTGTTTTTTTTTTGCAATATTGCACATGTTGGCATGAAATGTTACGGATGTTGAAACAATTTTTTGTGCTGATTTTGGGACCGTTCCTAATAAGGATTAAATAAACCATTAAATATAGTTTTAATGCACAATTAAGATTCTAAGAACTATGTGATCGTAAGCTTCCAAAAGCAACTGTCCAAGTACCCCTGATGGGAGGCCCACTGTACATTTTATACGACCAATAGTCACTCAAAGATTCCATGAATTGATATAGGAGCCCACCTTCAGGCGTTTCTTTCCTATATGAATGACAAAGCACATGCTTTATCCGCTCCTAACTGCAAGGTGATTCGTCCTTATGTCTATGACAACAATCGCCCTACAGTTGTCACCATGATTCTCTCTCACTGACAATAACTGTAGATCAGTTATTATCAATCTCTCTCTCTCTCTCTCTCTCTCTGAGTGACAGCAAATCACCCCTTCGACTAGATGGGATGATTCAACAAAGCACCTACTCAAGTAGATAACTAACATCCTTTTAACGCTATTTAAGGGTTGATGAGAGAAGACACAAATAACTCCAATAATTGGAATCACAACCAGTACTAGAAGAAGACAAGACAAGACAATCATAATCTTCCAAAATTATCTCATGATGCAAAATTTTCAAAATCATTCATTTCTACAAGTTATCTAGAAAAACCACAAATTTACAAATTCTAAATTCACTCTACTAGAATAACAACGGCTCATCAAAAACAAAACTCTAACCTTGTCACGTAGTCCTTTAGGATGGAGTCAGAAGTAACCACCAGGCGATGTGTGGAGCCCGCATCTGCATGGTGGCTACTGTACGTATTTGTCGCGGTGGAGAAGCAGACCGCCGGTGAAGCCGGTGCGGCGTTGGATGGTGACCGCCGGAGGAAACAGACACGGAAACGGTCCGGTTGATCAGTAGCTTTGTTTCTTATCCTACCTACCCCAAACAGATTTATTTATGTTTGTTCGGCCCAAGATCGCTCTCCATGGTAAACTCTTAAACTTGTTACCCACCCACCGATCTCAGAATCTATGGCCACCACCAACATGATGAGCAGAGCAACAACAATGAAAAGTAAGAAACGACGAGAGCCTCGTAAATGCCTTTTGCTTTCTCTTTCATTTCTTCCAAATAGAATGGATTAATAAGTTTAGTACCATCAATGTACTACTACACAGCAAAAAAAAGTGCAACATGACCAAAAGCATACTAGAAATGGGATACACCATTTTAATGTACTCCCTCTGTGCTAAGGGATAACGAAAAACTTACTAGTAGCTCTTCTAACCAAGAAAGAAGCATGGCTGTCAGACGAAAATAGAGAAGAATGAGGCGCAAGCGTGGTAGTATCATCAACAACCCTCCAGCGCTGCCGTGGCTTGCAACTCGCGTTGTGAACTTGGATCGTTGGAGGTGGCCACGCCGGTGCCCTTGAAATCGCAGTCATAGTCGTGGCCGCCATTGGCCCGGTAGAAGGCGTTCATCACATACACAGCATCACATAGTCGTTCATCACCGCCATTGGCCTGGTATATATCGGCTTACAGTTCACGTAGCCACAGGTGTAGTTGATGTTGTTCTGCAGGTCAGTCTCGCTCGCACTGCTTAACTCCACCAGATGGTGAGGGGTTTGGAGCTCCAGACTGCAATGCAAATAGCATAATACACCAAATAAGTCAGGGGATGCAGGGATAAATTTTAGCATCAGAATGCCAGAATAAATAAACAGTAACTGCACAGAACTATAGACTTGGGTAAACAGCGTTGTAAATACATTGGAGTACAGCCAGCATTTCTCCAATCAAATATTTTAATTTACGTCAGTTTCTAACTCTGAATTGAGTTATGCATATTAACCGATTGATCCACAGAAAATTTTAACTACCAAGAGCCTTACAGAACAACTATTCATATTTCTGATGGCCTTACATAATAACTGTATATTTTACAACAAATAATACATGTTCTATGGACTGCTACCGTCCAAAACAGGGCACGTCCAAATTTGGTTTGCCTAAGATTATTGACTAACTGGTAGGTCCCACCATTTGCTGAAAAATACATGCCTCTATCTTCGCCACATGGACTACTTTCCCAGTATCACCAAAAGCAGCTAGCTAGTGGCTACCTAATTCCTTTGATCGGAGAGGCTACGGCACATGCACACCACACTATATAGTTCAAGCAGAACAGAGAATTGCATGGTTCGAAGATCAAATTTGCAATGCACGCATAGGAATTTAGGGTGGGATGGGATGGAGACGACACCAAATGAAGCAAAGTTAGAAACGGCACTGCTCCATTCAGCGAGTACTTCTGTAACGGCATTCGTTTCCATGAGTGTTGGTATGAGATTTGTTGAGCTTAACCAGGGTGTCGCTACACCTGGCTAATCTCCTTTTTTTTAGAGGTATAGGTTAATCTCTTCATTCTTTTCTGTTTTTACTCCCACATGTGAAGGACTGAGCTACCATCCGGCGATCCCGGGTGGTTGCCCGGGCTCGTCAGTGAGTAGCTTCGATGAGCTCCATTAATGTATAGTGGCATCTAGATCTTGATTACTTGGTGCTATGTCCGAGCTTCCGTGCTTGGCTGGCTCCGCCACTGTCTGAATCTGCTCTTTTTGTAAACACCAATATGTCATCCTTACCACACAAGAAATATATATATAGACCAATAAATCAGATGATTGAATTCATATCCTTTATTCGTCAAACAAAGAAAATCGCAAAGTCTTGAAGAAGCAACTGCAGCAAGTGTGTACCGGTGCTCGGAGCAACTAACTGAAGAGGACGATCCTCCGCGTCCCCCCTCCTAAAACATCTTCGTTATCATCAAACTGGCTGCATACAATAGCCGCAAACTGAGCGGGTGCTTATTCTAGCTTTTAAGTCTAAACTTTTACCTTATTTTATGATGTAGTAGATTTTTTTTACACTGTAGCTGTTAATAGCCTTTTCAGTATAATTAAATTTAAAAAATAAAAAAGCTATATCATCACGGACAATATAAAAAAATAAGAGAAAAAGGAAATAAAAAACTAAAATACTAAAAATTAAAAAGCTAGAAACTAAAAGTTTTAAGCCTAAATAAGCACACCCGTGTTGACAGAGATCAACTGCTACTGTCTTTTCACGAAATCCCAAGAAAAAGGAAAAGAAATCCGAGATGTCATGCAATCCAAGAAAAAGAAAAGAAATCTAAGAAGCAGCACACCACACAAACACATGGGCGTAAAGGCCCAATCCCACTCTTCTTGCGAAAACCCAAATGAGTCCATCGATGCCGGGTCGCCGAGGAAGACGCGGAGCAAGGTAGCCAGCAAACGGGCCGCCGGAGCCCCGTCGAAGACGGCTAAGAAGGAGGTGGTGGGGCCGGTGGCCGAGCAGAACAGGAGGAAGAGGGCCAAGAAGGCAGCAGAGGTGGAGGAGGATGGCGGTGCTGTGGCCAGCGACGGGAAGCACGTCGTCGTCGAGGCTTGGTGAGTGCATGCGTGTGCGGGTGAGGTTTTTCTTTTCATTTTGGGATTTTGGATGATTTTAAGGTGATTCCAAGCTTAAGGTCGAGATTTAGTGGGGGGTTGTTTTGGTGAATATTGGACCTACATCTCAATGCGAGTTCATACTAGTACCACATTGATGTATCGCATCTAGGGGCATCACTTCTAGTAAGGTTTCAACAGTACCATCCTTTTATCCTTCATTTATCATAGATCAAAATCAGGAATCATAATGAAGGAAACTGTTATATGATGTGACAAATTTTGAAATAACAAGACTTACAGTATAAAGGACTTACTAGTAGTGTTATCATGAATTTAAAATACATGTTGGTAATGTACGTATGAAGAAACTTTGGATGATCTGGTTGTAGACATGGCAGGGTGAATTCATGGACTGAAGTAAGAAAAAGATTGACAAAATTGTCACTCAATTTTCAGCAGTCTTGGGAAACAACCTCTTTAATTTATATCCTCCCTTTTTTTTCTCATGTTCTTCCACTAATGCCATATTCCTCTTTGTCTCCTGAAGAAACACAGCCAAGCGAAATGAAATGGCTGACAATATTTCTTTCAAAAAAATAAGGAAAAGTAGGAAATACATTCAGACTTTAGCATACGACTGACAGGATGGAACAAACAAGATGGAACAAAGAAAACAAACTAAACACACAGGGTAACCGAACAAATTAAGATGAAAGGCTTTTGTTAATTTACCTGCAGATTGAGAACAGTTGACATCAATATTTGTCTCCAATTTGTAGGAGGGATCCCCTGTGTATAGCACGTACCATTTCCTTTGATTGTCTCCATCATCTACATACGCCTTCATTTGCTGGATATGTCTGAAGTTGTCCCACTCAGATCCAGATTGCCCTTTAGCTATGGAAGTGAGCAATTCTAGGCTGCAGTCTAGCTGCAAATGCTTTGGGTTTACATTTGGCATGTATTCCGGGAGCGTTTTCATGTCGTAGTCCTCCAGCACGAGTCTATGGAGAGCAGGCACACCCTCCAACACCTTCATCTTTGGGCAGATGACAGTGACAAGCTTTTGCAATTTGGGGAGATTAGTGATCCTCTCCAGGTCAGGGTTCCGATACACATAAAGCTCGACGAGAGAAGCAAAGTTCTCCAGAGATTTGAGGTGCTGCACATTGTGTATGCCTAACCTTTTCAAAACCCTTGCATGGGAGGCAAGGCCAGGAGGAACATGCCTCAACTTGCAACCATCAACAAGAAGCTCCTCCAAGACAGGCATGGCTTGCACTTGCTCCTCCCACTCCCACTCCTCCCATTCTACCATTCCTCGTAAGTACATTTCAAGCAATCTCGGAAACGCAACCGCCGCATAATGATTGTGGTGATGGATGGGTTTTAGGAATTCAGACCCAACACGCTCGATGGCTGGAGCGTGGTGGATTTGAAGGAACTGCAAACAGGGGAGCTGGCATAAGCCATCAGGGAGTTGGGTGCAGCAGAGTAAGTTATCCAACGTTAGAATCCTCAAGCCCTTGAGGGGCGCTGCTGCTTCTATCGACAACATCATCCACTTTGGGAGCCGACTCCCAAAAAATCCTTCGATGTAAAGAGTATCTAAGCAAGATGGAGGGCAGAGCTCTTCAAACACCTCCTCAATCTGTCGCTGCTCTTCCTCCTTGACCAGCCCAGCATCTCCCAGTCTACTGGTGCAGCTTAAGGACAGATCTGTTAGATGCACCTTCTCACCCAGCCTAGCCTTTACGGCGAACAAGCTAGCGTGTACGTTCTCTAGACCAGATAATCGAAGATTCCTGAGCTGGGAAAGTGGCCCCAACTCCTCCAAACTACACCAATCACCATCAGTATGGGCTTGAAACCCACGTAGTGTCCTTAAATTTGTTAGACCACAGAATCCCCTAGGTATATCATGTATATTTGTGTGATTAAGGTTAAGAGACCTCAACTGCCTCAGCTTTGTAATGCTATCAGGAAGTTTCACAAGACTTTGACATTTTTCAAGACTAATGTGCTGCAGGAATTTCATCTTGCCGATGTTTTCCGGTAATCTAGATATATCAGTTTGGTCCAAGGACAAATACCTTAAGTGCTTGAGTTGATACAAAGATTCAACCAATGCAGTAGGTTTTGCAGATTGTATGTGTAGAGCCCGTAAACTTGTAAAGGTAAACAGAGAATCGCTAGGATTAATCTTTATATGGCCAACTGATATTAGTGTTCTTAATGATTTCTGCTCTTGTAAAAATCTCCACTCAAATTCATCCGATCGCAATCCTTTAGCTTGTATAGACAACCTAAGAAACTTTTGTGCATTGAGTTTACTAAAAATATCAGTTTCTCCATTGTGAGCTACTAGTGCTTCATCCCTAGCCATATATTGAGCAAACGAGCGAACAACATCGTGCATGTTGCAAACCCGTTGATCAGCGTAACTTGTATCTGGCTCTATAAGGTTCCTCAATATTAACTGCTTATAGATCTCTCCTCCTAATTCTTCTAATTCATCCGAGTTTCCATAAACAAATCCTTCGCTTATCCACATACTAACAACTGTATGAACAACGAACTCTGTGTTTTTAGGGAGAAGGGAGTAGTGCAGAAAGCACTGCTTCATATAAGGAGGCAAGTCTTCATAGCTCAAGTATATTGTGTAGTTTAGTTCTTGGGGCATTTCGGATACTGACCATATAGAATCATTCAGAACCATCTCCCAATCTCCTCGTCGTTTCTCCCTTTGGCACAAGAGTCCTCCCATTACTTTTACAGCAAGCGGTAAACCATCACATTTTGCTATAATTTTCATTCCAATATCCTTCAGTGTATCAATATTAGGTTCATCTATCTCACTCGAGATTACCTGCACAGAGTTAAACCCATCAAATTAATATCAATTAGTATATTGGTAGTGGCTTGCGCCGATTTTTTCCTAATAGAAAAAGAAAAGAAACTAATAAAAGTCAGTGCACTAGTAAATTGAATTGTCAAATGAACCATAAAATTGTCCGTTAATTATTTAAAGTTGCGATAACGCAGATAGATATCTTGATATCTCACTTTCGCAAGCGCGCGTTCATATTACTATGAAATTAATAACCATACTGTGAAATTAATAACCATACATAGTTAATGAGTAGATATATTTACTGGCAGCACAAATTTACGAGCTGGCCACTCAAACAACAACTAACGGGGTAATTAGGATTGACAATTTTGTACGAACAAAAAAAATTTCTACAAACAATACACTTTTCTACGAACAATTTTGTACAAAAAAATAATTTTGTAAAAACAAAACAAAGTTTACAAAATTTTAACAAATTAATTACGGATAATCTGTGCTTCTATATGTGCTATCCTAAAAAGTAAAAGGCACAAATTAATTAAGAACCCATCGAGGACCTAATTTTAATTTCAACCATCGACTGCTTTACTACTAACAATAACAATACAGTTACAGGGTTTGGTAGAGCATACTAAATAAATAGATTAGTAACTGACCTGCTTCTTGAGCAAGGACCAGGCATCTTCAGTCCCCAATTTGTCGACATGGTGGTAGGGAGGGACAGCTTTCATCACTCGGGCAACCGTGTCGAGTCTTGTGGTCATGAGCACTCGGCTACCGGGGGCACCGTAACTGAAGGGGGCAAAGAGCAAGTTGTTCCATTCTCCTGCACTCCACATGTCATCCAACACTAGAAAGAACTTCTTGTCCCTGATGGTGTTGACAAGGGCCGGCACAAGTAGGGACCTGTCTCGAGTCCCAGCGCCAGGGAGGTCCCCGTTGGCAGCGGTGATGGCCGTCCTCAGCAGCTCTGCCTCGTCGAAGTCTTGTGTGACGCTCAACCATATCTTCCTGTCGAACTTGTGTTGGATGGCCTCGTCGTTGAAGACCTTCTTGGCGAGGGTGGTCTTGCCAATCCCGCCGACACCCACGATGGCAACCACCATGATGCCATCATTATTCTCCTTATCTCCCTCCACCTTTGTCATGAGTTTCTCCACCAGCGCTCTAGTATCCTCTTCGATCTTGTCCCCAACCACGCCCGACCGGTCCAACACCTGATCCGTCTTCCGCTCATATGAAGAAGGTCGGGCTCGTGCCATCCTCCGGTCCTGGTACGTCTCCAGCTTGATGAAGTTGAACCCAGCACCCATCTTCGAGATGTCGTCCAGCCTCTGGTTGAGGTTCTTGATGCGGCTGCCAATGTTGTGGGCGGAGAGCGGATTCCGCAGGCAGAAAAGCAAGGGGTTGCAGCAACCCATGCCTTCCGCGGAGGATGTGCACTGCAGTTGATCCATGGCCTGCAGCTGGCAGAGCTCGAGGATGTCGGTGGCGTCGTACATGACGTCCTTGAGCTTCCTGACCCACCCCTGCACGTGCTGGTCGGTGATGCGCTTCCTCTCGGCGTCAGCGAGGTACTCCTTGAGGCTCTGCAGCTTCTCCTCCAGGTTGGCAATCTCGCCGGAGACACCAAGCAGCATGCCCACCTCATCTTGCGCCACCTGCTTGAGGAGGTCAGCGACGTAGGATGCGAAGGCATCCAGCACCACTGCCATGGCACCTCCCGTGTCGCGCACGCGTAGTAGATGAAGCAAGCTATCCTAGCCAGATCAAAGCCGGAAAATAGTTAGGAGCTTAAGCACCCTGCCTGGCTACAAAAGGAATACATAGTCATTGGTGTGTGCATCGCATCGCAACTCTCTCTTAACTAGTTGGCTTTGGACAGAGAATGGAGATGCAAGCTTTGCTTGGCTCAAGTATTTTTGAAACAAAGATTCGTAGCAAAAATAAGCATTGTTGTGGATGGGACATGTTCTGTCATAGAGCTTTTCTACTCAACCGCCATCAGTTTTACACACATAGCACAAGTAGATAGCTAAGGGAATTGAGATGATCTTTTTGTTAATGCAATGCGATAACATTTTTAATGTCCAGTATCAAAAATAAAGAACCTCGTTCTAGATTTTTGACGTGCTGGATGTGATGTTTTATTGTTGTCTCAGTCAGAATAACTGAACAGACAAGTTAGTAATCTAGCATCAGGCCTATTGATAAATGTTACAAGAAAGCTTTCTTGTACACCCAAGACTACATCAATTAACATAGTGCACTCAATTTTTCTATAATTGTACTGTCATTGGCCTTATCAATTACAGCTCATACCTTTCAAAAGTACACCTCATACTTACAAAAATGACAAGTATAGCATGTACGGTCACAGAGGAGGCCACGAAAAATGCAAAGAAAGTTCTTGTCTTCGTAACACTTTATTACTACCACAACAACTATCCTGCACCTCAACCAGCCCCTGACCGCCTGACGGCCGCCGCACTTACTCCCTCGCGCTGGACACGGCCAGCAGCCTGACGTGGATGTAGTGTGTGCCGTTTAGGAATGGCAACGGGGCCATTCCCCGGCGGGGAGTGGCTCCCCGCCCCCGCCCCCCGCGAAGGAAATTTTCCCCGCTCCCTGTCCCCGTCCCCGGTCGCGGGGACACAATTTCCCCGTCCCCGGCCCCCGTCGGGGATCCGGGTCCCCGATGGGGTAAAATTCCCCGAGAAAACACGGCGGCGGCGGCGGAGGCGAAGGCAACATTCCAGGCGATGTCGAGCGCGACGACGGGGCGGGAGTGGGCCCAGTCGGCTCGCCTCCTCTCCAGATGCAGCGCGGCCGTCGCGCGCACTAGCATCGACGGCCCGCGCCGCCCCGCCGCGCGCGGCGCGCCCGAAGAGCGAAGCCAGGCGGTTCGGCCTCGCCGCCGCCGCCTGTAGCCTCCGCGCCGCCGCCTGGACCTCTGTGCTGCCGCCGCCTGTAGCCTCCGCGCCGCCGCCTGGGGCTTCCGCGCCGCCGTCGCCAAGGTTCGGGCCTTCGAGGGGCTGGGGCCCGGGGGTGCGGAGATGTTCGCCGGCGGCCGCCGCCTGGGTGGCTGGGCCGGATTGCCGGAGTGTCGGAGCAGAGCAGGCGAGGTCCGCGAGGTCGCGAGGAGCAGAGCAGCAGCAGCTAGGGTTAGCGAATAGCGCCGCCGCCGCTGCGGAGTGTGGATCGGCCGATCGGGTTGGGGGAAATGTTTCTAGGGTTTGGGACTTTGGGCTGTGCATTTCTCAACAGCTTATATACTACATACATGGGCCCACATGTCATACTCTAATCGGGGCCCCGAACGGGGAACGGGGACGGGGAATAGGGGAACGCCCCCGCCCCCGCTTCACCCGATGGAAAGGAGATCCCCCCAAATCCCTCCCCGCGGGGAGCAAAATCCCCCCATCCCCGTCCCCTAATAGAGGAATTCCCCGACGGGGAACGGGGAATGGGGCCCCATTGCCATTCCTAGTGCCGTTCACGTAGACGCCGGCGCCCTCGCCATTGTTCCAATCCGTCCCGCCCGCCAAACCCAAAGCAAGTATTACAGAGTTTGCCAGAGAGAACAAGTGATTACCCCAAAGCAGAATAAACTTGGGAATATGTTAAACAAGATACGATCAATTGTTTCCACATCGATCCCTCCTTACTGCTTGCAAACAAACGAAAATTCATTTGAATTAATATCTGCAACATTTAATAATCTACTACTACTACTATATGCATCCTCGTCTCTAAATCTGATTTCCCAGCTTAATTGCCGATCAACGCAGAGAGAACTAGTTGAGGGTATTATTTATGTAATATTCCTCGCCTCGCCTCGTTTGCGCCGCCGCTCTCTTTTCTCTCCCCCAAGGCCAACGGCGGCAAAATCGACATCGATTTGCGAAGGAAATCTGCTAACCCAAACCTTCGCTCATCGCCGCCTTCTCCCCCACGCGCCACCAGCAGATGATTCGATTCGATCCGATCTGATCTGCTTCGCTCGTCCAAACTCTAACCCAACGCTCCCCCAGCGGCGTGCGATGGCCCCAGACTTTCCACACCAGCTCATTCTGCTCTACTCTGTTCTGCTCTAGCGTTTACTTGTGATTTCACATCGGTCGGAATCACGGGGTGGATAATAGTTTTGCTCTTGCGTGTACTTGTGCAGTGCAGACCGGACAACTAGCGAGTATGTGGTCCTTGCCATTACCATGGATTCCGTCTCTTCCTCTTCCCAAGAAACAGCACCGCCGCCGGTCTCCTCCCTCCCTCCCCTCTCCTCCCCTTCCGCTGCCCGAGCTCGCCGGCGGGTGTCCGCGCGGGGGCGATGAAGGTGGCGGAGGGGCACTACACCCTACTCTCTCTAATTCCCCTGGTTTGCTCCTCCCTCATCGTTGAGCTGCTGGTTGCCTTGGCCGGCGATGATGCGGCCGTGTGGGTTGGGAGCTGATCCGTGTGAGGGATGGGCAGATTTGTGCTCCGCCTCTATGGATCTTTACATTCTTCGCTCGTCTGCGGTTCTCCGGTGTATGCTCGGCCGGGCACGCGGGCGCGTTGTCATTGGCGCCTCCTGCGACATGTGCAGCTGCAGCGCTGCCTCATGATGGCGGCCTTGGCCGGGACGCCGCCGGATCGGAGTGGGGGATCGGGGTCAGCAGCGGCCGTGCTAAGCAGCTGCGCAGTGCTGCGTGGATCCAGCGGCAGCGCGGCATGTTTGTTGGCTCGGCGGCCGCGCGTGAAGTCGCGTCGGTGCTGCGCGGTTCCGCGGCACAGGTGGCTGCGCGGTGTCCGCGTGTAGTGGTTGGTGCGTACCCGATCGTGAAGGCCCGGCGCGATGGCGGTGTTGCGCGGATCTATCGGGTTGCTGGCTGCTGCGGGGGACAGTGCTGTGCAGTGGTTGGAGCCTCTTGTTCGGAGGTGGCTTTCCCGCGGTGGCCGGCAAAGGCTAGGCTAGCAGCGGTCCTCGTTGACCGCCGCGGCAGTGGCTAGTTCTGCGTGGCAGTGCTGATCAGGTGCTGCAGTGACGGCTGGACAGAGGTGGCTCTCTGCGGTCGTGGCCACAGTCAGTGGCGAAGGAAGGAAGGAAGAAGGTACCATGTTCACGGCGAGGAGGAAGATCCAGTAGGTCAAGGGCCTCGTGCCCTCGGAGTTTGAGGTCTCCATCGCGCAGGCGTTCTTTGACTTAGAGATTGGCAACCAGGAGCTCAAGAGCGTCCTCAAGGACTTCTACATCAACTCCGCCTTCCAGATGGATGTGGCCGGGAGCAAGAAGGCAGTGGTGTTCCGCGTGCCGTGCAGGCTCCGTAAGGCGTTCAGGAAGATTCGCGTCAGGCTCTTCCGTTGTATTGCTGTAGGCTTGATCCGTGGCTCATGTCCCTGGATCTGCTCAGTGGTGACGCTTGAGCGGCGCATAGTGGTTTCTTCAGTGGCGGACATTGCAGGAAGCGGCTCGTTGTGGAGTTCAAGGGTGGCTATGCCATGGCCTTGAGGCGTGCAGGACCCCGGTGTGTTGGTGGCGGTCTTTTTTGTGTGTGGGTAGTGCGTGGGGTGTTGTGGAGGTGCTGGCGAAAGCCTTGCCGGTGATCTTACTGGTCTCGACAGCAATGACGCCTTCGAGCGCCATTATCCTTCCTGGAGGTGTTGTCGTGGCACTCCATAGCTCTCATGTTACTGATCTCCAGGTGAAAACCTTGCCTCGGTGAGGCGGGCGGCGTCGGCGACTCTAGTCGCCTCCTTGGAGACATCGCCTCGGAGGTCCATCTTCACGCAAAGCAGACCGTAGTTTGGATGGCACAGTCGGATAAGGATAGGGACTTGTTGAAAGCAAGGACGGAGAAAAAATGCTGAAGCTTAGTCTTTCTAGTTTTTTCATAGTCCTTAAGCTATCATTTCTGTTGTTTTTTGCCCCTCAGTTTTGAGGCTTTGAGCCTAAGAGCTCGTGTAACTTGTGGCTGTATATATCCCACGTGGATATAGAGGCCGGATTTTATATCCTTTATCTAAAAAAATATATGTTGCTTGCTTATATTTTTGGTGTCGTTCGGTTGGACTGAAATAAATTGATTTATAGCTAAAATTATATTATAGTTAGTTAAAATCAGGGCCGTGCCGGCAAATTTAGGGCCCTGTACCAAACTATAAAATGAGGCCTTTTCCCTTGATAAATAGGATTATAGTAATTATCAATTCTACATACATATCTTATGTACATAGTAATGAGAAATATTAAGAATCGTACATATTCTTTTATAATTATCAATCCATAGCACTTCTGAAGCTAAGTTAAATCCTCTATCATACAAAAGATAGTTTTTTATAAGGATCATATGAAGGATAATTATAGTTCATATAATGATATGGACAGTAGAATTCTTCAATGTCCTCGAAAAAAATAATTCAAATTAGAAAAAAAAGGATTCAAATTGAAGGAAAAGATTAAATTACCTAGGAGTTGTCGCTGATTCCAGGCGTACTGGTCCTGCTCCTGCACTTCTGACTGTTGCCTGTCTGCGTTCAGTGCTAATAATCCATCACAAAAGTTAACGGCGTGGGCTTGAATTGATCCCCTAGCTAGGCCTAACTGGTAGCAGTTCGCATGCACCTAGTGACGAACTAATGATGGAGTGATGGCCTACAGCTGGTGGATCCATCAGAATTTGGGGCCTCTGGAAATTGGGGGCCCTATTCCCTTGCACCGCTCGCACGCCCCTCGACACGGCCCTGGTTAAAATTATACTGTAACTGATGGTGACTTATTTGACGTAACTAAATTAAAAAAATTCAAAAATAGAAAAAACAAGTTAGCCCATCATAGACAATGCAAACGAATACGGAAAAAAGAACATGCAAAAAAACTTAAAAAGTTAAAAGCCAAAAAGACGAAATTTAAAAATAATAAAAAATAAGTCAAAAGTCAGAAGTACAAGCCGAAATAAGCAGGTTGCTTACTTATAGTCACTTCATAATTTAGCATTTTGGTCTGTTCTGCTCTAGCGTGTACTTGTTGTGCAGTCCAGACCGGACAAGTAGGCCAGTAGGTGGTGCTTGCCATTACCGTGGATTCATATATGTCGCTTGCTTATATTTTGACTTGCAATAGTCACTTCATAATTTACCATTTTGGTCTGTTCTGTTTTCCTCCTCAGATACTCAAACTTCACATATTACTGTATGGTATGAAAGTTGGAATGCGTATCCAGGAAATTCAAACTGACCTGGATGTTTGTGTGGTTGGGCTTGGGTAGCTAAGATCCGAGTGCATTGCCATATGTACCTTCTGCTGGCTGGCTGGCTGGCTGGCTGGCTGGCTGGCTACTCTTGTGGGTAGCACTGCTTAAGATTTGACATATCAATATTTCTCCATTGAGGTTTTTGGATACCTTGTAAATTTTGTTTCGTATGACCATCAAATTATACAACAATAAGATTGCCTTAACACAGCACACCGATAGTACCACAATAGTAAAGATGATCTTGTTACAAATGCAGGCAATATTTTAATTCCAAGTTTTATTAGGAGACAAAAACAATAACCTAATGATGCAAACTTACAACTAACAGCAGGCTACTCATCATACTTCAGAATATACTCAAGAAAAATATAGTAACAGACGTACGTGCGCGCGAACGACTTACTTGTTACCCTGATGAAGAACAGGAAGCCAAACAGGCTTCACGCAGTGCAGAACGCAGATGACGCAGTGCAGTGAGCGGTCGCGCAGATGCGCTGCCCAGAAACCTTATTGCCGCCCCGTGCAGGTACTCTCTATGTCACAAGTTACACGATTTTCATGCGGAAAATACGCGAATACGCGCGCATGCGTGTGTGACTAGACAGAACTCTCCTCATACCATCTTTATCCATATTTAAGGAGTGGTGAGGACTTCAGCTTGTAAATCGGTCTTCCTCACATTGCCTTAGCAATATGGTACTAATCCACGCATGCTTTGGAATTAGGGAAATGGATCATAATTAAATAGGTCAATTTCTAACAGTTCTTTTGTTTATTTACTTCGCCTTGAACTTTAGGAAATCGTGAATTCTATGCTACTTGCGAGTGTTGTATCCTTAACCAGGGGATTTTGTAGGTTGCCTTTTATGCATGCAAATCACCTATTTCAACAAAAGACAAATTCTTTTGGGTATCAAGGGAGGTACAGAACCTCATTTCCGTGTTTATAATTCAACAAAGGGGAAATACAGGCAAAATACGCTCTTTATTGTTTCTCGGATCAATAGACTGCTTGGGGATTGGAGTATCGTGGAGACAGATTTTTTTTAATGATTCCTAATGTAGGCTACTAGGAATGTTTTGTTAGGTGGATGCAGCCATTTTCTATGACTACACGTAAAACTCGAGCTGTTTTTTATGCAAAAGGGTGTGAGAGTCACCCTGGGCGTTCGGTACTACCGAACCGATCGGTTCGGTTCCTTGGTACCCATACAATTTCGGTTCCTGAGAATCTCGGTACCGTTCGGTTCCTGAAAAGACTCGGTACCGAAGAAATTCGGTATCGGTTCTTTCGGTTCGGTTCCGGTATTTACCGAAATTACCGAACAGGGTACAGCAGCATGTAACATCAAGTTCAATAGCCAATTTTGACAGAAATGTAACATGATTTCATATAGAGTAAGTGCCAAATCATACAGAGAAAAAGCCAGTAGTTCGGTATGACATTGTAGTTCGGTATTTCGGTAAACCGAGGCACCGAACCGAATTTCCTCGGTAAATTCGGTTCCTGAGAACCTGGAACCGAACCTGGAACCGAAATTTTCGGTTTCGGTACTTTCGGTTCGGTTCTCGGTAAATTCGGTTCGGTACTCGGTTTTCGGTTTTTCGTGCCCAGGGTTATGTGAGAGTTTCTAGGCTTTTCACGGGCTGTGGGTGGAAAGGCCCAATCCCTATTAGCGGGAAATGGTCTTCCTGGTGCGCCTTCTCACATCCACACTCAAGTTCGAGTGTTTAGTCCTGCTTATTTCAGCTTAAACTTCTAGATTCTGACTTACTTTTTACTATTTAATAATTTCTTTTTTTTCTAGTTTTTTAGCTTTTTTGTCGGTTCTTTTTCCCGTATTCGTTTGTACTATCCGTGACGGGCTAACATATTTTTTTATTTTTAAATTTAATTACGCCAAATAAGCCATCGTCAGCTACAGTGTTTTTTCAGCCATAAGCCACTCAAAATAAGCCCTTTTAAGCAGGGTTATGTCTTTTTAAATATAGGTATGTATATATTGTAAGGCGTGTGTTGTGGTTACGGATCAAACAGTAGGAAAGAGAACTAGTAAAGCAAGTATTGAAAATGGACTAGCCTGGAGCACTCCTTTGCCTACACGGTGTATATACATGATCATGAGGCTTGCCTGATTATAATAATACCCTCACAATGACGTACTATATCAGAGATATATGTGTCTTTTTATATGTTTTATTGGTTTTTGCCCGGCAGGCCGAATAGATTTAGGTGTAGGCCATCCCTACAACAACATGCATATAGGTTTAATGATCTTTTCTCTCTTTTGCCCTCCTTTATCTTTCCGCTCTCTTTAACATTTATGAGTAAACACTCACACAATTATCCTCTCTCTTATCACATTATCACCATAGACACTATGGTCATTTCTCCCTACTATTTCCTTGGTTCTATGCGCTTTTTAATCCCTGTGTTCAAACCAAATGCACCAAGCAGTAAGGTTTTGTGACCCTTACCATTTGTTTAGTACATAGCCTGGCATAGCAATAGTTTCGTACTTATATTCTTAATTCGCTCTAGCTCATATTTGTTGTATGATAAGTTCGGCGATAGATTATGATTTTTTTTATTGTAACTGGTTTATTTTTTTTATTATAGCTGAGGTAGCTTATTTAGCGTAATTAAATTTAAAATTTTTAAAAATAGAAAAAATAGGTTAGCCCATTACGGACAATGCGAAGGAGTACGGAAAAAAAGAAAGGCAAAAATATCCAAAAAAGCCGAAAAAATAGAAAAAGAAATTAAAAAATAGTGAATTAAAAATAGAAGTTAGAAGCTATTGCTGGAACGAGTGAATGCTAAAAATGAAAAATCATGATGACTAGAGGAACAGTGATGTGCTGCGAAAAATCTCAAAAGTACGAAGGGCTGGTGCGCAGTTGCGCACGTACCAAGAAAAGGCCTGTCAGTGCATGGTCCTATGCTGGTTGAAGAGGTTGGGGGAAAATGATCGAGGCCGCTTCGTTTTTTCCAGTGGCAACCCATGTCACCACACTACTTTCATGAAAAATATAATCTCATACCATGACGGTCCTAATCATTAAGCAAGTCTTAGCATTACCATTACCTCCTAATGATTTACCAAGGGCAATTAATTAAGGTAGTTATTATCAATCAATCAAGGATGGATTTAACAAACTAATAATTGACAGGGATTAACTAGACATCAACATTTAACATACCGAATCATGCAAGTAATAATATTAAAACAAAGTAATTGCATTTGAAAAGTAGGCTCAATATGATCAACGTAAGGATTTTCCTTACTTGGTTGCTTGGTCTTGATCAAGTTTAGTGACTACTCTTTCGGAACCTTGGAATCTAATACGTGAAAAACAATTAAATTCAAATAAATTCAATTAAACATAAATAAATTTAAATATGATCTAAATTAAATTCAAATTGTTTGGTATGAATTGAATTTAGAAATAATAATCATATCAATTGGATTTCGTATAAGGGAGAATGGAGCTTTGGAAGTTTCTCAGGAAGGAAAATCAAAGAAAAGGAAAAGGACACCTGTCAATTTCTGACTGGTGGACTCCATGGTCCGGATTGGCTGGGAATAAAAGGAAAACTTACTGAGTGACATGTGGGTCCTTTAGAAAGGGTTTTCTAAATTATTTTTAAACCAAATTAATGGTGGGACCATGTTGTCATGGACTCACAACCTGGTTTTTACTTTCAAAAGGAAAATATGGGCTGTGGGACCCATATGTCATTGGGTGAGAGAGGGGACGCGGTAGTTGTGATGATGGCACGGCAGGACCCCGTCAAACTGCATTTGGATAGACCCAGAAGAAACCACCGGGCTTCGATGTGTGGAGCCCGCATCCGCATGGTGGCTACCGTACGTATTTGTCGCGGTGGAGAAACTGGCCGCCGGTGAAGCCGGTGCGGCGTTGGATGGTGACTAACTGGATGATTTCCATCCGCTTTCTGCTCGTTCGGCAGAGGAGGGTGGGACTGGAGTAGCAGCCGGTGGTGGGTTCGTCGACGGTATGCGGCGCCTAGCTCCCAACTCAGTAGCTTTGTTTCTTATCCTAGCTAACCCAAATAATATCCAAATCGTGGGTCGCAGATGAAGTATTTCGAGAGGAATTAAAGCTGGAGTGACCCAAATCATCCAATCCAAATTGGGCTCTGTTTGTAGTCTCTTTCTTGTCCGCTGCAATGAAGTATTTCCCCCATCAATTTGTATGCCTTGAGGCAACAGCTGCTTCCCCCTTTTTCTTGCGAAGGACCGAAATTAACATGACACAAGATCGCTCTCCATGGTGTTCGGCCCTGATCAACTTGGCTTCTGACTTCTGGCTTATTTTTCACTATTCATAAGTTTCGTCTTTTTCTAAACTTTTAGCTTTTTGTTGAGTTTTTTTGCCGGTTCTTTTTTCTCGTATTTGTTTGTATTATACGTAATAGGCTAACATATTTTTTTATTTTTAAATTTTTTAAATTTAATTATGCTAAATAAGTCTCTGTCAGCTATAAGTCACGAGCTTTTCAGCCGAACCGATCACCACCACCAACATGATGAGCAGAGCAACAACAACAATGAAAAGTAAGAAACGAAGAGAGCCTCGTAAATGCCTTTTGCTTTCTCTTTCATAAAGGAAAAAGTAAGTGTCCAAACTTCGACCGGTCCATCTGTAAACTATGTAATTTCACTCTTACTAGTAACATGCCCGTGCTAACGCTACGGTGATACTAACAAAACATTATATTTATGGGAAATGAGGGTACTCACAGTGGAAGTAACACATGATGTCTTATGATGGAAGTAACACATGTCTGAACTGAACATGATGTAGGAAAAGTTTGGGTAAAGAAATTTACTTACCAATTTTTCACTAGTCCAGGACATCTTTGTACACAATATTTAAATTCTGACGGTTCGTGAGAGGTAGTATGCACAGAAAAATAGTCACATGTAATCTTGACTGATACAACTAAACTTAGTATACTTTACTACAATTTTTCTGTTGACCCTGTTTTGAAAAAACACACCTTTTAAAATCTAGTTACTGTAGACAATACAAGAATAAACTGGCTAAAAGTCGAAAAGAACTCAACCTCGACTAAGATGTGCCACGGTCAACAAGTAATTTGGCGAAATGGACGGGGCTACTCGTGTCGACTCGAAACACGATACTAATAGCTCAGTTCAAACACAACACAAATAGTAAATGGACTGTAAAATTGTTTTGCAGTTAATTTATTTGTGTTAGGATTACTGCGCTCTTATAAGCACGGACGAGTGACTTAGCAGTAAAATTACTTATATAATTATCGATAAAATATTTACAATCGTCTTCAACGAACCATCAATGGTTCATTAGACTAAAGTATGTTCAGACTGGTCTGCACAGCCCTATCTCTTTTTGTGTGATAACTGGTCAAACAGTATAATATGGTCTATCTAATACAATATGGTACAGTAACTTATTTGAATGGAACTATACCGGATCTAATCGGATACCCGTGGTGTGGTGTGGTGTGTCACACGAACCATTTGGCCAGATCTGTCAAACAATGAAACAAACAAGCCTACCTCAGTACCTCACCTCGCCTCACTCGCCTCTCTCGCTCTCTCTCTCCCCTCCCCTCACCTGGGCAGCGGAGCCAGAGGCAGCTAGGGTTTCGCCTCCTCGCATTCCCCTTCCATCTCCCATCCAGCGCGCCCCCGCATCCGCACTCCCGCCATGGCCGACTCTGACGAGCTCGGCCGGAGGCTCGCCGCCGACGTCGACAGCAGCAGCTCCAACAACCTCTTCCAGGTGATGCGCGCCGTGGAGGACGCCGAGGCCACCATTCGCCAGCAGGTCCCCCCTCTCCCTCTCCCTCTCTGCATTCTCCATTCCCATTTCTCTCCCCCAATTCCTCTCTCTCTCTCTCTCTCTCTCTCTCTCTCTCGATCTCGAAGGAATTCTTCCTTAATTGCTCACTACTCCTCCACTTGCTATGAATGATGAATCTCTCTCTCTCTCTCTCTCTCTCTCTCTCTCTCTCTCTCTCTCTCTCTGTGGCGCGCGCGCACACAGCTTGAGGAGAACAGCCGCTTGAAGGACGAGCTGATGCTCAAGACCCGAGAACTCGACAGAATCGTAAGTCCTTCCTTTCACACCTCTAACTCATGAGATTCCTCTACCCGATCCACCGAATCCGTCTCCCTCTCTGCCCAAGTGCCCAAGTCCAAGGGCTGCGTGTCACCGTCCACAGCTGCTAATGCACACTACCTTCTGCTTATCGATCGAGTACTGTAATTGTATATAGGGTGATGAAGCCTCCCAGATTTGCACTTTCACCTGACTGCCACTTATTAGCAGCAGCGGATTTTGGGTGACATACCTGGCTAGACACCTTTTCTTTATCTTTCGCCTGAAACTGTAACAGGCTTGCAATTGACACATCATCTACAAAATAGAGCATACAAAGCTCACTATTGGTTGGTTGGTACCTTATCACACTACTCATGGTACACAGAATTTTGCTCATTTGTACATGACATTGAGACAGATATGCATACATATTGCACAACTGGCTATGATTCCTAAATAAAATGTCCCTTTCCATGCTCCAAAAGGAATCATATTCCAGTGTTAGTTCTTTTGCACTCTAGCTTTGAGCTGTGCTCTACTTTTATCTGCTGCCAGAGGTCGGAGGCGACGAATCGAACTTCTTTTGCTGGGGTGGGCATGGGTCAGGATCGCATTTTTTAGGCCTATGGAAACACCTTTTCAAGTGCTGCGCATGGGAATAAGACAGAGGCCTCAAAATGGTTCAGTTCCACATCTTCGTCACCAAACCCTCAGAGTACTCTAGCTAGTCATCAGAATGGAGCTGTCGAGCGTGGAGAGCAGATGTTGCAGGATGCCATCAAACTAAAGTACCTGGATGGCAACCAGTCCAATGGAATATTGAGGAAATTATCAGGGGAGCAGAGTGCTGCTGAGAGTGGAGTGCCATCGCACCTCTCTACTCCATCATCTCGTTCCCTTTCACCAGCTAGGTACCTCCACGATGCAACATCACCTACTATTTTACGTCAATGTGTGCATCTTTTGCTTGAAGAACTGTGATATATGTACAGAAAAGCCTTTCCTTAACAGGCACCGCAAAGAAGGAGAGTATGATTCTAGGTTCAACTTAGCTGGACAAGGTTTATTGCCTGTTTCAGAGATGAACTCAAACATCATCTTGAAGCAGGTATATATAATTTGCTTGGTCTGTCATTGGCACATATGTGATCTGCTTTTCCTGATGAAGATAATTCCTTCCACAGGATCTTCTTGCAAAGGTTAAAGAACATGAAGAAGAGATTGCACAGTTGAGAAGGCATCTTGCAGATTACTCAGTGAAGGTGGCTATGCATACAAAGAATCATTTCCTTTCTGTCACTTCCTCTGTCTGTGGTATTTGACGTCTTATGTTTCTTGATAGGAAGCCCAAATACTCAATGAGAAACATGTTTTGGAAAAACGCATTGCATATATGCGCATGGTAAGTATTTTTTTTTATCTTATCAGGTACTAAATACTCTCTTGGAGTACACCATGCTATTCTACAATACATTTGTTGTCAGGCATTTGATCAGCAGCAACAAGATTTGGTTGATGCTGCATCGAAAGCTTTATCCTACAGACAAGACATTATCGAAGAAAACATCCGTCTGACATACGCATTACAGGTAACTGTTTTCACTATTATACTTTCTTTTAAAATCCAGAGAGCCAATTAACATTCTCAATGGTGATGTGCTTGCTTTTACCCCCAAGGCACTATTATGCTTAAAGAGCAACATTGCAAATAAATAACATCACAGCTATTACATCTTTTGAAGCCACCTAAATCCTCACACGCCTAATAAGTTCTTGTATATCTTCAGGAATGTTGTCTTTAGATTCGTTGTCCTTGTACTTCAACATCTCTACCAAGAATTTAGTCCTCAGTGCATTCCCATCCTGTACAAATTATTACACTGTCATAAAAAACAATTAATTGTAGAATGTTTTTACCAAGTACACAAAAGATTATTTACTCACAATAGAAAACAATGGTAATCTAATATCATTCCACAAGCGCATAAAGTTGATAACAAAAAAGCCTGTCAGCTTCCTGTAGAAGGACAATTTTTAGGTCCATGTCGAACGAGCGTAGTTTGGGTAAAAAAATTTACTTACCAATTTTTCACCAGTCCAGGACATCTTTGTACACAATATTTCTGGTGCTTTTCCCTGTTGGATCTAATTCCTTCTTTGGTTTGGCCAGAATTCTTGTTGTTTGCCTTGACACACCCCTCGACAAAGCAACATAGAGCTGTCCATGGGAGAACACAGGCTCTGGAAGGTAGATCCCAACATTTGGGATGGTTTGGCCCTGCGCTTTGTTTATGGTCATTGCAAAACTCAAGCGAATGGGGAACTGTTTTCTCTTGAACTTAAAAGGAAGTGAAATATCATCTGACGGAGACATTGGGATCCTAGGTATGAACACCCTTTTCCCTGCATGCTGGCCACCAACAATTTCAGCATCAATTGCATTATCCTGGAATGCTTTTACCATTAGTCTTGTTCCATTGCACAAGCCATTGTTAGGATCAAGATTGCGGAGAAGGATCACAGGACAATTAATTTTAATTTTTAGCACATGTGGGGGCAGGCCATTCGGAGTGATCGAATTCAGGAAGTCAATAGGATAGTTATTTATGGAATCCTCATCGACAGAGTCAAAGCTATGATAAACCTTTTCCTCGCCCGGGAACCTGTCAATCATCTTTGTGTTTAGCTGATCAACATGCTCATTTTTGGTAGAAAGAATGGCACGTGTACTCATATAAGCTGTTGATCTTGCATTTTCCTCAAGTGACGGGAAGATATCTTGAATGAGTTTGGTTATAGAATCTTCGGTGTCATTATAACTAATCACAATATTCTCTGGCAGGCTAACATAATCATCCCCGATAGTCTTTTCAGTTCCATTCCCAATCCTAAGGAGGTAATCTGAAAACCATGGGTCAGATTGAGCCCTCATGTTTCGTGACAATCGTATCTTCCTTATATTTTCCCATAGGTAAGATCTCTGCAATGTAGCATCAGTTATCTGTGCTCTTGTCCCACGTGTTATGACTGGAAGTACCTGTCTGAAATCTCCACCAAATATCACTACCTTTCCCCCAAAGGGCAAAGATGAACTCATAATATCTTGTAGGGACCTATCAAGACACTCAACTGCTTGACGCTTTGTCATGGCAACTTCGTCCCAAATAATCAAGGATGCCCTACGGAGTAACTCTGCGGTGCCACTTTGCTTGGTGAAGTTGCACATGCTATTGTCAGCAAGCTTAATTGGAATTTTGAACCTTGAGTGTGTTGTGCGTCCTCCTGGCAAAATTGACGCTGCAATCCCAGAAGTTGCAGTTGCAATGGCTATTAATCCCTCAGATCGCACTCTAGCAAGGAGTGCCTTGTATAGGAATGTCTTGCCAGTTCCTCCTGGACCATCCACGAAGAACACCTGGCTTTTGTTTGCAAGCACATGTTGTATGATTTCATCAAATCCTGCACACTGCTCCCTGTTAAGAGATGAGTGTATATCCAAATGTTCTTGGTCTATGGCCACAGAAAGTTCTTCTCTAACCTCCCTCATGATGTCATTCAAAAATTCACCTGATTGGCACAAAGGAATTAATTTATCATCCACATAATTGGTCAATAGAAAAAAAACAAATATGTGTACAGTATGTAAGTGAATCAAAAGTTTAGGCACTGGATTGGGACAAATTTACCCGAATCATTCACCTCCGGAAGATCATAATTTCTGATATCCTTCCCCATCGACTGAATCAAATCCCGAATGTCTCTAAGCACCATTTGTTCTACTGCTGCTGTGTTAGAATTGTCTCGGCTGTAATCTTCGGACATTGAGTCCTTGTGCTTGTCCCACAGTCCACGAATGTTGGTGGCCTCGCAAAATACAAGAATAGTCGTAAATAATCTTCGCAGTGCGGGCGGCATCTGGAAAGTTGCAGACTCACACAAGCAGTCATCAAGTGACCTGTCCGTCTCAATAAGTCCTCTCTTCTCACATGCTTCTCTGAAAGTAGAGTATGTGATTCCAGCCATTGTTCTTAAATCTTCATATGAGGTTGCACCTCTAACATGGCTCAAAAGCACTCTCAAGAAATATCTCTCCCCTTCAGCAGGGTGTGCATAAACAACGCGCCCAATTTGTCCTCTCTGCTTTCTTCTTTGCCACACTTTTCTACCAGTGATCCACCGGTAGTATTCTAGGAAGTCTCTGAACAACAATGTCCTCGCAAAACTATCCACTATATGCTTCTTGAAGTACGCTGTGAGTGTGGTCATGGATGAAGATGGCTGGCTGACAACATCCTCAAGACTTTTACTCTCATCAATAATTACAGACTGCATGTTGGGCAGATGAAGTTGGAGCTGCAAAACAGATGGGTAGACACCAAAGAGTGGGAAACCAAAAATCCGGTGTACAGCTTCCGGTGGTGATATGTATCTAGCATCCCTGTATTGACGAATCTCATTGATTACTCCATCTTCCTTATGTGACAGGTTTACTGAGAATGATGCACAGTCATGACCTTTGTATACGTACTTAAACAGGTACTTAATAGCTTTGATGCTGGAGCAAGCTTCAACATTGATGTGGCAGTTATATCTCATAAGCAGCCCAGGGTTGTATGGAACCACCCACCTATTGTCCAATTCCGCTCCTCTTATCTTTACACGGCGGCCATCATCTCTCCTCCTATACAAAGGGTAGGAATCTTTTCCTTGTTGTGTTGCTACACAAAACTGACGAGGAAACCGAAAGCGACACTCTCCATCGACCATACAAGCACACTTCCTATTTAGCACTCCACATGGTCCATGCAGCATATGCTTGACGACAAGATTATGCAGCACAGGGTATTTGTCTTTGTCTGGTATCTCTGCAGAAATGACTTTATCATAACCATCTGGGCTTGTTAACTTACTGCCTGACTTCATGATCAAGAGGATGTGTTCATGCGGCAAGCCCCTCTTTTGAAATTCTGTGACATGCACATACGCAGCAACCTCGCCAAAATAACTCCTCTTGACCAACAAATCCTTGATGTCTCGTAACTTAGCCATGTACACTCTTGAAACCAGGTCTGGCCTATCTTGTGGTGTTTGTCCAGGCTCAAGATTGGACGTAATCTCCTCCCAGTAAGGATTGCATGTCATTGTGATGAAATAATCTGGTTTACCGAAACGCTGGACAATAGCCATAGCATTTAGAAACCTTTTTTGCATATCGCGATCACCACCTGGAAAACTACGAGGCAGCACAACTCTCTTTCCAACCTCTGAACCTCTTGTCTCTCCAGCAGAGATTACATCAACCAAACCCTGTGATAGAAATAACGTCATGAACCTACTGTTACTATAATGGCAGGTATAAATTTTAAATACTAAAAAATATAATGGCAGGTATAAATTTTAAATACTAAAAAATATAAATTTTCTGCTAATTACCTGGTACAACTCAGCCCGTATGAGTTTCTGGTTCTCAGGGTTAGAGTACCAATCAAGCCTCATAGACTCTATCTTGATATACATGTCAACAGCCCATTGCTGGAAAAGCCAGCCTCCGAACAACAAGATGTTAAAAAGACCCTTTCTAACTTGCATCAAGAAACAATAGTATTCCCTTGCCGTCACAAACCGTTTTGATTGGGTGTCATCTACCAGTCTACTGATGTAATCTCCTTCTTGTATGTCATCATCACTTTGTTGACCATGATCTGCATAAATAAAAAAATAATGGATGAATACAATTAATACAATTAACTAAAGCGCTGCTGACAAGGCAAATTAAAGACAGAATTATATTTGGAGTTAGTGACGGTACCAGTAGGCTCGGTGGGAGTGGGTTCTTCCATGGACTGTACATTTAACGAAGAAGGGGTCTCCATGTGTACAGTAGGCATTTCATTGCCATGTACTGTAGGCATATCATTGTACGGCATAAAGCGGTTCCATCCGGTTTCACCCCTAGGGAGAAATAAAGGATACGACAATGGGTCATAACAACCATGGTACGCTTTGATATAGCGCGGGCGATCCCCTCTGGCATATACAAGTACACTTCTATCAAAATTTCGTTGTGGGTCATTCCCTTCCGACCAAATTGCAGCAACTTGTGAAGCCGTGGGCGCATTGTACCTTTGTTGGGCAGAAGTATACACATTAAAAAAACCATTGATACATTCAGAAATATGTAATGTATGTATGTATTGAATCATTGCACTAAAATATCGTACCTTCGCTGGTCAGGTGTGACATTTGTATTGAGTTCAATCACGTAGTCATCTAGGTTAGGAATAGCACCAACTCTATTTAATGTATGCACATAAGAATTATCCTGTAATATTCTCAGAACAGTTCTAATGAGATTGATATCAAGATCAGGAGATCTCCGTACTCGGTGGGATAATGTATCATCTTCTGTATCGTAAAAGTATAGTTGCAAATGACGGGGGCCCTTAGATCCTGGCACCAAATGGTCGAGACGATGGTACAGGGCACCATGGACACGAAATGTATACACACCAGTCCCGGCTGCTGTAGCAACTCGTCGGTCCAACGTAACCCCAAGGCTTGTGAAAGAGAAATGAGAGTTGAAATACCGTATGTGCTTTCTGAAATATTTTGCATCATCATGGATCTGACTTGTAAACAATCTTTTCAACTCTGCAGGAACATCTGGAATATGCACTTTTATCTTTCCTTTTCTGCAACAAAAACCGGGTGTCTCATATTGGAACCGCATGGCACCACAATATTGACAGTTACGAACTTTTTTCAAAACATGGTGCCTGTCCGGCAAGTTTTGGTAGACGTAGTCGTATGGATCTAAAGAGCCGTGGTCATGAACGCCATTAACAGGCACGCGATAGGACTCAAATGCATCACCTGTCAGTAAAAGCAAGGTATGGTTGTAAGCACCTGACCATAAGACCAGCAATAGATGATATACAAGTAGTTATTACCTTGACCCAGAAATTGCCTGGTTTCCTCATCATCAATAGGATCGTCAATATGATCTACAATATCGGATTCACATGGTTCCTCGATATCATCTGTTGCATGATATCAGGTGGCACATTAGGCTAATGTTAAATATCATTATGTAATTAAGAATTAAGTAGATATCAATGTAATCCACCTTCTTCGCGACCACCAATGTGGGTAGGCTCAAACAACAAGCTATCATATTCTTTATCTGTTTGTTCTGTCCGTGGGATAGGAGTAACTGACATGGTGTGATCATGAATAAGAACACCTGGATTCACTTTACAATCGAGCAAACAGTGAGTAGAAATTGTAAGATGTATTGGTACTGCTAGTCCTTATTTATGTGCTCACCTGGGTCTACAGTAAGAAGGGGAGACTGTTCCTCCCCTATGCTACTTGATCTCATCCTCTTGCCATCAGGTTTCTGTTGCGCCAATTCTTCACCTCGGTCTGAAGTTGGTGGATCATTGGTGCGTTGGCAGCGTCGGACGTAATTAGGATTTCTATGCAACCAATCACTGGGATCATCTGGATCGATATTTTCCTTGTCGTTTATGATTGATGCTTGCAAAACTGTCGAACGCCCCGTACCTGCAGGTGTTGAGTGTTCCAAATGTACCTCCACTGGATGGTGTTGAGTGTTGTCCCAATATCGACGGTGTTGAAACACTAAAGTTTGCAAAATGAGTACAGAACCATAGTCTTCCAAATGTACCTGCAAAATGAGTACACAGAAATGTCTTCCAAATGTACCTCCACTGGATGGTGTTGAGTGTTGTCCCAATATCGACGGTGTTGAAACACTAAAGTTTGCACGGTGTCCATAATAGGCTACATGATGTCGACTTTGGAATGTTGCTGCACAGAACCATAGTCAGTTACAATGAGAATTATTGGACAGAGCCATACGACACAGGTAACATTACCAGGTATAGGTGTTAATGAATTAACCTTTTGTCTTGCTCGGTAATCACGTTGTTTCCTATTCCTCTCTTCTCTCTGCTCAGCTGTCTCTTCAGCCTTCTTGCGTGCACGGTATTCACGTTTTTTTCTGTTTATCTCCTCCCGCATACGATCTGCGTCGCTTTGGGGTGCTGGCCATTATGTAGAATGGCAGAGATTAGTTGCGACAACAACGACAATAATTATTGCTACGGCTAGAAAAATCAGCTCTACCTGTGTTGATGATGTTTGTTACGTCTCTGAACGCAGAGAGGCCTTCTTCTCGAATCCCCAAATCAGTTCTACCTGTGTTGATGATGTTTGTTACGTCTCTGAACGCAGAGGGGCCTTCTTCTGGAGTCCCCATTAGTGAGCAAGTAAACCTCCACTACACCAAATGTAAACACTGATTAGTGCTATAACTATAACCAAGAGCTTGGTTTACGGCAAGGCATCCATCACCATTTTGCAAACTGAGAAGGCCTACATTCTGATGCAAGTAGGGCATAGTAGGAACTATTTCATAAAGAACATTCTTTGATACGCACATAATTCTTTTTTCTACCCTCACAACTTCTCTATAAGCATATTGATGTAAAATTTGTTGTCTTCTTTGCTAGGGACATTCTTTTCATGGATGACTCCTCTAATGCAACAAGGATATAGAAGGCCCATCACCGGCAAGGATATTGAGTGGCTGAAATGAATATTATAGGTATGCAGTAGGCAATGTTCCTAATAAATTCTCATCCATGTTGTCTTTTAATCTTTTATTGCTCTTTGTTACTTTAAGTCCTACTTGTATAATACTCCTGTCACCAGAATTTATGTAGCGTTAGCACGGGCACTCTACTTGTATAGTCCTAGTCCATCCAAACAGGCCCTTAGTATTCATTCAGAAACTCTAATCCCAAGAAAGATTAGTAGAAGCACAAGACAATCAGGACAGGATCCGCTATGCGGCTATGGCTCATTGTACCGATAAACGACAAAAAAAACTCAAGTTTATCATTCCAAGTTCAACATATATCATAAGCACCCATCAGTTGGCAACATATGTAATAGACATTGGAAAATTAAGAGGCAAACGGAGGGAAGGTCCAAACTGCCATATTTGACGTCAACTTGCTGGCCCCAACCAACAGCACATATTCCTCTCACACAAAGGCTCATACATTGCACAAGACTTTTGCATGCATTCCCAAAGAAAGAAGAGCAATCTTGAGCGTTAGGAAAGAAAAGGAACAGGAACTTATTAGCTTTGTCTTTGGCTTCTAGATTTGGAGGATCAAAACATCACAACAATCTTAACATTGAACATTACACAAGTCCTTGTTTCATTCAGCAAAAATTACTTAAAACATTAAGGCCATTTTCTCTGAAAGAAAACATTAGGGCCATGGCTATCAACACCAGGGGAACACATTTCATAATGTCACAATATAAACATAAGTAAATCATTTTGTATACCTTTTCAACACAGAAAGTCCACTTCGTGCAGCTTCTTCTCTTGATTTATCATCCTTAGCCTACAAGAAACGATTGTGTACAATAAACTTTTTGTGGTAATAGAATTTGCTGATTGTACAGTGCATATAGGAGTGCTAACAAATCCAAGAGCATTTCAAATTCTAGTTGCAGCAAGCATGAATAACATTGTGATACATACATTGCCCCCTCAGCTTCTTAACTGCTGAAATCTCCTGTTGCATCACCTACGTACGTTTGAAACTGATAAAAGAATAAAGTAAAACCAAAATGCAGTGGTAAATCCCAGGGATGTTGCAGCTTAGGGCATTCAGGATGTAACACACATGGACAGCAAAATAGCGATAACCTAGCATTAGAATAACTTGTAGTTATTTTACCTTTTGTCAAATATAGTTTTTCATCCTGAATTCTGCCAGATATCAAATCATGTAGAAGGCTCACCGAACAATTCACGAACTCTCTTCAGATATGGGCCCATTCGGAGAAAATGATACTTTACAGGCATTATACTGGTTCTTTAAAAGTCACACAACGAAAGTACATGGAGAGACTTATTTACCCGAATAGATTCAAGGATTGAAGTTCTTATTTACCCGAATAGATTCAAGGATTGAAGTAATAACTGGTTTTGCAATCTCTCCTTCAACAAAGTGATATATGAGCAGCAACTGCGGTGTGGAACAGCATTTTTCGAATAGATAATTCATGTCTCTTATCTTTCATGCATGCAATATTCCAAACAATTCAGAATCTTCTTTATTCTTTCCATATTCATATAGGAACCATATACAAATCAACTATAGTCCCATCCAGGACATTTTGCGTTGTAAGTGACATCCATCGAGTACAATTGTATATATATTCTTTTTTGGTAGTAGCGGTCTTTAGTTTATCTTCAGTTGTAATCAACAGTCCGCTGGCATTGAATTCATTGTTTTAACTATTTGGGAGAAGTCTTCATCCAGTAAATCAGTGTGTTTCTGATCTTATAAAGCTGACGTGCAAACTGCAAGCCAATAAAAACAAGCATGCTTATATCTTTCGTTGATTGAGCTATTTCTCAGTGTATCTGCATTTGTGTGTAGATTTAGTGTGAGGAATAGTCTATTTGTATGAAGTTATGGGCCTATTATTTATATGATGATAGCCTGCTACAATAGCTATTTTGTAATATTGGTATATCATCTCTGTAGGTACTCTTGATGGATTCACATTTGATTCAGATGAGGAGGGTGACAAACTTCCTGAATCACATGCTTATCAAAATGATCAGAACAATGACGATGATCAACCTAAGGCAAAAACCAAAAGAAAAGCTGAGAAGCCAGCGGTGTGGTTTCTTGACTCTCCTTTTGTTGATCTGCTGCTTTTCAGTTTCTTTTGAATTATCCATTGTATTCCCATTTTGTCATGTCCCTAGTCACATTAAGGGTTACGACGCACGGGTTACGGAAATCCAAAAAACCTACAAAATTAAGCTACTTTTCTTTAGGAAGGATAATCTAATTTGATGCCACATGATCAAATTCTTGCACAAAGATTCCAATAAAAGCTAGGTCTAGATCTGCTAGTGCCTGCCCGCACATAAACAAGAAATACTGCTTTTTGCATAGCGAACTGAATAATCGATTCATGTGAGGAATTAGAACCAAAACTTGATGGGTTTCGAAATCGGAAAGATGTTTTTTCAACTTTTCAGAACGACAAACCAATCCACTGCCATATTCGAGGGCTCCTCGACCAATCCACTGGCATATTCGAGGGCTCCTCGACTTGAACAACATAATCCCAACCCCCTTTTTGTCCAATTCCTCAAGAAATCGCAAAAACTGTAAGCACCTGACAATCCCAATCCCTTCTCTATTTTTTTCAATTCTTGCAGGAAATTGCAAAAATTATAACCGACTGACACACAATTCACAAATTTGTGACCTGCATGCCTTAATCTCAAGTTGGCCTTGAACCCTATCTCCAAGAATGAAACGCCTTCCATTGGCAACAAACAATCTTGGATCCCTTGGAACATTATACGGTTAGCTAATTCTAGTATCATGCCACAGAGTACAGTCACAAAATGCGGCAGCAGTGGCGAAAGCAGCAGGTGGTTTTCTTGAATCGAGACAGGAGATAAGCACCTTGGCGTCGCGGAAGTTGATGAAGACCTTGCAGGTGCCCTCCTGGAGCACGACGCGGGCGATGGTCGTCTTGCCAACCAACCAGATGAAAACCGCCGTACGTGGCGGCGGCGACGCCTGGGACGGCGGCGATGTACGTGGCGGCGGCGACGCCTGGGACGGCGGCGATGTACGTGGCGGTGGCGATGTACGTGGCGGCGGCGACGCTTGGGACGGCGGCGTTGTACGTGGCGGCGGCGGCGACGCCTGGGACGGCGGCGTTGTACGTGGCGGCGGCGATGGCGGCTTTGTGGTCGTGGCGGCGCGGCGTCCCCAGGAGTGGCGTGAGGCTTCGCGGAGTCGAGGAGGCACGCCTGGGACGGCGGCGATGTACGTGGCGGCGGCGACGCCTGGGACGGCGGCGATGTACGTGGCGGCGGCGTTGTACGTGGCGGCGGCGATGGCGGCTTTGTGGTCGTGGCGGGGGAGGTGGGCGTCGCCGTTTAACGTACAGCATACAGTCATCAGCAGCGCGTATATTCCGATCGATACAGATGGAGAGGCAACAGAATGACTCGTAGCAGCACGTGACTACCCTCCGCGCAGTGTGCGGAACAACCCTGATGACGCGGCCCGGCTTCCCCTTGCTGCTGTATCGATCGGAATATGGATCGTTGGATATGAGTGGGTAAGCAGAGAGAACGGTGGGATTGATCATTGATTTCACTGGTTGGTTTCAATTGGTGTGGACGTAGGAAAACTCATGACTGCTGGGGGCACAATTTGGGGTGGTCGTAGGAAAGAACTGAACTGGTGGATTTTAAGGGTAGAGATAACGAAAAATGTGTCACAGGTTGGTAATTACCGTTTTTACCTCTGTCCGGTCACTGACTCACTGTATTGGAGCCCAGATGTCTATTAAGCTCGCTTGGAGAATCACCTATCTAAAGAATATCTGGTTCTGAAAATTGTTCTCCTTCAGTGCTGTTCGTCAAGGAGTTTTGTAGGTTATCTTTATGCAAGCAAATCCCCAATTTCTATAGAAGATAGATTTTTAGGGCGAGCAAGGGTGATAGCTCAGAAAAATAGAAGTGACCAAACTTCGACCCGCTCATCTGCAAATTATGTAGTTTCACTCTGGTAGTTACCGCCTTCACCTCTGTCGGATCACCTGCAAGTGTATTATAGCCCAGATGTTCATTAAGCTGGCTTGAGTCACCTGTCTTCTCAAGAAGAGTGGGCCATTTCGTGCTCTGGTTCTAAACATTGCTCTCCTTGGAGGGCTGTTCGTCCAGGAGATTTTGTAGGTTGTCTGTTATGCATGCAAACCACCAATTTCAACAGAAGACAAATTCTTTTGGGTAACAAGGAAGGTACAGAACCTCATTTCCTTTTTTACGCTCTTTATTGTTGCTCGGATCAATGGACAGCTTGGCGATTGGAGCATCTTGGAGATAGATTTTCTTATGATTCCTAACGTAGGCTACTAGGAGCGTTTTCTTAGGTGGATGCAGCCATTTTTTATGACTACAGGTAAAACTCGAGCTGTTTTTGATGGAAAAGTGTGTGGGAGTTTTTAGGCTTCTTGTTTTCTTTTTGTGTAGTTACAGTACCGCCTGCCTTACATGGCATAAAGAAAACAGTGCTTTTAACATCAGCCCAATCTGTTTGTATTCACTATACTCAGCTAATATATTTTTACTTAATTGAGTGCTTTTTTTACCTTGTTGTTCATGCGAGTTGTTGGAAAAAAAATTATAACAGGTTCTGAAAATAGAGGATTGCATTAGCATTGAGCCCAATAGCAAGGTTGCAACAAATCGCTGTGAAATTAAACATTCTTAAACCCACATGTCAGAACAAAGTACTATTTGGATTGTCAATCATGTAGCTGTTTTTTCGTTTTACAGAAAACAGTGAAGATTGATTATGTTTTGTAATAAATCCGTTGTCATTCCTGTTAAGAAAATAATTTCGGTTAAAGTTGATCCGAATTCGTATTCATCGCCTCATGTCAGACATGGCATAGCAGGTGTATGCACAGATGGTATCAGATGTGGTGTCAATCTGTAGCAACCGACTCTGATTTGGTTTCCTCTCGGTGTAGGACTCTTTTCCCGCACGCTATAAATATGTACTCCGGTGGCCCATAGGAAGAACATGTTGTATACACGAGGGCATATATGTAATTTCTCAATTGAAAAGAGAGTTAATAAGAAATGCAGGTGGGCTCACCTAGCAGTGAGGCGCGTAAGAGATAAAGGGGAGGGAGTCCTTCTCCCAGGTGAACCGCGTACGGGTGTGGAGGCGCCGGCCCTAGCTGCCGTTGCGGTTAGTTCTCAGATCTGGCGATTTTTGGGGAGAGTGGTGAATGGGGGCGGCGACTGAGGCTCGGACTGGCCCGGGTCCTTCGGGGCCGGCCGTCCGCGCCGACTAACTGCAACCTTCCACCTCCGCTATTTCTAGATCGGGGCTCCTCCGTGCTGCGGGTAGTTCTCTCTTCCGATCTGATTTTGCTCTCGGGTATCTTCTTCTTCCTCCTCGGCTTTGGGCTGTGCGACAGTTGGAGGCCTTGGTCTCATCACCGGTTGAGGTTTTTAGCTTCTGGATTCAACTACCCTTTGTGGTTGTGTTGAATCTGAAGTTGGAGGCTCACCTGTGCAAAGGAAGAAGAGAGTGACAACTCTCTGCAGTTCTTGTGCGTGCTTGACTAGTACGCATATTGTGGTCTTGTGTGGCATTCCCGAACCTCGGCTTCTTCTTTGGTGTTCGGCTCAAAGGGGAAGTGCGGCATTGTATCTCCGTGAATCATCCACTCGCTTGCGACAGTGGGTTGATAGATTTTCTGGGACAGCGAGTTCTTCGTGCCTTGCCATATTAATTGTGATCTTCAGTTTGTTTGCTTCTTGACAGTTTTGAGTACTGTCAGTTCTGTGAGTATATTCAATTCTTTATCATTTACAGCAGTAATCCTTGATCTGTGAATCTATTCAAGTATTAGAGAGTTGCTGTGAATGTTTGTGGGCTTAAATGTTAGCTCTGTGATGATAAATATCGAAACCTGAAAGTAGTCTGACTAATTGTACTAGTATTGAGCTCATTTGGATTATCTACCGTAAGGTCTGTTAATTAGATTCATTTCGGTTGGTGAGACTAGTTTACAGTCTAGTGATGTTTGTGTGATGCAGTAGAAGAATCATGGCCAGCTGTGTTTAGAGTAAATTACTCATATTCTATTGATCTGTGATATCTGGTAGAGTCTCTAATTATCAACTGGATACTGCATGTTGTTTCTCTACTTGTAAACTTGTAAACCGAAAGTCATATCTTGCTGTTTTCTGTTAATTAGCAGTCTGTAACAGTAGATATTATTTTGTGAGCTCAATTTCTAGTCTCTAATAGTCAGATTAGTCATGATGAATGTCGATATTAGCATGAGAAGGCCAAAATCTCTGATTTTGCGCAACTCTGTTCTGAGAGCAATAATGAAACAATTAATTTGTCATATGCTAGATTTAGTTGTTTCATTGTTCTTAGGACTGTTCTGCACTTTGTTATTTTCAGCAGTAATGATGTCATATTCTTTGAATATATATGTAGAGATGAATGACAAAGTAGAATTTCATGTTTATATGATGTTTATGTCATTCTTCTTATGCTGGAAATATACTGTTTATATGCTTGTTATGGCTGGAATTAAATGTGCAAATATGCTTATACCGCAATATTTACAACAATCCAGAAAATCTATATTGAAAGAAATGGCTTCCTCATCTGATGTCGTGAAACCTGAAGTGTTTGACGGAGCCAATTTCAAGCGCTGGCAGGCGAAGGCCAAGCTTTGGCTGACTGACCTTAAGCTCTTCTGGATCATCTCAAATCCACCGGCGTTTCCGCTGGAGATCCCTGAGACGATGAAATGGGAAGATGCTAATAATGCAGTCTTAGCCCGTTTGCTGGCCATCCTGTCTAACTGCTTGTTTGACATCTATGTCAACTTCACTAATGCCAAACAACTTTGGGATGAGCTCGAGGAGAAATACTCCGAGGGAGATAATGGAAATGAGTCCTTTGTCACAGCCAATTACTTGAACTACAAGATGGTTGAGGGCCGGTCGGTGATGGAGCAGCTCCACGAGCTTCAGCTCCATGTACGTGACTTATGTCAGTACGACTGCGCCCTGCCAGAGAGGTTCCAAGTAAATGTCATTTTGGCTAAGTTACCGCCTTCGTGGCGTGACTTTGTGACTGCACGGAGGCATATAAAGGAGCGCTTGACGCTCAATGAGCTGTCAGCTGCTATTAATGTCGAGGAGCGTGCTAGAGCCGGTGACGGCTCGGGAAAGGCTCAAGTTCAGGCTCATCAAGTTCAACTTAAGAATGGTGGAGGACCTGGGAAACCCAAGTTCAAGAGTCAGCCCCAAGTCAAGCTACAGCCTAAGAAAATGAAGAAGAAGAAGGAGGACATCGTCTGCTTCGTTTGCGGTGAGGCTGGCCATAAGGCCAATCATTGCCGCAATCGGAAGGGCAAGGGTCCATCTCCGGGTCAGCACAAGAGCCACAAGGCTGAGGTTAATGTCGCGCTGGCTAGCACCAGCTCAGATGAGTACGTACCTATGGCCTTTATGGCAAGTCCATCTATTGATTGGTGGATTGATACAGGTGCTACTAGACATATATGTGCTGATAGATCTTGTTTCTCTTCATTTCAGGGTGAAGGTGGTGGATCCGTCCTAATGGGCAACGGAGCCGCCGCAACAGTACGTGGGATTGGATAGGTTTGCCTGAAGCTTACTTCGGGCAAAACACTCATCCTAAGAGACGTGCTGTACGTGCTTGCGATGACGCGCAACCTTCTTAGCGGGTCAATGTTATGTAGGCAAGGAATAAAGCTTGTGTTTGAATCAAATAAAGTCATTTTGACTAAGTTTGGTAATTTTGTGGGCAAAGGCTATGATAGCGGAGGCATGTTCCGCTTATCCATTCTTGATTTGAATAATGTAAACGTTTACAATGTTTCCCATTGCAATAAAGTTCATGATATTTGGCATTCACGGTTGTGTCATGTTAATTTTGAAGCCATTACGCGGTTAAGTAAGATGAGTTTAATTCCAAGCTACAGTTATGAGAAGGGTTCAAGGTGCGAAGTGTGTGTGCAAGCTAAGCAGCCCCGAAAACCTTTTCATAGCGTTGAAGGGCGAAGCACTTCTCCACTTGAACTAATCCACTCTGATCTTTGTGAGATGAATGGAATATTAACTAAAGGTGGCAAACGATATTTCTTAACTCTCATAGATGATGCGACTAAGTATTGCTATATTTATCTACTTAAGTCGAAAAATGAAGCACTTGAATACTTTAAAATCTACAAAGCTGAAGTTGAAAATCAACTAGAAAAGAAAATCAAACGGTTAAGATCGGACCGAGGCGGTGAGTACGTCTCACATGAGTTCTCCCAATTCTGTGAAGAAAGTGGAATAATTCATGAAGTTACTCCACCATACTCACCCCAATCTAATGGAATAGCCGAAAGGAAGAACCGAACTCTTTGTGACTTGGTTAACGCCATGCTTCAGAGTTCAGGTATGTCGGACTATTGGTGGGGTGAGGCAGTTCTCACAGCTAACTATGTCCTGAATAGGGTTCCACCTCGCAATCAGGAGGAAACA
Organism: Dendrocalamus latiflorus; assembly: GCA_017311315.1. NCBI lineage: Eukaryota > Viridiplantae > Streptophyta > Magnoliopsida > Poales > Poaceae > Dendrocalamus > Dendrocalamus latiflorus. Next base: position 1,196,290 of record CM029642.1, read on the forward strand.
CCCTATGAAGGATGGAAGGGGAGAAAACCCAACTTATCCTATTTTCGAACGTGGGGATGCCTTGCAAAAGTGCATGTGCCGTTGCCGAAGAAAAGGAAGCTTGGTCCTAAGACCGTTGATTGTGTCTTTCTAGGATATGCTATTAATAGCACAGCTTATAGATTTCTAGTGGTCAAATCCGAGGTGAGTGACATCGCTACTAATATAGTGATGGAATCTCGTGATGCGACATTCTTTGAGCATGTGTTTCCTATGATACCGAATGAAGACAGTGGACATGTCGGCATAGATGATCTCTCTATCTCTCCTAGTGTGGATAACACCACTCCAGATTTGGAGTTGAGGAGGAGTAAGAGACAGAGGACCGAGAAGTCACTTGGGGATGACTTTGTCACCTATGTCGTGGATGATGAACCACGAACCCTTTCAGAGGCATACGCATCTCCGGATGTGGATTACTGGAAGGAAGCAGTCCGTAGCGAGATGGACTCCATCATTGCTAACGGAACTTGGGAAATTGCAGATCTCCCGCCTGGTTGTAAGCCAGTAGGTTGCAAGTGGATCTTTAAAAGAAAGCGCAGACCTGATGGTACTATTGAAAAGTACAAGGCCCGATTAGTGGCTAAAGGTTTCACGCAAAAAGAAGGTGAAGACTATTTTGATACATACTCTCCTGTGGCTCGTTTACCCACAATTCGAGTGCTTTTAGCACTAGCTGCTGCATACAAACTCCTAGTACATCAAATGGATGTAAAGACCGCTTTCCTAAACGGTGAGCTGGATGAGGAGATTTATATGCAACAGCCTGAAGGATTTGTGGTTGAGGGGCAAGAAAGGAAAGTATGTCGATTGATTAAATCTTTGTATGGTCTAAAGCAAGCTCCCAAGCAATGGCATGAGAAATTTGATAGTACGATGACGTCGGTCGGCTTTTGTGTTAACGAAGCCGATAAATGTGTCTACTATCGGTTTAATGGGGGCGAAGGTGTCATTCTATGTCTTTACGTAGATGACATATTGCTATTTGGGACCAACATAGATGTGATCAATAGCACAAAGTCTTTCCTTTCCCAGAATTTTGATATGAAAGATCTGGGTGAAGCTGATGTTATCTTAAACATTAAGCTTATAAAGGGTGAGAATGGGATTACTCTTTCGCAGTCCCATTATGTGGATAAAGTCCTAACCAGATTTGGGTTTAAGGACTGTAAACCAGCAGCTACACCCTATGATCCAAATGCAAAGCTACATAAGAACACCGGACATGGGAAGGATCAACTTAAATATTCTCAGATCATAGGATCCCTGATGTATTTAACGAGTGCAACGAGGCCAGACATCTCATATGTTGTATGCAGATTGAGTCGTTATACGTCCAATCCAGGAGATGATCATTGGATAGCACTAGAAAGAGTACTAAGATACTTGAAGGGAAATCCTAATTTGGGAATACACTATTCTGGTCATCCTGCAGTCTTGGAAGGATTCAGTGATTCTAACTGGATCAGTGACTCGGATGACATGAAGGCTACGAGTGGTTATGTATTCACTCTAGCAGGTGGGGCCGTGTCATGGAAGTCTTCTAAACAGACTATTATTACACGGTCCACTATGGAGGCTGAATTGGTAGCTCTTGATTCAGCAGCTGTAGAGGCAGAATGGATTCGAGAACTCCTTTCTGACCTACCTGTGCTGGAAAAACCTATTCCAGCTATTTTGACCTACTGCGATAACCAAACCGTTCTGGTTAAGGCGAAGAGTAGGAAGGACAATATGAAGTCCTCAAAACATATAAAGCGCCGACTTAAGTCGGTAAGGCATGCCAGAGAGACGGGTGTTATTTCTGTAGAATACATCCAGTCTGAAAGGAACTTGGCAGATCCTTTCACTAAAGGATTGGCGCGAAAGGTCATCCAAGCAGCATCACAGGGAATGGGGCTTATACCCGTATAAAGGATCACATTGGTGGTAACCTATCCTAGGAGATCGGAGATCCCGTGAACTAGGCTCTAGGACAACAAACTGTGTGAGATTAAAGAGCACATCTAACGGGTCCCATTAGCTGCAGTGCTCTGTCTGTATGGAAGGTTGAGCTTTGGCTCTTAATGAACTCTAGGTCTATATGACTTATGGAATCGTCCTACAGGATTCCTAGAAGAGTTCACCTACGTGAGTGTGATTGTGAGGTCGCAATCAAAGAAAGATAAGGGTATACTTTCTTAAGCATTCATGAGATAGATACGGGGACATGACCGAAACGTCCCAACCCGAGAGGGAAAGGGCAAGCCGCCCAGTACAGAGTGTGATTTGGGCGAAAATTCTCACACCAAGGCATTGGATCAAGGCGTAGTCCTCCTTTGTCTGTGCAGAGTCGTAGTCCTTATCGCTAGACTTTGGGTTCAAACCCGCAAGGTACCCATAGTCGAACAACTGTATATTAAACAAGACTTTGGATATCTTTTATCAATTGATAAATTGGTGGGGATTGTTGTATACACGAGGGCATATATGTAATTTCTCAATTGAAAAGAGAGTTAATAAGAAATGCAGGTGGGCTCACCTAGCAGTGAGGCGCGTAAGAGATAAAGGGGAGGGAGTCCTTCTCCCAGGTGAACCGCGTACGGGTGTGGAGGCGCCGGCCCTAGCTGCCGTTGCGGTTAGTTCTCAGATCTGGCGATTTTTGGGGAGAGTGGTGAATGGGGGCGGCGACTGAGGCTCGGACTGGCCCGGGTCCTTCGGGGCCGGCCGTCCGCGCCGACTAACTGCAACCTTCCACCTCCGCTATTTCTAGATCAGGGCTCCTCCGTGCTGCGGGTAGTTCTCTCTTCCGATCTGATTTTGCTCTCGGGTATCTTCTTCTTCCTCCTCGGCTTTGGGCTGTGCGACAGTTGGAGGCCTTGGTCTCATCACCGGTTGAGGTTTTTAGCTTCTGGATTCAACTACCCTTTGTGGTTGTGTTGAATCTGAAGTTGGAGGCTCACCTGTGCAAAGGAAGAAGAGAGTGACAACTCTCTGCAGTTCTTGTGCGTGCTTGACTAGTACGCATATTGTGGTCTTGTGTGGCATTCCCGAACCTCGGCTTCTTCTTTGGTGTTCGGCTCAAAGGGGAAGTGCGGCATTGTATCTCCGTGAATCATCCACTCGCTTGCGACAGTGGGTTGATAGATTTTCTGGGACAGCGAGTTCTTCGTGCCTTGCCATATTAATTGTGATCTTCAGTTTGTTTGCTTCTTGACAGTTTTGAGTACTGTCAGTTCTGTGAGTATATTCAATTCTTTATCATTTACAGCAGTAATCCTTGATCTGTGAATCTATTCAAGTATTAGAGAGTTGCTGTGAATGTTTGTGGGCTTAAATGTTAGCTCTGTGATGATAAATATCGAAACCTGAAAGTAGTCTGACTAATTGTACTAGTATTGAGCTCATTTGGATTATCTACCGTAAGGTCTGTTAATTAGATTCATTTCGGTTGGTGAGACTAGTTTACAGTCTAGTGATGTTTGTGTGATGCAGTAGAAGAATCATGGCCAGCTGTGTTTAGAGTAAATTACTCATATTCTATTGATCTGTGATATCTGGTAGAGTCTCTAATTATCAACTGGATACTGCATGTTGTTTCTCTACTTGTAAACTTGTAAACCGAAAGTCATATCTTGCTGTTTTCTGTTAATTAGCAGTCTGTAACAGTAGATATTATTTTGTGAGCTCAATTTCTAGTCTCTAATAGTCAGATTAGTCATGATGAATGTCGATATTAGCATGAGAAGGCCAAAATCTCTGATTTTGCGCAACTCTGTTCTGAGAGCAATAATGAAACAATTAATTTGTCATATGCTAGATTTAGTTGTTTCATTGTTCTTAGGACTGTTCTGCACTTTGTTATTTTCAGCAGTAATGATGTCATATTCTTTGAATATATATGTAGAGATGAATGACAAAGTAGAATTTCATGTTTATATGATGTTTATGTCATTCTTCTTATGCTGGAAATATACTGTTTATATGCTTGTTATGGCTGGAATTAAATGTGCAAATATGCTTATACCGCAATATTTACAACAGAACAAGCGTTCCATTGTAAACTCTTCACATTATAGTGATTTGTCTTCAAGCGTCTATGATTTTTTCTCGTAAGGGTTTTTCACGTAAAAAATTTTGTGTCTATTGTTTCTATTTTTTGTGTATTATTTGTAACAAATGGTATCAGAGCACAGAAGATTATGGATTAAAGAGATCGGGAAAAAAATTCGCCGAATCGGCTTCCGCGCGTCTCGCTGGTTGCTCCGTCCGCATCGCATCCGAAGTCGACGTCCTTCGCCGCTCGTCGAATCCAAGCCGACTTTGCCTCCGAGCCGGTCTTCTGCAGCGCAACTAAAGTTTCTCGCACAGGCCGTCTCCAGTACCAGCAGCGAACGTCATCAGAAGCCAGCATCGCACGGAGGAGCAGTGTTTTGTTCCTTTGCGCGGCGCTTACATCGAGGCAAGGAAGTCCCCTGATCGGCGCGTCACCCACAACAGCAGAAGTGTCCTGGTTGAAGACCAAAACAGCAAGCCAGCCGAAGAAAAAAAATTCACGCCAGAAAAAGTCTCCAGGGAACAACGCATCATGCACAGCCAATAAAGAGGCGCACGGAATTCAAGGCAGGTGAAGAAAAAAAAAAGAAAGAAAGAGGGCTGCGGTTTGGAATTGTTTTTGGGTGACATTGCTACGTACACACAGAAATCGTACCAGGATTTTCAGATTTCAAGAATTTTGCTAGGTACACCCAAATTCGTACCAGTAAAATTTGGTTTTCTTCTGCATGGCGACTCTAAAGTATGATCTTCCGCTGTTGAATCGCGACACGAGATTTTCTCTATGGCAAGTCAAGATGCGAGTTGTTTTATCACAGCTTGATTTGGATGATACAATTCTGGGGATCGACAAGATGCTAGCCACATTGTCCGCTGATGAGAAGCAACGTAAAGATCGTGAGGCCTTATCTCAAATCCATCTTCATTTATCAAATAATATTTTATAAGAGGTTATGAAGGAGACATCTGCCGCCGCATTATGGCTGAAGCTGGAGCAGATTTATATGACCAAGGATCTGACCAGCAAGATGCATCTGAAGCAGAAGCTTTATTCCCACAAGATGGCGGAGGGTGTCTCATTGTTAAACCACCTGACAGCTTTCAAGAAAGTTGTTGCAGACCTCGAAGCTATGGAGGTAAAATATGATGATGAAGATTTGGGTTTTATTTTGCTATGCTCCATGCTCAGTTCGTACTCTACTTTTAGAGATACTATTCTATATAGCCGATATACTCTTACTCTCAGTGAAGTTTATGAAGCTCTGTATGCTAAGGAAAAGATGAAGCTTATGGTTCCCAATGAAAGTTCAAGTACGCATGCAGAAGGTTTGTCTGTCTGTGGCAGGCAATATGAGAAGGGTTCAAACGGCAATTCAAAAGGCAGAAGCCAAAGCAAATACAGAGGCAGATCTAAATCCAGGAACAGGAAGTCATGCAGGTATTGCAAGAAGGATGGTCATGACATATTCGAGTGCTGGAAGTTGCAGAACAAAGAGAAGAGGAATAACAATTTTAAAAAGGATCAACAAGATGATGAACCTAGAGCCACCTTTGTCACCAAAGAAGCTTCTGATGGAGATGTTCTCATCACCTTCGCCGGTAATTGCAAAGCCGACGATGAATGGATTCTTGATTCAGCCTGTACATTCCACATGAGCCCGAACCGTGAGTGGTTCGCTACTTATGAAGCTACACCAAGTGGATCAGTGTTGATGGGTGATAATACACCATGCAAGGTTGCAGGCATTGGCTCTACCCAGATTAAAATGTTTGATGGCACCATCAGAATTTTGTCGGATGTTCATCACATTCCAAATTTGAAGAGAAATCTTATCTCATTAAGTACTCTTGATGCTAAAGGTACAAGTATTCAGGTGGAGGTGGAGTTCTGAAAGTCACCAAAGGTTCTCTTGTTATGATGAAGGGTGATATGAAAGCTGCCAACTTATATCATCTACAAGGCACTACAATTTCAGGTAATTCTACTGTTGCCTCAAATAAATTATCTGATTCTGATGCTACTAATCTTTGGCATATGCGCCTGGGGCATATGAGTGAAGCTGGAATGATGGAATTATGCAAAAGAGGATTTCTTAATGGTCAAAGCATCGACAAGTTAAAGTTTTGTGAACATTGTGTCTTTGGCAAGCAAAAAGAGGGTGCAATTTAGTACTGCGACTCACTCTACAAAAGGTATATTGGATTATGTTCACTCTGATTTGTGGGAAGAATCCCGCGTTCCGTCACTTGGAGGTGCAAGCTACATGTTGACCATCATTGATGATTACTCAAGAAAAGTTTGGACATATTTTGTCAAGCATAAATCAGATGTATTCAAAACATTCAAGGAGTGAAAGATTATGATTGAAAGACAAACTGGCAAGCATGTCAAGAAGTTGCGTACCAACAATGGTTTGGAGTTCTGTTCTGGAGAATTTGAAGCTTTATGGAAGTCAGAAGGTATTGTGAGACATTATACCGTCCCAGGTTCTTCTCAACAAAACGGTGTGGCTGAACGCATGAACAGAACCATCATGGAGAAGATACGTTGCATGTTATCAAATTCTAGATTATCTAAGATTTATTGGGTTGAAGCCACTTCTACTGCTTGTTATTTGATTAATCGGTCACCAAATTTGGCTATTGATAAGAAGACTCCAATTGAGGTATGGTCTGGCTCTCCAGCAGATTATTCAAATTTAAGAATCTTTGGCTGTCCTGCTTATGTCACGTCAACAATGGTAAATTAGAGCCTAGAGCAGTTAAATGCATTTTCCTTGGTTATAAAATTGGTGTGAAAGGATATAAATTGTGGAATTCTGAAACTAGAAAGGTGGTTATTAGCAGAAGTGTTACTTTTGATGAGTCTGCTATGTTGCATGATAAGCCATCTATTGATGTTTCCGTTGAGAAACGATCAAGCATGCAGGTGGAGCATGATATTGATTCAGAATCTATACCAGAAGTCAACAAGGAAAATATTTCTGAAATCCCTATTGTTGAGCCACCAACACATCGTTCCATTGCAGTTGATAGACAGAGGAGGAATATTCAGCCTCCTAAGAGATATTGAAGAAGCAAATTTTGTGGCTTATTGTTTAATGTGGCAGAAGAAATTGAAGATACTGCAGAACCTTCATCTTATTCAGAGGCTATCTCTTCTAATGATTCAGAAAGATGGATGACTGTCACGAATGATGAGATGGAATCTCTTGACAAGAACGGCACTTGGAAGTTGGTCAAGTTGCCAATTGAGAAGAAGCTTATTCGCTGCAAATAGATCTTCAAAAAGAGAGAAGGAGTTTCACCAACCGAAGATGTTAGGTACAAAGCAAGGCTAGTTGCAAAAGGATACAGTCAAATTCCAGGTATTGATTTTACAGATGTCTTTTCCCCTGTTGTGAAACATAGTTCTATTCGCACTTTACTCAATATTGTGGCTATGCATGATTATGAGCTTGAATAATTGGATGTGAAAACTGCTTTTTTACATGGGGAATTAGAAGAAGACATTTATATGGAGCAACCGGAAGGTTTCATTATTCCTGGAAAGGAGAATTTTGTTTGCAAATTGAATAAATCTCTTTATGGTTTGAAGCAATCACCTAGACAATGGTACAAGAGATTTGACTCCTTTATGATATCTCAGAATTTTAAAAGCTCTAATTATGATAGTTGTGTGTACTTGAAGACTATTAATGGTTCAGTTATTTATTTGCCCCTATATGTTGATTGCTGCAAAAGACAAGGCTGAAATTTCAAAGTTGAAGGCACAATTAAATAGTGAATTTGATATGAAAGATCTCGGTGCAGCAAAGAAGATTCTTGGTATGAAAATCATTAGAGATAGACAGTTTGGCAAATTATATCTAAGTCAAAAGGGATATATTGATAAAGTTCTTCGTCGTTTCAACATGCATAATGCCAAACCTGTGAGTACTCCCTTAGCTGCACATTTCAGACTCTCTCTAGCATCATGTCCGCAATTAAATGATGAAATTGAGTACATGTTTAATGTTCCATATGCGAGTGCAGTTGGTTCACTTATGTATGCTATGGTATGTTCTCGCCCCGATTTATCTCAATCATTAAGTGTGGTTAGTAGATACATGGCTAATCCTGGAAGAGAGCATTGGAAAGCAGTTCAATGGATTTTCAGATATTTGCGGGGCACATCTAATGCTTGTTTACAATTTGGGAGGACTAGAGATGAACTTGTTGGTTATGTGGATTCTGATTTTGCTGAAGATTTGGATAAAAGAAGATCTCTTACTGGTTATGTGTTCACTGTTGGAGGATGTGCCATTAGCTGGAAAGCAAGTTTACAAGCTACCATTGCCTTGTCTATTACAGAAGCTGAGTATATGGCTATTTCTGAAGCTTGCAAAGAAGCCATTTGGCTAAGAGGTTTATTTACTGAGCTTTGTGGAAGTACGTCTTGCACTACAATATTTTGTGATAGTCAGAGTGCTATTTGCCTTACAAAAAATCAAATGTTCCATGTGAGAACAAAGCACATTGATATCAGGTATCACTACATTCGAGGTGTCATTGCTCAAGGTGATATTAAAGTCAGCAAGATAAGTACTCATGATAATCCAGCTAATATGTTGACAAAGCCAGTTCCTGCATCTAAGTTTGAGCTATGCTTAGACTTAGTTGGTATTACTCATTAGTCCTTTGGACTTTCGGCGCTCGAGGTATGGATAATAATTTTATTGGATGAGTCTATCATATTCTTCGACTACTGGAGGGAATTTGGCTCAAGGTGGAGATTGTTAAAGTTGATCCGAATTCGTATTCATCGCCTCATGTCAGACGTGGCATGGCAGGTGCATGCACAGATGGTATCAGACGTGGTGTCAATCTGTAGCAACCGACTCTGATTCGGTTTCCTCTCTGTGTGGGACTCTTTTCCCGCACGCTATAAATATATACCCCGGTAGCCCATAGGAAGAACAAGCGCTCCATTGTAAACTTTCCACATTATAGTGATTTGCCTTCGAACGCCCGTTGTTTTTTCCCGCAAGGGTTTTCCATGTAAAAAATTTTGTGTTTCTTGTCTCTATTTTTTGTGCATTATTTGCAACAATTTCGTTATCAACAAACTTATTTTGACATTGCACATTGGAAAGAATATTCTCTAAGTTTTGTCCAGCCTTCTGTAATCGTAATATTTCTTATCAGTTCTTGTATTGAATAATTCTTGTTGCAATTCTGCTTGTAGTTTCCTCTTATCAATTGCTTCTCTGTCCAATTCTCCAGCACCCAGTGCAGACAGTTTAAGATCAGAGCTTTGAAGGTGGAGGAGGATATCAAAAGTGTTGTTCCTGGGGTTGCTGTGATAATCAACCCTGAAAAGTTATCTCCACTGTGTAAAAACTTCATATCATCATGAACTTCACCACACTGGGGGTTTCTATGATCATCAGAACTTAGAAGGCTTCTTTGTTCTCTTGCCTTTCTTGACTGGCATTATTTTATTTGGTCTAATTCTCAGCCACGCCGTGAGTGTCTTGAGATATGTGAGGAACGTTGTAAAGTGTTCATATCACTTCTGGTAATCTTGTTATATATCACTGGATTTCTGAGTCATAGAGTACAGCTCGGTTAGCTATAACATTCTTTTCCTTTGAAAACTAGCTATAACCAAAAAACTTGGCTCTGATGACTCAACTGTCGTGGTGCAATACAAATCACATATAGTTGCTATGCATGTTCACAATACAAAATCATAAATAATTTCGATGATCGTTTCCTTAACAGAAAAAGCTTCTCAGTTATCACCCATGGTAAAAAAAGGTGACCAAAATCAAATTGTGAATTTTTGTTGCTCCATACACTGAATGTAGTGCCGGCTAGCTTCCACCTGCATACATGTATATCATATATATGACCATGCATCTGGTGAAAACGTATTAAGTTTTTTTTGGCATGTATAGTTTAGTTACTGATTTGTCCAAACCATGCCACTAAATGAACCAGCAATTTCCTATAGAAAAGGGAGAGACATGAGTTGAAGCACCTTCATTACAAGCCAAATATTGAACCTACGTCTCAATGCAACTTCGTACTAGTATCTTGGATGGCATTTCACCTAGAGGCATCACTCTTAGTAAGGTTTTCCTTAGCTCATAACTAACAGTTATCAACTTTCTATCTTTTAGACATTAGTACCACTTTCGAGCTCTCCCCAAGCGGATGAACGAGAAAGAGAGAGAGGAGGACAAACCTTCTACTTGAGGAAAATGGAGGCATGCGCAAGAGTGAAAAGGGTAAGCCCCTCTAATTTAGCCCCTATTGCCCAGATAAAGGAAAGTAATCAAATCGGTTTATGGCTAATTAACATGATTACTGGGCTTTTGAACTTCTGCAATACTTTCCTATTTTCAGGTGCTACAGCTTCACAGTTATCACCCATGATGGAAAAAGGTGACCAAAATCTAATTGTGACTTTTTGTTGCTCCATACACTGAATGAAGCAGTGCTGGCTAGCTTCCACATGTATACATGTATATCATATATATAACCATGCATATGGTGAAAACGTATAGTTACTGAATTGTCCGAATCATGCCACTGAATGAACCAGTAATTTCCTATAGAAAAGGCAGAGACATGAGTTGAAGCACCTTCATTACAAGCCGAATATTGAACCTGCCTCTCAATGCAACTTCATACTAGTATCTTGGATGGCATTTCATCTAGGGGCATTACTCTTAGTAAGGTTTTCCTTAGTTCATAACTAACAGTTATCAACTTTCTATCTTTTCGACATTAGTACCATTTTTTGTCCTTCATTTATCATAGATCAAAATCACAAATCACAATGAAGGAAACTCTGATATGCTGCGAGAAACTTGGTAGTATTTAATGTACATAGGGCTAGTGACATTCTGCATGCACGATCCGGTTGAAGACGTGGCAGGTGAAGTCATGAACTGAAGCAAGAAAACGAACGACAAAGTCACCGCTTAATTCGTGTTCTCCCCCTTCCTCGTATGTCCTATTCCTCTTCATCCCCTGGAACAACACAGCCAAGCGAAACGAAAATGTTGGAAATATTTCTTTCAAGAAAAAGAAGAAAAGGTACAAATATATTTCGAGACTACCATAAGGATGAAAGATGGAATGAACAAGAGGAAACAAGGAAACGTACCTAACGAACAGAGCAGCCCAACAAATTAGGAAGGATCTTTTTTGTATACAGCTCATACCATCCCCAAAGTAAGGTTTTGAGTACGTAGTTTCATACTTACACGATAGATTAAAAATGAAAAATCTCAAAGAATAAAAAGGGTTGGTGCGCTTCATTTTTCTGCAAGCATGCGTCGGACGGAAACGGTGTGCTTTGCCTCCTTGATATTCCTCTCCTGTTCTTCGATCGGAGTATGTCTCCTATTCCTCTTCATCCTCTGATTCTGCCAAGAGAAATGAAACGGTGGGAAACAAATTCGGACTCTAGCATACGGATGAAAGATGGAATCAACAAGTGGAAATTAAGGAAACAAATTAAACAAACAGAGCAAGGCAACAAATTAAGATGGAGCAGTTGTGCTAATTTACCTCCAGATTTGGTAAAGCGGGTGATATTTGTCTCCAAGTGGTAGGAGGGATCTCTTTTTGTGTACAGCACATAACATTTCCTCTGATTGTCTCCATCATGAGCATAGGCCTTGACATGATGGATATGACTCAAGCTTTCCCACTCTGGGTTAGATGTTCCTTCGGCTATGGAAGTGAGCAACTTTAGGCTGCAGTGTAGCTCCAAATGCCTTGGCTTTACATCTTGCAGGTATCCCGGGAGTGTTTCCATGTCGCAATCCCACAGCTCGAGCCTCTGGAGTGCAAGCATGCCCTCCAATACCTTCAACTTTGGGCAGCGCCTGATGTCAAGCTTTTGCAATTTGGAGAGATTAGTGATCCTCTCAAGGTCGGGGTTCTCATAGACCTCAAGCTCAATGAGAGAAGCAAAGTTCTCAAGAAAGTTGAGGTGCTGCACATTGCATACGTATAATCTTTTCAAAGCCCTTGCATGGGAGGCAAGGCCAGGAGGAACACGCCTCAGTTTGCAACCATCGATAAGAAGCTCCTCCAAGACAGGCATGGCTTGCACTTGCTCCTCCCACTCCCACACCTTCCATTCCACCATTCCTCCGAACTTCATCGTGTGCAATCTCGGAAACACAACAGCTGCCTGAGATGAAGGGTGGTGACTATGGTGAGGGTAGAGCTGATGCAGGAATTCAGACCCAACACGCTCGATGGCTGGAGCGCGGTGGATCTGAAGGAAATGCAAACAGGGGAGCTGACACAAGCCATCAGGGAGTTGGGTGCAGCAGACCAGGTCCTCCAACTCTAGAAACCTCAAGCTCTTGAGGTGCGCCGCTGTTGTTGACATCATCCACATTGGGAGCCGCCAACCAAAATATCCTTCGATGTGAAGATTAGCTAAGCAAGGCGGAGGGCAAAGCTCATGAAACACCTCCTCAATTCGTCGCTGCTCTTCCTTAGAGACGCCTTCTCCCTCTTTGACCAGCCCATCATCTCCTAATCTACTGGTGCAGCGTAAGAGCAGATATGTAAGATGCACCTTTTCACCAAGCTTGGCCTTTGCGAACGACGAGGCAGTAGATACATTCTCAAGATTCCTTAACCCAAGAAGCATGAGTTGGGAATGAGGCCCCAACTCTTCCAAACTACACCAATCACCATCCATGTGGACCAGAAATCCACCTAGCTTCCTCATATTTGTTAGACCACGGAATCCCCTAGGTATACCACTTATACTTGTGTCCTTAAGGTTAAGACACCTCAACTGGCCTAACTTTACAATGCTACAAGGAAGTTTCACCAAACTTTTACAACCAGAAAGGTTAATGTACTGCAATAATTTCATCTCGCCAATGTTTTTCGGTAATCTAGATATATCAGTTTGTTCCAAGGACAAATACCTCAAGTGCTTGAGTTGATACAAAGATTTAACCAATGCAGCACATTTTGCAGATTCTATGTGTAGAGTCCGTAAACTTGTAAAGGTAAACAAGGAATCACCAGGATTAATCTTTATATGGCCAACTGATATTAGTGTCCTTAGTGATTTCTGCTCTTGTAAAAATCTCCACTCAAATTCATCCGATGGCAATCCTTTGGTTTGTAGAGACAACCTAAGAAACTTTTGTGTATTGAGTTTACTAAAAATACCAGTTTCTCCATTGTGAGCTACTAGTGCTTCATCCTTAGCCACATATTGAGCAAACGAGCGAACAATATCGTGCATGTTGCAAACCCATTGATCAGCGTAACTTGTATCTGGCTCTATAAGGTTCCTCAATATTAACTGCTTATAGAACTCTCCTCCTAATTTTTCTAATTCATCCGAGTTTCCACAAACAAATCCTTCGCTTATCCACATACTAACAATTGTATCAACATAGAACTTTGTATTTTTTGGGAGAAGGGAGTAGTGCAGAAAGCACTGCTTCATATAAGGAGGCAAGTCTTCATAGCTCAAGTATATTGCGTAGTTTAGTTCTTGTGGCATTTCAGATACTGACCACATGGAATCATTCAGAACCATCTCCCAATCTCCTCGTCGTTTCTCCCTTTGGCACAAGAGTCCTCCCATTACTTTTACAGCAAGCGGTAAACCATCACATCTTGCTATAATTTTCATTCCAATATCCTTCAGAGTATCAATATTAGGTTCATCTATCTCACTTGAGATTACCTGCACGGAGTTAAACCCATCGAATTAATATCAATTAGTACATTTGGTAGTGGCTTGCGCCGATTTTTTCCTAATAAAAAAGAAAAGAAACTAATAAAAGTCAGTGCACTAGTAAATTGAATTGTCAAATCAACAATAAAAATTGTTCGTTAATTATGTAAAGCTGCGATCATGCGGACATATATCTTGAGATCTCTCTTCGACGAGTGCGCGTTCTTATCACCGCGAAATTAATAACCATACACATAGTTAACGAGTAGATATATTTACTGGCAGCACAAATTAATGAGCTGGCTGCTCAAACAGCAAGTAACGGGGTAATTAGGACGGATAGTCGCACAGACAGCCAAACTAGCTACCACGTGACTAACGTGCGCATCCACACAAGGTGCTCATTAATAAATAAATAAATATATATATATATATATATATATATATATATATATATATATATATATATATATATATATATATATATATATATATATATATATATATATATTCACAAGACCAGTATTTCTTTCTAAAAACTGGCTAAATATATGGGCTTTCCTATTTATAAAAAAACTATACTATGTCAGCACGCCAAGTTGATATTATTGGGATGGGCCTGCCCGGGCCACACTGTTGGCTCTGCCTTGGCACTCAGCCGCATCGTGCCTCTGAGCCTTTTGCTCTGCCGCGCACCGATAGAGCTCTGTTTTTTTTAGATTGTTTTTTCTATTTTTGTTAGAGATTTTTAGGGATGTACAAGAGAAATTGTGAGAGAGAGATGAACCACTACCACTAACTACCTCTTTTAAGTAATATAGGTAGGCTAGAAGCTATGCCATTAGTTAGAAAAAAGAAAGCTAACACAACTCTTAGGCCAAAAAGGCTAGTGCTTCTATGAAGGCGGATTTCTTTCCCATAGGTGCAACCGCTGTTTGTCCTCCGCCACGCTGCGCCAGCCGCGTGGTCGCTGAGCCGAGCCATGCACCGCAGAGCTCATGCAACCCCGAGCCGCTAGCAGCCTGATCTGGGCTCGGCGGCCCGTCGAGCTGCCACCGTCCTCGGCATTGTTGACCTTGCCATCCAGCCACCGGAGAGAGCAGACGAGAGAGAGAGGGAATAATATGATACAAATATATTTTGTACAAAGTAAATATAATTTCGCAAAAATTATTTTGTACAAAAAATTGTAAGAAAAATTTTGTACGAACAAAACATTTTTCTAGGAACAATTTTGTACAAAAAATAACTTTGTAAAAAAATAATTTTGTACAAAATTTGAACAAAATAATTACGAATAATATGTGCTTCTATATATGCTATCCTAAAAAGTAAAAGGCACAAATTAATTAAGAACCCATCGAGGACCTAATTTTCATTTCAACCATCGACTGCTTTACTAATAACAATAACAATACAGTTATAAGGTTTGGTAGAGCGTAAATGAATTGCATACTAAATAAATAGATTAGTAACTGACCTGCTTCTTGAGCAAGGACCAGGCATCTTCAGGCCCTAATTTGTCGATACGGTGGTAGGGATGCACGGCTTTCATCGCTCGGGCAACCGTGTCGAGTCTTGTGGTAACGAGCACTCGGCTACCGGGGGCACAGTGACTGAAGGGAGCCTTGAGCAAGTCGTTCCATTCTCTTGCACTCCACATGTCATCCAACACTAGAAAGAACTTCTTGTCCTTGACGACGTTGACAAGGGCTAGCACTAGTAGGGACCTGTCTCGAGTCCCAGCGCCAGGGAGGTCCCCGTTAGCGGCGGTGATGGCCGTCCTCAGCAGCTCTGCGTCGTCGAAGTCTTGTGTGATGCTCAACCATATCTTCCTATTGAACTTGTCTTGGATGGCCTCGTCGTTGAATACCTTCTTGGCGAGGGTGGTCTTGCCGATCCCGCCGACACCCACGATGGCGACCACCATGATGCCATCATTATTCTCCTTGTCTCCCTCCACCTTTGTCATGAGCTTCTCCACCAGAGCTCTAGTATCCTCTTCGATCTTGTCCCCAACCACGCCCAACCGGTCCAACACCTGATCCGTCTTCCGCTCATCTGAAGAATGTCGGGCCCGGGCCGTCCTCCGGTCCTGGTAGGTCTCTAGCTTGAGGAAGTTGAACCCAGCACCCGTCTTGCAGATGCCGTCCAGTCTCTGGTTGAGGTTCTTGATGCGGCTGCCAATGTTGTAGGTGGAGAGCGGATTCCGCAGGCAGAAGAGCAAGGGGTTGCAACAACCCATGCCTGCCGCAGAGGACGCACCCTGCAGTTGATCCATGGCCTGCAGCTGGCAGAGCTCGAGGATGTCGGTGGCGTCGTACATGACGTCCATGAGCCTCCTCATCCACCCCTGCACGTGCTGGTCGGTGATGTGCGTCCTCTCGACGTCGGCGAGGTACTCCTTGAGGCTCTGCAGCTTCTCCTCCAGGTTGGCGATCTCGCCGGAAACACCAAGCAGCATGCCCACCTCATCTTGTGCCACTGCCTGAGGAGGTCGGCGACGTAGGACGCGAAGGCATCCAGGACCATCGCCATGGCACCTCTCGTGTCGCGCACACGTAGTAGATGAAGCAAGCTAGCTAGATCAAAGCCGGAAAATAGTTAAGCACCCTCCCTGGTTAGTGGCTACAGAAGGAATACACACTCAGTACGTGCGTGCATCGTATCGCAGCTCTCTCTAACTTTGCTTTGGACAGAGAATGGAGATGCAAGCTTTGCTTGGCTCAAGGATGACGATGCGATGGAGGTGTATGAACTGGACTTGAAGAGCAGCAGTGGATCAGCAGTAGTTAAGGCCCATGTGACCGACTATATATTGCCGGACTTGCAGAGCGGACTTAAACTCCATTGAATAGGGCTCGGCTCGATTCTATCATATGGGGGCAGATTTGAAACTTGAAAACCCGACAGGTCACACCGATCCAACTCAGCGTTTGTTGGACGACGACCCAGGAGAATGACTTGTACGCCAAAGTAGGAGTCCCAGGGTGGGAAGAGGCCACAACCCTTTCAAGTACACCAATAACCATCCGTGTGGGCTGGAAGCCTATATACTTCAGTTTCCTCGTATTTGTGGGGCTTCAGAATAGATAAGTCAGGATTTTAGTTCAAATTCCAATCTTATACCAGTCCATGTGGCTCTATCCTTTTTCGGCTTTTTAGCCTCCTTTTGGCTTTAACTTCTTTCAGCAATAATTGTTCATTAGACTAACTAGCATATTTTTCCACGTAATTGCATGGCTAGTTTTTTATTTGTGTTATTAGAGCAAGTCCAATAATAGTCTTATAGCCAAGCTAGTCAGCATTTTTGCTGATGTAGAGGAGAGAAGAGAGGAGAGAGATGAGAGCTTGGCTCTCATGCAAGCAACAAGCTGGGCACGGGAACCTATGCAGTGGTGGGCTCAGATAATAAATGTATGTGAGGAGGAATAGGAAAGAGAATGTGAGACATGGTACCACATAATAATAAAAAACCTTTTGTAGACAAATAGAAGACAAATTATTGTATAACTTGGCTCTTATAATTTGACTTATCGTCAAATACTTGGCTCTATTATTGGACTTGCTCTTACAATTCTATTATCTTTCAAAAATATAGTTATATTTGTTATAGTGTTATAATAGTTGTAATATCTATAAGATTAATCTAAACCGTTATAATCTAGCCCTACCAAAATAAGTGGTTCAGATATTTTGTTTTTGTCTCTATTAATGAGAAAATTTCTTATCTATATATGATTAATGTGCACTATTATAATTTGATCCTACCGAAATAAGTGTTGTAGATCTTCTCTTTTTCTCTCGATTAATGAGAGAATTTGTAGAAATTTTGCTTTTTTTCTTATTGAATGATTATTGTGAGATTTTCTAGACCTTCAAAACGAAGGAGGTATTTTAAATATCATCAATTGTTTGTAGATATATGATTGCATGCCCCATGTACCACCATGGTGTCCAGACTCCATGATTAAGACTTCCCATCTATGATTGAGACTTTCCATTCATAATTAAGACTTTCCATCATGATATTATATATCATTGCACTTGCACGCATCTAAAAGCAATCTAAAGGCAGGAAGGCTTGGTGCCCGGGTACCCTGGTGTCCCATTTTAGTGTCATATATATATATATATATATATATATATATATATATATATATCACCAGTAAGAAAGAATAATTTCAAACTTTTTTGGGATTTTTTTATTTCACACTATTGTACATTGCCCCACAAATTTTGCCTTGTAGATATATATTGTAATCCCTTTCAATCCTTTTCTGTGTCACACGCTCAGGACCACATCGCTCATCGTCATCATGGAAAAGAGAGATTAGCTTCCTGGAAACGATTGATTACAAGGAGCATGATTGAACGATTCCGTAGCTTAACAATAATTAATAGCCTTGGACGCTTATAGTAATAATTAACATGCAATAATTACCAGAAGGATTTAATTTGAACCTTGCAAGCAATCTCTATGCTTGCCATATATAGATACATTACTGACTTACTATGCATCGGTAAGTCTCTCCTATTCTGGTTCTATTAGACCACATCTCACTTGGACCGACTAAGCCATATGGTGCAACCCATCGCTCGAACTTCTCTTCAACATTCTCCGTCTTCCTTCTACCATGTTTGAGCTCAACCATCGCATATTCCGGCATCTTTAATTGTTCTAGACTTTGGCTCCTCCATAAGCGTAGTACCTATTCTCGCCATTGATTATAGTGGACTCTAAGTGTTACTGCACATCCAAAGATCAAGAAATTATTTTCGAACACAAATTCCTCATAATTTGACTGTTAGCTGCAACATACATCATGCCACACATATGCACTGATCTTGATTAAACCAAATTATCTTATGACTCAAATTTCTTAAAATCATTAATTTCAACCGAAGCAATACAAGCTGACTGGTCAGACCACCGCCTGTTCAAGCTGTCCAGAAAAATCTATAAATTTACAAATTCTAAATTTTCACTCTTCAAAAATGACAATAGTTCATCGCAACAAAATTCTTGACCTTCTTACGTGACCCTTCATTAATTATTAGAGTAAACTGCTCAGGACTAGTTTCACAAAGCCATTTGGTTTGAGAAATCATCAACCGTGTTTTCAAACTACCACGCAGAGAAAAATAATGTATTTTGTGAAGCAAAGATTCGTATCATGTTTTATTGTTGTCTCAGTCAGAACAACTAAACAGACAAGTTAGCATCATCTCATCAAAAGCTCTTGTTCTCCCTTCATAGCAAAGATGTCTTGCAGTTGTGGATCAGGCTGCAGCTGCGGCTCAAGCTGCAAGTGCGGGTATGCCAGCTTATTTAGTATTTCAGTAGCAGTGAGGAATTTCTTGTGCTAATTAATTTGATTTTGCTGGTTGCAGAAAGATGTACCCTGACTTGGAAGAGAAGCGCAGCAGCAGCCAGGCCACCGTGGTCCTCGGCGTCGCGCCAGAGAAGGCGCAGGTTGAGAAGGCCGCCGAGTCCGGCGAGACAGGCCATGGCTGCAGCTGCGGCTCCAACTGCAAGTGCAACCCTTGCAACTGCTAGCAAGCTTGGAGAAGGCAGGCACATCTACGATGTATCATCTCATCTGTGTGTGTGTGTGACTTACGAGTGAGTGGATAATAAGGAGAACATTTGATTGGTGCTTAACCAACATGGCTCGAGCATGCACGCACGCACGCATGCATCTGTGTGTGTGTGCTGCTGAAGCTTGTGAAACGGGCGAGTCTAGTACTATTGTCATCATATCCTGCATGCCATGTAGGCGTCTAGTTTGGTCTTGAGTGAATTTACAGGAGTCGTTTGCCTAAGTATGTACCTTTGCCTGCCTTTTGTCTGTCTGTGATTGATTTGGTCTGGAGTGAGTTTGTAGGAGTCGTTTACATCAGCATACATTCCGGACAACCACCAAAACAAAAGAAATGCAAATTAGTATTACAGAGTTTGCCAGGGAGACCAAGTGATGGCCCCAAAGCAAAAAAGATTTACACCCTTGGAGCCTGCCTACCAAATCCTCGGTCGAATCTAGAGTTAAACAAGATACGATCAATTGTTTCCACATCGATCCCTTCTTACTATTAATATACTAAAATTCATTTGAATTAATATCTGCAACATTTAATAATCTACTATTACTACTATGCATCCGCATCGAGGGCATTATTTATCTAATCTTCCTCGTCTCGTCTGCGCTGCCTCTCTCTCTCCCCCAAGGCCAAGGCCAACGGCAGCCAAGTCGTCGTCGATCCGCGAAGAAAATCCCATGGAAATCCTCTAACCCAACCATACATACATCTCGACCTTCGCTCATTGCCGCCTTCTCCCCACACTTCGGCCTTGCCACCGACAGATGATTCAATCCGATCAGATCTGCTTCGCTCGTCCGAACCCTAACCCAACGCTCCTCCGGCGGCGCGCGACGGTTTCATTTATTACGTTACATTTCAAGGATCTCATGGCTTGCTGTGCAGTACAGACAACTGCCAAACTGGTAGAACTGCAAAATCTCTCGATGGGCTCTGCAGACAAATTGAGTGATACAATTGTCACGTACCTGTGCATATTCTATCGATGGGCTGCAAATCTGCAAACAAATTGAGTCATACAACTGTCTCGTAGCTTTGCATGTGTTCTCTTTGTTTTTATTGCGAATTTCTGCTGGTGCATTATATATTTTTTTTCTTTGCAGGTGTCACGCTGACATCCAGCAGAGCCAGGCATCATGATATTCTTATGCCGTACGGTTAATCCATGAAGTGTAAATTTCATTTTCGGTTGTCTGCCTTGTTGTATACAGCCCATAGAAGTAGAAGGGTTAAATTAGCCCATTGGCATCTCGTATTAGCCTAAATGGAACATTTAACACATTTACGGTAATAGGCCCAAGATGTATTGGCACATCGCATAGACCCATAGAACGTTCGTTTCCACAAAACAAAGCACATGTGTCCATAAAATTTCAAGGTGACAAAAAAAAGATGAGTTGCGAACCACATGAATGCCTGAACAACAATATCAGAGCCTAACAGCAATCACACAAATGTCTGACAGTCACAACCAAAATATATAGGGACCACAATTCAAAAGCAGTCTAGCTAGTAGGAAAAACAAGTAAGGGAAACCTTGATTACACAAGTAGCTGAGGTTTGAAGGGCCAAAATACTTGGCTTCCTTTATTCATCAAACGAGAACAAAGAAATGGCAAGCCTTGAAGAAGCTACTGCATGCAGCATGCGTACTAATTAAACTGTCTTCCTCCAGACGCCCTGGCGCTTTGAGCAGCTAAAAGAACAGGACGATCCTCCATGTGTGATGTGTCCCTTCCCTGTAAAACGTTTTCCTGCCAATGAGATATGAAGATGCTAATTAAAGCAACTTGTGTGAGTAATCTCATCTCTCTAGTCTCTAAGGCTACGATAACGTGAGCAAGTAGTAGTCGAATTGTTGTTACGGGTGGTTGAGTGACTTACATCTCCAAACCAGCCATCAGTCCCGGAGAGAATACCACCACCGCATACCAGTACCTCCAATTCTAGAAAGATAGAGTAACGTTAAGAAGTCACGGGTGATTTCGTGGAAGGCTAGAAATTGGAGGGGCATGAGGAATTCAATGCCAGCTAGGACCTCCGTCATGCTTCTGAGGTTGCGTAGTGTGAATCTTTCCAGGCTCGCCATGGCACCTTCTTGTATATTGAGGCGCTTCAGATCAGGCAGGTCTCTTAAGGAGAGTGTCTTCAGCTTGGGAAACCACCCGGGGAGAAATGCCAGCTGCTCCCCGCTGTATGCTCTGGTCAACCTTAGCTCTGTCAGATTTGACAACCGAGAGAGGCACGACAGGGGGTCTTTTCTCAACTGGGACCAAGATAGAGTCAACGAAAACAAAATCTGTCCAGCCGTTTGGAAGAGAGGACACTCCTCCAATGTCCCTTCCGCTAATCGTCCTTTCAACGCAACTGAATGAAGGCTAAGAGGTGGTGTGTTCAGACCATTCAATTGAATAACCTCATCTTCATCACTTGCTGCAATGGATACGTAGGACAAAAACTTCATCTGAACTAGAGACTCGCAGAGGCACTCACAGTAGATTCGCTTCACATTCCTTATCCTGATGCTTCTCAGTTGCCTCAGATCCCCCAAATGTCTAACAGACTCATTCTGCGCTTCCAACGCTTGTAGTGTCTGTAGGTCTCTCAAGTTCTTGAGGCCTTCTGGGATGCATACACCATTGTGACCATGGAAATTTTGCCCAGAACGGTCCCTTGCTGCCTCAACAAATAAGTGCCTAAGTTTCTTCAGTTTGGTGAATCCTCGTGGCAGCTCTTGTATGTCAGATCTACAAAGGTCCAGTGTCAACAAGTTGGAGAGCTTCTCAATAGACTTTGGAAGAAGTTTCACCTTCGTATCACGCAGACCCAAATAGCGGAGATTGAAAAGATCTCCAATAGCATCAGGGACCTTCTCGATGGGTAGCCCACTTAACTCGAGTACTGACATATATATGCACTTCTTCGCTATGAGGGGCAGTAGAGTGGATGATGGCATATTGCTATCCAATGTGATGACAGATCGAAGGTGGTGTGCACTCGAAATTAACTCAGGAATACTGCCCTTCTTTAGTTTGTGTATTACTAGTCGACGTCCATCCTTCTCAAGCGATTCACCCTCATATTTATCCTCCTCGTATACAACACCAAAGCATTCTCTCTGACACAAATCTACCGCCAACTCACGTACGACATCATGCATCCGAAATGATTTTATCCTGCCAAAGTGGTTCCTCTCAATAAGTTGCAGCATGTTTCTGTGAACCAACTCAATCAGATAGCCTTCCGCCACTTCCTCAATTGTGCTTTGACCCCTCTTCTCGATGAACCCCTCTGCTATCCATAACCGTACAAGCTTTTTCCTTTTGAAAAGATAGTCCTCTAGGAACAAGCTGCAGTATAGGAAACAACTTTTCAAGTATGTGGGAAGGTAGATGAAGCTTAGATGAAAACATTCCTTACGTGATCCAGCATTGGATTATTAATTATCTCCCAGCTGAGCTGATCATGTATTCGCTTCCATTCAATTACGGTCTTGTCACGCACAAACAAGAGACTGCCGACAGAGACAATTGCAAGAGGTAAGCCTTCACACCTGCCCACTATCTGCATTGACAAAGTCTGAAGTTCTGCGGGACACTCATGATCTAGAAAAGCCTTGTTACAAAAGAGTTCCCATGACTTATCCTTTGGCAGGCGTTTTAGTGTTAGTATCATGTCTGGGAAAGCAAGGTGGGCTACGTCAGCAATCCGTGTTGTGATTATTATTCTGCTCCCCTTGAGATTTGAAGGGAGTGCTCCAAACAAGTCACTGTATGCTGCTGGAGTCCAAACGTCGTCCAATGTAACCAGGTACTTTTCCTGTTCCAAAAACGTCTTCAGTGCCTCTTGCATGTCTGCCGTGTCCATGGTGGCAATGTTACTTGGAACACTTTGTCTCTCTCTGAAAAGCTCGACGATCAATCTTCGAAGGACATCTTCTCTGGTGTAAGTTTGTGAGATGGGCACCCATGCATGGCAATCAAATTTCTCTCGTTCCTTCTTATAGACTGTTGCTGCTAGTGCCGTTTTTCCGAGCCCTCCCATGCCATGCAAAACTATTACAGAGCGTTTCAACTCATCATCTCCCAGCCACTGTACAAGTGTTCGCTTGTTATCTTCAATCCCAACAAGATCTTCTTCACCAAGGGATCGTGAGATGCTTGCTAGATCATGGGACTTCTTCACAATGTAACTGGAGTTGGCAGTATCCCCAATGTTTATCGTCGGAACCCATCGCTCTTTCGTCTGAAATAGGTGTGTAAGGCTGGCCTCTGTTTCCCTCACCAAGAAAGCTATCTTGTTTAATGAAAACAGAGCTTTTGGTTTTTTGATCCCCTTCTTCAGGTAGAAGCGACACCCGACATCATGTTCCCGGCCAACAAGATACAAGTAGCCGTCCACCATGTCCTCGATCATGTATACTACCTTCCACACCTCCTCCAACCAGCCTTCATACACTTGATTGTTGCGGCTTCGAATGTCCATCTGATAGAGAAAATTATGCATCATGCGAAGCTCCGTCATAACGCGACCCATTCTGCCCTGGAGCTCTGCCAGTTGCGTCACATACTTTGCAAACTGAGCACTGGCTTGCTGTGTTGCTTCGTTTCCTAGAGCGATGCCGATCTTTTTGATGGCTAGAAGAATCACAGTCTCTGCCATTACTTTCCGAGAACTGGCTAACGTGGTAGTGCTGGGCCGCTTAATTTCATTAATATCTATTCTAGCGTGACCATCTGTGAAATGAAGCAAGTGATACATTAATGCTTTTTACTACAAGCATACCCGTATGCATTGAAGAAAAACAGATTAGAAAGAGTTATTGAGTAAGCGGTAAGAAAGATGGACCACAACTAAGAAAATGGGAAGAATAGCCGGTCGACTATGCCGCTGCGCTGTTGACAACCCAAAGTTTCCCCTTACGTCTTGTAATTTATACTCTATCTATTTATTACTAAAAAAATCAATGATAAATATTTTAGAGTTGCTAAGAAAAAAGATAATAAATTAGAAATTCTCACCAAAAAAAAGTAAAACATCCGTCTCTTATCATACCAGCCCAGCTCCGAGGTGTTCAGACTCTTCCACGGCCTCTGCCTCCTCACGTACGGCAAGACCGTCTTTTTCGGCCCCGCCGCCGAGACCAGCCAGGTACATACGTATATACTAGAGCATACGTACGTGTATAGAGTTATTAATTATTGTTGTTGCTAAGTTCTTTGGGAAAAAAGAATTAATCGGTAGTAATGGTTAGACACGTGTTTGGACTTTAGACAAGGAGCCACCTGGTACGACAAGCATCGTGGGGCGGCCGGTGCTTGTGTCGGCGAACCCGGAACTGAACCACTCTGTGTACTCGAACAGCTTCCCCTCCAGCGTCGAGATCAAAGAAGTACTCTCCACCGTAAGATCGGTCTCACCAGCTGCACCGATGCCGCATGCATTTGTGGTCTGTTCGATGCATGGGTGATTAATGCAGGTTCTCTTTTTCGAATTTTGGACATATCTAGTCCTGTAGCATGTAAAAATTCCAAAAGTAACCCTCAAAACAAAAAAAATCCAAATTTGGCACCCTGCCCGAGCGCGCGACTACCCGGCGGTGACACCTGTCCGGTCGTGCGGTGTGGTACCGCACGACCGTGCTGTAGCTGGGTCGTGCGGTACCACACCGCACGACCGCCCTGTACTCCGCTCTGACCGCGCGTTTGAGCTCCCGAGCGCACGTCTCCTCTGCCAACCGCGCGATCCCCCGTCCTGACCGCGAGATTCGTGGCCCCTTGGCTGTTGAGAAAGGTCAAACGCGCGGTCGGGAAAGTAAAAATAATATAAGTGATCGTAATGGTTTTAGGAAGCAGCATCAAGGGGTTGACAAAAGTATCCAACTAAAAATAAATCCCAACTTTTCTCGTTTTCACTAGACTTATGTTTATCAAATGCTGTTGGTGGGAAACTGGGAATATACTTTCCAAAGATTAGCTAATTGGCTGTGATGTTTAATATTAAATGCCTGTACACAGGAGATCCATCACTCTGTCTAGTCAATCAGCAGAAATCTCAAACGCGCGGTCGGGAAAGCTCAAACGCGCGATCGGAGCGGAGTACAGGGCGGTCGTGCGGTGTGGTACCGCACGACCCAGCTACAGTGCGGTCGTGCGGTACCACACCGCACGACCGGACAGGTGTCGCCACCGAGTAGTCGCGCGCTCGGGCAGGGGGCCAAATTTAGAATTTATTTGTTTTGGAGGTTACTTTTGGAATTTTTACGTGCTACAAGACCAGATGTGTCCAAAATTCCTCTTTTTCAGAAGATATTTGATCTTACTGCCAAGAAGCTAATCGACTACGACCCATCCAAGACGTCTCAGCTACAAGTACCCGCCTGTCCTTCTACATGTTCGTATTCTACAGCTTTCAACTGTGAAAAAGAATTAATCGTACCTGTATGTAGGTGATGAGGAAGAGGAGGCTGTTGGTGAACCGTAGTAGTTGGAGAGCTTGTTTGAGATTCGAGGCATAGATATGTGGAGTACAAAGATATTTCTATCTCTCTAAGTTTTGTACTTATGCTATTAAAGTTGAAGATTACACCGGGTATTTATCTTTAAAAGAATGATTTTGTTAGAAACAAACCATCAAGTAGTTTTACAATATTAAAAAATTCATAATTTGAATCTACAAATTCAAATTTTCTTGAGTGGTCGGGATTTACAAGTCCCAACTCCCGATTGCTTCTTAACCTATGTTCAAATTTTGAGTCAAAAAACAGGGATAAAAAACTATTTTGAAACAAATAAGTAAAAATTTCCCATATTCATAGCATCAATTTTTTAACGAGAAACCAACATTTTTATATGACCCACAAAATAATAGAAATTCGAAATGAAAAACAAAATAAAATTAGTCATCTTATTTTTATAGAACTACAAATTAAAACACGCGCATATGTAAATTTTAGAATAAAAATTAAATGAAAATTACTAGTTGAATTTGTATATGAATTTTAACCTAAAACTGAGATTAAAAAATAACAACAAAAATTAACAGAAATTCGGAATTAAAAATAATGGGAAATTAGCAATGTGATTTTTCATTCGAAATCCAAATTAAAACCCATACATAGCTGAAATTCAGTGTAAAAATTAGATAAAAATAGCAGTTGGATTTGTATCCAAATTATAATCTAAAACTGAAAATTGAAATTAAATAAAAATAATACAAAAATAAATGATTTTGGAATGAAAATAAAAGGAAAGTAACAATTGATTTTAAAATGAACTCCAAATAAAAACCACTACATAGTTAATATTTGGAATAGAAATTAGATAAATATTAGTAGTTGAATTTGCATCTAACCTAAAACTAAAATTCCAAATTAAATATAAATAAATTTGAGATTAAAGATGAGTCCATATCAAATACCATAAGAAATAACCTAAATTCGAAATAAAAATTAGCAGCTGGATGTATAAATGAATTCCAACATAAAATTAAAAAAGAAAGTCTATAAGAAGTGTAATCCAAAAAATATGCAAATTTAGAAAGAGACATATTTATAGCGATGAGGGGTGTTGTTTATGCCTGAAGCCTGGGACTAGCTATAAGGGGTAGGTATGCAAAAAATATCCAAAAAATTTATGCCTGAAGCCTCGGACTATCTATGAGGGGTAGGTATAAAAGATGTGACTACTTTGCTTCTACTTAGCCCTCCTTTTTGGTAAAAAATAAATCCCCTCGTGGCGCCATAAGAGGCATATTTATAGCGATGAGGGGTGTTGTTTACACAAATGCCCCTATTGAGGCTTACAACATTAGGGGTAAACATGTCTTTTTCCCCTAAACTAGCCCTTTTGGCCAACCATGTGATTATAGACTTGACGAGCCTCTTTGCGCTATGGGTCGTTTGGGCCAAGGTGGGGGCCCATTCCCCCATTAGTATTTTTCATAATACTATAATTTCTTTTTCCTCCGATTAACATGGCAATTTCTAATCTCGAGAGTAAACGTGATGGCTTCTTTTTTCTCTATCTTAATAATATAATAGATAGATTTTTATTTAATATTTATTCCAAATTAATGTTATTTAGGTATTTTTGTATCAAAATCAAATTGCTATTTTATTTTGTTCTAAATTTTAGTTATTTCTAGTTGAAATTCATATACAAATCCAATTGCTATCTTTTTAAAAATTTATTCCAAAATATACATATTTTGGAATTTACTTAGGAACTCGTACGGAAATCAATTTGTAATTTTATTTTAATTTTTATTTCAAATTTTAGTTATTTTGGGATTGTATTTGACATGGACTCTTTCTTTAATTCAGACCACTATAATATGAACTGACTACAACTGATGATAAAAACCTTTCTTTTTTTCGTTTGATTAACGTGGTAATTTATTTTTATTCTAAATTTTAGTTATTTTGTTGGTAATTTATTTTTTGTTTAATTTTTATTCTAAATCACAGTTGTTTAGGGATTTTACATTGGATTCTGAAATTAAATTGCTTATCTTATTTTTATTCCAAATTTTAATTATTTTTATTTGGAATTGGTATACAAATCTAATTGCTAATTTTTTTTATTTTTTATTACTATTATTTTCAAGGGTTTTACTTAGGAATTCGTGTGGAAATCAAAGTGCTTATTTTTATTTTTTTCCCAAATTTTAGATTTTAGTTATTTTTATATTGTATTTAACATAGACTCTTTCTTTTATTTTAGACCGTTATAATCTGTATCCACCACAATCAACGATGTAGATCTTTCTTTTTTTCTCTAATTAATGTGCGAATTTCTAAGCTTTGAGAACAAATGTGCTTGCTTCATTTTCTATCTCTTTAATTAATAATAATATAATAGATATTGTTGTGGCTACAGACCAAACAGAGAGAGATGGTAGTGGAGAGTGATGAGGATGAATGTAATGGCCTGGGTCCTCCCCATGGCTTGTACTCATATATATATACACATGAGGAGTGCTTTTACAGTTATACCCTCACATCTGGTTATCCCCTCTGGGGGCAGTTATGTCATTACACATGGCCTATTCTGGGCCTTATAATCTCCTACCAGGCCTGCTGGGTTTAGGTGGGGGCCATCCCTATGATAGGAGCCTCTCATGGTAAAGGGCTTCACAAGGCCGAAGCCATGTTGCCGAGTCCTTTGGCCCCCTCCGTCCCCGCGGCCTGTGAACTTTTCCAAACTTCCGGGGCTGCGCTGCAGCCGAAGCAGACGTGCGCGCTGCTGCGACGCTCGGACTTCCGGCCGTCCACGTGGTGCAGCGTGCTTGGCGCGGTGCGGGCGTTGAGGCGTCGTCACCATTAATATGGCGGCGGACTTCCGGCAGTTGGACTTCTGCCGATTGGCCTTCCGCCGGTTGCCTCCCCTGCCGATTGGGGTATATATATGGCGCTGGTGCTGCGTTGCTCCTGCGTATACTGTGATATAAGCTGTTCCCCTAAAATGGGCCCCTACCGTGCATCAACATTCCTGGGTGACGCTGAGCGGCTTGGGGGAATGTTGATGCACAGAAGGAGGTCCCTTTTTCCTGGGAGCTTGATCAGCGCCGGTTATCGACAACCAGCCGCGCCTCCTGCCTCCGCATCGCGCTTCCGTAGGCGACAGCGAGGTCTGCCCTGTTTTTCTTAGCAGGCCTACCTACAGTCGGTGTTCCTGATGGAGCCCGCCGGCATTACCTTGTATGCTGATGCACTGTAGGTGGCCTGTTAAGGAAAACGAGGTAGATTTTGCAGGACAAGACCCCCGCCTTTGCTGCACACCGCCAAAGTGGACGCGCGCGCTCCGTCCCCCACCCTTCGAACGGGTGGCAGTGAAGCTGGCGCCCAGTCGAAGTAGACGCGCGCGCTCCGTCCCCCACCCTTCGAACGGGTGGCAGTGAAGCTGGCGCCCAGTCGAAGTAGACGCGCGCGCTCCGTAGCCTAGTCGACGTAGACGCGCGCGCTCCGTCCCCTACCCCTCGAACGGGTGGCAGCGAAGCTGGCGCCTAGTCGAAGTAGACGCGCGCGCTCCGTCCCCTACCCCTCGAACGGGTGGCAGCGAAGCTGGCGCCTAGTCGAAGTAGACGCGCGCGCTCCGTCCCCCACCCCTCGAACGGGTGGCAGCGAAGCTGGCGCCTGGTCGGCGTAGACGCGCGCGCTCCGTCCCTCACCCCTCGAACGGGTGACAGCGAAGCTGGCGCCTGGTCGACGTAGACGCGCGCGCTCCGTCCCTCACCCCTCGAACGGGTGGCAGCGAAGCTGGCGCCTAGTCGACGTAGACGCGCGCGCTCCGTCCCCTACCCCTCGAAGGGGTGGCAGCGAAGCTGGCGCCTAGTCGAAGTAGACGCGCGCGCTCCGTCCCCCACCCCTCGAACGGGTGGCAGCGAAGCTGGCACCTAGTCGACGTAGACGCGCGCGCTCCGTCCCCCACCCCTCGAAGGGGTGGCAGCGAAGCTGGCGCCTAGTTGAAGTAGACGCGCGCGCTCCGTCCCCGACCCCTCGAACGGGTGGCAGCGAAGCTGGCGCCTCGTTGAAGTAGACGCGCGCGCTCCGTCCTCCACCCCTCGGACGGGTGGCAGCGAAGCTGGCGCCTAGTCGACGTAGACGAGCGCGCTCCGTCCCCGACCCCTCGCACGGGTGGCAGCGAAGCTGGCGCCTAGTCGAAGTAGACGCGTGCGCTCCGTCCCCCACCCCTCGAACGGGTGGCAGCGAAGCTGGCGCCTAGTCGACGTAGATGCGCACGCTCCGTCCCCCACCCCTCGAACGGGTGGCAGCGAAGTTGGCGCCTAGTCGACGTAGACGCGCGCGCTCCGTCCCCTTCCGCTCGAACGGGTGGCAGCGAAGCTGGCGCCTAGTCGAAGTAGACGCGCGCGGTCCGTCCCCTACCCCTCGAACGGGTGGCAGCGAAGCTGGCGCCTAGTCGAAGTAGACGCGCGCGCTCCGTCCCCCACCCCTCGAACGGGTGGCAGCGAAGCTGGCGCCTAGTCGACGTAGACGCGCGCGCTCCGTCCCCTACCCCTCGAAGGGGTGGCAGCGAAGCTGGCGTCTACGCCCCGCGAACACCGCCGCGTGGGCGGTGACTTGGGGTCTTGTGATGCGGTCTTACGCTATAAAGGTTCCTGGAATCACGCCGGCCCCTGGTCTGCCAGGGTTATGTTCCCGTACCGTGCGACCCGACGCGCCTGGGGCACGCGGCGGCCTATGACTGGTGGGAGGCGGGATGTGGACGGTTGCGTGTTTGCAGCCGCTCGCCTCTTCCCTAGGCAAGGGGGACACGGGGCGAGTAATGAATGGCGCGGCGCCGGAGCTGTTGTGATCCCCTGGCGACCCTTTGCTTTCAATTATGGGGAATCGTGCGGGGCGGGCCTTTACACCGCTGTGGTTGCATCCGGCACGCGGATCATTGCGACGCTTCGGTGGCAGCGGTATGGGCGAAGTGGCTTGATATAGCCCCCCCGTAAGAGCGTCCCCGCACCTTTCCGCCCTCTTTCCTGCCTGCTCCGCCTTCTACACCTTCGCGCTATCGTCACCGTTTTGGTCTCTTCGTGGGAAGCGATGGCCTCCAGTAGCGAGCGCGGCCAGGCGGTTGGTGGCCCTGACATTCGCCGGCGGTCCTCGCCGTTGAAGGTGAAATACGCGCTCGAAGAGCGCGACCCGGCGACGGCGGACCAGGAGCGGCTGGTGGCGGAGCAGGAAGGTACGTTCTCCGGCGAGCTAGGCCCCTCGCTTGTGACCGAGAAGACGATCCAAGGGCTCCTGCGCGCGGGGAAGTTGTCCGGGCGCTAGGACGTGCGATTGCCCGCCGCCGCCGAGACGGAACCGCATCCTGAGAGGTCGGAGGCGGTCGTATTCGTTGCCTTTTTCGACGCGGGGCTCCGGATCCCAGCGGCGGATGTGGTGGGCGACGTGCTGCGGACCTTCAGGCTGGAGCTGGCGCAACTGACTCCGAACGCCATGGCCCAACTCGCGGTGTACAGCTGGGCCTTGCGCTCGGGGGTATGCTGGCCCAGCGCGTCGCTGTTCGCCTATCTCCACGAGGCACGATGCCAGCCCAAGGGGCGGAAGGACGGGACGCTGTCGAGCTTCGGCAGCGTCACTTTTATTCTTCGCCCGTCGTGCAAGAAGCTCTTCCCTGCGACTCAACTCGCGGGAAGTGGGAGTCTTACTGGATGAAGCGGTGGTTCTACCACCGTGTGGAGAGCGGGAGCGGCCTTGAGTGCACAGGCCGACCAATCGCGTTCAAGCCCTCGCCCGGCCGAACGCTCGATGATGAGGACAAGCGGAGGGTCAAGCGGCTCGTAGGCATGGCCGCCCGCCTCAACATGCGTGACCTCGCCGAGGAGTACGTGATGTACAGCGTGGCACCGCTTGCCTACGACTGGCGTCTTGCCACCGAGAGGCGTCGAGATGACAATGTTTCGCCATGGGTCTGCTTGCTGCCCGCGCCGCCCGGTCCTCGTAAGCCTCGATCGCGTCCCTCCTTTGTTCACGCGAAACGCGTTATATGCCGATGCTATTTTCCTTTGCTTCAGGGATTTCCTTGGAGGAGGCGGAGCAAGCCGCGCGCGTATTCCTGGGGCCGTACACCGCCAGGGAACACGAGCAGCGTGCGTCTGCTATCGCCAAGGCGGGGCTGGGGCGAATAAACCGCGTGTGCGAGGTCCTGGGCCTTGCCGTGCCGGACCGTGTCGCTCCGGACGATGGCGCAGCGAAGAAGAAGAAGGAGGAGGCCCCGTCTCGGAAGAGGGGCCGCAGCGGGGCGCCTGTCGCGCCTGCTGCTAGTGTTTCCGAGGGCGTGGCAGACGCGGAGTCGGACTCGGCGAGGTATGCCGACTCGGGCTTGGGTGGCGCAGGCGCCGAAGGCGAGGTGTCTTCGGCGAGCGTCCCGGACGGCGGGTTTGCCGCGGGCAGCCGGAGGGGGGAAGTCTCACCGCCCGCCGAAGTCGCCGAGGCGGACCCCGTGCGGACCGGCGGTGCCGAGGTGGAGCCCTCGACCGCGACCGCTGTGGTGCCGGAGGCACCCTTCGCGGGGGTGCACGTAGCCGTGCTGTCTTTACCAACAGCAGCGGAAACCGGGGTGCCCCCTGCGACGACTGCCACCGTGGAACCTTCGCCCCCGGGCGCGGCAGCCGCGAGGTCTTCCCCAACCACGGCTGCGGGGGCGGTGTCGCCGCTGGCTGCCCCGGCCAAACGGCCGTGTGTGCGGCCGGAGCTCCACCGAACACCGCGGGGGTTCGTCGTGGCCACGGGCATCAGGAGCTTGTGGGACTCCAGCGCAAGCACCGGGGGCCCTGCGGCCTATGCGCCTTCTACCCCTCTGGCCACACCGCCCGCCGCGCAGGGACAGCCGTCGTCCTCCCCGAACGCGGAGGCTTCTGCTCGCGGCGGGACCATTCCTTCTGGTACCGAAGGTAGGGTGGCTTAGCTTACTCTGGAGTATTTTTATGCCATGGGGTGCTCACCCGTATCCCTGTTTACAGCGTTGCTCATTCCAGAGGGGGAGCACTCGGCGGAACACGGGGCCTCCGAGCACGTGAGCCCCGCGGACTTCGTGCCGCCTCCGGAGACGCTGAGGGCGTGGCGCGGGATTGTGAATGACGCGGCCACGAGCGTCGACCCGCAAGTGCTGCAGGCCTACGGTGCGGGGCGCCTCGAGGACGCTTTCGAGGTGTCTGGGGTGAGGGTAAGTACTCATGCGACCACGCCTGAGCTTAGCTGAGTTTGCTAAGTCTTTTCCCTTCTAGAGACACTTGTGCTGACGGGCTCCTGGAGCAGGTTGCTACGCTAGAGAAGGAAAAAGGCGAGCTTGCCTTGACTCAAGCGGAGCGCAACCGGACGCTGGGCGACGCCTCGGTGGTTGCGTGGGACGCCATGCAAGCGCTGGAGAGCCATCTTCAAGGGCTGGTAACCGAGGTGCCAGAGCGCGGCTTTGGCCCGGAGGAGTTGTCTCGGACCCTCCGCTGGGTCGGGGATGCCGCCAACGTCGCGCGCGACGCCGCGACGTCCTTTGGCACCCACTGCGCGTACACTTCGGCCTGCTTGGTGTGCGCGCTCCTCCAGCACCGCGGCTGTACGCACGTCACCGGGTTGGATGACCCCCAGCTGGAGATACCTGGCAGGGCCGGAGTAATGTCCTCGACGCTACTACTTCCTTTATAGTCCGGAGACTCGCGCGTGCGGAGGCGGACCTCGACGCTACGTCTTATTTAGAGTCCGTAGACTAGTGCGTGCGGAGGCGGACCTCAACACTATGACTTCCTTTATAGTCCGGAGACTCGCGCGTGCGGAGGCGGACCTCGACACTACGTCTTATTTAGAGTCCGTAGACTAGTGCGTGCGGAGGCGGACCTCGACGCTACGACTTCCTTTATAGTCCGGAGACTCGCGCGTGCGGAGGCGGACCTCGACGCTACGTCTTATTTAGAGTCCGTGGACTGGTGCGTGCGGAAGCGGACTTCGACGCTACGTCTTCTTTGTAGTCCGGAGACTCGCGCGTACGGAGGCGGATCTCGACGCTACGTCTTATTTAAAGTCCGTGGACTGGTGCGTGCGGAAGCGGACTTCGACGCTACGTCTTCTTTATAGTCCGGAGACTCGCGCGTGCGGAGGCGGACCTCGACGCTACGTCTTATTTAAAGTCCGTGGACTGGTGCGTGCGGAAGCGGACTTCGACGCTACGTCTTCTTTATAGTCCGGAGACTTGTGCGTGCGGAGGCGGACCTCGACGCTACATCTTATTTAAAGTCCGTGGACTGGTGCGTGCGGAAGCGGACTTCGACGCTACGTCTTCTTTATAGTCCGGAGACTTGTGCGTGCGGAGGCGGACCTCGACGCTACGTCTTATTTAAAGTCCGTGGACTGGTGCGCGCGAGGGCGTCCCCCCGGTGCGTCTTTTGTTTATACTCAGGCCCGTCACCTTTGGCTACGGCGAGTGCACACGCGAACATGCGACTTCGATTTATACTCAGTCCCGTACCCCTGGCTACGGCGAGTGCACACGCGAACGTGCGTCTTTGTTTATACTCAGGCCCGTCACCTTTTGGCTACGGCGAGTGCACACGCGAACATGCGACTTCGATTTATACTCAGTCCCGTACCCCTGGCTACGGTGAGTGCACACGCGAACGTGCGTCTTTGGTTTATACTCAGTCCCGTACCCCTGGCTACGGCGAGTGCACACGCGAACGTGCGTCTTTGATTTATACTCAGTCCCGTACCCCTGGCTACGGCGAGTGCACACGCGAACGTGCGTCTTTGTTTATACTCAGGCCCGTCACCTTTTGGCTACGGCGAGTGCACACGCGAACATGCGACTTCGATTTATACTCAGTCCCGTACCCCTAGCTACAGCGAGTGCACACGCGAACGTGCGTCTTTGGTTTATACTCAGTCCCGTACCCCTGGCTACGGCGAGTGCACACGCGAACGTGCGTCTTTGGTTTATACTCAGTCCTGTACCCCTGGCTACGGCGAGTGCACACGCGAACGTGCGTCTTTGGTTTATACTCAGTCCCGTACCCCTGGCTACGGCGAGTGCACACGCGAACGTGCGACTTCGATTTATACTGCGGGAACGCGCGCGTTGGCTAAGCCTGTGCGCGCCTTCACCGCGTACTTGCGCGTGATAAAGAAAGATTAGCGACAAACGGCGATCTTCATTACATCCCCGTTTGCGCGGGTGAGCAACTACAAAGGATAGATATACTAACCATTTGCCCTTGGTGCGGCCGAAGCCTCTAGTCTGTAGACGTCTGCAGGGCCCGCCAAGGCGTGTGTGAATGGCCCCGCGGACCTCCGCGCGGTGGCGCCAGCTCTAGGAGCGCCGTTAGGCTTCGCGACGCGGGCACCTGGTACCTGGCTCGATGCGCCGGGCCATGTCCTGGTCGCCTCGGACGGTGATGATGGTCCGGGGACCCGGGATCTTCATGCATAGGTAGCCGTGATGTGGTACCGCGCCGAAGGAGTTGAGGATTGGGCGGCCTAGTATGGCATTGTAGGGGTACGGAAGGTTGACCACGTCGAAGGTGGCATCTTCGGTCCGCACATTGTCATCTCGGCCGAAGGAGACTTGAAGGCCGATTTGGCCCAGCGCCCGCAGGGGCTGTCCCCCGAAGCCCTGCAGTGGGATTCCCGAGGGCCCCAGGCGGCTTCGAGGGATCCCCATCTGGTCGAAGGCCGCCGCAAACAATACGTTCGCGGAGCTACCACCGTCCACCAAGGCGCGCCCCACGTCGCATCCCGCGATGGTGACCCGGATGACCAGGGGGTCCTGATGAGGGAAGTCCACACCCTAGGCGTCGTCGGGTGTGAATGTAACTTCGTGCTGCGCTCAATCCGGCGGTGCTTGCGCTGGGTATGCCGCCACGTGATGTAGTCTTCGCGCGTAGGCCTTCTGCTGCCGTGCCGAGGCGAATTCCAGCGCAGAGCCTCTGGATATGACGTTAATGACCCTGCGGTAGGTTGCGTCCGGGGCCTGCAACGACAGGAGGCCCTCCCGAGGCTGCTGTACGTGATCTTGGATCCGTAAGGTGCCTTCCTGGGGTTGCATCCCTTGCGCCTGTACCTGCATCCCTTGCGCCTGTACCTGCATGGGGGCCTCGTATGGGAATTGGATGTGGGCCACCGCAGGCGGGCGCGCCTCCGGGTTCCTGTCCCTAGCGACGCTGTCGCGGAGCACCGCGATGGAGGTGCAGGTGCGGGTATCATGATTGCCGCGGCCGTGGACTACGCACCACAGTCCCTGATGCTGGTCGTCGTAATCTCCACGACCCTTATCGTCGCGGCCCCTGCCACGGCCTCGCCCCCAGCCACGGCGCCCCCGACCGCCTTGGCCCGCTGGAGCACCCTCGTCGGACCCGCCTTCGATGTCGAGGACGTACCGGTTTCGCCTCGACCTCTGCTGGCCGCGCTTGGGCTGATCGGACGACTCCTTATGCGAGGCGTCCCTGCGGTCGGGCGCGTCCCTGGACGACTCCTGCTTACGTTTTCCCTTCGAAGAACCGCCCTTCGGCGGATCTTCGGCTTTTGCCGAGGCTCCGGCCTGGTTGGTGTCGGAGTCGTCACCTTGCCTTCGCCGTGCGTCTTCCTCCGCCCTGGCATATTCTTCCATCTTGTCGAAGAGCTTCGCCACCATCTTGATTGGCTTTCGCGCATTGTACTCGGCCATCGGGCCCGGACGAAGGCCCTGTATGGCTGCATTAACGATGGTGGTTTCGTTGACGTCTTTCACTTGGCATCGAATCTTGGCGAAGCGTTTGAAGTAGTCCCGGAGCTTCTCCGAGGGTTTTTTCTTCACGGCAAAGAGCTGGTCCGCGTCGACTCGGTCGACGTAGTTTCCTTGGAAGTTGTTGTGCAGGCGGACGCGAAGCTGCTCCCACGCGTAGATGGAGCCCGGCTCTATGGTAAAGAACCAAGAGAGCGCCACTCCTTGCAGCGCGAGGGGGAGTCCCTTGGCCTTCGTGGTGTCGTCTCCGCCCGCGGCTTCGATCGCGGTTTCGTATACGCACACGAACTCACGGGGGTCCGTGTCGCCTTTGTACGAGTCGATGGCGCTAGGAAACTTGAAGTCTTCGGGCCATGCCGCCTGCTGCAGCCCTGCCGAAAGCGGGGACTCCGGATCCACGCGCCGCAGCGGCACGCGGCTAGACGTGGGGGCTTCGCGACTGTCCGCCCTCTCCAGCGTGGGCTCGGACGCGATTACTGGCGCGACCTGCTGACTCCGAGCCTCTTGCATATCTCTGACAGCTCCGCGAAGGTCCCCTAGCTCCCGCTGGAACGCGTTGAGAGCCGCCAGTAGGGCACCTTCCATCGCCGGTGCAGGCGGGGTCGCCGGTACTCCCGACGGGCGGATCGGCACGGGGACGACCGCGTCGCGAGGTCCCGAGCTGCCGGTCGCTCCGTCGTGGCTACCTCGAACCGCCCGGTCCGCGCCGCCAGTGAGGGTTGTAGTGGGGGCGGCGAGGTCGGCTGTCGTTGCGTCGGCGGGGTCGGTTGTCGCCGCACCCGCGTCGACGTCTTCGACCGCGGGGTCCGTCCCCGCAATGCCGGTGGCGGGGTGGGTCGTCGCGGTGCCGGTGACGGGGTTGGTCGCCGCGGTGCCGGTGACAAGGTTGGTCGTCGCCGCGCGGACGTCGACGTCTTCGGCCACCGCGCCTGCGTCGCTACCCGCGCCCGCCGCTGCCGATGCCGAAGCCCTGGTACTCATACGATGCTCCGGCCCGGCCGCCTTCTTCCCCTTCGCCGCCGCTGAAGAAGCTTTTTTCGGTGCCATCCTTCTTCTTCGGTCTTCAGGCTTGTCCTGTCCTCCCCACGGACGGCGCCAACTGTTGTGGCTACAGACCAAACAGAGAGAGAGATGGTCGTGGAGAGTGATGAGGATGAATGTAATGGCCTGGGTCCTCCCCATGGCTTGTACTCATATATATATATATATATATATATATATATATATATATATACACACACATGAGGAGTGCTTTTACAGTTATACCCTCACATCTGGTTATCCCCTCTGGGGGCAGTTATGTCATTACACATGGCCTATTCTGGGCCTTATAATCTCCTACCAGGCCTGCTGGGTTTAGGTGGGGGCCATCCCTACGACAGATATATTTTCTTTAATTTCTAATCTTTGAGAACGAACGTGGTTGTTTTATTTTACTTAGGAATTCATGTAGAAATTGTGGTTGCTTCATTTTACTTAGGAATTCATATGGAAATCAAAATGCTTATTTTATTTTTTATTCTAAATTTTAGTTATTTGTAGATTATACTTAACATGGACTCTTTATTTTAATCTAAACCGTTATAATCTGGACCCACCACAATTAACATGATATATCATTTTCTTATTCACGAGTTAACATGATAATTTGTAGCCTTTAAGAGCGAACGTGGTGGCTTCATTTCCTATCACTTTAATAATATAATAGATAGATTTGAAGTTCGCATGAGTTGAGATCAAATTAGGAGCTTGCAATCCATATTTGCGCAACATTAAAATTAAGAATAAAAGGTATCAATTCTAAGGCCATGTTCCAAATAGTTTCTGTCTTTTAGAAGCTGACTTTTGAACGAAGTGGTTTCTCAAGGTAGTTTCTACAAGCAGTTTGTAGGAGTTACTGTAAGAGCCGCTTTCAACTAGGTAGCTTCTCAACTCGAGTATCACTCACTCCTTTAATCTCTATAGCAATCAATCAAAATCAAAATCCACAACACTTTTAATCAAAATCTAAATCAAACGAAAAAGGCAAATCCGGACACCTAGAGGAGATGCATAATAATGAGAATTCGACAGATTGCTAGCTTGTTTCTGAAAGTTTATTACCTGCTTGCTTGCCGTGTCTGGACTGTTTACTTTTGTTTTAGAGTGTGCGGCGCGGCGGGTGTATTAAAGATTGTGGGCAAGAAAGTACAGTTACAATTATATCATACGTCGACTAGAAACTCCGCAGAGCACCAGTTTATTAACCGAAGGAACTGGACACCGATGAATGAAACCAAGTAAAGCAAAGGCAAAAACTAGACAAGTACAACAAAAAAACAGACACCTTTCAACTCGGGTCTAGCACCAACACCGCATCGGCAAGGACTACTCGACGTGTGGCCAGAAGCCAACTGGGAAGAACTCCCTACACAGTATTAAGCATTTCCAGGAACGGATTGATCCATTAAACAAAAATTCAACAAGTTTGATGCTAAAAGAGATACCTGTGTGTGCGGGGTAATCCAACCAGATCCCTAAACTCTTGCAATCTTCGTGCGTTTTCTGAAAGATGAACCAAGTCCCAGGGAGTTACGTGGCTAAGGTGGTTCCCCCAAGATGAGCCAACTCTTTTTATTCTCTGCTCGTCAATGCGGATGCCATATATTCCAGGTGGTGCGTAGCTGATTCGCTAGCCACCACACTTGAACAGAGTCTGATTTTTGAGCTGTGGTTTATGGTTGGAGTGACTATTGTATAAGTGACTATGTTTTTCTTTTATCTTCAGTTACTTTTTTATATTGTAACTTTAGATGACTGAGAGTACAATTTCAGGAGGGGAAAATTAGTACATTGTAACTTTAGGTGACTGAGAGTGCAACTTCAGGTGACTAAGAGATAAAAAATTTCAATCGACTGTGCAATAACAAAACTGTTATGGATATTGTTTATAGCTTTTGGCTGTTCGTGAGAAAGAGTACGGAGTAAGAGAAATTTATGTACGATTTTAACGAATATAAATGAAGTCGCTATAATGTACTATAATTAATTTATAGGTTTTGTTTTAAAAATAATCTATTTCAAAACTAGTTATCATATAAAAGGTAAAAAGTAAGTAGCAGAAGTCGGAAAAATGAGGCCCACAATGACCTCCGATTGTTTCTTCTAAGCTTCGTCGCAGTTTCTTCCTTCGTGTCACATTCTGCCATCCAGCTTCTGAATTTTTGATACGGATAATCCATTTTTTATTTGAAATTACAGAAATATACCAGCGAATTTTTTTTTACAAAAATAGGCTCAAGTCACCCAATGGGAGGGCGACTGGAGCCTATCGCCCAACCAGAAGCCGATTCTGTTCCTGTCGCTCAACCATTGGGCGACTGCATCCAGTCGCCCTCCCATTGGGCGACTTTAATGCAGTCGCCCAATGGTTGAGCTATAGGTATCAAATCTTCGCCAAAAATAGTGAAAATTGGTGGGGCTATTCTTCATACATCCAAAAACCTTCAGAAAAAATTTTGAGCAATTTCGGCTACGGGATCAAAAGTTTGCTGGAAGGGAATCTTGCAAAGTGATATGTGTTTGGTAAGGCTGAGCCCTACAAAGAGTCGAACCAAGGACCTGCAAATGTTGTATCGTGAGGTTCGATTGTGCACCGTGCAAACATTGTCAGCAAAGTATATTGATGTGAAATAAGAAATTTCCTCAAGTATGTACGCTCCACTATGGACGCTTCAACACGCAATCGATTTTTTTGCTCTGCCTCGTAGTTCCTTTTGTTCCCTCTCAATTGGATACATCCAACGGTTTTGCACTAGTCCCCCAAGTCTTCAAATAAAAATATCCTGATTTTGAAATGTAATTTAAGTAAAAATCTAAAAATATTATTAAATAAAGGATATTTTGAATTTATGTAAAAATTCTACTTCAAGTTAATTATTTGGACTTATTTGAATTTTATCAGAATTTTCTGTGATTTTCTGCAGTTTAAAATCTAATTTTAAATTAAAAAAATATTTTTAGTATAACATTTATCACCAAAATATGTTGGAAATAATTTACCTAAGTCTAGAATAATTGTTGGAATTTTTTATGAATTTTTCTGAAAATTTTAGACTTTATTTGTTATTTTCTAAATTTATTTGGAGCTCTCAACATTTTTTTGAAAATCAGGTGCCGATCGGACGGTCCAAACGTCTCCTCTTGACCGATTGGACTGGTCCAAACATATTCAAAGCATTTTACTTCACAAATTAATTCGAGAAAATGCTTTTTGTTTTTCCTTTAGATTCAAACTTCCGGAAGCCTATATTTTTTTCATCCTAACTCCGATTGGATCCATTCAAATTTCTAAATTCTTCTAAAACTCTAAACTACCCATTTCTGGGATGTTTTTGAATTTTTAAAGTTTATTTGAATTTATTAAAATTTTATTTGAGTTTGGTGGGTTATTGTTGAGGAGTTCTTTGAGGACAACACAATACCACTTTTCCGCGCTCAAGGGCCACGGCTTTCGGCCTACCTTTTCCATGCTCGGCATCCATGGCTAACGGGAGAGCACACCAATCCGCGCGCATGTGCCAAGTCCAGCAATTTTTTCGCACTTGCCGACCGTGTATCCACGCTCCCCAGGCACAAAAATACCACGTGTCGCTGGCGTGTTAATCCGCGGTCAGCAAGGGGGCATTCACACAAAAAAATGGCACCAAGTGCTATATCTGCCAAAAAAGTTACAGGGGGCTACTATAGCAAAAACTTCAAAAAAATTGGCGCTATTTCTGTCCCAAGTGTACAAAAGACTATGGCACTCGGGACTGTATTTCACCCTATTTAGACCCGTTGATATCCTATTTCCATGTGCATGACTGTGAGCTCCCGTCTGTATTTACCGAGTGTAACATAAAACACTCGGGAAATATACGTGTCCCGAGTGTCTAATTAAACACTCGGGAATATACCGAGTGTTTCCTATCAGACACTCGGTAAAAATATTGGCACTCGGGAATATACCGAGTGTTTCCTATCAGACACTCGGTAAAAATATTGGCACTCGGGAAAAACACAATTACCGATATGAGGATTACCATGTTATATGGTGTGAATTTAAGAGAACTAAAGGCAAGCTAAGATAATACTAGGAGAAGTGAAAGGATTTGCTAAGGTTGGAAGTGGAGAAACACAATTACCGATATGAGGATGATAATATGGTGATAAGGTAATTGATACATCATAGACAGATTATAAAATATGAATTTAAGGAAACTAAGATATGCGAGGAAAGGGCTATGATAAAGTTATGAGGAGTGAAAAGATGTGTTAGGGTTGAAAATGGAGAGACGTAATTCCTGATATGAGGGTGATGTGATATAATGATAAGGTGATAGTGATATAGGAATTATCCTAAAGAGGTATTATAATATAGCTCACACAAGATAATCAACTAGTCAAGTTTTATTATGTGATAAGTGATTATAGTCAGATTAACAGGTTTAATACATACATCCTTCATGGTTCAAATACAACATTATACAATTAATAGAACATAATATTAGAAAACTAAAACATAGCAGCCCTAATGACAAAAGGGTGTTAATAATTTATACCTAAGTTAAAACATGTTCATCTGCTACCCCCCATTAACGATATAAGTATAAATTCTAAAACACTAATTAAAGCATGAATTCTAGAACATTTGAATTGAGCATCCTAATAAACATAAGAGCAGGTGAAATAAAATAACCTAGAACACCATGGTATGAATACAATATTAAAAGTCTATATCCAGGCAAATATGAACGATATGATAATGACTAGACAGCATTAGGGATAGGATATTGACCAAATAAACTTTAGTGATATGCTAGTAGCCAGGTAGTTTTAGCGATATGATATTAGCCAGGTAATTGTAGTGAGGCGATATTAACCAAGCAATATGATATTAGCCAGGTGACCTTAATGATATGATTTTAACCATATGATATTAGTCAAGCAAGCATGAGTGACATGATGATTATACTCCATGACAAGGTGAAAACTAAACTGGAAACATGTAATATGCGAAACGAAAAGGTCATGGCCGCGAGGTACTTGCCTTGAGCACTTTCGGCGAACTCACTACACGAAGGATACCGAGTGCGCAATTACCTGAACATTCCCTCAAAGGCCACGTGCGAACCTACAAGATGGAACGGAGATGAATCAGATCAAAGATAAGACAACATTGTGGAAAGGCGGACGGAAGTGCAATCGGCCGGAAAAATTTGCGCTCGCAAAGCCTTCATCGTGCGAATCGTCGTTCGGCTGACGAACACCCATTCGGCCACGTGAACGATGTTCCGTTGCAAGGGCTAGCCAAACCCCACGCGAATTCCTGTTCAGCTATGCCTTGGCCAATCGAACCGTGACGGCACCGTATAATGACCGCTTGTCGCCGCCAGCCTCCATCCCCGTCGGCCACCACCTACCATGGTGACACAACCCGCCGCTGTCGCTTGCCGTGGCAAGGCCGCCACCTGTCGTGGCGACGCGAACTGCCATAGTCGGCTGCCTTGGCAGGGCCGCCGCCTGCCGTGGTAGTGCGGACTGCCACCGCCGCCTGCGCGGTAAGGCTGCCGCCTGCCGGGGCCTGTCATGGCAATTCCACCGCCTGCCATGGCGGCGCGGACTGCCACCGTCACCTGCCATGGCCTGCTGTGGCGGCGCGGACTGCCAACGCCGCCTGCCGTGGCGGCGTGGACTGCCACCGCAGCCTGCCACGGCAAAGCCGTCGCCTGCCGTGGCAGCGTGGACTGCCACCGCTGCCTGCCACGACAAGGCCATCGCCTGCCGTGGCGGCGCGGACTGCCACCGCTGCCTGCCACGGCAAAGCTGCCGCCTGCCGTGGTGTCTCGGACTACCACCGCAGCCTGCCACAGCAAAGCCGCCGCCTTGCATGGCCTGCCACCGCTGCCTGCCGTGGCAAGGCCACCGCCTGTCGTGGCGGCGCGAACTGCCATCGCTGCCTGCCTCACAGGGAGAGAGATATGGAATAGATGTGAGGGAGGTAGATGGAAAGAGAGAGATAGGGATAGAGAGTTATAGATGAGTTTTGGAGATAGAGAGATAGGGATAAGATGTGTGTTTGAAATCCTGATTTTTAGAGTGCTACTATTTTGCTGAAGCCTACCTTGGCACCACCATCAA
This sequence comes from Dendrocalamus latiflorus, assembly GCA_017311315.1. NCBI lineage: Eukaryota > Viridiplantae > Streptophyta > Magnoliopsida > Poales > Poaceae > Dendrocalamus > Dendrocalamus latiflorus. The sequence goes on from CM029642.1 coordinate 1,240,069, forward strand.
GAACGTCGTTGTCACTGCTCCTGCCTACTTCAATGACTCTCAAAGGCAGGCCACCAAGGATGCTGGTGTGATTGCTGGTCTCAATGTTATGCGTATCATCAACGAGCCGACTGCTGCCGCTATTGCTTATGGTCTTGACTGTTATGAATAGCGCTTGTATTCATATGAGGCCAATGGGCCAGTATATATACACAAAGTACAGGTGGTAAATATGCAAAGAACCCCTCATAACAATGGGGAATAACAAACTATACATATATCTCTAACACCCCCCTCAAACTCATGGTGGATCAACAACACTGAGTTTGGAGAGGTAGAAGCTGTGATGTGCGCGAGTCTGGGCCTTCGTGAAGAAATCCGCTATTTGAAGCTCCGAAGGCACATACTGAAGAGTAATCACCTGATCATGCACACAAAACCTCATGAAAGAAGCATCAACACCAATATGCTTGGTGAGCTCATGCTTCACAGGATCACGAGCAATACTGATAGCACCTGTACTGTCTGACAAGAGAGGGGTTGGTGTAGTGACAGAAACACCAAAATCCTCAAGTAACCACCGTAGCCAAGTAATCTCTGCTGTCAAGAGAGCCATGGCTCGCAACTCAGCCTCTGCACTCGAACGGGACACTGCAGTCTGTTTCTTCATCTTCCAGGCAATAAGAGAACCCCAAAAAAAACATAGTAAGCAGAGATAGACCGACGATCAGAGGGATCGCTGGCCCAAGTAGCATCCGAATAGGCCTGAAGCTGTAACGAGCTGGAACGTAGAAAGAAGAGATGGCGAGAGATAGTCCCGCGAAGGTATCGCAGAACTCGAAGAAGGTGGCTGTAGTGAACCTGAGTGGGAGCTGAAACAAACTGACTCAGAATATGAACTGGATAAGTGATATCCGGACGAGTAACAGCAAGGTAGACAAGACTCCCAACAAGATGACGATAGCGAGTCGGATCAGAAAGAGGCTCGCCATCAGAGAGTCTGAGGTGAACATTGAGCTCCATGGGAGTCTCAACAGTACGCTGATCAGTGAGAGAGACGCGATCAAGAAGATCCTGAATATATTTCTCTTGGGACATAAAGAAACCATCTGGAGTGGAAGTAACCTCAATCCCAAGGAAGTAACGAAGAGGACCAAGATCCGACATAAGGAACTGCTCACTAAGACGAGCCTTGACAAAGGCAATGTACTCAGAATCATCTCCCGTAATGATCATATCATCAACATACAGGAGAAGAAGAGTCCGACCACGAGACGAAGTGTGGACAAAGAGCGCAGGATCATGATCACTAGCTGAAAAACCAGCAGCAGTGACCACAGAGGAGAAGCGCTCAAACCAAGCACGAGGGGCTTGCTTAACGCCATAGAGAGAGCGACGAAGGCGACAGACCATGCCCTCAGGAACAGAATACCCAGGTGGCGGATGCATGTAGACCTCCTCACGCAACTCGCCATTAAGAAAGGCATTCTTGACATCAAGCTGAGAAACAGACCAGTGGCGAACAGATGCCACTGAAATAAGAGTCCGAACAGTGGTCATGTGGGCTACAGGAGCAAAAGTCTCGTCGTAGTCAACACCATGCTCCTGCTGGAAGCCACGAGCAACAAGACGCGCCTTATAGCGCTCAAGAGAGCCATCAGAGCGAGTCTTAATCTTATAGACCCACTTACACGTGATGGGATGAGAATGAGATGGAAAAGGAACAAGATCTCAAGTACCAGTACGCTCGAGGGCAGCAATCTCCTCGGCCATGGCAAGCTGCCACTCAGGGCGAGTAACAGCATCCCGGTAGGAAACAGGCTCACGAGTAGCTGCACCAGCAAAGGCAAAACGGGCAGGAGGCCGAATCGACTGGCGATCGCGGAGAGCGTAGCGAGGAGAAGATGACCCATCAGGGGAAGATGGAGCATCAGAAGAAGATGGAACATCAGGAGAAGATGGCTCATCTGAAATATTCTCAATACGAGGTCGACGAGTGTAGACGATAGTGGGAGGAGCCTGGGGAGTCGTAGGAGACGACACAGGCGGCGACAACAGCGGAGAGGCCACAGGGGGAATATGTGGAGACTCAGTAGGACAGGTGGACGAAGGCAAAACAGAAATAGGAGTATCTGGAAAGGTCAAGAAAGACAGAGACTCCACAGAGGAAGCCGAAGGAGAGGCAGGACGTGGGTAGAATGGACGAGACTCGTCGAAAGTCACATCCCGAGAAACCCGTATCCGACGACCAACAGGATCCCAGCACCGATAGCCCTTGTGCTCGGCACTGTATCCCAGAAAGACACACTCAACAGACTGAGCGGTCAGTTTGGTGCGTTCTCGAGGGGCGAGGAGAACGTAGCAAATGCAGCCAAACAGATGAAGGGCAGAGTAGTCAGGAAGACAACCACAGAGACGCTCAACAGGGATCGCACCCTGAAGAGCAGAAGAGGGCTGGATGTTGATGAGATAGGTGGCAGTGGAAACAGCCTCGGCCCAAAAGTGAGGTGGAATAGAGGCGGCGATCATCAGGGCACGAGCAGTCTCAAGAAGGTGACGATGCTTGCGCTCAGCGACACCATTCTGAGCATGAGCAACAGGACAAGAGAACTGAGCAAGAGTGCCTTGCTCAGCAAGGAAGCTGCGCAGGTGACGAGAGAGGTACTCGCCAGCAGAATCAGCACGAAAGACACGAATAGGAGTGGAGAACTGTGTGTGAATCATAGTGGCAAATTGTTTATAGATAGACAAGGCCTCACTACGAGAAGACATGAAATATATCCAAGTATGGCGAGAAAAATCATCTATAAAAATGATATAATATCGATGACCCCCTTTCAAAATGAAGGGAGCCGGACCCCAAACATCTGAATGAACAAGATCAAAAGGGCGCTGAGACACGGACTCACTATGAGGATAAGGAAGCTAAATCTGTTTACCTAACTTACAGCCCTGACAATCTAAAGACACGTCTCCTGAGACAGACCCCAGAAGACCACGACGAACTAAGGACGACAGGCGAGATCCACACAGATGACCAAGACGGTGATGCCACTGCTGGAAAGAGCCGGTAGACGAAGTGGCAGAAGCGGAGAAACTGGCGGCGGTGGTGGCAGCGGAAGGAAGATGAAGCCAGTCAAGCTCCCAGAGACACTGTGAGTCACGGCGCCGAGGGCTAGAACCAACCAGAGCTCCCGTGTGGCAGTCCTGAACACAACAAGAGTCAGAGTCGAGAATGACCCGATAACCAAGGTCAGTAATCTGCCCAGCAGAAAGAAGCTGCAAGGTAAGGCGAGGAACATGAGCAACAGAAGGAACATGAAAAGATGAGTTGCTAAGAGATCCTCTACCAGAGACAGAAAGAGATGTACCATCAGCAGTAAGAACACTGACAGGAGAATCAAGAGGTGTAATAGAAGACAGAGGGGAAAATTGAGTATATAGGACTGAGTTGGATGTGATTTTGTGGAATAGGATCAAGTTCTTTGGACTTGTAAATATAGGACTGAGTTCACCACCTCTTTGCAAATATAGGACTTTTCCCATTTTAATTTCATTTTCAATTTCCAGCCCCTTTTCTCCACGCGAAATGACTATTTTGCCCTCTTCTTCCTCCCTCGCCTGGCCGCGCCGCCGCTGGCCGCGCCGCCGCCTGGCCGCGCCGCCCCTCGCCTGGCCGCGCCGCCCCCTCGCCCGCCCCGCGCCGCCGCCGCTCCCTCGCCTGCGCCGCCTCGCGCCGCCACCACTCCCTCGCCTGCCTCGCGCCGCGCCGCCGCCGCTCCCTCGCCCGTGCCGCGCCGCCGCCGCTCCCTCGCCCCTCGCGCCTGGGGAGGGAGCGGCGGCGGCGCGGCGCGGGCGAGGGAGCGGCGGCGGCGCGGCGCGAGGCAGGCGAGGGAGTGGTGGCGGTGCGGGGCGGCGCAGGCGAGGGAGCGGCGGCGGCGCGGGGCGGGCGAGGGGGCGGCGCGGCCAGGCGGCGGCGCGGCCAGGCGAGGGGCGGCGCGGCCAGCGGCGGCGCGGCCAGGCGAAGGAGGAAGAAGAGGGCAAAATAGTCATTTCGCGTGGAGAAAAGGGGCTGGAAATTGAAAATGAAATTAAAATGAGAAAAGTCTTATATTTGCAAAGAGGTGGTGAACTCAGTCCTATATTTACAAGTCCAAAGAACTTGGTCCTATTCCATAAAATCACATCCAACTCAGTCCTATATACTCAATTTTCCCAAGACAGAGTGGAAGGATCAGGAGTCATGTGAAAAGATGCTCCAGAATCAAGAATCCACGGGGAGGTACCTGACTGTGTAGGGGGGGTCTCTCAGTGCCTGAAGAGTCAGTAGCAGAACCTGCAGAACCTGTCGAGGGAGAACCTGAAGCGGCAAGTAGGCGTCGAAGTCTGGCTATCTCCTGCTCGGTGAGAGAAGCTGCTGAAGAAGTCGAGGCAGACGTCGTCGTAGAAGCACTAGTGCCAGTAGAAGAACGGCGTGAAAGATGCCTCTTCTTCTTGTAGCACTGGGACTCAGTGTGGCCATCCTTATCGCAGTAGGAATAGTGAGGACGGCCACCACCACCTGTGGTAGCCGCTGGAGGAGGCAGTGTAGCAGGCGGACGAGCGGCGAGCACAGAGGGGAGTGGCATCAGACCAGCACCACTCAGACGAGTCTCCTCTGCGCGTATCTCGGTAAGAGCCTCCAGGAGAGTGACACGAGGGTGGCGTGCAAGGAGCTGGGCACGCCTTTGCTCGAACTCAGGACGAAGGCGAGTAAGGAACTCGTAAACCCGCTGAAACTCCAGGTCAGCACGTACATCCAGGCAACACGGACAGGTACGACAGCCAGCAGTGCGAAGTGAGTCCAACTGACGCCAGACAGCAGAACTCTGAGCGTAAAAGGCGTCAACAGTAGCATCACCCTGCTGAAGAGAGTGCTCCTGGCAGACCACGGACAGGTACAGGGCATCACCAGAGGACTCGTAGCGCTGACGAAGATGAGTCCACATCTGGAAAGCCGAAGGGAGTCCCACAACCTCAGAAGAAAACTGAGGCTGGACACTGGCGATGAAGACAGCAGCAGCCCGAGCATCGTCATCGTACCACTGAGTGTAGACGGTCAGACGATCCTTGTAGGAATCCAGAGCCTCCTGGTAGGCAGAGGCAGCTTTATCATCAGCTTCATCATCAGTAGCAGCCTTATCGGCTGTCGGAGGCAATGCAACAGGCGTAGGCTCCGTCGGAGGAATAGGGCAAGGCGGGCAGATGACATCGCCAGAGAGGACGCCCCAGAGACGAAGACCACGCATGTGAATGCGCATGTGAGATACAAAGTCGGTGTAATTAACACCATCAAAGATCACCGGGCAGCGAGGGAGGGAAACGGTGCCCATTGGTAGGCGGCGCTGGACGGCGCGGCGACCAAGGTAACGAAGTCTAACAGGCGGCGCTGGACGGCGCGGCGGTTAGAACGACGTTTTTTTTTCTTTTTTTTCTTTTTTTTCTTTTTTTTTCTTCCGCCGCTCGGTAGAAAAACTCAAACGGGCCTTCGGCCCGTTACGCACGCACGCGCTAGGGTTAGCAGCGGCGGCGGCGAGAGGGGCGCCGGGCGCAGGGCGGAGGCCGACGGCGGCAGGGGCGGCAGAGGCGGCAACTGCGACGGCGGGGAGCGGCGGCCTCGAGCGGATCGGGGTCGGCGCGGGCGGCGGCGGCCCGGCAGGCGGAGCGGAGGCGGCGGAGGCCCGCCTCTTAGCGGCGCGGCAGCCGGGGATGGGAGGAGACGACGACGCGTCGGCGGCCGGGGACGACGCTCGGAGGCCGCGTCGGCGGCCGGGGAGACGAGGCGGAGGCCGCGTCGGCGACCGGGGAGGCGAGGCGGAGGCCGCGTCGGCGACCGGGGAGGCGAGGCGGAGAGATGGGATCTTGCGGCGGCGGCAAGGATGGGAGGCCGGAGGCGGCACGCGGGCGCGGAACCCTAGGTAAGCCAAAACCCTGGTTTTGGCTCTGATACCATGTTATGAATAGCGCTTGTATTCATATGAGGCCAATGGGCCAGTATATATACACAAAGTACAGGTGGTAAATATGCAAAGAACCCCTCATAACAATGGGGAATAACAAACTATACATATATCTCTAACATTGACAAGAAGGCTAGCAGCATTGTTGAGAAGAATGTTCTCATCTTTGACCTTGGAGGCGGTACCTATCTTTCTTCTCATTATTGAGGAGGGTATCTTTGAGGTCAAGGCCACAGCTGGTGACACTCACTTTGGTGGTGAGGACTTCGACAACCGGATGGTCAACCACTTTGTCCAGGAGTTCAAGAGAAAGAACAAGAAGGATATCACTGGCAACCCCAGGGCTCTCCGGAGGCTGAGGACAGCTTGCGACAGGGCGAAGAGGACCCTCTCCTCCACTGCCCAAACCACCTTTGAGATTGACTCGCTGTATGAGGGCTTTGACTTCTACTCAACCAGCACCTGAGCCAGGTTCGAGGAGCTCAACATGGATCTCTTCAGGAAGTGTATGGAGCCTGTGGAGAAGTGCCTGAGGGATGCCAAGATGGACAAGAGCTCTGTTCATGATGTTGTCCTTGTTGGTGGCTCCACTAGGATTCCAAGGGTGCAGCAGCTTCTCTTCAATGGGAAGGAGATTTGCAAGAACATCAACCCAGATGAGGCTGCTGCCAACAACCTGCTTGGCAAGTTTGAGCTGTCCGGCATCCCACCTGCCCCAGGGGTGTTCCTCAGATCACCGTTTGCTTCGACATTGATGCGAATGGTATCCAGAACGTCTCTTGCTGAGGACAAGACCACCGGGCAGAAGAACAAGATCACCATCACCAACGACAAGGGCAGGCTGAGCAAGGAGGAGATCGAGAAGATGGTCCAGGACGCTGAGAGGTACAAGTCTGAGGACGAGGAGCACACGAAGCTGGAGGAGAAGAACTCGTTGGAGAACTACGCCTACAACATGCGCAACACCATTTATTGAATCCACGGGTTGCAGTACTCCAAAGTGCTAATAGCTGTGCGCTGGAAGTTGGCAACATTATGCGGTCTGAACTATGGGCTGATCAATTATTGTTTTTACGCATGCTTTTGTCGTCTGCAATTTAGTTCCTGCTTCTGCTGGTGCTTTTGTCTTGCGTGCTTTCTGATTACACCTGATACACGTCTGTGTCTGGACTCTGGAGGTCTGTGTTGCTGTGTACCTGTGTGGATGGTCGGTCGTCCATGAAAAAACTTGTAAACGAATGGAAATGCATGCAGGAGAGAAATACACTGTTATGTCGTATCATCAAATGGCTGCATACATTGGCCGCAAAACAGGAGCATTTCTAGTCATCTTTATTGGTTAGCAAATTAGCATGAACCAGAGACTGCACAGATGTCATGCAGGCCAAGAAAAAGAAAAGAAACCCAGGAAGCAGCACGCCAGTCTTTATGGACTGTTGGGTGGAAAGGGCCATTGGCCCCCAACCCCAATCGCAAGATCTTTCTCTTTTCGCAACGAGTCGAAGGAGCGGCGCGGCGAACCCACCCATCGTTGCCTCCCAAGCGCTAGTCTCCAGCGGCGAATGCGGCCCCGGCCGGGTCGCCGAGGAAGACGCGGAGCATGACAGCCGGCAAGCGGGCCGCCGGAGCTTCGTCGAGGACGGCCAAGAAGGAGGCGCCGGCGCCCGGGCAGAATGGGAGGAACAGGGCCAAGAAGGCATCAGAGGTGGAGGAGGACGGCGGTGCTGTGGCCAGCGACGGGAAGCGCGTCGTCGTCGAGGCTTGGTTAGTGCGTGCGTGTGAGGTTTTTCTTTCCTTTTTGGGATTTTGGACGCTTTTAAGGTTGAGGGGGGGGGGGGGTTCAACTTTGGGGTAACTGCGATATTTAGCAAATCTCTTCTTTTCTTTTTAGGTTTGCTCGCGCTTGCAAATTGTTTGGCATGGAAACTAATAGATATTTTCTCTTTGCGGTTTAATTGCTTTTGTGAGCAACGAGAGGAAACTGATCTATCCATGTTGAATTTAAGTACCTTTTTAATCTGTAGTTAAGTGTGACAAAAAGGAAAATGGAAATAGGAGGAGGAAGAAGCAGGAAATATACGAAGTCTGAACAAGTCTAATCGGAGTCACAGGTTGGAGTATATGAAGTTACTCTTATAAAGGAAAATACAAGTGTCCAAACTTTGACCAGCCCATCTGCAAATTATGTAGTTTCACTCTGGCAGTTACCGTCTTTACCTTTGTCCGGTCACTGTATTGGATCCCAGATATCTATTAAGCTCGCTTGGAGAATCACCTGTCTACAGAATATTGCTCTCCGTGGAGTGCTGTTCATCAAGGAGATTTTGTAGCAGGGGCGGATCTAGCGGTGGAGCGGGGGGGGGGGAGGGGGGGCTCGAGCCCCCCTACCGCTACCGGACCCTTGGAGCCCCCCAAAATTTTTAGCCATGGATGTATAATGTAGAAGGGGCCGAGGTCGTGCTGAAGGTACTTCAGCCCACCCAAAAAATTTTCCTGGATCTGCCACTGTTTTGTAGGTTGTCTTTATGCAAGCAAATCCCCAATTTCTATAGAAGATAGATTTTTAGGGGGAGCAAGGGTGGTTCTGAAAAATAGAAGTGTCCAAACTTTGACCAGCTCATCTGCAAATTATGTAGTTTCACTCTGGTATTTACGGCCTTCACCTCTGTCGGATCCCGTGAGTTCCTAAAGAAGAATGGGCCATTTCGTTCTCTGGTTCTAAACATTGCTCTCCTTGGAGGGCTGTTCGTCCAGGAGATTTTGTAGGTTATCTTTTATGCATGCAAACCACCAATTTCAACAGAAGACAAATTCTTTTGGGTAACAAGAGAGGTAGTGAACCTCATTTCCGTTTCTATAATTCAACAAAGGGGAATTGCAACAAAGGGGAAATACAAGCAAAAGACGCTCTTTATTGTTTCTCCGATCAATGGACTGCTCGGCAATTGGAGTATCTTGGAGATAGATTCTCTTATGATTCCTAACGTAGGCTATTAGGAGTATTTTGTTAGGTGGATGCAGCCATTGTTTATGACTACAGGTAACTCGAACTGTTTTTGATGGAAAAGGGTGTGGGAGTTTTTTCAGCCCCGCTCGGTTGGATTGAAAAGTTGTGGTTTATGATTGAAATTGCACTGTAGTGACTGAAATTTCACTGTAACTAAAGGTGGCTTATTTGACGTAATTAAATTTTAAAAAATTTAAAAATAGAAAAAATATGCTAGCTCATCACGGATAACGCAAACGAATACGGAAAAAAAAGAACTGGCAAAAAAACTCAAAAAAGCCAAAAGTTAAGAAAAAGACGAAATTTTGAATAGTAAAAAATAAGTCAGAAGCTGAAGCCGAAACGAGCGGGACCTTCTTGCTTTCTTTTTGTGTAGTTACAGTACCGCCTGCCTTACATGGCATAAAGCAAACAGTGCTTTTAACATCAGCCCAATCTGTTTGTATTCACTATACTCGGCTAATATATTTTTACTTTAATTGAGTGCCTTTTTTTTACCTTGTTGTTCATGCGAGTTGTTGGAAAAAAAATATAACAGGTTCTGAAAACAGAGGATTGCATTAGCATTGAGCCCAATAGCAAGGTTGCAACAAATTGTTGTGGTTAAGGGGCTGTTTGGTTGCTAGCCACACTTTGCCAACAAAAATTGCCACACTTGCTTAAGTTGAGGTGTTCAAATTCTTTGCCACACCTTAGCAAGCCTAAGAGAATCTTGTCACACTTTTTTGAGTTATTGATGTGTAGGACCTAGTTTGCTAGAAGGGAATCTTGTCATAACTGTAGCTGCAACCAAACAGATCCTAAAGTTGGTCAAACTTGCTTAACCTTAGGCGTGGTAAACTGTGGCTGGCAACCAAACACCCCCTAAACATTCTTAAACCCACATGTCTGAACAAAGAACTATTTGGATTGTCAATCATGTAGCTGTTTTTTCGTTTTACAGAAAACAGTGAAGATTGATTATATTTTGTAATAAATTCATTATCCTTCCTGTCAAGAAAATAATTCCGTTATCAACAAACTTACTTTGCAATTGCACATTGGAAAGTATTCTCTAATCTCCTTGCCTGGCTGAATGTTCTGCAAGTGTTGTCCAACCTTCTGTAATCTTAATATTTCTTATCAATCCTTGTATTGTATTGAATAATTCTTGTTGCAATTCTGCTTGTAGTTTCCTCGTATCACTTGCTTCTGTGTCCAATTCTCCAGTACCCAGTGCAGACAGTTTAAGACCAGAGCTTTAAAGGTGAAGTAGTTTCTTGAAAGTGCTGTTCTTGGGGTTTGTTTGATAATCAACCCTGAAAAGGTATCTCCACTGTGTTAAAATTTCATACCATCATGAACTTCACCACCTGGGTTTCTGTGATTATCAATCCTTAAAAAGCTTCTTTGTTCTCTTGCCTTTCTTGACTGGTATTATTTTATTTTGTCTAATTTTCAGCCACCCCGTGGGTGTTTTGAGATACGTGAGGAAGGTGGTGAAGTGTTCATATCACTTCTGGTAATCTTGTTATGTATCTCTGGATTTCTGAATCATATAGTACAACTCAGTTAGCTATAACATTCTTTTCCTTTGAAAACTAGTTGTAGCATTATTTTCCTTTGAAAACTAACTATAACGGAAAAACTTGGCTTTGATGGCTCTTTGCAATCCTGTTTGATGTTTTGTACTAGCCGACCTATGAAATCAATTATATTACACTTCAGTCCAAAAATTAAAGTCACTGCACAAAACTACTGGATGAGGTCTATATGTCTGTTTATACTGTTTCTTTGCGATGCCATTCCATTTAGTTTTGACTACATTAGTTAGGATGCACCATGATTTAAGTAACACACAATTGACATGCAGAACATGCCATGGCCCTTCACAGCAATGAAGAAGCTCGACATGGATGAGGTCATCAAGGACAGAAGATCTCCTGAATCTGATCGGCCGTTCATGTATGGATGGCCCCATTTTGTGATGAATCGCAGGAGTTGTTATTGACAGGCGATGAGGCTAGCTCCTCACTTCGTCGTGGTGTCAACACAGCAAGGCTTTCAATAGAGTATCTGACAAGTGTTTTCGGCTTCCTTAACCATTTGGATGCTTACAAACCAGATATTCAAGTATCCGCAAGAAACAAGCACCAGATGGTAACCAGATATTCAAACGCTCATATCTCTGTTTCTTTCTGTAGCATTGCATGAACTATCATAATGCTGGCCAGCTTAATAAAGTCATAATACAAGTCATAATCTCACAATCTCACGTATAAGCATAAACGGTAGAGCCAGCAAGCTACGCTTGCGTTGGGTTGGCAAAGATGTGACCCAATCAAAACGTCAACGCCGTTACGCAGCGATAGCTTCCATTGGCTCGCCTCTCCTGTCAATCTGCATGCGTGTCATTATAATTGTCAGTTACATGCTGATTATGGGGCGTTACTTAACTGGTACTCCCTCAGTTTTAACATGTAAGGTCTGTAGTTTTTGCTACCTTATTTCATATTGTAAGGCGTACATGTAGGTTTAATGATCTTTTCTCTCTTTTGCCCGCATTAATTTTCTCTCTTTAACATTTATAAGTAAACATCCACACAACTATCATCTCTCTTATTCCCAAAACATTAATACCATGGATACTATAGTCATTTCTCTCTACCATCTTCTTGGTTTCATGCGCTTCTTAATCCTTATGCCCAAACACAATACACTTTGTAAAAAGAAATAGAGGGAGTAGTAAGGTTTTGTTGACCCTCATCAAATTTTTTTGAGTACGTAGTCTGGCATCGCAATAGTTTCATTTATGTTCTTAATTTGCTCTAGCTCTCGTGTTTTTTTTGCATCCTCTACCATACCATAGATTAAAAATGAAAAATCATGATGATGAGGGAACAGTGATGTGCTGCGAAAAATCTCAACGAATGCGCGCGTACCAAGGAAAGGCCTGGCAGTGCATGATCGAGGCCGCTCCGTTTTTCTGCAAGCAAGCATGCCTCTATATTCTTGCCTTCCTCTCCTGTTCTTCTGATTGGAGTATGTGTCCTATTCCTCTTCATCCTCTGAAACGGTGGGAAACAAATTCAGACTCTAGCATACGGATGAAAGTTGGAATCAACAAGTGGAAATTAAGGAAACAAATTAAATGAACAGAGCAAGGCAGCAAATTAAGACAAAGCTGTGCTAATTTACCTCCAGATATGGCGGCTGATATTTGTCTTCAAGTTGTAGGGATCTCTTATGTATAGCACATACCATTTCCTCTTATTGCCTCCATCGTCTGCATAGGCCTTGACTTGCTGGATATGACTCAGCCTTTCCCACTCTGTGCTAGATTGCCCTGCGGCTATAGAGCTGAGCAACTCTAGGCTACAGTCTAGCTCCAAATGCTTTGGGTTTACATCTTGCATGTATTTCGGGAGCGTTTCCATGTTGTAATCCTCCAGTTCGAGCCTCTGGAGTGCAAGCATGCCCACCAATACCTTCAGCTTTGGGCAGCAGCTGATGTCAAGCTTTTGCAAGTTGGGGAGATTAGTGATCCTCTCGAGGTCGGGGTTCTCATAGACCTTAAGCTCAACGAGAGAAGCAAAGTTCTCTAGAAAGTTGAGGTGCTGCACATTGTGTATGTATAACCTTTTCAAAGCCCTTGCATGGGAGGCAAGGCCAGGAGGAACACGCCTCAACTTGCAACCATTGATAAGAAGCTCCTCCAAGATAGGCATGGCTTGCACTTGCTCCTCCCACTCCCACTCCCACTTCTTCCATTCCACCATTCCTACCAACTTCATCGTGTGCAATCTCGGAAACATAACCACCGCCTGGGATGAAGGGTGGTGACTATGGTGATGGTAGAGCTGCTGCAGGAATTCAGGACCGACATGCTCAATGGCTGGAGCACGGTAGATTTGTAGGAGCTGCAAACAGGGGAGCTGACACAAGCCATCAGGGAGTTGAGTGCAGCAGGCTAGGTTTTCCATCAATAGAATCCTCAAGCCCTTAAGGGGCGCCTTTGCTGTCGACATCATCCACATTGGGAACTGTCGACCAAAATATCCTCCGATTTCAAGAATATCCAAGCGCGGCGGTGGGCAAAGCTCATGAAACACCTCCTCAATTTGTCGTTGCTCTTCCTCAGAGACACCTTCTCCCTCTTTGACTAGCCCATCATCTCCCAATCTGTTGGTGCAGCATAAGAGCAGATGAGTAAGATGGACCTTTTCACCAAGCCTGGCTTTTGTAGCGGACGAGGCAGCAGATACATTCTCTAGACCCTCTAATGCAAGAAGCCTGAGTTTAGAAAGTGGCCCCAACTCTTCCAAACTACACCAATCACCATCCGTGTGGGCCAGAAATCCACCTAGCTTTCTCATATTTGTTAGACCACGAAATCCCCTAGGTATACCACTTGTGTCTGTAAGATTAAGTAACCTCAACTGACCTAGCTTTACAATGCTACGAGGAAGTTTCACCAAACTTTTACAACCATGAAGGCTAATGTACTGCAATAATTTCATCTTGCCGATGTTTTTCGGTAATCTAGATATATCAGTTTTGTCCAAGGACAAATACCTCAAGTGCTTGAGTTGATACAAAGATTCAACCAATGCAGCAAATTTTGCAGATTCTATGTGTAGAACCCGTAGTCTTGAAAAAGTAATCAACGAATCACCAGACTGAATCTTGAAATGACCAATTGATATTAATGTTCTCAATGATTTCTGTGTTTCTATAAATCTCCATTCTAGCTCCTTTGATTCAGATTCTTTGCTTTCTACAGAAAACCGAAGAATCTTTTGTGAACTAAGTTTACTGATAATATCAGTTTCACCACTATGAGCTACTAGTGCTTCGTCTCTGGCCACATACTGAGCAAATGAGCGAACAACATCATGCATGTTACAAACCCATTGATCAGCATACGTTGTATCTGGCTCAATAAGGTTTCTCAATATTAACTCCTTATAGCACTCGCTTCCTAATTCTTCTGATTCATCTGGGTTTCCTTGAAGAAATCCTTCACTAATCCACATGCTAACAATTGTATCATTAAAGAACTTTGTATTTTTAGGGAGAAGGGAGTAGTGCAGAAAGCACTGCTTCATATAAGGAGGGCAAATCCTCATAGCTCAAGTATATTGCGTAGTTTAGCTCTTGGGGCATTTCGGATACTGACCATATGGAATCATTCAGAACCTTCTCCCAATCAAGACGCTTCTTGTCCCTCTTGCACAAGAGTCCTCCCATTACTTTGACAGCGAGTGGCAAACCACCACATCTTGCTATAATTTCCATTCCAATATCCTTCAACATATCAACCTCAGGTTCATCCAGCACACTTGAGACTACCTACAAGGAGTTTAAACCGATAGATTTAAGGAGCTGTCTAGGGAGCACTTGAGTACTATTTTGTTAAATTGTTAAAAAATACTTAATTTTTGAACCATTGAATCAACATCCAATGAATCTCATCCGACTCCCCAAATAATTTCTTAAAAATTCTAAATGACAATAGCAAAGCTTTGAGTTGAAATTCTAGAATCATTTGGAAGTTTTTTGAATAGAAGGGTTTTTTCGAATAAATTGAAAGTTTTGAATCTAAATCATTTGAAAGTTTTGAATAAAAAGTTGTTTGAACTAGTTAAAAGTTATTCAAATCATTTGAAAGCTTTTGAATCAAATTTTTTTTGAATCATCTGAAAATTTTTAAACGAGTTGGAAGTTTTCAGATCATTTGAAAGTTTTTTGATTCGGAAGTTTTTTGAACCATTTTGAGCATGAATCTTGATGAAGATCCGAAGGTTGAAAAATTGAGTAGATCTTGCTAGTTACAGGCAGCACAAATAACTGGACTGGGCACTCAAACTGCAAGTAAAAAAGTACGGACCTGCTTCTTGAGTAATAACCAGGCATCGTCGGGCCCTAATGTGTCGACGTGGTGGTAGGGCTTCGCTGGCTTTCATCCCTCGGGCGACTGTGTCATGTCTGGTTGGTGACGAGGACTCGACTGCCTTCAGCAACGACATCGATCAATGGTGTTTTGAGCACAGCCTCCCATGCTTGCTCGCTCCAAACATCATCCATCACCAGTAAGGTCTTTTGCCGGTTCAAGGCATCCTTGAGGGTTCGCTGAAGCGTGGCCTTTGCATCTCCAGAACGATGGTGGTCTCCCCGGCTTCGGTGATGGCTCTCCTCAGCAGCTCAGCCTCATTGTAGTCTTTGTTGACGCTTAGCCATATCTTCTTGTGGAACTCACGTTGGATGGTCTCGTCGTTGAAGACCTTCTGGGCGAGGGTGGTCTTGCCAATCCCGCCGACGCCCACAACAGCTAGGACCATCATTTTGCTATCTTCACGGCTGGTTTTCCCCTCAATTCTTGTCAGCATCTCCACCAGCTTTCTTGTGTCCTCTTCGATCTTCTCCCCGACCACACCCCGATCGGTCGAGCTCCCCCGATGACTCGCTGGCTGGCGATAGTCCGAGAGGCATGCACCCTGCTGCTATGGTCCTCGTAGGAACTGAGGTTGACGAAGCTGAAAGCAGCGCTCCGCTCCTTGATGCCATCCAGCCTCTGGTTGAGCGCCTTGATGCGGCTACCGATGTTGTGTGGCGAAGAGGGGATTCCGCAGGCAGAAGAGCAAGGGGTTGCAGCACCCCAAGTCTATGCAAGCGCCTTGCTGATCCATGGCCTTGAGCTGGCAAAGATCGAGGATGTCGGTGGCATCGTACATGGCGCCCTTGAGCTCCTCACCAACCCTGCACGGTCTGGTCAGTAATGCGCCTCCTATCGGCGTCGGCGAGGAAGTTCTTGAGGTCCCCAAACTTGGCGCCCAACTTGTCGATCTCGCCAGAGACTCCGAACAGCATCCCAACCTCATCTTTTGCCGCCTGCATGAGCAGATCGGCGATGTAGGATGCAAAAGCATCCAGGACTATGGCCATACCTTCTCTACTTGCTAGCTGTTTCTCTTAATTTCTTGGTTTCAGGCAAGCAGGCTGGGTTGAAAGGAAAGGATTGGTTGTTAGGCAACAGTGTGTACCTTTGGTTTGTGATTAGCGATGCCCCCATATATCTGTAGTCAGTCGAGGCGGGTTAATCTACGTACCTTTCTTGAAACGCCGGCAAAGCAACGTACTGATGCTAACGTTCCCCTGCATCGACCTCCATTGCTGGCATGCACAAGTCCCTTATTCTTATGTTTCTAGCTTTAATCTTTTGGCAAGGCAACTGGGCAACGAAGGGATCAATTCTTTTCCTTTTCCTTTCTTTTCTTTCTATACGTGCACGCAGTTCGAATGTACATACACGTACGTCTGTGTGCATATTCCGTACTTCATTCACAGGGATGGAAAGAACGGCAAACAATTTAACTTAGATTGTTTATGTACATACACGATCCTCTCTGTTTTTGTTTACAGTGAACGGCAAACAATTTAAATTCGACCACAGTGCAACGTCAGTCAAACTATCAAAATTTATGGCTGTTGATATCTTTTCAATATTTGGATTGAACATGCGGAAATGATATGTATACACTTTCTTAATACTGTAATTTTATTCTATTTTATAAATGAGTATTGATAATCATCTCTCGGATGTTTTCTTTGGAAAAATCATCCAAATTCTGGAGCCTTGATCAGACAGGAGATCGATGAGGACGGGATTAGATGAAACGGGCCCACACGAGACAAGCTCAGGATGTTGTTGCTTGCATCGGATCCAAGTTATCCGAGTTTCATTTTGGATTTGACAAGCTTAGAGTGTGTGTGAGAGGCAGGGACAGAGAGCAAACATAGGCCTTCTTTTTTTTTGGTTTGATATAGAGGAAACATAGGACTTCGATGATTGGAGGACCTGAACTCTAGCCCTATCATCAGCAGAATACGTAGAATCGGTGTGTAACACCACAGCTAACATCAGTCACCATTACAGAAGCAATAAAACTTGAACTGACAAAACTAAACGACCAACACGACAGATATTCATTTGCTGATATCACCATCCATTTTTCATCTGGCTCATATATCTGTTGTTAGGCAAGGAAAGGAAAGGATTGGTTGTTAGCCAACAGAGGGGTGTACCTTTTGTTTGTGATTAGCGATGTCCGTATATATCTGTAGTGAGTCGATCACAAAACTAGATAACTAGCGAGGCGGGTTAATCTGCGTACCTTTCTTGAAACGCCGGCAAAGCAACGTACTGATACCAGAACCAGATAGGTAGGTGGTTAAGATGCCTAGCTTGTTCCCCTGCATCCACTTCTTATGTTTCTAGCTTTAACCTTTTGGCAGGGCAACTGGGCAACGAAGGGATCAATTCTTTTTCTTTTCTTTCTATACGTACACACACTTCGAATATACATACACGTATGTCTGTGTGCATGTTCCATACTTCATTCACAGGGATGGAAAGAACAGCAAACAATCCTCTCTCTTTTTTACATTGAAAAATCAGCGGCATCCAAGTTCTCCTCGTTTCATTTTGGATTTGTCATCTCTGAGAGAGTGTGTGAGTGGCAGAGAGCAAACGTAGTCCTTCTTTTTTGTTTGATATAGAGGAAACATAGGACTTCGATGATTGCAGGACCTAAACTCTAGCCCTATCATCAGCAGAATACGTATAATCGGTGTGTAACATCAGAGCTAACACCAGTCACCATTACAAAGCAATAAAACTTGAACTGACAAAACTAAACGACCAACACGACAGACATTCATTTGCTGATATCACCATCCATTTTTCGTCTGGCTCATCAAACAGTCCTTCAATCCGCCTAAGTGACACCTTCCCAGTGTACTGGTGCACTGCAGGGTCAGATTAAGATATGCTGCTTGGCACCAAGCCTAGCCTTTGTGGCGGAAGAGCTAGCAGATACGTTCTCCAGACCCTTAAGTCAAAGCTCCCTAATCTGGGGAAGAGGTTCATATTCCATTTGTTCCACAAAGGTCAAGATCATATTGGCTGCCCTAGTTTCACAACGCTATATATTTAGGGGGTTGTACCAGACGTTTCCATCTTACGATGCTAACGAGCTGCAAAAAATTCATCTTGCCTATGTCTTCTGGTAGCCCACGTACGTATATTTGCCTCAGCTAACAATAGGCGCCTCAGGTGCTTGAGTTGGCACACAGAGTCGAGCATTGTATGAAAATTTGCAAAGGCTATATATAGTACGCGTAGCCTTGAAAAAGAATACTAAATGAATCATCGGAATTGAACTTAGTGTTGGCAAGTGATATTTGATGTTCTTAGTGACTTTTGTCATGCGTTCCACTGTAAGTCAACTGATCCTGATCTTTCCCCGGTGACTGCAGATAATCGGCTCTATTTAGGGGGGTATTCACATCAGCTGGAGCTGACGGCTTTTGGCTGAAATAGAACAGTAACAACTAAAAGAAGTAACGTTTGGAATAACATAGTTTTTGGCAGATGCAGAGGAGGCGTTCAATTCAGCTTTTGATTCTGACTTCTCCAAATATAAGCCAGAAGGAAGCCAATCGTATACCCCTAAGATTTGGAGCAAAAGCAAGCCAGAGAGCCACGCTTGAAAAGTAATCTCTTTCTTGAAACACAGGCAAATTAAAGCAACAGATAGCTAGGATGCCTTTCTTCCCTTGCCGCCACATCGCCAATGCCGTGGATACAAATTTTCTTTCGCTCCTTTTTCCTCGTGCCTGGGCAAGAAAGGGATCCATCAGTTCTCTCCTTTCAAGTATTAATTCAGAACATGTAAATCAAGGTATCCACTCGTCTCCGTCGCTCGCCGGCGCCGCAGGAGTCTCCCCCACCCACCGAGGCTACCAGGCGCCCCAGGCCACACTCAATGGTAGGAAGTGTGTCCCACCATGGGAGCAACTGTGGGATTTGGTCGTGGAGCTGAGCATTAACAAAATAGATGGAGGAGGAAAGCAAGTTGATTTGCAGTGCCAGCTAGGGCCTTGCACTTCACGAGCAGCCCAGGCGAAACAATGGAATTAAGATTCAGGGAAGATAGGATTGGAGCAATGTCACAAGTTAACAATGAAATAAGGGAAACGGAAATTAGATATGGGATCATGGTAATATGCCAGTGAGTGGGTATGCATGCATGAATGAATTAACCCAAAGCCCCATGTGCGTGCAAAACATTTTTTTTCCAGAAACTACAGCCTAAGCTCTGATACCAACTGTAGCACCCCACGTAACCATATGGGATACTACTATGGAACGTCATCACCAAAGTGAAGAATAAATAAGAACAACAAACGAAATTACAACGAGTTTAAAATTTTATTAACACTTTAATAGAGAACCAATGGAAGCTGGAATAAATGTTTAAAACATGGGACCGGTCCACTTCTAACCAAATAAAGAACGAATGAAACAACAAAACAGGGGCAAACCACGGTGCTAAAAACTTGAGTGCTCCCACCCATGCATGATGCTATCACTCCACTGGCCTTTTACCTGGGACTGAAAAGAGCAAGCGTGAGATTTGGAAATCTCAGCAAGTACCCAACAACAGTCGCAACACAAGAGTAAGACAAGTAATGCAACCACATGAAATAAAGGGCAAGCATGACAAGTAAGCAATGGACATAAGGCAAACAATGAACAACTGATATCGGAAATACTGTCATGAATGGAAGACGGATATTATGAGAACTGTGTATTAAAGATATTTGTTATGTGACAAGTTATAGCAAGTTATAGTAAATTATAGCAAGTTATAGTAAGTTATAGCAAGGGTGCCGGCGACCTCCTCCCACATACCCGGTTATACGAGAATAGCTAGGCACAACCTTGTTCTCGACTGTATAACCGCAGACGGGGTGTAATATCCTGTGTAACGAGAATGTACGGCCCCCCGTACGTTATCAGGTTGGGTGAAAATGACCCCTATATGTGGGTAGCCCCGGCATGATAACCCTTAGTTTGTTATTTAGTGAATTATCTATGATATAATTAGAGAGTTGTAATTGAGTTAAGGTAAAGCTATGAGAGTAAAGGTTTGATACGATGTGGCCAGAGACAGGATTGGTGAAACTAGGTGATAAAGTAACCGATACATCATGGACAGATTATGTAGAACAAAATTAAGGTAACTAAAAGATAGCGAGGATAAGGCTATAATAAAGTTATGAGAAGTGAAAAGATGTGCTAGGGTTGAAAATGGAAAGACATAGTTTCTGATAAGAGGGCGATGTGGAATAATGATAAGATGATAGTGATATAGTAATCAACCTAAAGAGGTATTATAATGAAGCTCACACAAGGTTATCAACCAATCAAGTTTTATTATGTGATAAGTGACTATTAGTCAAATTAACATTTATTAATTTATATCGATCATGACTCACACAAGGAACTATACCAATAATGCATCACGATATCAAAAGATTAAACATAGAAGCTTTGGCATTTAAGGGATTGCTAATGATTTTAACGTAAGTCTACAACATGATCACCCACTACCCCTACTAACGGTTTAAGCATGAACCCTAAACATTACTTAAAAGCATGAATCGTAGAACATTATTAATAGAGTATTCTAATAAACCTAAGGGCATGTGAAATAAGATAACCTAGAACATTATGGTAGGAATACAATATTAACAGTATAAACCTAGTAAGCATTAATAATATAATAATAACTAGACAAGCATTAGAGATATGATAATAACCAGGGAACCTTAGTGATATGGTATTAGTGAGGTCATTTGGTGACATAATATTAGCCAGGTAACTTTAGTGATGTTATAATTAGCCAAGTAACTTTGTTGATAAGATAATAGCCAGATAATCTAGTGATACGATCATAGCCAGGTAATCTAGTGATACAATAACAACCAGGTAATCTAGTGATACGATAACAACCAGGTAATCCATTGACATGATAATAACCAGGTAATTCAGTGATGTGATAATTGTACTTAATGGCAATGGTAATGAGTAAACATGAAAGAGATGAAATGTGGAATTAAAGCAATTGGAGATGAGTTCAGGCACGATTACAGGGAGTGAAAAGGATTGCTAGGATTGAGAACAGGAGATAAAATCAGGTATCAGATGAAGAAGGATGATACAACGGTGGTAGATATTTAGGAATTATTCTAACCCATCATTACAGCTTAACTCACACAAAGGGGTTGTCAATCAACTAGATTTTATTACGTGATACGATGTTATTAGTCAGGTTAACAATATCATGCATAATTCTATCAGAACCAACAAGCAATAACATACAAGAAAAGAATCCGGAAACCAGTAATGAACCTATCATCCCAATGTTAAAGATCACTAGTGGTTAACCTTGTATTGAAGTCACTGCTATATTACTCCATCCACAAATTAAACATCAATTCTAATACTAATTAAAGCATGCAACTTAGACATTAACCTTAACATTTTAATATATCTAGGAGTCTAGGGCCTTAATTAACATCAAGCATTGCAATATGAAAATATCTAAAAGCATGTGACCAGGCATTCATCGCAGTGTAGTAATTATGGTCTAGGACAACGACATAGCCAAACAACCAAATTAAATATGGAACGGAAAGATTGCGGCCGTGAGGTACTTGCCTTGAGCACGCTTGACGGACACGCTGCACGACGGATCTGAGAAACGCAATTGCCCAGCTGCTTCCTCAACAGCTGCGTGAGATTTGGAAGGCAACCGATTAGATATGATAAACTTGATAAGGAATGACAGGTGATAAATTTGACTGGGAAGAGATAGCCGCTCGGCCGCATGAACAACTGTTCGGCCGCGCGAACGCACGTTCGGCCGACGAATGTGAATTCACCCACGCGAACGTACGTTCGGCCGCGCAAACATGCATTCGGCCGGGCAAACGGCCGCTCGGCCGTGCCGTCGTCGTCGCCAGCCACCGCTGGCCGCCGGCCATCGCCATGCACCGCGTGCTGCCGCTGGCCGCAAAAAAGGGAATACGGATGCATGTGAGCAGGCGTGCGCATGCCGCCACTGAGCCGATCGGCCGGTCGCCGGGCCTCCGCCGCCACTACTGCCGTCGCGCCAAGGCAGCGTGCGCCTGTCGGCCGCCACCAACGCCCCCCATTGGTCTGCCGCCGTCGCTGCCATGCCATGGTGGCCGAGAGTGCGCAGGCGACGCGGGCACCACCGCATGAACCTCACCGCCGACCGCCGGCGGCGGCGGCGCCGCCTCCGTAGCCCCCAACGTCGGTGCCATGGAGTCCCCATGCAGACTCAGGCAAGAGAAAAAATAGCCCCCACGAGAGAGAGAGAGAGAGGTTGAGGGGGAGAGAGAGATTGGTGGGGAGGAAGGAGACGTGAGGAAGAGAAAGATGAATGGATGGAGGGATGAAGGAAACGTGAAAGAGAGAGATAATGGGAGAGGTTAATTTGTTGATTAAAATTGGGATAGGGGAGAGAGAGGTTAGTTAGGGTTTTGCTAATTTTACGGTGCTACACTCCTATTCCTCTTCATCCCTTCGATGCTGTCAAGAGAAATGAAACCGGTGGGAAACAAATTCAGCCTCTAGCATACAGATGAAAGATGGAATCAACAAGCGGAAATTAAGGAAACAAATTGAATGAACAGAGCAAGGCAACAAATTAAGATGAAGTAGCTGTGCTAATTTACCTTCAGATATGGTAAAGCGGCTGATATTTGTCTCCAAGTTGTATGGATCTCTTGTGTACAGCACATACCATTTTCTCTGATTGTCTCCATCGTCTCCATCATGTGCATAGGCCTTGACATGCTGGATATGACTCAACCTTTCCCACTCTGGGCTAGATTTTCCCTTGGCTATGGAAGTGAGCAACTCTAGACTGCAGTGTAGCTCCAAATGCCTTGGGTTTACATCTTGTAGGTATCCCGGGAGTGTTTCCATGTCGAAATCCCACAGCTCGAGCCTTTGGAGTGCAAGCATCTCCTCCAATACCTTCAGCTTTGGACAGAACATGATGTCAAGCTTTTGCAATTTGGGGAGATTAGCGATCCTCTCCAGGTCAGGGTTCAGATGCACCTCAAGCTCAATGAGAGAAGCAAAGTTCTCCAGAGAGTTGAGGTGCTGCACATCGTATACGCTTAACCTTATCAAAGCCCTTGCATGGGAGGCAAGGCCAGGAGGAACACGCCTCAACTTGCAATCACCAATAACAAGCTCCTCCAAGACAGGCATGGCTTGCACTTGCTCCTCTCATTCCCACTCCTCCCATTCCACCATTTCAATTATGTACATCTTGCGCAATTTTGGAAACGCAGCTGCCGCCTGGGATGAAGGGTGGTGATGGTATAGCTGTTGTAGGAATTCTGACCCAACACGCTTGATGGCTGGAGCGCGGCAGATTTCAAGGAACTGCAAATAGGGGAGCTGACTCAAGCCATCAGGCAGTTGGGTGCAGCAGGCTAGGTTATCCATGAATAGCATCCTCAAGCTCTTGAGGGTCACTTCTGCTGCTGTCGACATCATCCACATTGGGAGCCGTTGACCAAAATATCTGTCGATGTTAAGAAGATCTAAGCACGGTGGTGGACAGAGCTCATCAAACACCTCCTCAATTCGTCGCTGTTCATCGTCAGACATACCTTCTCCATCTTTGACCAGCCCATTATCTCCCAATCTACTAGTGCAACATAAGAACAGTTTGGTAAGATGCACCTTTTCACCAAGCTTGGCCTTTGCAGCCCCAGAAGTAGATACATTCTCCAGAGAATCTAATCTAAGATGCATGAGCTTGGAAAGTGGCCCCAACTCTTCCAAACTACACCAATCACCATCCACATGGGCTTGAAACCCATATAGTTTTCTTAAATCTGTTAGACCATTGAACCCCCTAGGTACATCTTTTATACTAGTGTCAGTAAGGGTTAGATACCTCAGTTTCCCTAGCTTTACAATGCCATCAGGAAGTTTCATCAAACTTTTACAACCACGAAGGCTAATATACTGCAAGAATTTCATCTTGCTGATGTTCTCCGATAGTCTAGATACATCGGTGTATCTTAGGGACATATACCTCAGGTGCTTAAGTTGGTACACAGATTCAACCAATGCAGTAGCATTTGCAGATTCTATATGTAGAGTCCGTAGTCTTGAAAAGGTAATCAGCGAATCACCAGGCTTAATCTTCAACTGGCCTATTGATATTAATGTTCTCAGTGAATCCTGTGCATGCAAAAAGCTCCACTCAAATTCATCTGATTCTGATCCTTTGGTTTCTAGAGACAATTGATGAAACTTATGTGAATTTCGTTTACTGATAATATCAAGAGTTTCTCTATTGTGAGTTACTAGTGCTTCATCTTTGGCCACATACTGAGCAAATGAGCGAACAACATCATGCATGTTGCAAAGCCATTGATCAGCGTACCTTCTATCTGGCTCTATAAGGTTCCTCAATATTAACTCCTTATAGCACTCGTTACCTAATTCTTCTAATTCATCTGAGTTTCCATGAAGAAATCCTTGACTAATCCACATGCTAACAACTATATCAACATTGAACTTTGTACTTTTAGGGAGAAGGGAGTAGTGCAGAAAGCACTGCTTCATATATGGAGGCAAATCTTCATAGCTCAAGTATATTGCGTAGTTTAGCTCTTGGGGCATTTCGGATACTGACCATATAGAATCATTCAAAACCTTCTCCCAATCACGTCGCTGCTTCTCCCTCTTGCACAAGAGTCCTCCCATTACTTTGATAGCAAGTGGCAAACCACCACATCTTGCTATA
Source organism: Dendrocalamus latiflorus (assembly GCA_017311315.1). Taxonomy (NCBI): domain Eukaryota; kingdom Viridiplantae; phylum Streptophyta; class Magnoliopsida; order Poales; family Poaceae; genus Dendrocalamus; species Dendrocalamus latiflorus. Next base: position 1,264,743 of record CM029642.1, read on the forward strand.
ATTTCCAATCCAATATTCTTTAGCATGTCAACCTCTGGTTCATCTAGCTCACTTGAGACTACCTGCAAGCAGTTTAAATGCAGCTTTATAATAAAAGGTTCCAGGAAATTAAGAAACTAATAAAAGGCCAGTCGGGTTACGTACGTATTACCTAAATTGAATGTCAAAGTGAATTGTAGAATTGTGCGTTAATTATTTAAAGCGGCAAACATGCAGACATCTTGATCAATCGATCGATCTCATTTTTCTCTTTAATTTGCACCGTGAAATTAAGAATGCATGTATGTAGGGAATACAATTTATTAGGGGTATAGCGGAAACAACACACTTATTTTGCATTGAAATATAAAGTACGTGATACATTTGTGGACAAGACATTAAAAATACGCCCTACTTTTTTTACGGAATGTGTAATACTGCATGTATCCGAAAAAAATACTCTCCTCAGTCACAAAAGAAAGTTGTTTTGAACATTGATAAGGTCCCTAAATGTAAATTTGTGCACTCATTTCTATTGTCATATATTTATAATTTTTAATAAAATTGTGATATTATGAAAGTATTTTCAGGACTAATATGTACATATCATTTTTGTGTATCCAATCTAAATATTCAAAAAGGCATTTATAGCCAAACTTAATAATGTTTGATAGCACGTAATCAAAACAATGGAGGAAGTATTACAAGTAAAAAAAAGTGAGTCTATTGCACATCTGGAGGAGTTATGGGCGCTGCGTATAGAGGTAACTAGCTAGTGCTGTTAAGAAATAAATAAAATAGATCATTAGCTTGATTTAGATGTTAGATCATTAGCCAAAATTAACAAGCACTATGAGTAATTAAAGAAGTGAGTATATTGCACAGCTGGAGTAGTTATGGGTGAAGCGTCCAGAGGTAACTAGGTAGTGCTGTTAAGAAATAAATAAAATAGATCACTAGTTTGATTAAGATGTTACTACAAGTTAATTGGAACGGACCTCCTTCTTGAGCAAGGACCAGGCATCTTCAGGCCCTAGCTTGTCGACATGGTGGTAGGGGCGCACGACTTTCATCCCTCGGGCGATTCTCTCGTCTCTCGTGGTGACGAGGACTCGACTGCCTGGAGCAGCAGCGTTGACCAAGGGCGTTTCAAGCACATCCTCCCATGCTCCGTGGCTCCACACATCATCCAACACCAGCAGGAGCTTCTTCCCTGTCAAGACAGTAGTAAGGGCTGGCCGAAGCACGGCCATTGCTTTCTCGACACGGTGGCCTCCACCGGCAAGGGTGATGGCCGTCTTGAGTAGCTCAGCCTTGTCGAAATCCTGGTTGACGCTCAGCCATATTCTCTTGTTGAACTTATCCTTTATGGTGTCGTTGTTGAAGACCTCCCGGGCGAGGGTGGTCTTGCCGATCCCGCCGATGCCGACGATGGCGACCACCATGATGTTGCTGTTGCACTCCTTTTCTGCCAGTATCTCCACCAGCTTCCTCGTGTCCTCTCCGATCTTCTCCCCGACAACACCCGATCGGACAGGCTCCCCCGTCGTCTCTCGACTAGCAGCTGGGCGAGAGGCCGCATGCACCCTGCTGCTACGCTCCTCGTAGGAACCGAGGTTGATGAAGCTGAAGGCGGCACTCCGCTTCTTGATGTCGCCAAGCCTCTGGTTGAGCGCCTTGATGCGGCTGCCGATGTCGTGGGTGAACAGGGGATTGCGCAGGCAGAAGAGCAAGGGGTTGCAGCACCCCAAGTCTATGGATGCGCCTCGCTGATCCATGGCCTTGAGCTGGCAGAGATCGAGGATGTCGGTGGCGTCGTACATGGCGCCCTTGAGCTCCCTCACCCACCCCTGCACGCTCTGGTCGGTGATGTTCCTCCTATCGGCATCGGCGAGGAAGTTCTTGAGGTCCCCAAGCTTGACGCTCATCCTGTCGATCTCGCCGGAGACACCGAGCAGCATGGCCACCTCTTCTCTCGCCATCTTGGTGAGCATGTTTTGGATGTAGGACGCGAAGGCATCCAGGACCACCGCCATTACTTCAGGTTTGCTACCTGCCTTTTGCTGTGACAAAGTTAATCCGAACATAATCTTTGTCATTAGTTTTGGCTAAATATTTTACGTACCAATGCTGAAAATCAAAATACATGTCACCAAGGAAGAACAATACTAGCAATCGTTATACTGGAAGCTATCCTCTTTGTTACATTTCTTAGAAGAAAAGACGGGTATTAATTGCTAACAACAAGACAGAGCTATGAAAAATTGCAAATCCGGCCGGACAAAATTTTAACGATGAGAGCAAAGCTCGGAGATCAGAAAATAGGGGAGCTATAGCTTGCAAGATGGACAGAGGGAGCCCAAATTACGTAGGTACCTTGCCTTGGGTTGGAGAGACGGATGGGTCTTCAGGACTTGCTCCAAGAGCAGCTATTAAAGGTTTCAACTGCTAGCTACTACTAGTACTGTTGCTAAATAATAAGCGCATCAATTTGGCCAAATGTCATCATAGCAGACAGTGATGTACACGAGGCGTCCTCGAGTACCTCTGAGCTCGAGCCGTCAGAGCTCCTACATGATACTACTCCAGACTCCAAGCCGAAGGTCCGGCCGGCATATCTCATGCTTTTTATATAGTTTTCACTTATTCAAAGAGAAATAAGCAGGATTAGTATAGAATCGTTTAGATCTTGTTTGGATGGTTCAAAATCTCGATCCATTCACCTCTAAATAAGGCATTAGACTCTGTTAATGTTAGTTTCTACTTAAAAAACCAATATGAATATTCGACTTCTTCACTCCTCTTGCTACCGTCTCGCTCTGGAGATAACACAGGCGTCACAGGTATATCATGTATCTCACTCCTCTCGCTCTCATCACACGTATGCATCTCTCCTTTACTTTTTTCACCGCTCGTCCTTTTTTTTCTAAAAGTAACTTCTTTCAAATATTATTTTTATTTTTAGATAAAAATTATAAGCCATACCAAAATTCATATAAAAACATATACAAAAGCCCCTTAGTGTCATGTCTCCGAGTCCCAGAAGATTTGAGTACGAACCGATACGTGGCTTTAGTTTGCATGGCCTTTTTTTTACGTGACCACTTTTATAACCTGTTTATATTATCTTCTGCTTGATAGTTTTTAACTACATCTGATTAATAGAAATGGTTAATAGAAACAGCTAATAAATGATAGTACATTATATAAGAAAGATGGTGTAATAAAGTCACTACAATATTCGGACCATCATACTACTTATGAAATTGTGATATAATAAAATAAAAAGTATATTACAATATATAAAAACAAAAGTAGTGGTTGATAGAAACGGCTTATAGAAACTAAGTGTTTATATTGGCTTCTGCTTCTCAATATAAACAAGCCTTAGGGCTTAGGGCCTGTTTGGTTCAGCTGCGGCTTATAGCTTTGGGCTGAAATTTTTTAATTTTACCTGTTTACGACAGAGATCACGGAGAGATAGATACTCGCTTGCGATTTTATTTAATACAGATGTTAGGCTTTTAACGTGTACTATAATTAACTTGTAGACCCCGTCTTGAGAAAATACCCCGTTTGAAAGTTAGATATGTAGTAAAAGCCAAAAGCCGCTAGCTTCGATCGAAAAGAACAGGCCCTTAGCCTTCCTGGGTTTAAATAAATGTTTTAGGCTTTTCTGTAATTCAAGCAAGCAAGTTTTAGGGGCACTCAGTTCGATTTAAATAAGCTAGTTTATAGTTTATTTTGTATTGTAACTGCTGATGATTTTTTTAGTATAATTAAATTTAAAAAATTTAAAAATAAAAAATAGGTTAGTGATAATGTAAACAAATACAAAAAAAGAAAAGGCTAAAAAGCTAAAAAAGCCAAAAATAAGGAAAAACAAAATTAATGAATAGTAAACTAGAAGCTAAAAACTAAAATGCCTTAAATATAGATTATCACTATCTCTATTATTTATTATTATTTTAAAAAATACAGATAAATTTATAGGCTATATTAAAAAAACCACCCTAAGGCCCATGTGACCGACAGTCCGGACTTGCAGAGCCGACTTTAGACTCCATTGACTGGGTTAAGAGTGTTAATGGAGCTCTGCTCGATTGGGAGCCAGTTAGCCACGCAAGCTCGATGGCAAAGACAGTGCCCACTAACACCCCATGCAATGCCTGGTTATGATTATGTTCTTTTTAGTTTTTTTTATAATAATTAGTTTTTAAATAAAGTATCTTTTTAAGATAAGATTTACTAGTTAATTATAATATATACTATACTGACTTTATTTATATCGGTAAAAACCGTACGTGAGTTTCTATTACTCTATAATCTCTCACACAAACAGCTCAAAAATCATAAACCGTAATAAAAAAACATGCCTTTCCAGCTGTCTACAGCTTTTGACGTTTACCACGCTCAATGCCTGGCAATAGGGAACAAATTCACATTCTGGCGTACACATGACAGATGAAATCAATCAGAGAAACTTGATAAAAACAAACTAAACTACCAAAACAAATTAAAGATGAAGCGGTTGTGTTGATTTACCTCCAGATTTGGAGGAGCGGTCGATAGAATTCCCTCGACTAAGGAAATGTTATGCCATGTGGAGGAATTCTTTTTGTTAGACACAGGAGGCAAGCTGTAACATGCTGAATTATAGGGAATTCTAAAAATAGTAAAACGTAAAAAAAATTACATGCATCTTATTCCTTTGGCTTTTATTAAAGTTTCTTTGGAAAAATAAGTTACAAACACAAATTTTTGAAAAAGGAAAAAAGTATGAAATTGATATAATTCAATTTGAATTCAAAGTGGAAAATGAAAAGATGATCCATAAAGTGGCATGAAAGAATTCAAAGCAGAAATCAATTCAAAAACTCAAGAATAAGTTTATGGCACCGAGAATACAAAATTGAATACTTTTAGCTCTTTTCTGAAAATTACCAAATTAAAACAATGACATTCTAGTGAAACAGACACCTTCAAAGCTTTTTTTTTTTTTTTTGAGAAAAATCTATGGTAGATAAAATTCTAAAAATTCCTCAAACTTCTCAGCAGAGCCGAATAATCTTTCTTCTCTTAACTATTTCCGCTTTCCATCTACGAAAACATATTATTGAAAGCCATCTTCTCTGTTTATTAAAAACACGACGCTGATGAATGTGACTAGGCCCCACCCATCAAGACGCCATTTCTTCACTCGCTGACGCGTTGGGCCCGTGCATCAGAGATCGTTGTCCACCTCTCATGCTCGCGCCAACTCCGCCATAGCCGTGCCTCTGGGTTTTGATGTAGCGCCCATAGGCTCGCAACTGCCTGTGCCTATCTGTCCCTCGATGTGACTCATCTCTTCCCACTTATCTTTTTCCGTGTGTCATGCTTCGTAGAGTGTTGGTCTTAGTTCTTATGTTTGTTACTATTAAAATAATACCATATTGATTATGGAAGTATAAAGGACATAACTTAAAAGTAAAAAGTCCTTTACCTCACAAGCTAGTTTTTAAAGATGAGAAGATCCTTACCATCTAACAAGTAATATCAGAGCCCAGATCTATATAGCTAGCCAGATCAAAGCTAGAAAATAGTTCAGAGGTTAAGCACCCACCTTGGTTACAAAAGGAATGCATACTCATACATGTGAGGCGGCGCTCAAATCGGCTTCGGCTTCCGGCTGAAATTGCCCTGTAGCGGCTGTTAGTTTTTTCTAAAAAAATTATAACATTGTGGACAATGCAAAAGAATATAGAAAAAAGAAAAGTAAAAAAACTAGAAGCAAAAGCCATTTAGAAAAGTGAAAAAAGTCGAAAAAAAGCCACAAAAGTGAAATTAGAAGCAAAAGCTTTGTGTACGATCTCCTCCACTTGTACGAACCGGAGCTACATCAGCTAACGCCAAACACCTAATTAAGCACCTCCGTCAGCTAGTTTTTTTATACGCAAGATAGATGGAGAGACTATGTGAGGCCCTCCCCATAGCAGTTTTTTTTTTTATACAGAAGCAAACTCTCTGGAAATGAATCAACGTTAAATCAACAGCTGGGGAGCCCTCCCATGGCAGTTTTTTCCCATACTTTCCTTGTACAGTCTAGCGGTCCTTTAGCTTCCATGTGCACGACACTTCATCAGGAAGCTTTAGGACATCTGTAGTGTATAAAAATAGTGGATCTTAAGCCACCTTAAGATCAACCTTATACATTAGGGCATCTGTAGTGTATGAAAAGAGGAGGTCTTAAGCCACCTTAAGGTCAACCTTATACATTACAGGGGTGACCTTAAGCAGACCCTAAGCAAAAAAACTTAAGGCTGGTCCTCAAGCTAAAGACCTGGCCATAAGCATTAAAATACAATTTTTCTTTATCTGCCAAGTGGGACCGTCTTAAGGCCCCTTTGGGTTCTATACACTATGGAGTTGGTCTTAAGGTTTAGATGGGACCCACCTTAAGGCCCTTTGGGTTATATACACTACAGATACCCTTACAAGGTGACCCTAAGCAGGCTATAAGTAAAAAAGGCTTGAGGCTGGTCCTCAAGTTAAAGACCTGGCCACAAGCATTAAAATACATTTTTTCTTTATCTGCCGAGTGAGACTATCTTAACGCCCCTTGGGTTATATACATTAAAGCGTCGGCCTTAAGGTTTAGATGGGACCTACCTTAAGACCTCTTGGGTTATATACACTATGGATGCCCTGCGGAAGGAAAAGGTCAGCAACACACCTCGTGGGCCTTACTTTTGTGACCTCATCCCGGAAAAGATGCTAATTATTAAGTGCACTAGTCATAATTTAAATTTTGTTATTTCCATAGAAAACTTGTACCGATTTTAATTAGATAGGACTTCCAAGGCAATCAACTTGTTTAGCTTGTACATATCAAACTTTAACATGATCGGGACTACATCTTAATTCTATAATAATTTAATTTTTATCAATTCGGAACTTCAACTATATATGTATATATTCCAAATTGAATTTAAAATCCAATATAATTTTTTCCGAATTTAAAATTATATAAAATTACAAACTTCATTAATTTTGAGTTTGAATTGAAATTTATCCGAAATTTATCTGCACTCCAAATTTCTCGTATCTTAAAAGTAGCTTCATACCGATTATTTTGTTTTAAGAATGGACTAATTATTTTGAGTGCGATAAGGATCGAAATATGATTACTAAGGACATTAGCAATAAGAACTTCGGCAATTACAACACTATTTGGAGACATGCGGGGCTCTATACACGTTAGATGGATTTATTTGTAGACTTTTGGAATTTGGTTGTATGATCTCTAGATGTTAAGTCTTACATTTAAATATTTTAAGGTATACCAGTAAATCAGTAATCCATCAACAACATGTGCAGCAGATTAACTCTCCGTTTCACAGTAAGAAAGTCTTATTTCAAACTTTTTTAGGATTTTTTTATTTCACACTACTGTACATTGCCCCACAAAATTTGCCATATATATATATATATATATATATATATATATAATATATATATATATATATATATATATATATATATATATATATATATATATATATATATATATATATATATATATATATATATATATATATATATATATATATGTGGTGGCAATGTACAGTAGTGTGAAATAAAAAAATCCTAAAAAAGTTTGAAATAAGACTTTCTTACTGTGAAACGGAGAGTTAATCTGCTGCACATGTTGTTGATGGATTACTGATTTACTGGTATACCTTAAAATATTTAAATGTAAGACTTAACATCTAGAGATCATACAACCAAATTCCAAAGTCTACAAATAAATCCATCTAACGTGTATAGAGCCCCGCATGTCTCCAAATAGTGTTGTAATTGCCGAAGTTCTTATTGCTAATGTCCTTAGTAATCATATTTCGATCCTTATCGCACTCAAAATAATTAGTCCATTCTTAAAAACAAAATAATCGGTATGAAGCTACTTTTAAGATACGAGAAATTTGGAGTGCAGATAAATTTCGGATAAATTTCAATTCAAACTCAAAATTAATGAAGTTTGTAATTTTATATAATTTTAAATTCGGAAAAAATTATATTGGATTTTAAATTCAATTTGGAATATATACATATATAGTTGAAGTTCCGAATTGATAAAAATTAAATTATTATAGAATTAAGATGTAGTCCCGATCATGTTAAAGTTTGATATGTACAAGCTAAACAAGTTGATTGCCTTGGAAGTCCTATCTAATTAAAATCGGTACAAGTTTTCTATGGAAATAACAAAATTTAAATTATGACTAGTGCACTTAATAATTAGCATCTTTTCCGGGATGAGGTCACAAAAGTAAGGCCCACGAGGTGTGTTGCTGACCTTTTCCTTCCGCAGGGCATCCATAGTGTATATAACCCAAGAGGTCTTAAGGTAGGTCCCATCTAAACCTTAAGGCCGACGCTTTAATGTATATAACCCAAGGGGCGTTAAGATAGTCTCACTCGGCAGATAAAGAAAAAATGTATTTTAATGCTTGTGGCCAGGTCTTTAACTTGAGGACCAGCCTCAAGCCTTTTTTACTTATAGCCTGCTTAGGGTCACCCTTGTAAGGGTATCTGTAGTGTATATAACCCAAAGGGCCTTAAGGTGGGTCCCATCTAAACCTTAAGACCAACTCCATAGTGTATAGAACCCAAAGGGGCCTTAAGACGGTCCCACTTGGCAGATAAAGAAAAATTGTATTTTAATGCTTATGGCCAGGTCTTTAGCTTGAGGACCAGCCTTAAGTTTTTTTTGCTTAGGGTCTGCTTAAGGTCACCCCTGTAATGTATAAGGTTGACCTTAAGGTGGCTTAAGACCTCCTCTTTTCATACACTACAGATGCCCTAATGTATAAGGTTGATCTTAAGGTGGCTTAAGATCCACTATTTTTATACACTACAGATGTCCTAAAGCTTCCTGATGAAGTGTCGTGCACATGGAAGCTAAAGGACCGCTAGACTGTACAAGGAAAGTATGGGAAAAAACTGCCATGGGAGGGCTCCCCAGCTGTTGATTTAACGTTGATTCATTTCCAGAGAGTTTGCTTCTGTATAGAAAAAAAAACTGCTATGGGGAGGGCCTCACATAGTCTCTCCATCTATCTTGCGTATAAAAAAACTAGCTGACGGAGGTGCTTAATTAGGTGTTTGGCGTTAGCTGATGTAGCTCCGGTTCGTACAAGTGGAGGAGATCGTACACAAAGCTTTTGCTTCTAATTTCACTTTTGTGGCTTTTTTTCGACTTTTTTCACTTTTCTAAATGGCTTTTGCTTCTAGTTTTTTTTACTTTTCTTTTTTCTATATTCTTTTGCATTGTCCACAATGTTATAATTTTTTTTAGAAAAAACTAACAGCCGCTACAGGGCAATTTCAGCCGGAAGCCGAAGCCGATTTGAGCGCCGCCTCACATGTATGAGTATGCATTCCTTTTGTAACCAAGGTGGGTGCTTAACCTCTGAACTATTTTCTAGCTTTGATCTGGCTAGCTATATAGATCTGGGCTCTGATATTACTTGTTAGATGGTAAGGATCTTCTCATCTTTAAAAACTAGCTTGTGAGGTAAAGGACTTTTTACTTTTAAGTTATGTCCTTTATACTTCCATAATCAATATGGTATTATTTTAATAGTAACAAACATAAGAACTAAGACCAACACTCTACGAAGCATGACACACGGAAAAAGATAAGTGGGAAGAGATGAGTCACATCGAGGGACAGATAGGCACAGTTGCGAGCCTATGGGCGCTACATCAAAACCCAGAGGCACGGCTATGGCGGAGTTGGCGCGAGCATGAGAGGTGGACAACGATCTCTGATGCACGGGCCCAACGCGTCAGCGAGTGAAGAAATGGCGTCTTGATGGGTGGGGCCTAGTCACATTCATCAGCGTCGTGTTTTTAATAAACAGAGAGAAGATGGCTTTTCAATAATATGTTTCGTAGATGGAAAGCGGAAATAGTTAAGAGAAGAAAGATTATTCGGCTCTGCTGAGAAGTTTGAGGAATTTTTAGAATTTTATCTACCATAGATTTTTCTCAAAAAAAAAAAAAAAGCTTTGAAGGTGTCTGTTTCACTAGAATGTCATTGTTTTAATTTGGTAATTTTCAGAAAAGAGCTAAAAAGTATTCAATTTTGTATTCTCGGTGCCATAAACTTATTCTTGAGTTTTTGAATTGATTTCTGCTTTGAATTCTTTCATGCCACTTTATGGATCATCTTTTCATTTTCCACTTTGAATTCAAATTGAATTATATCAATTTCATACTTTTTTCCTTTTTCAAAAATTTGTGTTTGTAACTTATTTTTCCAAAGAAACTTTAATAAAAGCCAAAGGAATAAGATGCATGTAATTTTTTTTACGTTTTACTATTTTTAGAATTCCCTATAATTCAGCATGTTACAGCTTGCCTCCTGTGTCTAACAAAAAGAATTCCTCCACATGGCATAACATTTCCTTAGTCGAGGGAATTCTATCGACCGCTCCTCCAAATCTGGAGGTAAATCAACACAACCGCTTCATCTTTAATTTGTTTTGGTAGTTTAGTTTGTTTTTATCAAGTTTCTCTGATTGATTTCATCTGTCATGTGTACGCCAGAATGTGAATTTGTTCCCTATTGCCAGGCATTGAGCGTGGTAAACGTCAAAAGCTGTAGACAGCTGGAAAGGCATGTTTTTTTATTACGGTTTATGATTTTTGAGCTGTTTGTGTGAGAGATTATAGAGTAATAGAAACTCACGTACGGTTTTTACCGATATAAATAAAGTCAGTATAGTATATATTATAATTAACTAGTAAATCTTATCTTAAAAAGATACTTTATTTAAAAACTAATTATTATAAAAAAAACTAAAAAGAACATAATCATAACCAGGCATTGCATGGGGTGTTAGTGGGCACTGTCTTTGCCATCGAGCTTGCGTGGCTAACTGGCTCCCAATCGAGCAGAGCTCCATTAACACTCTTAACCCAGTCAATGGAGTCTAAAGTCGGCTCTGCAAGTCCGGACTGTCGGTCACATGGGCCTTAGGGTGGTTTTTTTAATATAGCCTATAAATTTATCTGTATTTTTTAAAATAATAATAAATAATAGAGATAGTGATAATCTATATTTAAGGCATTTTAGTTTTTAGCTTCTAGTTTACTATTCATTAATTTTGTTTTTCCTTATTTTTGGCTTTTTTAGCTTTTTAGCCTTTTCTTTTTTTGTATTTGTTTACATTATCACTAACCTATTTTTTATTTTTAAATTTTTTAAATTTAATTATACTAAAAAAATCATCAGCAGTTACAATACAAAATAAACTATAAACTAGCTTATTTAAATCGAACTGAGTGCCCCTAAAACTTGCTTGCTTGAATTACAGAAAAGCCTAAAACATTTATTTAAACCCAGGAAGGCTAAGGGCCTGTTCTTTTCGATCGAAGCTAGCGGCTTTTGGCTTTTACTACATATCTAACTTTCAAACGGGGTATTTTCTCAAGACGGGGTCTACAAGTTAATTATAGTACACGTTAAAAGCCTAACATCTGTATTAAATAAAATCGCAAGCGAGTATCTATCTCTCCGTGATCTCTGTCGTAAACAGGTAAAATTAAAAAATTTCAGCCCAAAGCTATAAGCCGCAGCTGAACCAAACAGGCCCTAAGCCCTAAGGCTTGTTTATATTGAGAAGCAGAAGCCAATATAAACACTTAGTTTCTATAAGCCGTTTCTATCAACCACTACTTTTGTTTTTATATATTGTAATATACTTTTTATTTTATTATATCACAATTTCATAAGTAGTATGATGGTCCGAATATTGTAGTGACTTTATTACACCATCTTTCTTATATAATGTACTATCATTTATTAGCTGTTTCTATTAACCATTTCTATTAATCAGATGTAGTTAAAAACTATCAAGCAGAAGATAATATAAACAGGTTATAAAAGTGGTCACGTAAAAAAAAGGCCATGCAAACTAAAGCCACGTATCGGTTCGTACTCAAATCTTCTGGGACTCGGAGACATGACACTAAGGGGCTTTTGTATATGTTTTTATATGAATTTTGGTATGGCTTATAATTTTTATCTAAAAATAAAAAATAATATTTGAAAGAAGTTACTTTTAGAAAAAAAAAGGACGAGCGGTGAAAAAAGTAAAGGAGAGATGCATACGTGTGATGAGAGCGAGAGGAGTGAGATACATGATATACCTGTGACGCCTGTGTTATCTCCAGAGCGAGACGGTAGCAAGAAGTGAAGAAGTCGAATATTCATATTGGTTTTTTAAGTAGAAACTAACATTAACAGAGTCTAATGCCTTATTTAGAGGTGAATGGATCGAGATTTTGAACCATCCAAACAAGATCTAAACGATTCTATACTAATCCTGCTTATTTCTCTTTGAATAAGTGAAAACTATATAAAAAGCATGAGATATGCCGGCCGGACCTTCGGCTTGGAGTCTGGAGTAGTATCATGTAGGAGCTCTGACGGCTCGAGCTCAGAGGTACTCGAGGACGCCTCGTGTACATCACTGTCTGCTATGATGACATTTGGCCAAATTGATGCGCTTATTATTTAGCAACAGTACTAGTAGTAGCTAGCAGTTGAAACCTTTAATAGCTGCTCTTGAGCAAGTCCTGAAGACCCATCCGTCTCTCCAACCCAGGCAAGGTACCTACGTAATTTGGGCTCCCTCTGTCCATCTTGCAAGCTATAGCTCCCCTATTTTCTGATCTCCGAGCTTTGCTCTCATCGTTAAAATTTTGTCCGGCCGGATTTGCAATTTTTCATAGCTCTGTCTTGTTGTTAGCAATTAATACCCGTCTTTTCTTCTAAGAAATGTAACAAAGAGGATAGCTTCCAGTATAACGATTGCTAGTATTGTTCTTCCTTGGTGACATGTATTTTGATTTTCAGCATTGGTACGTAAAATATTTAGCCAAAACTAATGACAAAGATTATGTTCGGATTAACTTTGTCGCAGCAAAAGGCAGGTAGCAAACCTGAAGTAATGGCGGTGTCCTGGATGCCTTCGCGTCCTACATCCAAACATGCTCAACGAAGATGGCGAGAGAAGAGGTGGCCATGCTGCTCGGTGTCTCCGGCGAGATCGACAGGATAGGTGTCAAGCTTGGGGACCTCAAGAACTTCCTCGCCGATGCCGATAGGAGGAACATCACTGAACCAGAGCATGCAGGGGTGGGTGAGGGAGCTCAAGGGCGCCATGTACGATGCCACCGACATCCTCGATCTCTGCCAGCTCAAGGCCATGGATCAGCGAGGCGCATCCATAAACTTGGGGTGCTGCAACCCCTTGCTCTTCTGCATGCGGAATCCCCTGTTCACCCACGACATCGGCAGCCGCATCAAGGCGCTCAACCAGAGGCTTGGCGACATCAAGGAGCGGAGTGCCGCCTTCAGCTTCATCAACCTCGGTTCCTACGAGGAGCGTAGCAGCAGGGTGCATGCGGCCTCTCGCCCAGCTGCCAGCCGAGAGACGACGGGGGAGCCTGTCCGATCGGGTGTTGTTGGGGAGAAGATCGGAGAGGACACGAGGAAGCTGGTGGAGATACTGGTAGAAAAGGAGTGCAACAGCAACATCATGGTGGTCGCCATCGTGGGCATCGGCGGGATCGGCAAGACCACCTCGCCCGGGAGGTCTTCAACGACGACACCATAAAGGATAAGTTGACAAGAGAATATGGCTGAGCGTCAACCAGGATTTCGACAAGGCTGAGCTACTCAAGACGGCCATCACCCTTGCCGGTGGAAGCCACCGTGTCGAAAAGCAAATGGCCGTGCTTCGGCCAGCCCTTACTGCTGTCTTGACAGGGAAGAACTCCTGCTGGTGTTGGATGATGTGTGGAGCCACGGAGCATGGGAGGATGTGCTTGAAACGCCCTTGGTCAACGCTGCTGCTCCAGGCAGTCCGAGTCCTCGTCACCACGAGAGACGAGAGAATCGCCCGAGGGATGAAAGCCGTGCGCCCCTACCACCATGTCGACGAGCTAGGGCCTGAAGATGCCTGTCCTTGCTCAAGAAGGAGGTCTGTTCCAATTAACTAGTAGTAACATCTTAATGAAACTAGTGATCTATTTTATTTATTTCTTAACAGCACTAGCTAGTTACCTCTGGACGCTTCACCCATAACTACTCAGCTGTGCAATATACTCACTTCTTTAATTACTCATAGTGCTTGTTAATTTTGGCTAATGATCTAACATCTGAATCAAGCTAATGATCTATTTTATTTATTTCTTAACAGCACTAGCTAGTTACCTCTATACGCAGCGCCCATAACTCCTCCAGATGTGCAATAGACTCACTTTTTTTATTACTTGTAATACTTCCTCCATTGTTTTGATTACGTGCTATCAAACATTATTAAGTTTGGTTATAAATGCCTGTTTGTATATTTAGATTGGATACACAAAAATGATATGTACAGATTAGTCCTGAAAATACTTTCATAATATCATAATTTTATTAAAAATATAAATATATGACAATAGAAATGAGTGCACAAAGTTACATTAGGGACCTTATCGATGTTCAAACAACTTTCTTTTGTGACTGAGGAGAGTATTTTTTTCGGATACATGCAGTATTACACATTCCGTAAAAAAAAGTAGGGCGTATTTTTAATGTCTTGTCCACAAATGTATCACGTACTTATATTTCAATGCAAAATCAGTGTGTTGTTTCCGCTATACCCTAATAAATTGTATTCCCTACATACATGCATTCTTAATTGCACGGTGCAAATTAAAGAGAAAAATGAGATCGATCGATTGATCAAGATGTCTGCATGTTCGCCGCTTTAAATAATTAACGCGCAATTCTACAATTCACTTTGACATTCAATTTAGGTAATACGTACGTGACCCGACTGGCCTTTTATTAGTTTCTTAATTTCCTGGAACCTTTTATTATAAAGCTGCATTTAAACTGCTTGCAGGTAGTCTCAAGTGAGCTAGATGAACCAGAGGTTGACATGCTAAAGAATATTGGATTGGAAATTATAGCAAGATTGTGGTGGTTTGCCACTTGCTATCAAAGTAATGGGAGGACTCTTGTGTAAGAGGGGAGAAACGGCGACGGATTGGGAGAAGGTTTTGAATGATTCTATATGGTCAGTATCCGAAATGCCCCAAGAGCTAAACTACACAATATACTTGAGCTATGAAGATTTGCCTCCATATATGAAGCAGTGCTTTCTGCACTACTCCCTTCTCCCTACAAGTACAAAGTTCAATGTTGATATAGTTGTTAGCATGTGGATTAGTGAAGGATTTCTTCATGGAAACTCAGATGAATTAGAAGAATTAGGTAATGAGTGCTATAAGGAGTTAATATTGAGGAACCTTATAGAGCCAGATAGAAGGTACGCTGATCAATGGCTTTGCAACATGCATGATGTTGTTCGCTCATTTGCTCAGTATGTGGCCAAAGATGAAGCACTAGTAACTCACAATAGAGAAAACTCTTGATATTATCAGTAAACAAAATTCACATAAGTTTCATCAATTGTCTCTAGAAACCAAAGGATCAGAATCAGATGAATTTGAGTGGAACTTTTGCATGCACAGGATTCACTGAGAACACTAATATCAATAGGCCAGTTGAAGATTAAGCCTGGTGATTCGCTGATTACTTTTTCAAGACTACGGACTCTACATATAGAATCTGCAAATGCTGCTGCATTGGTTGAATCTGTGTACCAACTTAAGCACCTGAGGTATATGTCCCTAAGATACACCGATGTATCTAAACTATCGGAGAACATCAGCAAGATGAAATTCTTGCAGTACATTAGCCTTCGTGGTTGTTAAAGTTTGATGAAACTTCCTGATGGCATTGTAAAGCTAGGGAAACTGAGGTATCTAACCCTTGCTGACACTAGTATAAAAGATAGTACCTAGGGGGTTCAGTGGTCTAACAGATTTAAGAAAACTATATGGGTTTCAAGCCCATGTGGATGGTGATTGGTGTAGTTTGGAAGAGTTGGGGCCACTTTCCAAGCTCATGCATCTTAGATTAGATGTTTGGAGAATGTATCTACTTCTGGGGCTGCAAAGGCCAAGCTTGGTGAAAAGGTGCATCTTACCGAACTGTTCTTACGTTGCACCAGTAGATTGGGAGATAATGGGCTAGTCAAAGATGGAGAAGGCATCTCTAAGACGAGACAGCGACGAATTGAGGAGGTGTTTGATGAGCTCTGCTCCACCACCGTGCTTAGATCTTCTTAACATCGACGGATATTTTGGTCAACGGCTCCCAATGTGGATGATGTCGACAGCAGCAGAAGTGACCCTCCTAAGAGCTTGAGGATGCTATTCATGGATAACCTAGCCTACTGCACCCAACTGCCTGAATGGCTTGAGTCAGCTCCCCTATTTGCAGTTCCTTGAAATCTGCCGACGCTCCAGCCATCAAGCGTGTTGGGTCAGAATTCCTACAAGCAGCTATACCATCACCTACCCTTCATCCCAGGCGGCAAGCTGCGTTTCCAAAATTGCGCAAGATGTACATAATTGAAATGGTGGAATGGGAGGAGTGGGAATGAGAGGAGCAAGTGCAAGCCATGCCTGTCTTGGAGGAGCTTGTTATCGATGGATTGCAAGTTGAGGCGTGTTCCTCCTGGCCTTGCCTCCCATGCAAGGGCTCTGATAAGGTTAAGCGTATATGATGTGCAGCACCTCAACTCTCTGGAGAACTTGCTTCTCTCAGTTGAGCTTGAGGTGCATCTGAACCCTGACCTGGAGAGGATCGCTAATCTCCCCAAATTGCAAAAGCTTGACATCATGTGCTGTCCAAAGCTGAAGGTATTGGAGGCGATGCTTGCACTCCAGAGGCTCGAGCTGTGGGATTTTGACATGGAAACACTCCCAGGATACCTACAAGATGTAACCCAAGGCATTTGGAGCTACACTGCAGTCTAGAGTTGCTCACTTCCATAGACAAGGGAAAATCTAGCCCAGAGTGGGAAGGTTGAGTCATATCCAGCATGTCAAGGCCTATGCACATGATGGAGATGAGGAGACAATCGGAGGAAATGGTATGTGCTGTACACAAGAGATCCATACAACTTGGAGACAAATTTCAGCCTGCTTTACCATATCTGGAGGTAAATTAGCATAGCTACTTCATCTTAATTTGTTGCCTTGATCTATTCATTCAATTTGTTTCCTTAATTTCCGCTGTTGATTCCATCTTTCATCGTATGCCTAGAGGGCTGAATTTGTTTCCCACCGGTTTCATTTCTCTTGACAAGCATCGAAGGGATGAAGAGGAATAGGAGTGTAGCACCGTAAAATTAGCAAAACCCTAACTAACCTCTCTCTCCCCTATCCCAATTTTAATCAACAAATTAACCTCTCCCATTATCTCTCTCTTTCACGTTTCCTTCATCCCTCCATCCATTCATCTTTCTCTTCCTACTGTCTCCTTCCTCCCCACCAATCTCTCTCTCCCCCTCAACCTCTCTCTCTCTCATCTCGTGGGGGCTATTTTTTCTCTTGCCTGAGTCTGCATGGGGACTCCATGGCACCGACGTTGGGGGGGCTACGGAGGCGGCGCCGCCGCCGCCGGCGGTCGGCGGTGAGGTTCATGCGGTGTGTGCCCGCGTCGCCTTCGCACTCTCGGCCACCATGGCAATCGGCAGCGACGGCGGCAAGACCAATGGGGGGCGTTGGTGGCGCGGCGACAGGCGCACGCTGCCTTGGCGCGACGGCAGTAGTGGCGGCGGAGGCCCGGCGACCGGCCGATCGGCTCAGTGGCGGCATGCGCACGCCTGCTCACATGCATCCGTATTCCCTTTTTTGCGGCCAGCGGCAGCACGCGGTGCATGGCGATGGCCGGCGGCCAGCGGTGGCTGGCGACGACGACGGCACGGCCGAGCGGCCGTTTGCCCGGCCGAATGCATGTTTGCGCGGCCGAACGTACGTTCGCGTGGGTGAATTCACATTCGTCGGCCGAACGTGCGTTCGCGCGGCCGAACAGTTGTTCATGCGGCCGAGCGGCTATCTCTTCCCAGTCAAATTTATCACCTGTCATTCCTTATCAAGTTTATCATATCTAATCGGTTGCCTTCCAAATCTCACGCAGCTGTTGAGGAAGCAGCTGGGCAATTGCGTTTCTCAGATCCGTCGTGCAGCGTGTCCGTCAAGCGTGCTCAAGGCAAGTACCTCACGGCCGCAATCTTTCCGTTTCCATATTTAATTTGGTTGTTTGGCTATGTCGTTGTCCTAGACCATAATTACTACACTGCGATGAATGCCTGGTCACATGCTATTAGCATATTTTCATATTGCAATGCTTGATGTTAATTAAGGCCCTAGACTCCTAGATATAATAAAATGTTAAGGTTAATGTCTAAGTTGCATGCTTTAATTAGTATTAGAATTGATGTTTAATTTGTGGATGGAGTAATATAGCAGTGACTTCAATACAAGGTTAACCACTAGTGAATCTTTAACATTGGGATGATAGGTTCATTACGGTTTCCGGATTCTTTACTTGTATGTTATTGCTTGTTGGTTCCGATAGAATTATGTATGATATTGTTAACCTGACTAATAAATCGTATCACGTAATAAAATCTAGTTGATTGACAACCCCTTTGTGTGAGTTAAGCTATAATGATGGGTTAGAATAGTTCCTAAATATCTACCACCGTTGTATCATCCTTCTTCATCTGATACCTGATTTTATCTCCTGTTCTCAATCCTAGCAATCCTTTCACTCCCTGTAATCGTGCCTGAACTCATCTCCAATTGCTTTAATTCCACATTTCATCTCTTTCATGTTTACTCATTACCATTGCCATTAAGTACAATTATCACATCACTGAATTACCTGGTTATTATCATGTCAATGGACTACCTGGGTTGTTATCGTATCACTAGATTACCTGGCTATGATCGTATCACTAGATTATCTGGCTATTATCTTATCAGACAAAGTTACTTGGCTAATTATAATATCACTAAAGTTACCTGGCTAATATTATGTCACCAAATGACCTCACTAATACCATATCACTAAGGTTCCCTAGTTATTATCATATCTCTAATGCTTGTCTAGTTATTATCATATTGTTAATGCTTACTGGGTTTATACTGTTAATGTTGTATTCCTACCATAATATTCTAGGTTATCTTATTTCACATGCCCTAGGTTTATTAGAATACTCTATTAATAATGCTTCTACGATTCATGCTTTTAAGTAATGTTTAGGGTTCATGCTTAAACCGTTAGTAGGGGTAGTGGGTGATCATGTTGTAGACTTACGTTAAACTCATTAGCAGTCCCTTAAATAGCCAAAGCTTCTATGTTTAATCTTTTGATATCGTGATGCATTATTGGTATAGTTTCCTTGTGTGAGTCATGACCGATATAAATTAATAAATGTTAATTTGACTAATAAGTCATTTATCACATAATAAAACTTGATTGGTTGATAACCTTGTGTGAGCTTCATTATAATACCTCTTTAGGTTGATTACTATATCACTATCATCTTATCATTATTCCACATCGCCCTCTTATCAGAAACTATGTCTTTCCATTTTCAACCCTAGCACATCTTTTCACTTCTCATAACTTTATTATAGCCTTATCCTCGCTATCTTTTAGTTACCTTAATTTTGTTCTACATAATCTGTCCATGATGTATCGGTTACTTTATCACCTAGTTTCACCAATCCTGTCTCTGGCCACATCGTATCAAACCTTTACTCTCATAGCTTTACCTTAACTCAATTACAACTCTCTAATTATATCATAGATAATTCACTAAATAATAAACTAAGGGTTATCATGCCGGGGCTACCCACATATAGGGGTCATTTCACCAACCTGATAACGTACGGGGGGCCGTACATTCTCGTTACACAGGATATTACACCCCGTCTGCGGTTATACAGTCGAGGAACAAGGTTGTGCCTAGCTATTCTCGTATAACCGGGTATGTGGGAGGAGGTCGCCGGCACCCTTGCTATAACTTACTATAACTTGCTATAATTTACTATAACTTGCTTATAACTTGTCACATAACAAATATCTTTAATACACAGTTCTCATAATATCCGTCTTCCATTCATGACAGTATTTCCGATATCAGTTGTTCATTGTTTGCCTTATGTCCATTGCTTACTTGTCCATGCTTGCCCTTTATTTCATGTGGTTGCCTTACTTGTCTTACTCTTGTGTTGCGACTGTTGTTGGGTACTTGCTGAGATTTCCAAATCTCACGCTTGCTCTTTCAGTCCCAGGTAAAAGGCCTAGTGGAATGATAGCATCATGCATGGGTGGGAAGCACTCAAGTTTTCAGCACCGTGGTTTGCCCCTGTTTTGTTGTTTCATTCGTTCTTTATTTGGTTAGAAGTGGACCGGTCCTATGTTTTAAACATTTATTCCAGCTTCCGTTGGTTCTCTATTAAAGTGTTAATAAAGTTTTAAACTCGTTGTAATTTCGTTTGTTGTTCTTATTTATTCTTCACTTTGGCTGATGACGTTCCATAGTAGTATCCCATATGGTTACGTGGGGTGCTACAGTTGGTATCAGAGCTTAGGCTGTAGTTTCTGGAAAAAAAATGTTTTGCACGCACACTGAGGCTTTGGGTTAATTCATTCATGCATGCATACCCACTCACTGGCATATTACCATGATCCCATATCCTAATTTCCGTTTCCCTTATTCATTGTTAACTTGTGACATTGCTCAATCCTATCTTCCCTGAATCTTAATTCCATTGTTTCGCCTGGGCTGCTCGTGAGTGCAAGGCCCTAGCTGGCACTGCAAATCAACTCTGCTTTCCTCCTCCATCTATTTGTTAATGCTCAGCTCCACGACCAAATCCCACAGTTGCTCCCATGTGGGACACACTTCCTACCATTGAGTGTGGCCTGGGGCGCCTGGTAGCCTCGGTGGGTGGGGGAGACTCCTGCGGCCGCCGCGCGAGCGACGGAGAGAGTGGATACCTTGATTTACATGTTCTGATTAATACTTGAAAGGAGAGAACTGATGGATCCCTTTCTTGCCCAGGCACGAGGAAAAAGGAGCGAAAGAAAATTTGTATCCACGGCATTGGCGATGTGGCGGCAAGGGAAGAAAGGCATCCTAGCTATCTGTTGCTTTAATTTGCCTGTGTTTCAAGAAAGAGATTACTTTTCAAGCGTGGCTCTCTGGCTTGCTTTTGCTCCAAATCTTAGGGGTATACAGATTGGCTTCCTTCTAGGCTTATATTTAGGAGAAGTCAGAATCAAAAGCTGAATTGAACCCTCCTCTGCATCTGCAAAAATGTTATTTCAAAAAGTACTTATTTCAGTCGTTACTGCTTCTATTTCAGCAAAAGCCGTCAGCTCCAGCTGATGTGAATACCCCCTAAATAGAGCCGATTATCTGCAGTCACCGGGGAAAGGATCAGGATCAGTTGACTTACAGTGGAATCGCATGACAGAAGTCACTCAAGAACATCAAATATCACTTGCCAACACTTAAGTTCAATTCCCGATGATTCATTTAGTATTCTTTTTCAAGACTACGGGTACTATATATAGCCTTTGCAAATTTCACACAATGCTTCGACTCTGTGCCAACTCAAGCACCTGAGGCCGCCTATGTGTTAGCTGAGGCAAATATACGTACGTGGGCTACCAGAAGACATAGGCAAGATGAAATTTTTTGCAGCTCGTTAGCATCGTAAGATGGAAACGTCTGGTACAACCCCTAAATATATAGCGTTGTAAACTAGGGCAGCCAATATGATCTTGACCTTTGTGGAACAAATGGAATATTGAACCTCTTCCCAGATTAGGGAGCTTTGACTTAAGGGTCTGGAGAACGTATCTGCTAGCTCTTCCGCCACAAAGGCTAGGCTTGGTGCCAAGCAGCATATCTTAATCTGACCCTGCAGTGCACCAGTTACACTGGGAAGGTGTCACTTAGGCGGATTGAAGGACTGTTTGATGAGCCAGACGAAAAATGGATGGTGATATCAGCAAATGAATGTCTGTCGTGTTTGGTCGTTTAGTTTTGTCAGTTCAAGTTTTATTGCTTTGTAATGGTGACTGGTGTTAGCTCTGATGTTACACACCGATTATACGTATTCTGCTGATGATAGGGCTAGAGTTTAGGTCCTGCAATCATCGAAGTCCTATGTTTCCTCTATATCAAACAAAAAAAAGAAGGACTACGTTTGCTCTCTGCCACTCACACACTCTCTCAGAGATGACAAATCCAAAATGAAACGAGGAGAAACTTGGATGCCGCTGATTTTTCAATGTAAAAAAGAGAGAGGATTGTTTGCTGTTCTTTCCATCCCTGTGAATGAAGTATGGAACATGCACACAGACATACGTGTATGTATATTCGAAGTGTGTGTACGTATAGAAAGAAAGAAAAAGAAGTGATCCCTTCGTTGCCCAGTTGCCCTGCAAAAGGTTTAAAGCTAGAAACATAAGAAGTGGATGCAGGGGAACAAGCTAGGCATCTTAACCACCTACCTATCTGGTTCTGGTATCAGTACGTTGCTTTGCCGGCGTTTCAAGAAAGGTACGCAGATTAACCCGCCTCGCTAGTTATCTAGTTTTGTGATCGACTCACTACAGATTATACGGACATCGCATTAATCACAAACAAAAGGTACACCCCTATGTTGGCTAACAACCAATCCTTTCCTTCCTTGCCTAACAACAGATATATGAGCCAGATGAAAAATGGATGGTGATATCAGCAAATGAATATCTGTCGTGTTGGTCGTTTAGTTTTGTCAGTTCAAGTTTTATTGCTTCTGTAATGGTGACTGATGTTAGCTGTGGTGTTACACACCGATTCTACGTATTCTGCTGATGATAGGGCTAGAGTTCAGGTCCTCCAATCATCGAAGTCCTATGTTTCCTCTATATCAAACCAAAAAAAAAGAAGGCCTATGTTTGCTCTCTGTCCCTGCCTCTCACACACACTCTAAGCTTGTCAAATCCAAAATGAAACTCGGATAACTTGGATCCGATGCAAGCAACAACATCCTGAGCTTGTCTCGTGTGGGCCCGTTTCATCTAATCCCGTCCTCATCGATCTCCTGTCTGATCAAGGCTCCAGAATTTGGATGATTTTTCCAAAGAAAACATCCGAGAGATGATTATCAATACTCATTTATAAAATAGAATAAAATTACAGTATTAAGAAAGTGTATACATATCATTTCCGCATGTTCAATCCAAATATTGAAAAGATATCAACAGCCATAAATTTTGATAGTTTGACTGACGTTGCACTGTGGTCGAATTTAAATTGTTTGCCGTTCACTGTAAACAAAAACAGAGAGGATCGTGTATGTACATAAACAATCTAAGTTAAATTGTTTGCCGTTCTTTCCATCCCTGTGAATGAAGTACGGAATATGCACACAGACGTACGTGTATGTACATTCGAACTGCGTGCACGTATAGAAAGAAAAGAAAGGAAAAGGAAAAGAATTGATCCCTTCGTTGCCCAGTTGCCTTGCCAAAAGATTAAAGCTAGAAACATAAGAATAAGGGACTTGTGCATGCCAGCAATGGAGGTCGATGCAGGGGAACGTTAGCATCAGTACGTTGCTTTGCCGGCGTTTCAAGAAAGGTACGTAGATTAACCCGCCTCGACTGACTACAGATATATGGGGGCATCGCTAATCACAAACCAAAGGTACACACTGTTGCCTAACAACCAATCCTTTCCTTTCAACCCAGCTGCTTGCCTGAAACCAAGAAATTAAGAGAAACAGCTAGCAAGTAGAGAAGGTATGGCCATAGTCCTGGATGCTTTTGCATCCTACATCGCCGATCTGCTCATGCAGGCGGCAAAAGATGAGGTTGGGATGCTGTTCGGAGTCTCTGGCGAGATCGACAAGTTGGGCGCCAAGTTTGGGGACCTCAAGAACTTCCTCGCCGACGCCGATAGGAGGCGCATTACTGACCAGACCGTGCAGGGTTGGGTGAGGGAGCTCAAGGGCGCCATGTACGATGCCACCGACATCCTCGATCTTTGCCAGCTCAAGGCCATGGATCAGCAAGGCGCTTGCATAGACTTGGGGTGCTGCAACCCCTTGCTCTTCTGCCTGCGGAATCCCCTCTTCGCCCACAACATCGGTAGCCGCATCAAGGCGCTCAACCAGAGGCTGGATGGCATCAAGGAGCGGAGCGCTGCTTTCAGCTTCGTCAACCTCAGTTCCTACGAGGACCATAGCAGCAGGGTGCATGCCTCTCGACTATCTGCCAGCCGCGAGTCATCGGGGGAGCTCGACCGATCGGGTGTGGTCGGGGAGAAGATCGAAGAGGACACAAGAAAGCTGGTGGAGATGCTGACAAGAATTGAGGGGAAAACCAGCCGTGAAGATAGCAAAATGATGGTCCTAGCTGTTGTGGGCGTCGGCGGATTGGCAAGACCACCCTCGCCCAAAGGTCTTCAACGACGAGACCATCCAACGTGAGTTCCACAAGAAGATATGGCTAAGCGTCAACAAAGACTACAATGAGGCTGAGCTGCTGAGGAGAGCCATCACCGAAGCCGGGGAGACCACCATCGTTCTGGAGATGCAAAGGCCACGCTTCAGCGAACCCTCAAGGATGCCTTGAACCGGCAAAAGACCTTACTGGTGATGGATGATGTTTGGAGCGAGCAAGCATGGGAGGCTGTGCTCAAAACACCATTGATCGATGTCGTTGCTGAAGGCAGTCGAGTCCTCGTCACCACCAGACATGACACAGTCGCCCGAGGGATGAAAGCCAGCGAGCCCTACCACCACGTCGACACATTAGGGCCCGACGATGCCTGGTTATTACTCAAGAAGCAGGTCCGTACTTTTTTACTTGCAGTTTGAGTGCCCAGTCCAGTTATTTGTGCTGCCTGTAACTAGCAAGATCTACTCAATTTTTCAACCTTCGGATCTTCATCAAGATTCATGCTCAAAATGGTTCAAAAAACTTCCGAATCAAAAAACTTTCAAATGATCTGAAAACTTCCAACTCGTTTAAAAATTTTCAGATGATTCAAAAAAAATTTGATTCAAAAGCTTTCAAATGATTTGAATAACTTTTAACTAGTTCAAACAACTTTTTATTCAAAACTTTCAAATGATTTAGATTCAAAAACTTTCAATTTATTCGAAAAAACCTTCTATTCAAAAAACTTCCAAATGATTCTAGAATTTCAACTCAAAGCTTTGCTATTGTCATTTAGAATTTTTAAGAAATTATTTGGGGAGTCGGATGAGATTCATTGGATGTTGATTCAATGGTTCAAAATTAAGTATTTTTTAACAATTTAACAAATAGTACTCAAGTGCTCCCTAGACAGCTCCTTAAATCTATCGGTTTAAACTCCTTGTAGGTAGTCTCAAGTGTGCTGGATGAACCTGAGGTTGATATGTTGAAGGATATTGGAATGGAAATTATAGCAAGATGTGGTGGTTTGCCACTCGCTGTCAAAGTAATGGGAGGACTCTTGTGCAAGAGGGACAAGAAGCGTCTTGATTGGGAGAAGGTTCTGAATGATTCCATATGGTCAGTATCCGAAATGCCCCAAGAGCTAAACTACGCAATATACTTGAGCTATGAGGATTTGCCTCCTTATATGAAGCAGTGCTTTCTGCACTACTCCCTTCTCCCTAAAAATACAAAGTTCTTTAATGATACAATTGTTAGCATGTGGATTAGTGAAGGATTTCTTCAAGGAAACCCAGATGAATCAGAAGAATTAGGAAGCGAGTGCTATAAGGAGTTAATATTGAGAAACCTTATTGAGCCAGATACAACGTATGCTGATCAATGGGTTTGTAACATGCATGATGTTGTTCGCTCATTTGCTCAGTATGTGGCCAGAGACGAAGCACTAGTAGCTCATAGTGGTGAAACTGATATTATCAGTAAACTTAGTTCACAAAAGATTCTTCGGTTTTCTGTAGAAAGCAAAGAATCTGAATCAAAGGAGCTAGAATGGAGATTTATAGAAACACAGAAATCATTGAGAACATTAATATCAATTGGTCATTTCAAGATTCAGTCTGGTGATTCGTTGATTACTTTTTCAAGACTACGGGTTCTACACATAGAATCTGCAAAATTTGCTGCATTGGTTGAATCTTTGTATCAACTCAAGCACTTGAGGTATTTGTCCTTGGACAAAACTGATATATCTAGATTACCGAAAAACATCGGCAAGATGAAATTATTGCAGTACATTAGCCTTCATGGTTGTAAAAGTTTGGTGAAACTTCCTCGTAGCATTGTAAAGCTAGGTCAGTTGAGGTTACTTAATCTTACAGACACAAGTGGTATACCTAGGGGATTTCGTGGTCTAACAAATATGAGAAAGCTAGGTGGATTTCTGGCCCACACGGATGGTGATTGGTGTAGTTTGGAAGAGTTGGGGCCACTTTCTAAACTCAGGCTTCTTGCATTAGAGGGTCTAGAGAATGTATCTGCTGCCTCGTCCGCTACAAAAGCCAGGCTTGGTGAAAAGGTCCATCTTACTCATCTGCTCTTATGCTGCACCAACAGATTGGGAGATGATGGGCTAGTCAAAGAGGGAGAAGGTGTCTCTGAGGAAGAGCAACGACAAATTGAGGAGGTGTTTCATGAGCTTTGCCCACCGCCGCGCTTGGATATTCTTGAAATCGGAGGATATTTTGGTCGACAGTTCCCAATGTGGATGATGTCGACAGCAAAGGCGCCCCTTAAGGGCTTGAGGATTCTATTGATGGAAAACCTAGCCTGCTGCACTCAACTCCCTGATGGCTTGTGTCAGCTCCCCTGTTTGCAGCTCCTACAAATCTACCGTGCTCCAGCCATTGAGCATGTCGGTCCTGAATTCCTGCAGCAGCTCTACCATCACCATAGTCACCACCCTTCATCCCAGGCGGTGGTTATGTTTCCGAGATTGCACACGATGAAGTTGGTAGGAATGGTGGAATGGAAGAAGTGGGAGTGGGAGTGGGAGGAGCAAGTGCAAGCCATGCCTATCTTGGAGGAGCTTCTTATCAATGGTTGCAAGTTGAGGCGTGTTCCTCCTGGCCTTGCCTCCCATGCAAGGGCTTTGAAAAGGTTATACATACACAATGTGCAGCACCTCAACTTTCTAGAGAACTTTGCTTCTCTCGTTGAGCTTAAGGTCTATGAGAACCCCGACCTCGAGAGGATCACTAATCTCCCCAACTTGCAAAAGCTTGACATCAGCTGCTGCCCAAAGCTGAAGGTATTGGTGGGCATGCTTGCACTCCAGAGGCTCGAACTGGAGGATTACAACATGGAAACGCTCCCGAAATACATGCAAGATGTAAACCCAAAGCATTTGGAGCTAGACTGTAGCCTAGAGTTGCTCAGCTCTATAGCCGCAGGGCAATCTAGCACAGAGTGGGAAAGGCTGAGTCATATCCAGCAAGTCAAGGCCTATGCAGACGATGGAGGCAATAAGAGGAAATGGTATGTGCTATACATAAGAGATCCCTACAACTTGAAGACAAATATCAGCCGCCATATCTGGAGGTAAATTAGCACAGCTTTGTCTTAATTTGCTGCCTTGCTCTGTTCATTTAATTTGTTTCCTTAATTTCCACTTGTTGATTCCAACTTTCATCCGTATGCTAGAGTCTGAATTTGTTTCCCACCGTTTCAGAGGATGAAGAGGAATAGGACACATACTCCAATCAGAAGAACAGGAGAGGAAGGCAAGAATATAGAGGCATGCTTGCTTGCAGAAAAACGGAGCGGCCTCGATCATGCACTGCCAGGCCTTTCCTTGGTACGCGCGCATTCGTTGAGATTTTTCGCAGCACATCACTGTTCCCTCATCATCATGATTTTTCATTTTTAATCTATGGTATGGTAGAGGATGCAAAAAAAACACGAGAGCTAGAGCAAATTAAGAACATAAATGAAACTATTGCGATGCCAGACTACGTACTCAAAAAAATTTGATGAGGGTCAACAAAACCTTACTACTCCCTCTATTTCTTTTTACAAAGTGTATTGTGTTTGGGCATAAGGATTAAGAAGCGCATGAAACCAAGAAGATGGTAGAGAGAAATGACTATAGTATCCATGGTATTAATGTTTTGGGAATAAGAGAGATGATAGTTGTGTGGATGTTTACTTATAAATGTTAAAGAGAGAAAATTAATGCGGGCAAAAGAGAGAAAAGATCATTAAACCTACATGTACGCCTTACAATATGAAATAAGGTAGCAAAAACTACAGACCTTACATGTTAAAACTGAGGGAGTACCAGTTAAGTAACGCCCCATAATCAGCATGTAACTGACAATTATAATGACACGCATGCAGATTGACAGGAGAGGCGAGCCAATGGAAGCTATCGCTGCGTAACGGCGTTGACGTTTTGATTGGGTCACATCTTTGCCAACCCAACGCAAGCGTAGCTTGCTGGCTCTACCGTTTATGCTTATACGTGAGATTGTGAGATTATGACTTGTATTATGACTTTATTAAGCTGGCCAGCATTATGATAGTTCATGCAATGCTACAGAAAGAAACAGAGATATGAGCGTTTGAATATCTGGTTACCATCTGGTGCTTGTTTCTTGCGGATACTTGAATATCTGGTTTGTAAGCATCCAAATGGTTAAGGAAGCCGAAAACACTTGTCAGATACTCTATTGAAAGCCTTGCTGTGTTGACACCACGACGAAGTGAGGAGCTAGCCTCATCGCCTGTCAATAACAACTCCTGCGATTCATCACAAAATGGGGCCATCCATACATGAACGGCCGATCAGATTCAGGAGATCTTCTGTCCTTGATGACCTCATCCATGTCGAGCTTCTTCATTGCTGTGAAGGGCCATGGCATGTTCTGCATGTCAATTGTGTGTTACTTAAATCATGGTGCATCCTAACTAATGTAGTCAAAACTAAATGGAATGGCATCGCAAAGAAACAGTATAAACAGACATATAGACCTCATCCAGTAGTTTTGTGCAGTGACTTTAATTTTTGGACTGAAGTGTAATATAATTGATTTCATAGGTCGGCTAGTACAAAACATCAAACAGGATTGCAAAGAGCCATCAAAGCCAAGTTTTTCCGTTATAGTTAGTTTTCAAAGGAAAATAATGCTACAACTAGTTTTCAAAGGAAAAGAATGTTATAGCTAACTGAGTTGTACTATATGATTCAGAAATCCAGAGATACATAACAAGATTACCAGAAGTGATATGAACACTTCACCACCTTCCTCACGTATCTCAAAACACCCACGGGGTGGCTGAAAATTAGACAAAATAAAATAATACCAGTCAAGAAAGGCAAGAGAACAAAGAAGCTTTTTAAGGATTGATAATCACAGAAACCCAGGTGGTGAAGTTCATGATGGTATGAAATTTTAACACAGTGGAGATACCTTTTCAGGGTTGATTATCAAACAAACCCCAAGAACAGCACTTTCAAGAAACTACTTCACCTTTAAAGCTCTGGTCTTAAACTGTCTGCACTGGGTACTGGAGAATTGGACACAGAAGCAAGTGATACGAGGAAACTACAAGCAGAATTGCAACAAGAATTATTCAATACAATACAAGGATTGATAAGAAATATTAAGATTACAGAAGGTTGGACAACACTTGCAGAACATTCAGCCAGGCAAGGAGATTAGAGAATACTTTCCAATGTGCAATTGCAAAGTAAGTTTGTTGATAACGGAATTATTTTCTTGACAGGAAGGATAATGAATTTATTACAAAATATAATCAATCTTCACTGTTTTCTGTAAAACGAAAAAACAGCTACATGATTGACAATCCAAATAGTTCTTTGTTCAGACATGTGGGTTTAAGAATGTTTAGGGGGTGTTTGGTTGCCAGCCACAGTTTACCACGCCTAAGGTTAAGCAAGTTTGACCAACTTTAGGATCTGTTTGGTTGCAGCTACAGTTATGACAAGATTCCCTTCTAGCAAACTAGGTCCTACACATCAATAACTCAAAAAAGTGTGACAAGATTCTCTTAGGCTTGCTAAGGTGTGGCAAAGAATTTGAACACCTCAACTTAAGCAAGTGTGGCAATTTTTGTTGGCAAAGTGTGGCTAGCAACCAAACAGCCCCTTAACCACAACAATTTGTTGCAACCTTGCTATTGGGCTCAATGCTAATGCAATCCTCTGTTTTCAGAACCTGTTATATTTTTTTTCCAACAACTCGCATGAACAACAAGGTAAAAAAAAGGCACTCAATTAAAGTAAAAATATATTAGCCGAGTATAGTGAATACAAACAGATTGGGCTGATGTTAAAAGCACTGTTTGCTTTATGCCATGTAAGGCAGGCGGTACTGTAACTACACAAAAAGAAAGCAAGAAGGTCCCGCTCGTTTCGGCTTCAGCTTCTGACTTATTTTTTACTATTCAAAATTTCGTCTTTTTCTTAACTTTTGGCTTTTTTGAGTTTTTTTGCCAGTTCTTTTTTTTCCGTATTCGTTTGCGTTATCCGTGATGAGCTAGCATATTTTTTCTATTTTTAAATTTTTTAAAATTTAATTACGTCAAATAAGCCACCTTTAGTTACAGTGAAATTTCAGTCACTACAGTGCAATTTCAATCATAAACCACAACTTTTCAATCCAACCGAGCGGGGCTGAAAAAACTCCCACACCCTTTTCCATCAAAAACAGTTCGAGTTACCTGTAGTCATAAACAATGGCTGCATCCACCTAACAAAATACTCCTAATAGCCTACGTTAGGAATCATAAGAGAATCTATCTCCAAGATACTCCAATTGCCGAGCAGTCCATTGATCGGAGAAACAATAAAGAGCGTCTTTTGCTTGTATTTCCCCTTTGTTGCAATTCCCCTTTGTTGAATTATAGAAACGGAAATGAGGTTCACTACCTCTCTTGTTACCCAAAAGAATTTGTCTTCTGTTGAAATTGGTGGTTTGCATGCATAAAAGATAACCTACAAAATCTCCTGGACGAACAGCCCTCCAAGGAGAGCAATGTTTAGAACCAGAGAACGAAATGGCCCATTCTTCTTTAGGAACTCACGGGATCCGACAGAGGTGAAGGCCGTAAATACCAGAGTGAAACTACATAATTTGCAGATGAGCTGGTCAAAGTTTGGACACTTCTATTTTTCAGAACCACCCTTGCTCCCCCTAAAAATCTATCTTCTATAGAAATTGGGATTTGCTTGCATAAAGACAACCTACAAAACAGTGGCAGATCCAGGAAAATTTTTTGGGTGGGCTGAAGTACCTTCAGCACGACCTCGGCCCCTTCTACATTATACATCCATGGCTAAAAATTTTGGGGGGCTCCAAGGGTCCGGTAGCGGTAGGGGGGCTCGAGCCCCCCCTCCCCCCCCCCCGCTCCACCGCTAGATCCGCCCCTGCTACAAAATCTCCTTGATGAACAGCACTCCACGGAGAGCAATATTCTGTAGACAGGTGATTCTCCAAGCGAGCTTAATAGATATCTGGGATCCAATACAGTGACCGGACAAAGGTAAAGACGGTAACTGCCAGAGTGAAACTACATAATTTGCAGATGGGCTGGTCAAAGTTTGGACACTTGTATTTTCCTTTATAAGAGTAACTTCATATACTCCAACCTGTGACTCCGATTAGACTTGTTCAGACTTCGTATATTTCCTGCTTCTTCCTCCTCCTATTTCCATTTTCCTTTTTGTCACACTTAACTACAGATTAAAAAGGTACTTAAATTCAACATGGATAGATCAGTTTCCTCTCGTTGCTCACAAAAGCAATTAAACCGCAAAGAGAAAATATCTATTAGTTTCCATGCCAAACAATTTGCAAGCGCGAGCAAACCTAAAAAGAAAAGAAGAGATTTGCTAAATATCGCAGTTACCCCAAAGTTGAACCCCCCCCCCCCCCTCAACCTTAAAAGCGTCCAAAATCCCAAAAAGGAAAGAAAAACCTCACACGCACGCACTAACCAAGCCTCGACGACGACGCGCTTCCCGTCGCTGGCCACAGCACCGCCGTCCTCCTCCACCTCTGATGCCTTCTTGGCCCTGTTCCTCCCATTCTGCCCGGGCGCCGGCGCCTCCTTCTTGGCCGTCCTCGACGAAGCTCCGGCGGCCCGCTTGCC
Organism: Dendrocalamus latiflorus; assembly: GCA_017311315.1. Classification (NCBI taxonomy): domain Eukaryota; kingdom Viridiplantae; phylum Streptophyta; class Magnoliopsida; order Poales; family Poaceae; genus Dendrocalamus; species Dendrocalamus latiflorus. The sequence goes on from CM029642.1 coordinate 1,296,814, forward strand.
GGCTGTCATGCTCCGCGTCTTCCTCGGCGACCCGGCCGGGGCCGCATTCGCCGCTGGAGACTAGCGCTTGGGAGGCAACGATGGGTGGGTTCGCCGCGCCGCTCCTTCGACTCGTTGCGAAAAGAGAAAGATCTTGCGATTGGGGTTGGGGGCCAATGGCCCTTTCCACCCAACAGTCCATAAAGACTGGCGTGCTGCTTCCTGGGTTTCTTTTCTTTTTCTTGGCCTGCATGACATCTGTGCAGTCTCTGGTTCATGCTAATTTGCTAACCAATAAAGATGACTAGAAATGCTCCTGTTTTGCGGCCAATGTATGCAGCCATTTGATGATACGACATAACAGTGTATTTCTCTCCTGCATGCATTTCCATTCGTTTACAAGTTTTTTCATGGACGACCGACCATCCACACAGGTACACAGCAACACAGACCTCCAGAGTCCAGACACAGACGTGTATCAGGTGTAATCAGAAAGCACGCAAGACAAAAGCACCAGCAGAAGCAGGAACTAAATTGCAGACGACAAAAGCATGCGTAAAAACAATAATTGATCAGCCCATAGTTCAGACCGCATAATGTTGCCAACTTCCAGCGCACAGCTATTAGCACTTTGGAGTACTGCAACCCGTGGATTCAATAAATGGTGTTGCGCATGTTGTAGGCGTAGTTCTCCAACGAGTTCTTCTCCTCCAGCTTCGTGTGCTCCTCGTCCTCAGACTTGTACCTCTCAGCGTCCTGGACCATCTTCTCGATCTCCTCCTTGCTCAGCCTGCCCTTGTCGTTGGTGATGGTGATCTTGTTCTTCTGCCCGGTGGTCTTGTCCTCAGCAAGAGACGTTCTGGATACCATTCGCATCAATGTCGAAGCAAACGGTGATCTGAGGAACACCCCTGGGGCAGGTGGGATGCCGGACAGCTCAAACTTGCCAAGCAGGTTGTTGGCAGCAGCCTCATCTGGGTTGATGTTCTTGCAAATCTCCTTCCCATTGAAGAGAAGCTGCTGCACCCTTGGAATCCTAGTGGAGCCACCAACAAGGACAACATCATGAACAGAGCTCTTGTCCATCTTGGCATCCCTCAGGCACTTCTCCACAGGCTCCATACACTTCCTGAAGAGATCCATGTTGAGCTCCTCGAACCTGGCTCAGGTGCTGGTTGAGTAGAAGTCAAAGCCCTCATACAGCGAGTCAATCTCAAAGGTGGTTTGGGCAGTGGAGGAGAGGGTCCTCTTCGCCCTGTCGCAAGCTGTCCTCAGCCTCCGGAGAGCCCTGGGGTTGCCAGTGATATCCTTCTTGTTCTTTCTCTTGAACTCCTGGACAAAGTGGTTGACCATCCGGTTGTCGAAGTCCTCACCACCAAAGTGAGTGTCACCAGCTGTGGCCTTGACCTCAAAGATACCCTCCTCAATAATGAGAAGAAAGATAGGTACCGCCTCCAAGGTCAAAGATGAGAACATTCTTCTCAACAATGCTGCTAGCCTTCTTGTCAATGTTAGAGATATATGTATAGTTTGTTATTCCCCATTGTTATGAGGGGTTCTTTGCATATTTACCACCTGTACTTTGTGTATATATACTGGCCCATTGGCCTCATATGAATACAAGCGCTATTCATAACATGGTATCAGAGCCAAAACCAGGGTTTTGGCTTACCTAGGGTTCCGCGCCCGCGTGCCGCCTCCGGCCTCCCATCCTTGCCGCCGCCGCAAGATCCCATCTCTCCGCCTCGCCTCCCCGGTCGCCGACGCGGCCTCCGCCTCGCCTCCCCGGTCGCCGACGCGGCCTCCGCCTCGTCTCCCCGGCCGCCGACGCGGCCTCCGAGCGTCGTCCCCGGCCGCCGACGCGTCGTCGTCTCCTCCCATCCCCGGCTGCCGCGCCGCTAAGAGGCGGGCCTCCGCCGCCTCCGCTCCGCCTGCCGGGCCGCCGCCGCCCGCGCCGACCCCGATCCGCTCGAGGCCGCCGCTCCCCGCCGTCGCAGTTGCCGCCTCTGCCGCCCCTGCCGCCGTCGGCCTCCGCCCTGCGCCCGGCGCCCCTCTCGCCGCCGCCGCTGCTAACCCTAGCGCGTGCGTGCGTAACGGGCCGAAGGCCCGTTTGAGTTTTTCTACCGAGCGGCGGAAGAAAAAAAAAGAAAAAAAAGAAAAAAAAGAAAAAAAAACGTCGTTCTAACCGCCGCGCCGTCCAGCGCCGCCTGTTAGACTTCGTTACCTTGGTCGCCGCGCCGTCCAGCGCCGCCTACCAATGGGCACCGTTTCCCTCCCTCGCTGCCCGGTGATCTTTGATGGTGTTAATTACACCGACTTTGTATCTCACATGCGCATTCACATGCGTGGTCTTCGTCTCTGGGGCGTCCTCTCTGGCGATGTCATCTGCCCGCCTTGCCCTATTCCTCCGACGGAGCCTACGCCTGTTGCATTGCCTCCGACAGCCGATAAGGCTGCTACTGATGATGAAGCTGATGATAAAGCTGCCTCTGCCTACCAGGAGGCTCTGGATTCCTACAAGGATCGTCTGACCGTCTACACTCAGTGGTACGATGACGATGCTCGGGCTGCTGCTGTCTTCATCGCCAGTGTCCAGCCTCAGTTTTCTTCTGAGGTTGTGGGACTCCCTTCGGCTTTCCAGATGTGGACTCATCTTCGTCAGCGCTACGAGTCCTCTGGTGATGCCCTGTACCTGTCCGTGGTCTGCCAGGAGCACTCTCTTCAGCAGGGTGATGCTACTGTTGACGCCTTTTACGCTCAGAGTTCTGCTGTCTGGCGTCAGTTGGACTCACTTCGCACTGCTGGCTGTCGTACCTGTCCGTGTTGCCTGGATGTACGTGCTGACCTGGAGTTTCAGCGGGTTTACGAGTTCCTTACTCGCCTTCGTCCTGAGTTCGAGCAAAGGCGTGCCCAGCTCCTTGCACGCCACCCTCGTGTCACTCTCCTGGAGGCTCTTACCGAGATACGCGCAGAGGAGACTCGTCTGAGTGGTGCTGGTCTGATGCCACTCCCCTCTGTGCTCGCCGCTCGTCCGCCTGCTACACTGCCTCCTCCAGCGGCTACCACAGGTGGTGGTGGCCGTCCTCACTATTCCTACTGCGATAAGGATGGCCACACTGAGTCCCAGTGCTACAAGAAGAAGAGGCATCTTTCACGCCGTTCTTCTACTGGCACTAGTGCTTCTACGACGACGTCTGCCTCGACTTCTTCAGCAGCTTCTCTCACCGAGCAGGAGATAGCCAGACTTCGACGCCTACTTGCCGCTTCAGGTTCTCCCTCGACAGGTTCTGCAGGTTCTGCTACTGACTCTTCAGGCACTGAGAGACCCCCCCTACACAGTCAGGTACCTCCCCGTGGATTCTTGATTCTGGAGCATCTTTTCACATGACTCCTGATCCTTCCACTCTGTCTTGGGAAAATTGAGTATATAGGACTGAGTTGGATGTGATTTTATGGAATAGGACCAAGTTCTTTGGACTTGTAAATATAGGACTGAGTTCACCACCTCTTTGCAAATATAAGACTTTTCTCATTTTAATTTCATTTTCAATTTCCAGCCCCTTTTCTCCACGCGAAATGACTATTTTGCCCTCTTCTTCCTCCTTCGCCTGGCCGCGCCGCCGCTGGCCGCGCCGCCCCTCGCCTGGCCGCGCCGCCGCCTGGCCGCGCCGCCCCCTCGCCCGCCCCGCGCCGCCGCCGCTCCCTCGCCTGCGCCGCCCCGCACCGCCACCACTCCCTCGCCTGCCTCGCGCCGCGCCGCCGCCGCTCCCTCGCCCGCGCCGCGCCGCCGCCGCTCCCTCCCCAGGCGCGAGGGGCGAGGGAGCGGCGGCGGCGCGGCACGGGCGAGGGAGCGGCGGCGGCGCGGCGCGAGGCAGGCGAGGGAGTGGTGGCGGCGCGAGGCGGCGCAGGCGAGGGAGCGGCGGCGGCGCGGGGCGGGCGAGGGGGCGGCGCGGCCAGGCGAGGGGCGGCGCGGCCAGGCGGCGGCGCGGCCAGCGGCGGCGCGGCCAGGCGAGGGAGGAAGAAGAGGGCAAAATAGTCATTTCGCGTGGAGAAAAGGGGCTGGAAATTGAAAATGAAATTAAAATGGGAAAAGTCCTATATTTGCAAAGAGGTGGTGAACTCAGTCCTATATTTACAAGTCCAAAGAACTTGATCCTATTCCACAAAATCACATCCAACTCAGTCCTATATACTCAATTTTCCCTCTGTCTTCTATTACACCTCTTGATTCTCCTGTCAGTGTTCTTACTGCTGATGGTACATCTCTTTCTGTCTCTGGTCGAGGATCTCTTAGCAACTCATCTTTTCATGTTCCTTCTGTTGCTCATGTTCCTCGCCTTACCTTGCAGCTTCTTTCTGCTGGGCAGATTACTGACCTTGGTTATCGGGTCATTCTCGACTCTGACTCTTGTTGTGTTCAGGACTGCCACACGGGAGCTCTGGTTGGTTCTGGCCCTCGGCGCCGTGACTCACAGCGTCTCTGGGAGCTTGACTGGCTTCATCTTCCTTCCGCTGCCACCACCGCCGCCAGTCTCTCCGCTTCTGCCACTTCGTCTACCGGCTCTTTCCAGCAGTGGCATCACCGTCTTGGCCATCTGTGTGGATCTCGTCTGTCGTCCTTAGTTCGTCGTGGTCTTCTGGGGTCTGTCTCAGGAGACGTGTCTTTAGATTGTCAGGGCTGTAAGTTAGGTAAACAGATTCAGCTTCCTTATCCTCATAGTGAGTGTGTCTCAGCGTCCTTTTGATCTTGTTCATTCAGATGTTTGGGGTCCGGCTCCCTTCGTTTCGAAAGGGGGTCATCGTTATTATATCATTTTTATAGATGATTTTCTCGCCACACTTGGATATATTTCATGTCTTCTCGTAGTGAGGCCTTGCTATCTATAAACAATTTGCCACTATGATCACACACACAGTTCTCCACTCCTATTCGTGTCTTTCGTGCTGATTCTGCTGGCGAGTACCTCTCTCGTCACCTGCGCAGCTTCCTTGCTGAGCAGGGCACTCTCGCTCAGTTCTCTTGTCCTGGTGCTCATGCTCAGAATGGTGTCGCTGAGCGCAAGCATCGTCACCTCCTTGAGACGGCTCGTGCTCTGATGATCGCCGCCTCTATTCCACCTCACTTTTGGGCCGAGGCTGTTTCCACTGCCACCTATCTCGTCAACATCCAGCCCTCTTCTGCTCTTCAGGGTGCGATCCCTGTTGAGCGTCTCTGTGGTCTTCTTCCTGACTACTCTGCCCTTCATCTGTTTGGCTGCGTTTGCTACGTTCTCCTCGCCCCTCGAGAACGCACCAAACTGACCGCTCAGTCTGTTGAGTGTGTCTTTCTGGGATACAGTGCCGAGCACAAGGGCTATCGGTGCTGGGATCCTGTTGGTCGTCGGATACGGGTTTCTCGGGATGTGACTTTCGACGAGTCTCGTCCATTCTACCCACGTCCTGCCTCTCCTTCGGCTTCCTCTGTGGAGTCTCTGTCTTTCTTGACCTTTCCAGATACTCCTATATCTGTTTTGCCCTCGTCCACCTGTCCTACTGAGTCTCCACATATTCCCCCTGTGGCCTCTCCGCCGTTGTCGCCGCCTGTGTCGTCTCCTACGACTCCCCAGGCTCCTCCCACTATCGTCTACACTCGTCGACCTCGTATTGAGGATCTTCCAGATGAGCCATCTTCTCCTGATGTTCCATCTTCTTCTGATGCTCCATCTTCCCCTGATGGGTCATCTTCTCCTCGCTACGCTCTCCGCGATCGCCAGTCGATTCGGCCTCCTGCCCGTTTTGCCTTTGCTGGCGCAGCTACTCGTGAGCCTGTCTCCTACCGGGATGCTGTTACTCACCCTGAGTGGCAGCTTGCCATGGCCGAGGAGATTGCTGCCCTCGAGCGTACTGGTACTTGGGATCTTGTTCCTTTTCCATCTCATTCTCATCCCATCACGTGTAAGTGGGTCTATAAGATTAAGACTCGCTCTGATGGCTCTCTTGAGCGCTATAAGGCGCGTCTTGTTGCTCGTGGCTTCCAGCAGGAGCATGGTGTTGACTACGACGAGACTTTTGCTCCTGTGGCCCACATGACCACTGTTCGCACTCTTCTTTCGGTGGCGTCTGTTCGCCACTGGTCTGTTTCTCAGCTTGATGTCAAGAATGCCTTTCTTAATGGCGAGTTGCGTGAGGAGGTCTACATGCATCCGCCACCTGGGTATTCTGTTCCTGAGGGCATGGTCTGTCGCCTTCGTCGCTCTCTCTATGGCCTTAAGCAAGCCCCTCGTGCTTGGTTTGAGCGCTTCTCCTCTGTGGTCACTGCTGCTGGTTTTTCAGCTAGTGATCATGATCCTGCGCTCTTTGTCCACACTTCGTCTCGTGGTCGGACTCTTCTTCTCCTGTATGTTGATGATATGATCATTACGGGAGATGATTCTGAGTACATTGCCTTTGTCAAGGCTCGTCTTAGTGAGCAGTTCCTTATGTCGGATCTTGGTCCTCTTCGTTACTTCCTTGGGATTGAGGTTACTTCCACTCCAGATGGTTTCTTTATGTCCCAAGAGAAATATATTCAGGATCTTCTTGATCGCGCCTCTCTCACTGATCAGCGTACTGTTGAGACTCCCATGGAGCTCAATGTTCACCTCCGACTCTCTGATGGCGAGCCTCTTTCTGATCCGACTCGCTATCGTCATCTTGTTGGGAGTCTTGTCTACCTTGCTGTTACTCGTCCGGATATCACTTATCCAGTTCATATTCTGAGTCAGTTTGTTTCAGCTCCCACTCAGGTTCACTACAGCCACCTTCTTCGAGTTCTGCGATACCTTCGCGGGACTATCTCTCGCCGTCTCTTCTTTCCACGTTCCAGCTCGTTACAGCTTCAGGCCTATTCGGATGCTACTTGGGCCAGCGATCCCTCTGATCGCCGGTCTATCTCTGCTTACTGTGTTTTTTTGGTGGTTCTCTTATTGCCTGGAAGACGAAGAAACAGACTGCAGTGTCCCGTTCGAGTGCAGAGGCTGAGTTGCGAGCTATGGCTCTCTTGACAGCAGAGATTACTTGGCTACGGTGGTTACTTGAGGATTTTGGTGTTTCTGTCACTACACCGACCCCTCTCTTGTCAGACAGTACAGGTGCTATCAGTATTGCTCGTGATCCTGTGAAGCATGAGCTCACCAAGCATATTGGTGTTGATGCTTCTTTCATGAGGTTTGTGTGCATGATCAGGTGATTACTCTTCAGTATGTGCCTTCGAGCTTCAGATAGCGGATTTCTTCACGAAGGCCCAGACTCGAGCACAGCACAGCTTCTACCTCTCCAAACTCAGTGTTGTTGATCCACCATGAGTTTGAGGGGGGTGTTAGAGATATATGTATAGTTTGTTATTCCCCATTGTTATGAGGGGTTCTTTGCATATTTACCACCTGTACTTTGTGTATATATACTGGCCCATTGGCCTCATATGAATACAAGCGCTATTCATAACAGTCAAGACCATAAGCAATAGCGGCAGCAGTCGGCTCGTTGATGATACGCATAACATTGAGACCAGCAATCACACCAGCATCCTTGGTGGCCTGCCTTTGAGAGTCATTGAAGTAGGCAGGAGCAGTGACAACGACGTTCTTGATGGTGGTGCCAAGGTAGGCTTCAGCAAAATAGTAGCACTCTAAAAATCAGGATTTCAAACACACATCTTATCCCTATCTCTCTATCTCCAAAACTCATCTATAACTCTCTATCCCTATCTCTCTCTTTCCATCTACCTCCCTCACATCTATTCCATATCTCTCTCCCTGTGAGGCAGGCAGCGATGGCAGTTCGCGCCGCCACGACAGGCGGTGGCCTTGCCACGGCAGGCAGCGGTGGCAGGCCATGCAAGGCGGCGGCTTTGCTGTGGCAGGCTGCGGTGGTAGTCCGAGACACCACGGCAGGCGGCAGCTTTGCCGTGGCAGGCAGCGGTGGCAGTCCGCGCCGCCACGGCAGGCGATGGCCTTGTCGTGGCAGGCAGCGGTGGCAGTCCACGCTGCCACGGCAGGCGACGGCTTTGCCGTGGCAGGCTGCGGTGGCAGTCCACGCCGCCACGGCAGGCGGCGTTGGCAGTCCGCGCCGCCACAGCAGGCCATGGCAGGTGACGGTGGCAGTCCGCGCCGCCATGGCAGGCGGTGGAATTGCCATGACAGGCCCCGGCAGGCGGCAGCCTTACCGCGCAGGCGGCGGTGGCAGTCCGCACTACCACGGCAGGCGGCGGCCCTGCCAAGGCAGCCGACTATGGCAGTTCGCGTCGCCACGACAGGTGGCGGCCTTGCCACGGCAAGCGACAGCGGCGGGTTGTGTCACCATGGTAGGTGGTGGCCGACGGGGATGGAGGCTGGCGGCGACAAGCGGTCATTATACGGTGCCGTCACGGTTCGATTGGCCAAGGCATAGCTGAACAGGAATTCGCGTGGGGTTTGGCTAGCCCTTGCAACGGAACATCGTTCACGTGGCCGAATGGGTGTTCGTCAGCCGAACGACGATTCGCACGATGAAGGCTTTGCGAGCGCAAATTTTTCCGGCCGATTGCACTTCCGTCCGCCTTTCCACAATGTTGTCTTATCTTTGATCTGATTCATCTCCGTTCCATCTTGTAGGTTCGCACGTGGCCTTTGAGGGAATGTTCAGGTAATTGCGCACTCGGTATCCTTCGTGTAGTGAGTTCGCCGAAAGTGCTCAAGGCAAGTACCTCGCGGCCATGACCTTTTCGTTTCGCATATTACATGTTTCCAGTTTAGTTTTCACCTTGTCATGGAGTATAATCATCATGTCACTCATGCTTGCTTGACTAATATCATATGGTTAAAATCATATCATTAAGGTCACCTGGCTAATATCATATTGCTTGGTTAATATCGCCTCACTACAATTACCTGGCTAATATCATATCGCTAAAACTACCTGGCTACTAGCATATCACTAAAGTTTATTTGGTCAATATCCTATCCCTAATGCTGTCTAGTCATTATCATATCGTTCATATTTGCCTGGATATAGACTTTTAATATTGTATTCATACCATGGTGTTCTAGGTTATTTTATTTCACCTGCTCTTATGTTTATTAGGATGCTCAATTCAAATGTTCTAGAATTCATGCTTTAATTAGTGTTTTAGAATTTATACTTATATCGTTAATGGGGGGTAGCAGATGAACATGTTTTAACTTAGGTATAAATTATTAACACCCTTTTGTCATTAGGGCTGCTATGTTTTAGTTTTCTAATATTATGTTCTATTAATTGTATAATGTTGTATTTGAACCATGAAGGATGTATGTATTAAACCTGTTAATCTGACTATAATCACTTATCACATAATAAAACTTGACTAGTTGATTATCTTGTGTGAGCTATATTATAATACCTCTTTAGGATAATTCCTATATCACTATCACCTTATCATTATATCACATCACCCTCATATCAGGAATTACGTCTCTCCATTTTCAACCCTAACACATCTTTTCACTCCTCATAACTTTATCATAGCCCTTTCCTCGCATATCTTAGTTTCCTTAAATTCATATTTTATAATCTGTCTATGATGTATCAATTACCTTATCACCATATTATCATCCTCATATCGGTAATTGTGTTTCTCCACTTCCAACCTTAGCAAATCCTTTCACTTCTCCTAGTATTATCTTAGCTTGCCTTTAGTTCTCTTAAATTCACACCATATAACATGGTAATCCTCATATCGGTAATTGTGTTTTTCCCGAGTGCCAATATTTTTACCGAGTGTCTGATAGGAAACACTCGGTATATTCCCGAGTGCCAATATTTTTACCGAGTGTCTGATAGGAAACACTCGGTATATTCCCGAGTGTTTAATTAGACACTCGGGACACGTATATTTCCCGAGTGTTTTATGTTACACTCGGTAAATACAGACGGGAGCTCACAGTCATGCACATGGAAATAGGATATCAACGGGTCTAAATAGGGTGAAATACAGTCCCGAGTGCCATAGTCTTTTGTACACTTGGGACAGAAATAGCGCCAATTTTTTTGAAGTTTTTGCTATAGTAGCCCCCTGTAACTTTTTTGGCAGATATAGCACTTGGTGCCATTTTTTTGTGTGAATGCCCCCTTGCTGACCGCGGATTAACACGCCAGCGACACGTGGTATTTTTGTGCCTGGGGAGCGTGGATACACGGTCGGCAAGTGCGAAAAAATTGCTGGACTTGGCACATGCGCGCGGATTGGTGTGCTCTCCCGTTAGCCATGGATGCCGAGCATGGAAAAGGTAGGCCGAAAGCCGTGGCCCTTGAGCGCGGAAAAGTGGTATTGTGTTGTCCTCAAAGAACTCCTCAACAATAACCCACCAAACTCAAATAAAATTTTAATAAATTCAAATAAACTTTAAAAATTCAAAAACATCCCAGAAATGGGTAGTTTAGAGTTTTAGAAGAATTTAGAAATTTGAATGGATCCAATCGGAGTTAGGATGAAAAAAATATAGGCTTCCGGAAGTTTGAATCTAAAGGAAAAACAAAAAGCATTTTCTCGAATTAATTTGTGAAGTAAAATGCTTTGAATATGTTTGGACCAGTCCAATCGGTCAAGAGGAGACGTTTGGACCGTCCGATCGGCACCTGATTTTCAAAAAAATGTTGAGAGCTCCAAATAAATTTAGAAAATAACAAATAAAGTCTAAAATTTTCAGAAAAATTCATAAAAAATTCCAACAATTATTCTAGACTTAGGTAAATTATTTCCAACATATTTTGGTGATAAATGTTATACTAAAAATATTTTTTTAATTTAAAATTAGATTTTAAACTGCAGAAAATCACAGAAAATTCTGATAAAATTCAAATAAGTCCAAATAATTAACTTGAAGTAGAATTTTTACATAAATTCAAAATATCCTTTATTTAATAATATTTTTAGATTTTTACTTAAATTACATTTCAAAATCAGGATATTTTTATTTGAAGACTTGGGGGACTAGTGCAAAACCGTTGGATGTATCCAATTGAGAGGGAACAAAAGGAACTACGAGGCAGAGCAAAAAAATCGATTGCGTGTTGAAGCGTCCATAGTGGAGCGTACATACTTGAGGAAATTTCTTATTTCACATCAATATACTTTGCTGACAATGTTTGCACGGTGCACAATCGAACCTCACGATACAACATTTGCAGGTCCTTGGTTCGACTCTTTGTAGGGCTCAGCCTTACCAAACACATATCACTTTGCAAGATTCCCTTCCAGCAAACTTTTGATCCCGTAGCCGAAATTGCTCAAAATTTTTTCTGAAGGTTTTTGGATGTATGAAGAATAGCCCCACCAATTTTCACTATTTTTGGCGAAGATTTGATACCTATAGCTCAACCATTGGGCGACTGCATTAAAGTCGCCCAATGGGAGGGCGACTGGATGCAGTCGCCCAATGGTTGAGCGACAGGAACAGAATCGGCTTCTGGTTGGGCGATAGGCTCCAGTCGCCCTCCCATTGGGTGACTTGAGCCTATTTTTGTAAAAAAAAATTCGCTGGTATATTTCTGTAATTTCAAATAAAAAATGGATTATCCGTATCAAAAATTCAGAAGCTGGATGGCAGAATGTGACACGAAGGAAGAAACTGCGACGAAGCTTAGAAGAAACAATCGGAGGTCATTGTGGGCCTCATTTTTCCGACTTCTGCTACTTACTTTTTACCTTTTATATGATAACTAGTTTTGAAATAGATTATTTTTAAAACAAAACCTATAAATTAATTATAGTACATTATAGCGACTTCATTTATATTCGTTAAAATCGTACATAAATTTCTCTTACTCCGTACTCTTTCTCACGAACAGCCAAAAGCTATAAACAATATCCATAACAGTTTTGTTATTGCACAGTCGATTGAAATTTTTTATCTCTTAGTCACCTGAAGTTGCACTCTCAGTCACCTAAAGTTACAATGTACTAATTTTCCCCTCCTGAAATTGTACTCTCAGTCATCTAAAGTTACAATATAAAAAAGTAACTGAAGATAAAAGAAAAACATAGTCACTTATACAATAGTCACTCCAACCATAAACCACAGCTCAAAAATCAGACTCTGTTCAAGTGTGGTGGCTAGCGAATCAGCTACGCACCACCTGGAATATATGGCATCCGCATTGACGAGCAGAGAATAAAAAGAGTTGGCTCATCTTGGGGGAACCACCTTAGCCACGTAACTCCCTGGGACTTGGTTCATCTTTCAGAAAACGCACGAAGATTGCAAGAGTTTAGGGATCTGGTTGGATTACCCCGCACACACAGGTATCTCTTTTAGCATCAAACTTGTTGAATTTTTGTTTAATGGATCAATCCGTTCCTGGAAATGCTTAATACTGTGTAGGGAGTTCTTCCCAGTTGGCTTCTGGCCACACGTCGAGTAGTCCTTGCCGATGCGGTGTTGGTGCTAGACCCGAGTTGAAAGGTGTCTGTTTTTTTGTTGTACTTGTCTAGTTTTTGCCTTTGCTTTACTTGGTTTCATTCATCGGTGTCCAGTTCCTTCGGTTAATAAACTGGTGCTCTGCGGAGTTTCTAGTCGACGTATGATATAATTGTAACTGTACTTTCTTGCCCACAATCTTTAATACACCCGCCGCGCCGCACACTCTAAAACAAAAGTAAACAGTCCAGACACGGCAAGCAAGCAGGTAATAAACTTTCAGAAACAAGCTAGCAATCTGTCGAATTCTCATTATTATGCATCTCCTCTAGGTGTCCGGATTTGCCTTTTTCGTTTGATTTAGATTTTGATTAAAAGTGTTGTGGATTTTGATTTTGATTGATTGCTATAGAGATTAAAGGAGTGAGTGATACTCGAGTTGAGAAGCTACCTAGTTGAAAGCGGCTCTTACAGTAACTCCTACAAACTGCTTGTAGAAACTACCTTGAGAAACCACTTCGTTCAAAAGTCAGCTTCTAAAAGACAGAAACTATTTGGAACATGGCCTTAGAATTGATACCTTTTATTCTTAATTTTAATGTTGCGCAAATATGGATTGCAAGCTCCTAATTTGATCTCAACTCATGCGAACTTCAAATCTATCTATTATATTATTAAAGTGATAGGAAATGAAGCCACCACGTTCGCTCTTAAAGGCTACAAATTATCATGTTAACTCGTGAATAAGAAAATGATATATCATGTTAATTGTGGTGGGTCCAGATTATAACGGTTTAGATTAAAATAAAGAGTCCATGTTAAGTATAATCTACAAATAACTAAAATTTAGAATAAAAAATAAAATAAGCATTTTGATTTCCATATGAATTCCTAAGTAAAATGAAGCAACCACAATTTCTACATGAATTCCTAAGTAAAATAAAACAACCAC